>CM042170.1:27884417-27891917 GCA_023376005.1 Doryteuthis pealeii | reverse complement strand
CACAGTCAAGCACGTTGGCCATTTAGACAAATATATTTCCTTTTGGTAGATTAAACGTTTACAGAATCACGTTTTGTGTGTTTTTCTGTCTGTAACCGAAACTATTAACTACTCTCAAATCCCAATTCCCTTATTTATTTACGTCACATTCTCCATGATTTTAATTTTATTTAAACATCAATCATTAATAAAATTGTTTTACATATATAACTTTTGGCTTTATCTACGTAGTGGTGACATGCAATTGTATTTATATGTGCAACAAAAGAGTTTACAGTGGGGACGGGAATGCTAATTTAAATATGATTAAAAAATTATTTCAATAAATATGTGCTTAGTATTATTGATATCTAATTGTCTGGTTTTATCTTAATGAATATGAACAAAAATCTCGGGGATAAATCTTAATAGAAATCCTTTAACAAGAAGAAATAACTGTAATTTTAAAATAAATAGTTAAATTAGTAAAATTTAGCAATGAAAGACGGAAGTGAAGAAACAGTAAGTTTCAATTGTTCAATTTAAAAAAATTATAAGCCCCCTCTGTTTGAAATCATTTCATGTGCATTCTTATTTAGTTTAATTAGCCTTTCTAATTTAATATACTATTCTATTATATTAAACCTTAGATACTTGCATCCGGGGGTGAAAAATATTTGGTAGTATCGGTACAATATCAGCAAGTATTGCTAGAAGCTACAACTATTTTAACAGAGGTAAATCAAACCTCTAGCTCTGTTACGTTTTATTGGGGTCATAAATTGTTGACAAGACTCTGTAGTTAGTTTGAAATAGCTTCGTTGGAGTTAAAAGCGTAGGCGGATAGATTTCCGTTGGATGACCCCAACTGACCTTATAGAGGCGTAAATCTCGCGCGCTATGAGAAAAACGTAATTAGTTAGATTTAGTTCACCCTGATGTTGGAACAGAGAGCATCGGCCTCTCTCTGTGAGATTGAATCTCACCCATGTGGGAAATCAGAATGGGTTAAAATAAATCTTGATCAAGAAAATAAAAGTCTTGTGGGGTTGATTAATTGCATAACTAAAACTAGCCCTTAAAAGAAGCCCTTAGAAGAAAACAGTTAGAAAAACTAGACAACATGACGGCCAGAGAAGAAGAAAAGGAAACAAAACCATGCAAGATAGCAGGAAGAATTGAAAGCGACAAGTAAGTCTCTCTCCCCCCCCTCTCTCTCTCTCTCTCTCTCTCTCTCTCTCTCTTTCTGCTGAGGTTGATATCTCACCACGTGGAAGAACATGGGCGAAATAAAATCTTGATCAAGAAAATAAAAGTCTTGTGAGTTGAGTAAATGCATGACTGAAAACTAGCCCTTAAAAGAAGCTCTTAGAATAAATAGTTAGGAGACTAGACAACATGACAACTAGAGAAGAAGAAAAGGAAACAGTCACAATATATAGAAGGAAGAAATAAAGCAACAAGTAAATCTCAAGTCTCTGTCTCTGTCTCTGTCTCTCTATCACCCGAGGTTCCTCTCTCATTTATCTCCCTTGAATGAATTATTCTTCTTAAATTTCAGAAAAACTCACGACTAGAATAGAGATTCCAAGTGATTGTTATTTTGTTAGGTTTAGAGCATTTGAAGATGGTAAATTATTCAGTGAGGCTATTACTGAATGATTAAAAATGTTCGTTTATGTTGTGAGTGCGTATGCGACTTCATTGGATGTGGGTATATAACACTCTTCCTTCAGCTAAGGGTTAATAGTAGGACAGAGTAGGCTCTTTAACCTTGGTTAGGCAACCAGTCTAGAAGAATGAAAACTCTGAATTCAGACCTGTTAAACTCCGCTTAAGAAACTGACCTTGTTTCACATTCTGTTTATGCAGAATAAATAAAAACCCATACATATGTTTTCCAACTATTCTTGTTACATTTTATGTGGGGTCATAAATTGTTGACAAGACCCTGTAGTTAGTTCGAAATAGGTTCGTTTGGGTTAAAAGTGTAGGCGGGTAGATTTCCGCTGGATGACCCAACCTAACCCCTAGAAAGGTCCGAATCTCGCGTTCCACGAGAAAAACGCGACTACTTAGATTAAGATTCAGCCGGCCCTCATAGAGCTGAGACATGCTCTGAGGCCGGTCTTCCCGCGCAGTGATATGGGCTAGACTAAATTAATAAACTTGATCAAGAAATAAAAGTCTTGTAGTTCATTCAATTAATTGCAATGACTATAATAAGACCAACAGAAGCTGTTAGAAGAAGCTGTTAGAAGAACCCAACTAGACAACAAGATGACGGTCAGAGAAGAAGAAGAGGAAACAACCAGACAAGATAATAATGAAGCAAGAAGCAAGTAAGATCTCCTCACCAAGTAAGTCTCTGATCTTTGTTACCATCTCTCTCTAATATCTCTCTCTATCACCGAGAACTCTCTGAAGTCACTCTCTCATGTATATGCCCAAATGAGGATATATAACATAGCAACGTGGTATCTGGTTCAATGCTCTAGCCACAAGCTATCCCAAACAGACACACCATAGGATGGTTTTTGAGCTATACCTTTTTGGCATACACTTTTCTACACAGTGTTCTCGTAAATAAATAGTTTTAGATCAATTTTTGTTTATAGATCATGTGACAAAATCACACAAGATTGTGGCATAAGTCTCCCTTGGCATTTCCCTTTCTTCCCCCCTCTTCTCTCCTTCTCTCTCTCTCTGCTCTCTTCTCTTCTCTTCTCTCTCTGCTTCCTTTTCTCTCTCTCTCTAGATTCTTTCTTTGTTTCTCTCATTTAAATTTTTAATTCAATGCTACCAAAAAAATATCCCCACATAAGCTATAAGATTTTTTTTCTCTGTATGATGGATATTTCAAAGTTCACTATCTGTTCCCCTGATAACTCATTCTATTCAAATAAAGTCCTATTATTATCATTGTAATCTGAGTCCATCTGCTCAATTTTATACTGTATCTTACAGGACTACGCAATTAGGCGGGTTCGAACTCCAATCTTGGTATTTCACTTTCAAACTAATACCCTTAGGAAACGTGTATAAACCTCTTAAATTTCCCGGGTATGGTTAAGTCTTTCCTACTTTTAAACCGCTCGGCAGCGGCTCTCCCAACACTGTCATCCTACTGTATGCCACTGATGGTTAGTTCATTACAATTTAGCAGAATAATTATATCAGATAAAACGTTTGAGAAGCCCATGTTTATATGTTACATTTTGATTCGAAATCCTAGTTAAGGTTTTAACTCTTTGCCTACTTTAAACCGCTTACAGTGACTCTCCCACCACTAGAAGTAAAGAAAAACTGATGGTTAGTTCATTAAAATTGAGCAGATGAACAGATTACAATGATAATAATAGGACTTTATTTGAATAGAATGAGTTAAGAGGTGAATAGATAGTGAACTTTGAAATATCCTATCATACAGAGAAAAATGTCCTAAAAATTTGGTATAGCTTTGTGGGAAATTTGGTAGGCATTGAATTAAAAATTTGGATCAGAGAACAAAGAAAGATCTAGAGAGAAAGAGGGAGAGAGGGAGAGAGGGAGACAGAGCGACAGAGAGACAGAGAGAGGGGCGGATGAGGGACAGAGAGAGGAAGAAGAGGGAAGGGAAGTGAAAGTAAAACCAAAATAAAGAGGAAATGACTTTATTTGAATAGAATGAATTCTGAAGAGAATAGATAGTTAAACTTTTGAAATACCCCATCATCGAGTAATTAGTTCCAAAGAAAATTTGGTTACAGTCTTGTGGAAATTTGGATAGACGATGTGGACCATATGACCTTTAGCACCCCTTTTTTGATCCTGATTCAGAAAGGACATGTTTTTCATTTACACCGTCAATATCCGGTTGTTTTAACAGACGATTTTTAGATTTTTTAAAAATTATAAACCTAACCCCTAACAAACAACCGGATATTGACGGTGTAAATGAAAAACATGTCCTTTCTTATTCGAGATCAAAAAGGGGTGCCTAAAGATAATATGGTCCAACGATGTATCAAAGTGTATTTCCTGTTATAAGAGCAGCAAACACAAACCAAACCTCACTTAAATGTTCATGTAGAAACCGATACGCAATAAAACATATTCTGATTGAATGCACACATCTCTCCCACACTCGAAGAAAGTTCTACAATGTTGACAGCATGAACAAACTATTTGGAAAAAAAAGAATCCCAAGAGGATATTAAACTTTTTGAAAAGAACCGGCCTCCTATCAAAGGATGAAGTTCATAGACTTACAAAAATCACCCACTCAACTCTCTTGATGTTAAAATTCTCAACAGAAAACTTGATTAACAGCAAATAAACTACTATACATTTTTGAATACCAAATTACCAATAGAAGTATTCGGCATAAAATAACCCCAATGGTTTGACATGCCGTAAAAAACCCAAACCCAAAACCAAGCAAACGAAACCAAACTATCCTTAAAATATTACAAATTATTGCTAACCAGCTAAAACCATTTTAAACAGAGTAAGTTAAACCTTAGGCGGGACTTGATATCTGGTCGCGATGCTGTTACCAACTAAAGCTACCCAAGCAGAGGATGATGTTTGAGCTTTAAAGATATTACAAATATTGATATGATTTTATCCTTAAAGATATTACAAATTTATTTGCTAAAAACACCTAAAACCATTTAACAGAGTAAGTTAAAACCTTTAGCGACTTGGTATCATGGTGCCTATGCTTTACCACTAAGGGCTACCCAAGCAGAGGAGTGTGATGTTTGAGCCAAAACCAAACCAGGACAATCAACACTTTTATTTGACGAGATTTTTCTTCGGAGGCTCGGGTTGCGGTGGAAGCACCGTAGTCACCCCTTTTTTTAATTATTGTTTTTTTGTGATGTTGGTGTTGGTGTGGCGGGGTGGCCGATGAATGCAAGGAAAGCCTTATGTGATAATGAACATTTGTATAAAGTTACAGTATCTCTAATATCCTTGAGTGAATTGATTTAGAACCAGTACGCATGCGCGATGTTTAATAAGCGTTTAATGATAAGAAAACCAACAAACAACAAAAAACAATCAACAACAACAACCGAATCGATCGAACTTGCGAAAGGAGAGAGAAGAAGAGGGAGATGAGAGAGAGAGGAAGAGAGAGAGAGAAGAGAGAGGAGAGAGGGGGGTAGGGTTGCCGGAAGTGATGACCGTTCCCGTCATTTGCAGTGTGATTACCGTCATTTCATTAATCAGAAAAAATTGGCGGCTCGAAATCACATTAATAAATGCGTTTGGTTGAAGTCTTATAAAAAGGAGTTTGTGATTGACCTAACGGCATACGTTTATGTTGTAGTACAAAAAGGGTTTCTTGCCTGTCTCTGTTTATTAATAAAAGTAAGTGAATTCGGAGTAGTGCCTATTGTCGATATCACCTGCGACAGTGAGATCTCTGTCGACTGGAGATTTAGAATACACCGACTCCACCTCTGAAGAGGCGTGGTAAGACCCTCCGATTTGGGCAAATCTATTGGCCCGAGAGTGGAACCCTTTGATGCCTAAGTATTATAACTCTGGTAGGCTGAACAGTCCTCCGCCTTGTCGGCTGGGCCGTTAGAGATACACGACTGCACCTCGCAAGAGGGTAAGAACTCCCCCAATGGGGCCACCGGTTGGCTGTGGTGGCGACCGTGATGGCTTAACGAGTAGAACCCATGTGGCTGAGCAGCCATGACTTGCAATATTCCACTTTAGCGTTTCTTGGGCTAGACGGGCGGTTGGAGAGGCCCACTCCGATATCAATCGGCTGCTAATCGAGCCCTTGCCCACCTATATGTTGGACCCCAACCCTGATGCCCTTATGGCAAACCCCCAATCATTTTTATATCTGGGTGCTAGAAGGCGCTGGCTGAGGTCTACAATGTCCGGAAATGACGTTAAACTCTATCTGATTGTGAGGTTTCCAAGTTCTGGAGAGTTGGGGAATTTGGAGCACCCCTTCATCACCATTGCTCCCTGGTTCACTCTGACCCGCAGTGGTTATACCTGATGTTAGGATCCCATCTATCGGGTTAAATAGAAAAATGTATTTATAAAAAAATTGAGTGTTCCATTAGAATTACTTTATTAAACACTTTATTGCATAAATGACCCACCGAGGTGATATGCCGTAAAACAAAAACAAACCAAACCTGAACAGTCCTTGACAACACTCCAATTTGCTCTTACTTACGGTCTAGACGCACGTTCCGGAGTTGGCCCTCTCGATTCATCGCTAATCATGCCAAGCCCTAGTACCTATATAATACTTTCAAACTATTCCCTAAGGTAGATATAATTGATAGATAGATGATTGATTAGATTACGATTGGAACGTATAGATAGGTGGTATTATTCGATTGGATATATAGACGGTTGACGGATCGAGTAGGTTGGATTACGAGTTCCATTTAGATATAAAGAGAGATAGATGAGTATTAAATAATAGATAGATTTAATAGATAAGATATTGATTTTATCTAAATATTGATTAGGGTCTATTCTTCTGAAAGTTTTGAGATGGGACTTGAGATTAGTATTATCTGGTTATTCGACTATGTCCTCATCTTTCATTGTTCGTGTACAACGTTTCAGCCGAGATGCCTCTGGCATTCTTCATGTATTTCTATGTCGACTCGGGAACCTCCTTTCGAACTCGAACCTTGCATGCGTAATTTGAATCTAACCTTTATCAGTCGCACGGGGTATCCTGTTCTCATTCCGCTTAACCATAGGCTGGGGTAGGAGCTGTGTTAATTTCTTCTAGTTACTGCCGCCGGTCATGATTGAAACCTGCAATCCAGAGTATTAACTGTCACTTAGAAACTGTCTAAGATAGATAGATAGATAGATGATAAAATGGAAATAGTTGATAGATATATAGATAATATAGATTGAACGAAATAGCATTACTATTGTTTGATTGGAGATTAATAGATAGGATTGTAGTAAGGTATGATTCGATATATATATATATAATAATATATATAATATATATAAGTATATATGTGTTGTGTGTGTGTTGTGCGTGCTTGTATGTGTGTTAATGTATGTGGTTTGATCCACCGACTCGTAGTTTCAACGTTCACGTTCTCATCAATGTGGCCTAAACATAGCAACTACCTCTGACTATGAACGAAAACCCGACTGATTTTTCATCAACTTTTGTTGTCATTAAGTACGTTGTTCTAATGCATAAATACATACATCGTTATATAATATTTACGATCACCAGAGAGATCTTAATCGTAAACAACAGCCGTCATATTGCTTTATTATTATTGAGCCACAGATTGATAAGAGGGTTTAAAATAGTCAGAAGACTCCTAGAGACTGAAAAAGATTGCTGGTGCACTAGAAATACAAAAAAACTCCACAAATAATAATAATAATAATAATATAATAATAATAATAATAATAATAATAATAATATTTTCTGTATTCAGAGATCACAGGGTGGAGATAACAGAAAACTAAAATATAAACAAATACCTGGACCTGCCAGAAAATGAATCTCTCTCT
>CM042170.1:27860002-27884317 GCA_023376005.1 Doryteuthis pealeii | reverse complement strand
CCAGAGAGGATCAACCAAACCACCACCAACCAACCAACACGCTTTTTTTTTCACTCTGTTCAATATTTATTGATTTCTTTCTCTTCTTAACTTATTTTTTTTCTTTTTATCCTTTTTCTCATTTCCTATTTTCCATATTTTTTTTTTTTTTTTTCATTTTTGCTTTTTTCTGTTTCTCCTATTTTCTTTTCATTTTCTCTTTTCATCTTTTCCTCTACTTTTTCCCATGTAATCTTCTCTTTTTCTATTCCCCCTCCTCTCTCTCTCTCTCTCTGTTTTCTCGTATATGTTCTCTCTCTCTTCTCTGTTTTCTCGTATCTCTTTCTCTCTCTCTGTTTTCTCTATATGTCTCTCTCTCTCTCTCACTCTCTCCTCTCTCGTCTCTCTCTCTTCTCTCGTTTCTTCCACCCTCTCTATCTATTATATCTCTCACTGCAAAATATACACCCCCGTCGATTTCCAATCGCCTGCTGTTCCTTTTCCATCCATGCCGATACTATAAATTCTCTCTCTCTCTCTCTCTCTTTTCCTCTCTCTTCCGCCTCTCTTCTCTCTCTCTCTCTCTCTCTCTCTCTCTCTCTTCTCTCTCTCTCTCTTATCAATTATTTCTCTCACTGCTAACTATACACCCCTACCTATTTCCAAATTCTCTATATTTCCTTTTCCGCTTTTTTCGATACAATATAATTTCTCGTCTGTCTGTCTGTCTGTCTGTCTGTCTCTCTCTCTCTCTCCATCTTCCTCACTTTTTCTCTCTCGCTCTCTTTCTCTCTCTCTTTCTCTCTCTATCCATAATTTCTCTCGCTGCGATCTAAACATCCCTTACCAATTTCCAATTCACTTTCTATTCCCTTTCAACCTTACCGATACTAAATTAGCTCTTTATGTCTGTCTGTCTTGTTTTCCCTCTCTCGTTTCTCTCTTTCTGTCTCTCTCTTTCTCTTTCTATCGATCTATCTATCTATCTATATTATATCTTCTATCTATCTATTCTATATATCCATATTTCTCCCACTGTAAAAAAATGCACCCCGACCAATTTCCAATTCTCTGTCTATCTCCTTTCAACCCTCTTCTGTCTGTCTGTCTACCTGTCTACCTGCCTACCTCTCTGTCTCTGCCCCCTCTCTCTGTCTCTGTCTCTGTCTCTCTCTGTCTCTCTCTCTCTGTCTCTGTCTCTGTCTCTCTCTGACTCATTCTGTCTTTGTCTCTCTTTCTTATCCATTATTTCTCTCACTGCAAAATACACATCCCCAACAATTTTCAATTCTCTATCTTGTTCTTTTCCACCTTCATCGATACTTTACTATTTGTCTTCTATCTATATCTCTGTCTCCCTCTGCCTCTATCTCTTTTTTTCTGTCTGTCTGTTTGTCTCTCTCTCTCTCTCTCTCTCTCACGCACACACTCTCTCTCTCATCTCTCTCTCTCTCTTTTCCCTGTCCCCCCACTTCCTTCGTTTATCCTACCATTTTGTCGATTACCTTATTTCTCTCTCCCTCTCTCCTGTCTCTCCTCTTCTTCTCTCTCTGTCACACTCTTTCTTCTCTCTTTGTCCCCTCTCTTTCTCTCTTCATCTCAAGGTTTATTCCATCTGATTTAATAGCAGCTTCTTATGCTGTCTCCCAAATTCGCAACCAAATCTGCCCCTGCCCTACTAAATAACTCACTTCCTGTATTTCCATTTTTTTTTAGATTCTATTTCACTTTCATTTTCTGACTGGGTGGTGTCGACCTTTCATTGTTTGAATACTTGAAAGGAATACCAGAAGAGAAAGGGACCGGACACACATAATAAATAATAATAATAATAATAATAATAATAATAATAATAATAATAATAACAAAAAGAATGATTATTGAAGAAAGGATAATGGTCAATACTGCAAGTACTAATAATGAAGAAGAAGAAGAAGAAGAAGAAGAAGAAGAAGAAGAAGAAGAAGAAGAAGAAGAAGATGAAGAACTTTTGCTGCAGCTGCTGCTGATAGTAATGATAATGATTATGATGAAAAAGAACAACAACAAGATAAATAATAACACAACTGCTGCTGCTACTGCAGCTAGTGATGATGTTGATGATGATGATGATGATGATTATGAAGAAGAAGAAGAAGAAGAAGAAGAAGAAGAAGAAGAAGAAGAAAAGATAATGTTCTATACTGAAAATTACTAATTATGGTGACGAGAAGAAGAAGAAGAAGAAAAAGAAGAAGAAGAAGAAGAAGAAGAAGAAGAAGAAGAAGAGATAATGTTCTATACTAAAATTACTAATTAGGGTGATGAGAAGAAGGGAAGAAGAAGAAGAAGAAGAAGACAACAACAACAACAACAACAACAATAACAGGGAGCAAGAAGAAACTGGTGGTGCTGCTTCTTATGAACGATGAAGATGTTGATGTGAACGAATAATAATAAATATAATATTAATAATAATAATAATAATAATAATAAAACAAGAACAACAAAAAAGGCCAAGCTGCCAATCAAATAGGACGTAAATAAATGAATGAAAGAAATACAAAAGGGGAAATGGAGTGGAATGAGTGGTTGCTATTAAGTCAAAATAAAAAATAGTTTATGGGTGGGGTGGGGGTTAACAGTGAAAAAAATGTAAAATGAGTAAATCTGTTAGTCAATAGGTCTGGATTTTATGTTGCCCTGAATTGAAATAGCTACGGAACAATGAATTTGACAGTGATACCAATAGTAGTCTGAGCACAGGAACATTCTTAAACATCCTGAAAAGGAAACTGTGGGAACTAGATGTGCGATGAAAGATCGAACCTGTCAAGACCATTGCACTGCTGAGATAGGCATCGATACTAAAAAGATCCCTGGCGAACTAATGGGACTTGATAAATCTACATTATAGGGCACCTCTTTGTTTTATAATGGTTGTTCAGCAGAATTGTAGCTGGCTGGTTGGTTTGTTGGTTGTTTCGCTTTACGGCATACCAACCCTTTTAGGGTCATTTATACCAAATAAAAGTTATTTTGGATATCAGTTTGCTGGAAATTTGATTCTCATTAGGTGCCCAATATTCGTGCCTTGTGCCAAAACTGAAACCGAAAACTAATATTAATTAGTTTTTTTTTAAAATATTTCAGTCAAGGTCCTGGTTTGATGCCAACTATTCAGCTATGGATACCGGTTTTAACAAACCGTGTTAATAAATAATTACTGGGTGTTATTGATTTCTAAATATTTTAGAATTATATATTAATATTTAATTCTCAAACGTATTAAAAAGTACCCTATGCATAATTTTATAACTGAAACCAATTAGAATATAAGTAAGAATAAGTGTACTGTTTTTTGTGTTCTTATTTATTTTCATTAGTCTTTCTAATTCAATATAATATTTAATTAAATTAGAACTTAAATACTTGTGACTGGAGTGCGTATTTTATTTGTTGTTTTTTTCTTCTAATCTTATTATAATGTAGATTGTGTGTTTGTCTGTCAGTAACCGAAACTAAATCACTATTCAAATCATAATTCCCTTAGTTATTGACGTCACATTTACCATGAATTTAATTTTAATTTAACCTCATTATTGATAAAATTGTTATACCTTATTAATACTGTTGACCATATCTACCTACTAATAGCTGTAATTGTATTTATATACAAACAAAATAGCGTTTACAGTGTGAGGGAAGGCTAATTTGCATATTGATATTTAAAAAATTTGATTTTAATAAATATAATGCTTTAGTATTATTGATTTCTAATTGTTTGGTTTTCTCTTAACGAATATGAGCAAAAGATCTCGGGGATAAATCTTAAAAGAAATCCATAAACAAGACGAAAGAACTGTAATTTTATTAAATACTTCATAATCTAACTAAATAGATAATTAGGAAAAATGAAAGACGGGAGTGAAAGAAAATGATAGAAGAGTTAAATCTAAAGCTGTTCTATTTTTCGATTATACCCCCTCAGTTTATCATTTTCTAAATAGTTTATAATTTGATACAATATTTTATAACATCAAAACCTAAATACTTGCACCCGAAGGGTGCATATATTTGCTAGTATAAATAATGTTAAGTAACGAGTAAGATATTCCAGAAAATAACTCTTCACCCCGAAACACTATTTAGTGGTCAAGATCCAGGAATCTGTGCAGTAAAGTGAAGAGCAGTGGCGCTCCACCTCAGATGCCAAAACGATCTCCTTGGTCTAGCACTAGTGAAAAGGGGATAGACTCTCTTGCTGTCTGGCTGATACCAACTTTAGGCCACCTCGACGACGTTACTTTTTTACTTTATATACTGTAGTATCATGCTTTCTGGGGTGGAAGATGAATTTTATTTTATGGTTAAGAGGAGGGAGGAGTAGTGTTTCGCCCCAAAATCTCATCCAGCCATTTGGTTTGAAAATCATGTAGATGAGAAACTGTCAGTAACCAAGCACTGTTCACATATCCTTATCAGTACTCATAGAAATTTCGCTTTTTATAAAAGAAATCATTTTTTGTAAACAACCTAATTAAAGGGGAAATAGTATACATAAGAAACAAAAACTTTGCCCCTTTTATAGATTTTTTTACATTGTTTTTGAAGTACAAACAAAAATATTCTTTGTTCATTTTACTTATTTCTCTTTCTTTCTCTTTCTTTACCTACTTCCCTTTTTGTTCTTTCTTCTTTTCTTCCTTCCATTCCATTGAATGTCTGATGTATAACATTATTGCTTTCTCACTCTCTTTATTTTCAGTAGGTGTGTGGTGTACTGAATTGCTTAGTATAAGTTGACTTGTACCCTACAGGGGAGTGTGGTCCTTCATTGCTATTACTCCTTGGTCTATTCTGAACCCGAAGTGGTAGTACCTACTAGGGTTCCATCTATGGGTTGAATAGATCTTTTTAAAAGTTATTAGTATTCGATAAAATTTCGTGCACCACAAACCTCTTAACGAACTACACATACACTCGTGAACAAAATAAATGGGCCAAGCAAGTATTATACATTTTATTGTACAAAAAGCTAAATTAAACAAAATACAATTAAACAAAAAACGAGTCTTATATACACAGAATAAGACATTTACTTTAATAAATGCTTAGTATAGAATCGCTTTCCCCTTTGATTTCTTTAAAAGTTTAATCCTTTTAACCATGCTCTCAACCAACTTGGAACACTGTGAAGAGGGGATGCTATTGCATTCATTTTTCAGAGCTTCCCACAGTTTTTCTTTGTTCGAAAAAGTTCTTCCAGCCAATGCACGAGATATTATGGCCCAAATATTCTCGATTGGGTTTAAATCGGGGCTTTGGCAAGGCCAAAACATCACATCAATTGAATTATAGGCAAGCCATTTCTTAGTGACTTTAGCGGTGTGTGCAGGTGCATTATCTTGTTGAAAAATAATGTTATGGGATACTCCCAGCTTCTGGATACTTGGAAACAGTCCTGTTTCTTATATTCGAATGTATTCCTTTGCATTGATTGACGCCTCACATCTAATAAGTTCCCCAACTCCTGCGGCATTAAAAGTTCCCCATACCATTATCCCTCCATTCCCTGTGTTTCACTGTCGTTTTTTATGCAACTTGGCGATAATCTTTCTCCGGATCTTCGAATGCAGCGTTCGGGAGCATCACTAAAAAGACAAAATCTTGATTCATCGACCAAAAACATTCCTAAACCATTCTGTATCTTTCTTGCCATAACACGAGACAAATATCTTTCTATCATTCATGTTCTTCTTAGATAATAATGGCTTCTTTGCGCACGCTTTTTGAAGAAAATCCATTTCCTTCAATCGTCTAGATATTGTCATTCTAGAAAATGGATTTCCATCCGCTGTTTTGAATTGTTCGCTATGGTCAACATAAATTTTATTTCGTTCCTTCAAAACAGTCATTTTAAGCCTGTGGTCGTCCTTCACAGTGGATGCTCTAGGGCGACCAGAACCTTCGATTTCGAACCTTTGACGAATTCGCTTCACAGCAGAGAGAGATGTTGTCACATTTTCTTTTTTCAAAATATTGAAAATCTGCTTGTAAGTCATAATAGACTGCTTTAATCCTGCAATTCGATTTTTCATATCCTCGCCCAGATGCGGTCTTACCTTTTTGGGACTCATTTTTACCACTAAATTATTATATACTATAATATTAATGATCTGAAAAATAGGAATTTGCAGTTAAATTTCAGTAAATTCCTGAAAAAATATCGAAAAATCTATATTCTTCCTTCTTTCAATCTTGGCCCATTTTTCTGTTCACGAGTGTATACAAGGGAACGTACAATGAAAACGATTCCCTGGTTGGAACCACAAGAATGAGCAAAACAAAATGTCTTTGGCATAAAATAACCCAACAAGGGTTGGCATGCCATAAAATTCAATCAATCAGCCAACCAATCTATCTCCATTTCTTTCTTATAAAACACTTTGTAAAATCATTATAATTTTACTCCTCTATGGTTCGGGTTAGCTCAGTCGGTAGAGCGTTCGGCTAGAAACCACAAGGTTCCTAGTTCGATACCCGCCCTCGCCAACTCAGCGCATGAGTAGCACAAGGATCTGTGCGGTCAAGTAAGGAGCTGGTGGTAGGTGTGGCGCTCCACCTCAGACGCTAAAATAATATCCTTGGTGTAGCGCTAGTGAAAGGGGAATAGACTCCCTCGCTGCATGGCTGATACCGACATTAGGCCGCCCCGACGACTTTACTTTTTTTATAGCTTTGTTACTGCTTATCACAAAATAATACGAATACACTCTTTGACCCAAAGTATTTTGCTAAAATTGTGATTTTATTTAAATCCTGGAAAGGAATTCTTGAAAAGAATGGTAGAGTCCGGACAGTTTCCAAGGTTAACAAGCCCAGTCTGCCCTACTATTTACCCATAGCAGGAGAGAGAATAGTTGGATTCCTATGTTTCCCAAATGTATTAGCACTATCTGAAATGCAAACAGCCTCAACCAGGATTTGATCTCAGGTTACCATGTCCATTTCCTATAATGATAATCATTACACCACGAGCGACTCCATCTTTCATATTTCCTCTAATGGAAAAGGATAAATAACTATGCTTTTTTTCCAGTTATGGAGAATTAAATGCTCGATTCTGTACCCGCGATTAAAAGGTATTATTAAGGTGTTAACAAGATTGTTCTATTGCTTAGAACTTAAAACTGCATTCACTTTGAAAGGTTTGAGATTTAGTTAGGTAAACATAAAACACAATTTATTAACAAATCACAATTTTATTTTGCAGAAATCTTCAATGATCGCTTTTATCCTCAATCGAAACGCACGTCGTATCGTAGAATCCTCGGCCATTTCGATTCTCAATACTTTACCACAGAGACCTGTTTTTTTTTATAAAATATCACCATTCCTTACTTGAATTATATTAAAAAACTTCAATATACAACACTAAATTTCAAAATATTCAAACCAAATAAAATTTCCAAATCATTTTCCTAACTTTTAACAAAACTTAAATTTCTTCCCTTACACTTAAACCGTTTCTATTTCCTTTTCACTAAAACTTAAAACCTTCTCCTGTCTATATTAAATTACATTGTTCATAAATGTATGAACTATGAATTCATTTAGATTCAATGGTACTTCATATAATTAAAGTCGACGGGGTGGCCTAAAGTCGGTATCAGCTGGACAGTGAGTGAGTCTATTTAATCTCGGACTCCTGTATCTATTTCCCACAATCATAATCATTATATAGGGATCATCTCGAAATTGAAATGAAAACTAAGCGAAGACAAAACAGACAAAACATATGTAGAAAGAGAAAAATGCACGAATATATACACGTGTGTATGCACACATGCATGTTCATTTATACACACAGGCGCATGTATCCAAGTTACTATTCATGAGTAATCATAAATTGTGAACAGACATGTAGCTAGGAATATTTGAATTAAGGCTTTTTGATTTAGAATCAAGGGGTCCCCATCGAAAATTACCGGTGACTGTTAATAAACTTTGACCCTATAGAGGCGCACGATTGGATGCCATGACAAACACGTGATATAGTTTTAGTTTTAGTTGAGCAGATGCGACCCATGTTTGAGAGAGCGTAGACGTATTGTCAGCTCCGGGTCGGTCTCTCCCAGCAGCGGAAGCAATATGGGCTAATAAAACTTGATCAATTTTTTAAATTAATTAATTAATTGAAGAGACAAGCAATGTTCAGCCTAGAACAGACCAAACAAGAACTAACAAAGAAATCAACACTCAACCGAAGTCCCTAGATAAAAGCTAGCCCAAAGAAAATTGCGACCGAAGTAGAAGCAGTTAGCAGCAACGAGTCAGCAACAAGTATATATATATGTCTTTCTGTCTGTCTGTCGTCTGCCGTCTGTCTGTCTGTCTGTCTGTCTCTCAATTATATACCCGAGTATGTTAGAAGGGTATATACAGTCATATAACACAAACATACATGAACATACGCCGGATTTCTACATTTCCCAAGAGTATCAGAACTACATATAACGCGTGTTATAATGGTTAGAGTCGTAGGAAATTGACTCGACGAGATGAGTTCACATCCTGGATGTGACTGTTTGCATTTCAAATAGCACTAATCCCCTTGGGAAATGTATGTATCCAACTACTAACCCTCCAGTTATGAGTAAATAGTAGGAAAGCCTGAATTCTTTAACTTTGGCAAGTAAACCAGTCCAAGAGAAGGAAATCTCTGGATTCAAACCTGTTAATCTCCGCTTAAGAAATTGACCTTCTGTCACATCTTGCTCGTGTGGAGTGGTTAGTAAATATATATACATGTAAATGCAAACAGCCTCGTCAAGGATTTGAAATCGGGCTGCGGTTTCCTACGACTATAACCATTGCACGGGGAGCGCCATGAAATTGAAATGCTGGAGAGAAGACAAAGCAGAAATGTAGAAAGAGAAAAAATGCGTGCATATGTACAACAGTGTACGCACACATGTTTGCACATGTATGCACACAGGCACATATATAGACATGCATGCTTACATACGTGCATGGTCAGATTCATACGTTTTCCAAGTGTATCAGAACTACATATGAATGCAAACAGCCTCGTCCAGTATTTGAACGCTGGCTGTCGTGTCCATTTAATATAACTATAACCCTTACACGGCGAGCGCGACAAAATTGAAATGTAGGAACTAAACTCAGCGAAAACAAAGCAGAAACGTACAAAGAGAAAACATACACGAATATATATATATATATATATATATATATATATATATATGCACACCTGCCTGCATATGTATGCACACAGGCGAATATACACACATGCATGCACACATGCATGCACATATGCGTTCATAGTTGGATTCATACCTTGCTCGAGTGTATCAGAAATACATATAAATGCAAACAGCCTCGTCCAAGATTTGAACTCGGGCTGCCGTGTCCATTCCCTACAACGATAACCATTACACGGAGGGCCTCACGAAATTGAAATATAGGAGTGAAGGCAAAGCAGAAATGTAGAAAGAGAACAAATGTACGAATATATACAACATTGTATGCACACCTGCCCGCACGTATATGCACACTGGCACATGTACACACATGGATGCACAAATGCGCGCACACGTGCGTCATCCCAACACACATGTACACACAAAAATATATGAAATTAAATGAGACGTGAATGAATGAAGAAACTAGAAACACGAAATGGAGTGGAATGAGTCCTTCTTGTATTAAAATATCGAAGAAATAAAAAGAATATAAAAAAACAAAAAACAGAAATCGAATTTGAAAGTGAATGTGAAAGTGAAAGAGAATGATTCAGCCATTGCCAGACATCTGACTCGATCGTTGGTTTGACTCGTTATAAGAGTTCAATCTTAATAGGTCGATTTTTACAAATTACCAACCTCTCCCCTTCTCCACACCTCATCATCAATTCAACAATCTTCTTTTTTATTTTCCTCAATAACTACCCCCGCCCTGTTGGGATGTTTAGAAAAGCAAGTTTGCCTGGCCCATTTCTAGTGAATAGTTGGTTGGCTTGTTGGGTTTTTTTACGGCATATCAACCCTTATAGGGTCATTTAATGCCGGATCAAGTCATTTTGATAAATAATGGACTCAGGTCATTTTGTTAAACTCAAGTTATTTTGATAAGCAAAGACTAAACTTGCTTACGGCATATCAACTATTTTCGGATAATTTAAACCCGAATCAAGTCATTTTGATAAACGAAAGGACTCGGGTGATTTTTATAAACATTTTCGGGTCATTTAATGCCGAATCAAGTAATCTTCATGAACAAAGGACTCGGTTCATTTTGATAAACTCAAGTTATTTTGATAAACACATAACTCAGCTTGATTACGGCATATCAACCCTTTTCGGGCCATTTAATGCCGAATCAAGTAATTTTGATAAACAAAGGACTCGTGTCATTTTGAAAAACATGTCATTTGGATAAACAAAGACTCAGGTTGCTTACGGCATATCAACCCTTTTCGGGTCATCTAATGCCGGATTAAGTCATTTTGATCAACAAAGGACTGGGATCATTTTGATAAATAAAAGGCTCTGTTTACTTACTGCATCTCAACCATTTTCGGGTAATTCAATGCCAAATCAAACCATTTTGATAAACAAATGAATCAGGTTGTTTACAATACCATATGTTGCTTAAGTAATTGCCCAATTGCATAATGATTTTAACAAAACTGTTTAATAAATAATTCTTTACTGTTACTGATTTCTAATACTATCATATTATTCTCAAACGTATTAAAAGCAATCTTATATATAATTTTATGGTAGAAATCAATCAAAATAGCTTTGAAATAAGTGTAATATTTTCATATTCGTTTTTATTTAGTTTTGTAGTCTTTCTAATTTGATACAATATTCTATCACATTAAAACTTAAAGACTTGCACTCAGGGGGCGCATACGTTTGCTAGAATCTCTAATAATAAGTAGTACTTATCATTATATATAATTAACTTCCAAATCTCAAGTCCAATTAGAGTTACAGAGAGTCTGGTTTACGAGTAATATTATTATTACTAATGACAATTAAAATATTACCTCTTTAATTTATGTTTTAAATAATTAACAATTTTCTATACAATTAACTTTATTTCTCTGATGACTCATTAGCTTACATTTAAACATATAACCAAAGTTCTTCTTTAATTAATAAAGATAATCTATTTTTAATGGAGATTCGCTTCCGGTTTTTGTCTGTAACAAAAACTACGTCACACTACCTTAAATCGTCATAACATAGAATAAAATATACTCAAAATTTGAGCATGCAATGTTAGACAGTCCTCATTGACTTTTTAAACAAGTTTTAATAAATACATACCTGGTATTATCTATCTATATATATTGTATTATTTTAATATACATTTAAAGTTATCAGAACTAAGTTTCCATCTCAATTTTTTTTTTTTTTTACTCCTTTAATAAATTCATCTTATTTTTTACTCCTTTAATAAATTTGATGATTTTACTTTACTTATGATACAAACTCTCTGATATTAAATATTCAACTCCCATCCCTCCCAGGCAATATTTATTTTACGTCGCCCAGAGGGCGTTTTTTATTTTTCTAGTAATTATAATTTATTTTATTTTAGAACTCAATAAGTTCTTAAACCTTTTTGATTCATATATAACTGAGATCACTTCAAATCTTACATGATCTTAAACCGGTAAACCCTACAGACAAAATTAGATACAATATATCTTAATCTTTTTTTGCTAATATATATAAGCATTAGTGAGGATTTTTAATGCAATTCTTCTCTTGTAATAAGCTGATGTAGGGTGGAAAAGGCAAGGGGAATTATAGTTCCTTTTGAAGTTTGACCACAAATGACTAAGAATTGAAAAGAAAATGTCAGGAAAGGAATGACTAAAATTGATTACCTATGTGTTTCTCAAGTCAGAGATGACATGGGTTACGTAAAAACTTACTTCGTAGATGTAAATGTAATCTATGGAATTTTTATATGTATATATTGAACCGGAACTCATGAAGAATTTTTTTACCTTTCCTCAATTTAAACAAATGGTTGTCTGGATTTTAACCAGCTTTGGCTGAGCTATTAGTATTAAATGATAGAGAAAAAAACAGCCAACACATTTTCTTACGATTTTCTTACGAAATAGATTAAGTTTTTCTGGGGCAATCAAACAGAGCATGATGACTCGCGCCCTCGGAATGCAAGCCTCTCTTTAACTTTAATCACTCACTTCATATATATATATATATATTATAATATATATATATATTATATATATATATATATATATATATACATATAGACCAGGTGAGTTGGGAATGATTCTATTTAGGACCTTCTTTATCTTCCGTATATCCATAATGCCATACAGATGCACATACACCACACACACACATACACACACACACATATATATACAATATATATATATACATATATATATATATATATATATATATATATATATATATATATATTATATAGAGAGAGAGAGAGAGAGAGAGAAGAGAGAGAGAGAGAAAGAGAGAGATAGAGCGGGGATTAGAGCATGGAGTGTTATAGGAAGATTATCAATCATATTCTAGTTTGAAAGTTTTCTTGTTGAAGGCTCCCGATTACGACAAGAAGCTTCCCGAGTTTGAGAAGAAGGTTCCCGGATTCACCAAGAAACACCTGAAGACGGTGGAAAGGCTCATTGTTCGAAGGATAACAGTCCGAAAAATAAAAATAATACAAATTATCATTTCAAAGCCTCATTTAAAAAATTTCTAACAAATAATGGGAGATTGTTTTTCCTTTTTGCACTTAATATAGAATGAACGTGTATTTGTCTGTGTAAAAATTCTTTTTTTTTGTCTATACATTTAAAACTTTTTAGATCAACAGCCAATTCCCCCTGAATTCTTTTTGTAGCTCCGTCGATTGAGGATCTGCCTTGGAATCGCAATATTCTGAGTTCGATACCGGTCTCCACCAACTGAGCACATGAATAGCACAGATTAGGTTATCTAATCTGTGTGGTAAAGTATGCTTACCTTCTTTTTTGAGATCCTAGTTAGGAGTCCTTCAAATATATTTTATCTAATTTGTCAGTTGGGTTTCCGATTTAAAAGATCATGTAAGATTTGAAATGTTTAGAGTTATATATAAATTAGAGATGAAAAAAATCATCAAAAAGTTATAAAAACTTATAAAATTAATAAATAAAATAAATTATTATTAACTAGCAAATACCTGCACGCGTAGGTATTTAAGTATTTAAGTTTTAATGTAATAAAATATTATATTAAATTAGAAAGACAATTGAAACTAAATAAGAATACAGATAAAAAGATTTGAAAATAGAGGGAAGGCATTATCGAAAAATAGAACAACTGAAACCTACTCTTCGATCACTCCCGTCTTTCATAATTTAACTATTTAGTTAAATTAGGAAGTAAAGAATAAAATTACAGTTATTTCTTCTTGTTAATGGATTTCTTTTAAAATTTATTGAAGAGATATTTGCTCATATTTTAAAAGATTAAACCAAAAAATTAGAAATCAATATTTCTAAGCACATATTCAGTAAACTATTTCTCTGAATGTTTGAGACGAGGCTTGATGATTAGTATTATCTGCATTATTCGGACTATTGCCCTCATCTTCATTGTTATCTGTACAACGTTTCGGCCGATATGCCCTCCGGCCTTCTTCAGGTATTTCTTGTCAGGAACATTCTCGGACACGAGAACCTTCTTTTCGGACTCGGGAACTTTCTTTTCGTAATCAGGGGCCATCACGAAACTTTGAACCTAACCCTTTATTCAGTCCACGGGGCTATCCGGTTTTCATTCCGCTGACCATAGCTGGTGTAGGGGCGTTAAGCTGTGTCAATTATTATTCTATGTTACTGCTACCCTTGACCAGGATTGAACCTGCAATCTAGAGATAACTGTCACTTAGAACTGTCTAAACCTAACTTACCTTATCCACTAGGCCATGTGTACAAGAAATACCAGAAGAAGGCCGGAGGGCATATCGGCCGAAACGTTGTACTGATAACAATGAAGATGAGGACAATAGTCCGAATAATGCAGATAATGATATTCAATGAAATCAATTTTTTAAATATCAATATGCTAATTAGCCTTCCTGAACACTGCTATTTTGTTGTATATATATATATATTATATATATATAATTATATATATATATATATATATAATATTTCCTGTTATTAGTATGTAGATCAGGCCAACAGTGTTAATAATGTGAAACAATTTTATTAATAATTGAGGTTTAAATGAAATTAAAATCACGGAGAATGTGACGTAAATAACTAAGGGAATTGTGACTTGAGTAGTGATATAATTTCGGTTACAGACCGAGGAGCACACATTCTCCATTATAATAAGATTTTCAATTAAAGAAGAATTTTGTTATATATTTAGATTTAAACTAGTTATAAGAAAATTATAGTTAATTGTATCAAGAATTGTTTATTATGTGAAAAATGAAGTAAACGATAAGAGGCAATATTCATATGGCCATTAGTAATAATAATGTTAATCATAAACTAGACTGACTTGAGATTTTGGAAGTTAATTTATGCATATATATATATATATATATATATATATATATATATATATATATATATATATATATATATATATATATATATATATATATATATATATATATATATATATATATATATATATATATTATATATATATATATATATATATATATATATATATATATATATATATATATATATATATATATATATATATATATATATATATATATATATGGAGGCGCGTGGTGTAACGGTTAGAGTCGTAGAAATGGACGCGTCGCCGAGTTCAATTCCTGGACGAAAGCTGTTTGCATTTCACATGGCACTAATACCCTTGATAAAGGTAATGAATCCAATTCTCCCTCCAGCTATGGCTAAATAGCAGGACAGACTGGGCTCTGTATTCTTAGGAGAAGGAAAACTCTGAATTCAAACCTGTTAAACTCTGCTAAAAGAAAAATTGACCTTGTGTCACATCCTATTCGTGCTGAGGGGTTGGTGAACACACACACACACACAGACACACACTCATATATATATATATATATATATATATATATATATATATATATATATATATATATATATGAAATCACTAACAATGGTCTGTAATCTAGCTTGCTAACCAGGTGCCCTAATTGCCCTATATATATATATTTGAGTAAGTGGAGTATTTTAGGTCATCCCAAATGTTACACAAACGGCTCTAAGTACTGCAATTTATGTGTTTACGGAAAAATTTAGGATATTAAAAAACTTAATTTCCTTTAATAATAATAATAATAATAATAATAATAATAATAATAATAATAGAAGTTTAAATAAAAAATCGGAAATCTTCAAACAATGTCCCCATAAAAGAAAATTCTTCCTAAATGCATGGAGGGGAGATACTCAACATCCACCCTGAAAATCAATTCCGCAATTGTTTGCAAAGATATCTGATATTTCAACAGTGAAAAAATTGGTTTTTCAACAAAAGAACAACACCATCCACCTTTATATTATGTTGGAAAAAATTTAAAAGACTCTACCATATATATTAAAATGTTTTTTTGAAGACATATGCATCCTTTGCCAAACGGAATTAATTTAAAAATAAAAAATAAAAAAAATTTTTCAAAGTTAAAAAAAATGTTTTATTTTTAACGAATAAAGGGAGGCAACTTCGTTGGCATTACTACAAAAAAATGCAAATTTTGAAAAAATTTATTTTTAGTAATTCCGAACTATAATAGCGTCCGCGGAACTAACCGACGTTATTTGCAATCCAAAATGTGACATTGAGTAAAGAACTTCAACAAACACCATGGGATCTTGCCCAACAGCCTGATGATTGCCCCTTAGCATGAAATCTGGGTCGCTGTTTATAATGAACATTGATCTGTGAAAACTTTGTAAAATAAATATATATATATATATATATATATATATATATATATATGCTATGTCTAAGGAATGTCATTTGTTTGTCAAGACGTCGCAATCAACATGTATGTATCCATGTCCAGAAGAAACTACGAAAATAAAACAATGTACGCCAGAGAAAATATATATACACATTTACTATCACCAGAGCTTGCTTTTTTTGCAAAGATAATGAAGATTTTATACATATTTGGGAAAAACATCCTGACGTTCTTTTTTACGCGGAAATTTTTATAGGACATACAGTAAGGATCCTACTCGCGATTAGTAATAATGGATTTGGGAGTCTTTATTTTCAATCTCCCTTCTACCCAGGCGACACCGGGTAGCCGCTTCGAGTTATATATAATGATAAGCACTACTTATTATTAGAGATTATATTTTGAGTGACATGTGAAATAAGAAAGAGGTAGATATATTTTTTTTAGGGGTCAATATTATGGATCAGGGTCAATTTCGATATATACATATATAAAGGGCAGTTGGTGTGTATGTATTGGCGGGTGTGAGTATGCCCAGAAGAAACAACGAAAATAAAACAATTAATGACAAAGTAAATATACACATTCACTATCACCAGAGCTTGCTTTGTGTTAAAAAATAATGAAGATGTTACTATTTAAATCGTAACAAATAGAAGAGAGATGAGTTGGTAATAAAATATAAGAGAAGAGAGAGAGAGAGAGAGAGAGAGAGAGAGAGAGAGAGAGAGAGTGAAGAGAAAAGATGAGAGTGATGTGGGATAGAAATGAGAGAGTAAAAACAGTGAGTATGAGAGTGAAAAGTGAGTGTAAGAGAAGAGAGAGATAAAAACTGAAATAGAAATAGAAACATTATGGTGGGTCTAAAGAGAGAGAGAGAGAGAGAGAGAGAGAGAGAGAGAGAGAAGAGAGAGAGAGAGAGAGAGAGAGAGAGAAAAGAGAAAAGAGGAGAGTGATGTGATAGAAATGAAAGAGTAAAACTGTGTATGAGAGTGAAAAATGAGAGTGTAAGATGAGAGGGAGATGAAATTGGAATATATTGTTACTAATATCTAGGAAGATATTTAAAAATCAATATTTGAATAGTAAGAAAAGAGAAAGTCGTTGGTTGCATTCGGGATATATCAATCATGTAAGACCAAAATAAGCAATGGATCTGCGAGACTAACTTTTTTTACACCAGCCTCTACCCAGGCAACGCCGGTTAGCCACTTCTAGTTAAATATATACTGTTCTTCTAGAACGGTATGAAAAGATAAACGAGAACAAGTATAGGTTTAAGAAAGCTTTATTATACTTATAATAATGATACAGTTTACTGAGAGCTTATGTACTCTTGTTAACACCAAAGAGTTCTCCAAGGGGGGGAGGTAATAATAAATAGGTGAGGTAACTCTCAATTACTCTCTCTCTCTCTCTCTCTCTCTCTCTCTCTCTCTTCTCTCTTCTCTCTCTCTCTCTCTCTCATATAAATTCCGCCATATATGCCGATACGCATGCGCAAAATAGCAGTCTGCATGTCCGTCCGTTTCATTGTCTGACAATCAGTCAACTTCCGGTGAACCGGAAGTTAAGAGGATACAATCAGAGAGACGACCCGATTTCATCAGAATTACAACAGATGGTTAGACGAGACAAAGTCAATATAAAAAAAAATCAAAGAGTAAATAGCACAAATTTTCAATTAAGTCATCGTGCGCAGAAAGGGTATAAATGCAGAATAGTGCGCAAGAGATAATATCATTAGAATCACATTTTACGTATAAATAGCATTAGAGGTACAAATGCAGAATAGCACGCAAGTCATATTATTATTAAAAACGTATTTTCCGTATAAATAACATTAGATGTACAAATGCAGAATAGCACGCAAGATATATTATTATTAGAATCGCATTTTACATATATATAGCATTAGATGTCGGGGTACAAATCCACAATCGCCTGCAAGAGATAATATTATTAGAATCACATTTGACGTATAAATAGCATTAGAGGTACAAATGCAGAATAGCACGCAAGAGATATTATCATTAGAATCGCATTTTACCTATAAATACCATTAGATCTCAGGGTATAAATGCACAATCGCATTCAAGAGATAGTATCATTAGAATCGTATTTGACGTATAGAGAGCATTAGATTACGGAAAACCCCGAACTAGCCTAAACCTAACTAACACTTATCATAACTCTAGCCCTAACCCTAAAACTAACCGTTACACTTACCTTAACTCTAAAAATAAACCTAACACTAGCATAGACCTAACGCTAGCATCGAAAAAGTTTTGCAATAGATAATATCATTCGAATTGCATTTTACGTATAAATAGCATTAGATCATGGAATCTCCCAAAGTAGCCTAACCCTACCTCTAACACTAACACTAACCCTAAAATTACCTCCAAACTTTACTCTAACCCTAACCCGAGCGTCTCGGATAATTCCGTGAAATGTAATGCTTTTTATACGTAATCTAATGATTTTATAAGTAAAATATTATTAAAATCGCTTTTAACGTACAAATAACATTAGATTACGGAAACTCCCGAAGTAACCCTAACACTAACTCTAAACCTAGAAATAACGCTAATATTTACCCTAAACCTAGAATTAAACCTAACACTTACCCTAGCCCTAACATAAGTGCAATAGGGCTGGGGTAATCGTACAGGTGCTAGGGCTTGACGTAACATGCCAATTGATGAGAGAGAGCTCCCTGACCGCCTGTCTGGGATAGAGAAAATGAGAGATCGAGAGAGAAAGTGGGAGAGAGAGAACAATCTGATAGGACAGAGTGATGATATTATCTGATTGAAAAGAGAGAGAGAGGGGGGGGAGAGATTCTAAAAGGGTTCTACCCAACACTAAGGGACACCAAGGAACAACCAAAAGATTCTTCACTAATGATCAGCCTCTGTTTAACACAAGGGATCTCCACTGTAAAATGCTCTCACTTGAGGCTTAAAAATGGCCTCAAAGATCGTAACAAATAGAAAGAGAAAGTTAGTTGGTAATAAAATATGAGAGAGAGAGAAGAGAGAGAGAGAGAAAGGGAGAGAGAGAGAGAGAGAGAGAGGGGGGGTAGACATAGAAATAACGAAGAAATGAAAGGGAAAGTGAAAAGATTAGGATGGGTCTAGAGAGAGAGAGAGAGAGAGAGAGCTGGGCGGGCTAGAGGCTGAGAGAGAGAGAGATATAGAGGAGGGAGAGAGAGACAGAAAGTAGGGGAAGTGTAGGGGAGAGATAGAGAGAGAGAGGGGGGAGGAATAGAGGGGAAATGTGGGATAGAAAAGACAGAAAAACAGAGAATATGAGAGTAAAAGGGAGGTAAAATAGAGAGAAAGAGAGAGAAATAATGACAGGAATAAACGATTAGGGTGGGTCTAAAGAAAGAGAGAGCGAGAGAGAGAGGGGGAAAGTGGGGAGGAGAGAGAGAGAGGGGGGAAGCACGCGCGCGTGAGAGAGAGAGAGAGAAAGAATCAGACGGACAGACAGACAGACAGAGAAAGATGTGAGATAGAAAAAAGGGAAAACAGAGAGTGTGAGAGTAAAAAAGGAGAGTGTAAGAGAGAGAAGGTGAAATATTAGGGTGGGTCTAAAAAGAAAGAGAGAGGGGGGACGGACATACAGAGAGGGAGAGAGTGGAAGAGAGACAGACAGAAAGTGAAAGATAGATAGACAGAGAAATATTGAGAGAACAATTGAGAGAGAGAGAGAGAGAGAGAGAGAGAGAGAGAAGAGAGAGAGAGAGAGGGAGAGAGAGAGAGATGATGATGGCTGAGAAATGACAGAGATAGCAAACACAAGAAAAAAAAAGCGGGGGAAATGATAGAGATGTCAGGAGTAAAAAAAAAAAAAAAAGAAAAGAAAAAGAAAAAAAGAAGCTCAAGAAATCCAAGGTATGCCGATGATGACATAAGCGGCAAATTGAGAAGGAAATTGCTGTTGAAATCCCCAGTCTAACCCCCCAACCCCCACCCCTACCGACCAACCCACACCGCCACCCCCAAGACACCATCCCCCACTTCCAACCCCCCCTACACCATTCCAACCTTAATTTTCTCTGCTTCTCTTGTAATTAAACCTGGAATGAGGGACCATCAAACGACTAGAGTGATCAACATTTGTACGTCTAATTTGAGACCAGAATTTGATTTTGGTGGCGTGGTGGGTGGCGCGAATCCAATGTCAGTCTTGGAGTGGGTGAGGTGTACCGGATGGTTGGTCCCCATATTATATATTTTTTTTATTAATTTGATGCGAGTTGACAATGATTTGAATGCACTAACTTAAAGGAGTTCATGTTATGAAGCGGAGGCAAACGTTTGCAGTTTTTCCATTTGGGGGGTTTTGAAGGGGGGGGGAGAAATATCGTCTATTATAAATAACCGTAGAATATTAATGTCTATCGACCGACTAAAATTCGAACCGTTCAAAAAATATTGAGCCACTCGGTGAGTTCATCAAATTCCCCGGACGATCTATTGGCTCAGACAGGGAAGATGATCAATTTTGAATGCATACACATATACACATACATATGCACATACACATACGCACGTGTCTGTATGTGCACACGCAAGCGTGTATATACACACACATGCGCAAACAAACAAAACACACACACATACACACATACACACACATACAGAGACAGACAGAGAAAGAAAGAATTAAAAACTAAAAAAAAAACAAATAAAAATGATGAAAGAAAGAATGATAATTGAAGAAAGAAAGAAAGAAAGAAAGAAAGAAAAGGAGACGGAAAAAGAACGAAAGAGAGATGAATAATTGAAAGAAATAATGACAGGTAACGATGGAAGAATAAATAAATTCAGAGAAAGTACGAAAGTAAAAAGAATAAAATAAAGAGAGAAAGAAAGAAAGAACTTAAAATAAGGAATAAGGAAACAAAATTAAGTAGAAAGAAAAATGAAATAAATAAATAAAGAAAGAAAGAGAGTGAAAATGAAAGAACAAAAAAAAAGAGAAAAATAGATAGAGTGAAAGAAAGAAAGAAAGAAATAATAAAAGAAAAAGAGGAAGAAAGAAAGAAAGAATGGCAGGTAACGATGGAAGGATAAATAAATTTAGTAAGTAAGAAAGGAAAAAGAATAAAAATAAGAGAGAAAGAAAGAAAGAACTTTAAAATAAGAAATAAGGAAACAAAATTAAGTAGAAAGAAAAATTAAAGAAAGAAAGAAAGAAAGAGAGTAAAAATGAAAGAACAGAAAAAACAGAGAAAAATAGGTAGAGTGAAAGAAAGAAGGAAAGAAGGAAAGAAAGAAAAGGGAAATCAGCAAATGAAATCGAAAGAAAGAAAAAAAAGAAAAAAAGAAAAAAAAGAAAAAAAGAAAGAACAGGAAAAACAGGAAGGTAAATAACGAATAAATAAATGAATTGAAAGAAAGAAAAGAAAAGAAAGAAAGAACAGGAACGAAAAGAAAGAAAGAACAGGAACGAAAAGAAAGAAAAATTAATGAATGAAAGAAAAAGAAACAAAGTGAGAAAGAAAGAAAAAACTAAAGAAAAAAGAACATAAAGATAAAAGAATGAAAGAAAAAAATGAAAGAAATTGAAAGAAGAAAACAACCTAAAAGAAAAACAAGAACAAAAATGAACAAAAAATGAAAAGAAAGAAAAAAATGAAAAAAAGAATTATGAACCCCCACCCCACAAAAAACAAAGCTTTATTTATTTATCGTATATTTATTTGAGAATTAATATTACTAGCAAATATATGCACCCTCCGGGTGCCAGTATTTAAGTTTAAATGTAATAAAATATTAGATTAAATCAGAAAGGCTAGTGAAACTAATTAAGAATTCAAATGAAAAGATTTGAAACGGAGGGGGTATAATCGGAAAATAGAACAACTGAAACTTACTCTTTCATCACTTCCGTTTTTTAATGCTAAATTTTCCTAATTTAACTATTTAGTTAAAATAGGAAGTAAAGAAAAAAATTACAGTTATTTCTTCTTATTAATGAATTTCTTTTAGGGTTTATTGAAGAGATTTTTACTCATATTCATTAAGATAAAAACAAACAATTAGAAATCAATAATACCAAGCACATTTTAATTAAAATCAGTTTTTTTAATATCAATATGCAAATTAGCTTTACGTTTACACTGAAAACTGGTATTTTGTTGTATATATAAATACAATTGCATCTTATTAGTATTTAGGTAAGGCCAACAGTATTAATAATGTCAAACAGTTTTATTATTAATTGAGGTTTAAATAAAAATAGAATCATGGAGAATGTGACGTAAATAACTAAGGGAATTTTGACTTGCGTAGTAATATAGTTTCGGTTACAGACAGAAAAACACACAATCTCCATTATAATAAGATTATTAGTTAATTTTTCAGGTTATTAATATTATTGTCTAGATTCATACATTACGTCTGACAAAGAATGAGTGTATACCTAATTTCCCAGATAGATTTACCATAGTTTCGTAATAATTTTTACCTGTATGATGGGATATTTCAAAGTTGACTATCTATTCAATCCAGAACTCATTCTATTCAAATAAAGTCCCTCTATTAGTGTATAAAAAATGAAACTAGAATACAATACATTCTTATTCTTGTTCATATTATTATTGTACAAAAAGATTAAACTAGAATGCAATACATTGAATTTTAATTCTTGTCCATGATTTTTGATGAATAAAATTAAAATTATATTATTATTAACGAAAAATTGCATTCTGACCGAAGATATCCTGATCTTGCTAACTCTTTGCCTACCAAATTTCTGCCACGGCTGTACCATATTTTCTAGGTATTTTTTTTACCTGTATGATGGGATATTTCAAAGTTCACAATCTATTCAATCCAGAACTCATTCTATTCAAATAAAGTCCCTCTATTAGTGTATAAAAAATGAAACTAGAATACAATACATTCTTATTCTTTTTCATATTATTATTGTACAAAAAGATTAAACTAGAATTCAATACATTGAATTTTAATTTTTCTCCATGGTAACAGATTTTTAATGAATAAAATTAAAATTACTAGCAAATATATGCACCCTCCGTAGGATGCAAGTATTTAAGTTTTAATGTAATATAATATTATATTAAATTAGAAAGGCTAATGAAACTAATAATAATACAGATAAAAGATTTGAAACAGAGGGGTATAATAAAAGATTTGAAACAGAGGGAGTTAATAAAAAAATGGAACAACTGAAACTTACTCTTTCCATCACTCTCGTCTTTCATTGTTATTTTTTTTCTAATTTAAGTATTTAGTTATAAGAGGCAGTAAAGAATAAACTGACAATTATTTTATCTTGTTAATGAATTTCATTTAAGATTAATTAAAGAGATTTTTGCTTATATTCATTAAAAATAAACCAAACAGTTGGAAATCAATAATACTAAGCACATATTTATTAAATTCGATTTTTTAATATTAATATGCAAATTAGCCTTTCCGTTCACACTGTAAATCGCTATTTTGTTGTATATATAAAATAATTGCATGTTGTTAGTATGTAGACATAGTTAACAGTATTAATAATGTAAGACAATTTTATTAATAATTGAGGTTTAGATAAAAAATTAAAATCATGGGAGAATGTGATGTCAATAACTAAGAACATTGTGACTTGAGTAGGAATATAGTTTCGGTTACAGACAGAAAAACACACAATCTCCATTATAATAAGATATTATTATTAACGAAAAATTGCATTCTGACCGAAGATATCCGGGTCTTCATTTGCTAACTCTTTGCCTACCAAATTTCTGCCACGGCTGTACCATATTTTCTAGGTATTTTTTTTTACCTGTATGATGGGATAATTCAAAGTTCACTAACTATTCCCTCCATAATTCCTTCTATTCAAATAAAGTCCTACTATTATTGTAATATGAGTCCTTCCGCTCAATTATAATGAACTAACCATCAGTTTTTGTACTTTGCTTGGGTGTGGTCGGAGAGCCGCTGTAAGTGGTTTAAAATAGACATAGAGTTAAAACCATAATTTTCTTGAGATTTCAAAAGCAAAATGTGCCATCTAATCATGGGCTTCTCAAACCTTTTATTTGATACACCCCTTATCAACAAATTAATTAATCTGCAAATATATTAATGGAACTAACAAAAATATGCACCTTCCGGGCACAAGTATTTAAGTTTTAATATAATTCAATATCATATTGAATTAGAGAGACTAATGAAATTTTAATAAGAAAATAAACAAGATTACTTATTTTTACTTAATTCTAATTAATTCCAATATAAAATTATACATAGAATTGATATGCAGGCTGACTAAAAAAAATAATTAAAAAAAAAAAAACAGAACTCACATAAATTTTATCAAATT
>CM042170.1:27840002-27855002 GCA_023376005.1 Doryteuthis pealeii | reverse complement strand
ATATCTAATTGTCTGGTTTTATCTTAATGAATATGAACAAAAATCTCGGGGATAAATCTTAATAGAAATCCTTTAACAAGAAGAAATAACTGTAATTTTAAAATAAATTGTTAAATTAGTAAAATTTAGCAATGAAAGTGAAGAAACAGTAAGTTTCAATTGTTCAATTTTTAAAAATTATAACCCCCCTCTCTTTGAAATCATTTATGTGCATTCTTATTTAGTTTAATTAGCCTTTCTAATTTAATATACTATTCTATTATATTAAACCTTAGATACTTGCATCCGGAGGGTGAAAATATTTGGTAGTATCGGTACAAATATCAGCAAGTATTGCTAGAAGCTACAACTATTTTAACAGAGTAAATCAAACCTCTAGCTGTTACGTTTTATGTGGGGTCATAAATTGTTGACAAGACTCTGTAGTTAGTTTGAAATAGCTTCATTGGAGTTAAAAGCGTAGGCGGATAGATTTCCGTTGGATGACCCCAACTGACCCCTAGAGAGGCATAAATCTCGCGCGCTATGAGAAAAACGTAATTAGTTAGATTTAGTTTCACCCTGATGTTGGAGCAGAGAGCATCGGCCTCTCTCTGTTGAGGTTGAATCTCACCCATGTGGGAAATCAGAATGGGTTAAATAAATCTTGATCAAAAAAATAAAAGTCTTGTGGGCTGATTAATTGTATAACTAAAAACTAGCCCTTAAAAGAAGCCCTTAGAAGAAACAGTTAGAAAACTAGACAACATGACGGCCAGAGAAGAAGAAAAGGAAACAACCATGCAAGATAGCAGGAAGAATGAAGCGACAAGTAAGTCTCTCTCCCCCTCTCTCTCTCTTCTCTTTCTCTCTCTCTCTCTCTCTCTCTCTCTCTCTCTCTCTCTTCTCTGCTGATGTTGATATCTCACCACGTGGAAGAACATGGGCGAAATAAAATCTTGATCAAGAAAATAAAAGTCTTGTGAGTAGATTAAATGCCTGACTAAAAACTAGCCCTTAAAAGAAGCCCTTAGAATAAATAGTTAGGAGACTAGACAACATGACAACTAGAAAAGAAGAAAAGGAAACAGCCACAAAAGATAGCAGGAAGAAATAAAGCAACACGTAAATCTCACGTCTCTGTCTCTCTCTCTATCACCCGAGGTTCCTCTCTCATTTATCTCCCTTGAATAAATTCTTCTTCTTAAATTTCAGAAAAACTCACGACTTGAATAGAGATTCCAAGCGATTGTTATTTTGTTAGGTTTAGAGCATTTGAAGATGGTAAATTATTTCCGTGAGGCTATACTAAATGTTAAAATGTTCGTTTATGTGTAGTGTTATGCGACTTCAGTGGATGTGGGTATATAACACTCTTCCTTCAGCTAAGGGTTAATAGTAGGACAGACTAGGCCCTTTAACCTTGGTTAGGTAACCAGTCTAGAAGAAGGAAAACTCTGGATTCAGACCTGTTAAACTCCGCTTAAGAAATTGACCTTGAGTCACATTCTGTTTATGCAGAATAAATAAAAACCCATACATATGTTTTCCAACTATTCTTGTTACATTTTATGTGGGGTCATAAATTCTTGACAAGACCCTGTAGTTAGTTCGAAATAGGTTCGTTGAAGTTAAAAGCGTAGGCGGGTAGATTCGCGCCTGATGACCCAACGTAACCCATAGAGAGCCCCGAATCTCGGGTGTCATGAGAAAAACGTGACTACTTGGATTAAGATTCAGCCCGGTCCTCATAGAGCTGAGACATGCTCTGAGGCCGGTCTTCTCGCGCAGTGTAATTAATAAACTTGATCAAGAAATAAAAAGTCTTATAGTTCATTCAATTAATTACAATGACTAAAATAAGACCAACAGAAGTATTTAGAATAAGCTGTTAGAAGAACCCAACTAGACAAGATAATGGTCAGAGAAGAAGAAGAAGAAGAAACAGCCAGACAAGATAATAATGAAGCAAGAAGCAAATAAGATCTCCTCACCAAATAAGTCTCTGATCTCTGTTTCCATCTCTCTCTCTCTCTCTCTCTCTCTCTCTCTCTCTCTCTCTCTCTCTCTCTCTCTATCTATCTATCTATCTATCACCGAAAACTCTCTGAAGTCACTCTCTCATGTATATACCTAATGAGGATATATAACATAGCAACGTGGTATCTGGTTTAATGCTCTAACCACAAGCTATCCCAACAGACACACCATAGGATGGTTTTTGAGCTATACCTTTTTGACATACACTTTTCTACAGAGTGTTCTCGTAAATAAATAGTTATAGATCAATTTTTGTTGATAGATCATTGACAAAATCACACAAGATCGTGGAAGAAGTCTCCCCGGCGTAGAGTTTAATATACAGGACTGCGCAGTTAGGCGGGTTCGAACTCCAATCTTGGTATTTACTTTCAAACTAATACCCTTAGGAAACGTATAAACCTCTTAAAATCCTCAGATATGGTTGAGCTCTTTTCCTATTTTAAACCGCTCGCAGCGGCTCTTCACCACTGTCATCCTACTGTATGCCACTGATGGTTAGTTCATTACAATTTAGCAGAATAATTATATCAGATAAAACGTTTAAGAAGCCCATGTTTATATGTTACATTTTGATTTCGAAATCCTAGTAAAGTTAAGGTTTTAACTCTTGGCCTACTTTAAACCGCTTACAGTGACTCTCCCACCACTAGAAGTAAAGAAAAACTGATAGCTAGTTCATTAAAATTGAGCAGAAGACTAATTACAATAATAATGGGCCTTTATTTGAATAGAATGAGTTATGAGGTGAATAGATAGTGCACTTTGAAAATAGCCTATCATACAGAGAAAAAAAAATTGGTATAGCTTTGTGGAAAATTTGGTAGGCATTAAATTAAAAATTTGGATTAGAGAACAAAGAAAGATCTAGAGAGAGAGAGGAGAGAGAGAGGAAGAGAGAGAGAGAGGGGAGGGCGGAGGAGGGAGAGAGAGAGGAAGAGAGGGGAAGGGAGTTGAAGTAAAACCAAAATAAAGAGAAATGACTTTATTTGAATAGAATGAATTCTGAAGAGAATAGATAGTTAACTTTGAAATACCCCATCATCGAGGTAATTAGTTCCAAGAAAATTTGGTACAGTCTTGTGGGAAATTTGGTAGACGATGTGGACCATATGACCTTTAGGCACCCCTTTTTGATCTCGATTAAGAAAGGACATGTTTTTCATTTACACCGTCAATATCCGGTTGTTTTAACAGACGATTTTTAGATTTTTCTTTAAATTATAAAACTAACCCTGACCCTAACCCCTAACAAACAACCGGATATTGACGGTGTAAATGAAAAACATGTCCTTTCTTAATCGTGATCAAAAAGGGGTGCCTAAAGATAATATGGTCCGACGATGTATCAAGGTTTATTTCCTGTTATAAGAGCAACAAACACAAACCAAACCTCACCTAACTGTTCATGTAGAAACCGATACGCAATAAAACATATTCTGATTGAATGCACACACCTCTCCCACACTCGAAGAAAGTTCTACAATGTTGACAGCATGGACAAACTATTTGGAAAAAAAAGAATCCCAAGAGGATATTAAACTTTTTGAAAAGAACCGGCCTCTTATCAAGGATGTAAGTTCACAGACTTACAAAACTCACCCACTCACTCTCTTGATGTTAAAATTCTCAACAGAAAACTTGATTACAGCAAAGAAACTACTATACATTTTTGAATACCAAATTACCAATAGAAGTATTCGGCATAAAATAACCCAATGGTTTGACATGCCGTAAAACCCAACCAACCAAGCAAACGAAACCAAACGTAATATCCTTAAAGATATTACAAATTATTGCTAACAGCTAAAACCATTTTAACAGAGTAAGTTAAACCTTTAGCGACTTGGTATCTGGTCCGATGCTGTTACCACTAAGCTACCCAAGCAGAGGATGATGTTTGAGCTTAAAGATATTACAAATTATTATGATGTTTATCCTTAAAGATATTACAAATTATTGCTAACAGCTAAAACCATTTTAACAGAGTAAGTTAAACCTTTAGCGACTTGGTATCTGGTCCGATGCTGTTACCACTAAGCTACCCAAGCAGAGGATGATGTTTGAGCAAAACCAAACCAGACAATCGACACTTTTATTTGACGAGATTTTTCTATTTCGGAGCTCGGGTTGCGGTGGGAAGGCACGTAGTCAACCCCTTTTTTTAATTATTATTTTTTGTTTGTGATGTTGGTGCTGGTGGTGGGTGGGTGGCCGATGATGGCAAGGAAAGCCATTATGTGATAATGAACATTTGTATAAAAGTTACAGTTTCTCTAATATCCTTGAGTGAATTATTAGAACCAGTACGCATGCGCATTTGTTATAATAAGCGTTAATTGATTAAGAAAACAAAACAACAACAAAAACATCAACAACAACAACGAAATCGATGGAACGTTGCGAAAGGAGAGAGAGAGAGAGAGAGAGGGAGGAGAGAGAGAGAGAGAGAGAGAGAGAGAGAGAGAGAGAGAGAGAGAGAGAGAGAGAGGTAGGGTTGCCGGAAGTGATGACCGTTTCCCGTCATTGCAGTGTGATTACGTCATTCATTAATCAGAAAAATGGCGCTCGAAATCCATTAATAGAATGCGTTTGGTTGAAGTCTATAAAAAGGGAGTTTTGGTGATTGACCTTAACGCATACGTTTATTGTAGTACAAAAAGGTTTCTTCCTGTCTCTGTTTATTAATAAAAGTAAGTGAATTCGGAGTAGTGGCTTATTGTCGGTATCACCTGGACAGTGAGTATCTCTGTCGACTGGAGATTTAGAAAACACCGACTCCACCTCTGCAGAGGGGTAAGACCCTACGATTTGGCAATCTATTGGCCGAGAGTGGCAACCCTTGATGCCTAAGTATATAACTCTGATAGCTGAACAGTCCTCCGCCCTGTCGCTGGGGCGTTAGAATACACAGACTGCACTTCTGCAGAGGGGTAAGACTCCCCCAATGGAGCCACCTGTTGGCTTTGTGTGGCGACCCGTGATGCTTAAGGATAGAACCCAGGTGGCTGAGCAGTCCATGACTTGTAATATTCCACTTTAGGCTTTTCTTGGGCTAAACGTGCGGTTGGAGAGGCCCACTCTGATCAATCGGCTGGCTACGTCGAGCCCTTGCACCCATACGATTACCCCAACCCTATTGCCCTTATGGCAAGCCCTAACCCCTTTTTATCATATGCGTGCTAGAAGGCTGTGGCTGCGGGTCTACATGTCCTGGGAATGACGTTAAACTCTATCTGATGTGAGGTTCCAGTTCTGGAGGTTTGGGGAATGTGGAGCATCCCTTCATCACCATTGCTCCCTGGTCCACTCTGACCCGGAGTGGTGGTACCTGTTAGGGTCCCATCTATGGGTTAAATAGAAAAATGTATTTATTAAAAAAATTGAGTGTCCATTAAGAATTACTTTATTTCAAAACTTTATCGGCATTAAATGACCCACCGAGGTTGATATGCCGTAAAACAAAACAAACCAAACCTGAACAGTCCTTGACAACACTCCAATTTGGCTCTTACTTAGGCTAGACGCACGGTCGGAGAGGCCCTCTCCGATGAATCGGATATATAATTGTTACAAACTTATTGCCCTTAAGGTAGATATGATTTGATATATAGATATGATTAGATTTCGATTGGTAGACGTATACATAGGTAGGTATTATTCGATTGAGATATATAGATGGATTGACGGATCGATAGGTTGGTATGATTCCATTGATATATATATATATATAGATAGAGAGGTATAAATAGATAGATAATAGATAGATATGATTAAATCTAAATATATAGATAGGTACTATTTCTCTGAAAGTTTGAGATGAGGCTTGATGATTAATATTATCTGTGTTATTCGGACTATTGTCCTCATCTTCATTGTGTTCTGTACAACGTTTCGGCCGATATGCCCTCTGGCCTTCTTCAGGTATTTCTTGTCGGACTCGGGAACCTCGTTTTCGAACACGGGAACCTTCTTGTAATTTGAACCTAAACCTTTATTCAGTCCACGGGGTATCCTGTTCTCATTCCGCTAACCATAGCTGGGGTAAGAGCTATGTTAATTTTCTTTCCATGTTACTGCCGCCGGTCATGATTGAACCTGCAATCCAGAGTTAACTGTCACTTAGAACTGTCTTAACCTAACTACCTCATCCACTAGATGTGTTCAATTGACAATAGATAGATAGGTATGATAAAATGGAAATAGATTGATAGATATGATTAGATTAATATAGATTGACAGATAGATAGATACTTATTGTTTGATTGAGATATATAGATAGATTGATAGGTAGGTATGATTCGATATATATATATTATATATATATATATATATATATATATATGTGTGTGTGTGTGTGTGTGTGTGTTGTGTGTGATCAACCGACTCGATGTTTCAACGTTTCACGTCTCATCAATGTGGCTATACATAGCAACTACCTCTGACTATGAGCGAAACCCGACTGATTTTTCATCAACTTTTGTTGTCATTAAGTAGCGGTGTTCTAACTGATAAATACATACATCGTATATATATTTTACGATCACCAGAGAGATCTAATCGGTAAACAACAGCCGATCATTGCTTTATTATTATTGAGACCACAGCATTGTTAAGATGGGTTAACATAGTCAGAAGACTCCTAGAGACCTGAAAAAATTGCTGTCACTAAGAATATACAAAAAAACTCACAAATAATAATAATAATAATAATAATAATAATAATAATAATAATAATAATAATAATATAATAATAATATTTTTCTGTTCAGCAGATCACAGGGTGGAGATAACAGAAAACTAAAATATAAACAAATACCTGGACCTTGCCAGAAAATTGAAAAGGCTGTGGAATATGAGGGTGAAAGTGATACCATAGTTGGTGCCTCTGGAACGGTCACACAATCTTAGAAAAAAGACTGGATGAACAGAATCAGAGAGAAAATTGAGACCATCCAGACAAAAGCATTGCTGAAATCAGCTAGAATACTCACAAGAGTCCTGCAGACCCGAGGAGACTTGTTGTCACTCATACTCAATTGAAAGACCATCAGTTAAGGCTGGTGTGAAAAACGCACTGGAGTACTCTGCGAATGTAGCAAATTAGCACAACGAGAATACAAAACTAGACACGATTGGGTTGGGAAGGTGATCCACTGGGAATTATGCAAAAAAATAAATTTTGACCACACAACAAAATGGTATATGCATAAACCAGAATCTGTTGTTGAGAACGAAACGCACAAAATTCTCTGGGACTTTGAAATAAAAACGGATCACCTTATCCCAGCAAGAAGACCAGACCTAGTGTTGATAAACAAAAAAGAAAGAACTTGTCAACTGGTGGATTTTGCAGTGCCAGCAGATCACAGGGTGAAGCTAAAGGAAAATGAAAAAAATGGACAAATATCTTGACCTTGCCAGAGAACTGAAAAAGTTATGGAATATGAAGGTGAAAGTGATACCAATTGTAGTTGGTGCACTTGGAAAAGTCCCAAAAGGATTGGAAAAAAGGGCTTGGAAAGTTTGGATATCAGAGGAAGGATTGAAACCATTCAGAACACTGCACTGCTACAATCTGCCAGAATACTCAGAAGAGTCCTGGAGACCTGAGGAGACTTGCTGTCACTCAGACTCCAGTGAAAGACCATCAGCTAACACTGATGTGAAAACTCAAAAGGAGTAAAGAAGAAGAAGAAGAAGAAGAAGAAGAAGAAGAAGAAGAAGAAGAAGAAGAAGAAGAAGAAGAAGAAGAATTCATAATATTGTTGAGTCATAGATATTCTTTAGATGTTTACTTGAAAGAAGCTTTGGGATAAAGGTTTATATACACACACACACACACACACACACACACACACACACACACACACACACACACACACATATATATATATATATATATATATATATATATATATACCACAGCGATATGCGTTAGCTTTGTATGTTTACATGAAATGACCCTTGGGATAAAGTTATGTAAAATACTTTATATATATATATATATATATATATAATATATATATATATATATATCCATAGTGATATGCGTTTAGATTTGTATGTCTAAAATTCCACATGGCACACTTTAACTAGTTCATTTCTTTTCCCCAACCTCATCACCCAACTATTTTCAAAGATGTCCTTTGGATTTTCTCAAAATTTAAACATAAAATGAAATTCAATATCGTCATTTTTATTTTCATAGACGAAAGACGTTAAGTCACGATTTTGACGCCTATGACAATTAAAACCTTCGTTCCATTGAATTAACTTTTCTTCCTTTACAAAAAAATAATGAATGCACACACGAATGATTTGAAAAAAAAATATCTTAAATATTTTTTACCAAAAGAAAAAAAAGGTAAGTTGTTCTGTTTACAATAGAATTGCATGGAATGCACGTTGGCTTAAAAATATGTAAATATTTTAAATTCTTGATAAATGCTAATTCAATAATTTTCAACTCGTATTTCTTTCATCCCATATCAATTGTTTTTGGTTGGTTGGTTGGATTTTACGGCATGTCAACCCTTATTGGGTTAGTTTATGCCGAAGATCTTTTGTTTTATACCTTCTTGATTGATATTTGATTTTTTAAAACTCAATTAAAAAAAAATATTTTAAACACATTTTTCTATTTAACCTATAGATGGGACCCTAACAGGTACTACCACTCCGGATAAAAGAGGACCAGGGAGTAATGGTCATAAAGGGGTATTCCACATTCCCCAGAGCTCCTTTATTGGAATTATACGTCAACTCTCACCATCAGATAGAGTTTAACCTCATACTCAGAAAATTTAGACCCTACTTCTAGCTCATATATGATAAAAAAGAAGGTTAGTGCTTGCCATAAGGGTAATAAGGTTGGGACAATCACATTGGTGCTGGTGCTTGACGTGACTGCCCACCAAGCCTAAGTAAGGACCAAAGTATAGTGTAGTATGTTATGAACTTATCAGCTACCAGGGTTCTGCATTTTATGACATGTCAACCCTTGTTAGGCTATTCTATGTAGAAGAAATATTGTTTTTTTTTCATTCTTGTCACTGTTTATAAACACATTTTTAATACTCATTTGTATCTATTCAACCCATAGATGGTACCCTCACACATACTACCACTCTAGGTCAGAAAGGACCTAGAAGTAATGGCGATGAAGAGGTACTCCACATTTCCCATAGTTTCAGAATTGAAATTTTACGTGATGTCAAAGCTTGTTGGGTTATTTTATGCCAAATACATATTGTTTATTCATTTTTGTTTCGTATTCATTTTTTGTCTATTCAACCCATAGATGAGACCCTAACAGATACTGCCACTCCTGGTCAGAATGGAACCGGGAGTAATTAAGGTTACCCACCCTCCCCAGAGTTCAAGAATTAGAACTTTACGACTAAGTGCAGTTTAACGTCATACCCAGGACACAATATATAAAACCTTTGTTAAATACATAATCTTTAAAATTAATGAACAAAGGATAGTTTTAATTTTAAATATTTTTTAAATCATTTTTTAAATTTATGAACAAAGGGCTCTAAAATATTTTGTTACTTTGAAAAAATAAAAGTTTTTTGAAACACTGATATAAATTGTATAAAACAACATGAACACGATTTGATAAATATAACTAGTGGTCAGGATTAGCAAACTCAAAATTAATTCATTATGGTTAAGTAATGCTGAAAGCGTCAGTTCCCGCTAGAACACTGAAGTTTAACACTGATGAGCCTGTTTAATACTTAATTGGGTGACTACTTAAGTAACAGCAAGTATTGTAAGCAACCTGAGTCTTTGACTTGATTCGGCATTAAATGACTGAAAAGAGTTGATATGCAGTAAATAAAATGACCATCCAACCAATTAAAATGAATATTAGACATATAATAATATTGGTTTTAACCTTTTGTATATCAGAATCTTAGTTATTTTATTTTATGGAATATAAACCCTTTTTTTTATTTCTCTTGCAACAGTTTTAGTATTAATTTAAATTTAAAATATATTTATTAATTGATTGATTTTAAAGGCACGAAACCTCTCTAGTGTTATTATCCCACTATTTCAATTGAACACAAGGATCGATTAAGGTGGGGAGCCAAGCACGAACCGAAGCTCATATGTGACCAGTGCTGTCAAAGGGGTGTATCCCTTCGGCATTCCTCTTTTGAGACACCTAAGGTACTGGGCAATAAATCCAGCCCTGTCCCTTTTAGACGAAGGAGCAGGTACTGCCTGGGGGATTGCCGCCTGTGATCTCACGAATACTATATATCTTACCGAAACCACTTGGCACAGGAGCCAAAGCCCCAAAACAAGGTAAGTCTAGGGTTATAGTATGCTACACACGATGGTCAAATTTATTGTTATGTATTTTTTCCAAGGATTTTTTATTTATTTTATTAATAAGTTTTCTGTAGGTTTTCGTTGCTAAAGAGATTGGGAATTGGTTGGCTGTTTTTTTACGACACATCAACCATTTGCGAACTATTTAATATCGAATCAAGACAATGTTAATTTTAATTTGGATTATTCGCACTATTGTTCTAATCTTTATTGTTATATATACAACATTTCGGCTGAAGTGCACTCCGGCATTTTTCAGGTATTTTTCTCGGATTCGGTAGCCTTTTCGAATTTAGGAACCTTCTTGTTGTAATCGGAAACAATCACGAAGCTTTGAACCCAACCCTTTATTAAATCAACGGGAGTATCCTGTTCTCATTCAGCTAACCATAGCTTGGGTAGAGGTGTCACTTAGAACTTTCTTTAAACCAACGCCTTTATCTACTATGCTATGTGTTCAATTATAGTAGTGTGTTTATTATTTTTAGACATTTCTAAATATAGGAAGTCTGCTTGCTTGATTGTTTGTTTACTTCTGTTGGAACGAAAAAAAAAGAAGATATATACGTTTTTGACAATTTTGAAAAGTTTGTATTACTTGTATTTTAGAAGAGTTCTGGTTCCATAATTTTTATCAGGGTTAGTATATGACTAATTAAATAGTCAAATTTCCGTTGGTTTTAGCTAGTATGAATAATTTAAATGTCATTCATAATAGCGATACTTTAAGTTGTTGGCCAAGCTCTCCTATTGTCTAAGCCTCTTTTGTGTTCATAGGCCGGTGTATTTTTTTAACATTTCGATGTGAATACAGATCTTTTCAGGCTTTTGTTTTTTAAGCGTCTGGATTGCATAATCGACTCTTTTGAAAGCGTTCTCCTTTTTTGTTAGCTTAATAGTTTTAAAGATTTTTTTCTGAAAATTTCTATCCGTTCCATTCGTGTCTTTCCGTCAAATACTCAAAACTTTCCTTTGTCGCAGTTTTCTTTATTTTTAAAAAGTAGAACTTTAAAAAAAGTCAGATATTCCGTAAGTGCTCTTTTGGTGTGTATGTGTGGGGGGTACGAAGAATAGCCCCTTTTTCCAAACAGAACCCCCGATCTTTGTGTTTCCTTTTAAGGGGTCGTTCACGAAAAAATGTGGGTTCTTGAAGAGGGTCATTGTTTCTTTTGAAACTGTGGATGAATTTGAAAATGCCGAAAATTTTAAAGAGAGGGAAATTTTAAAGTTGAATTTAATTTTTTTCCCTTCGACATAAATAGTTTTAAAAATCTTAAATTGATCCGATGAATAAAAAAAGTGTGGTAGTAGGGGGTTGAGCGCTTTTGTGGTGAAAGAAAAGAAACCCATATGGATTATGAAAAATTAGAGGACGTCTAAAAAGGATCTATGAATGGATCAAGGCTCTAAAGGGATCAAAATTAAGGGACGATGAAAGAAAGAGTCGTGAAAAACGAACAAACATAAGAGACGCTACAAAGAAAAAAACGAGTATGGTATTTGTTAGTTATAGAGAAAGGTTTCTTAAAGTGGACCCTAGGGGTGAATAACATTTTGTTAGGGGGAATAAATGCATAGGTGACCACGGGGAGTTAATTTACAAGTTTGCATTTACAAGTTCCTTTATAGGAATTGACCAACCCGTCCGCACGAGCAGCATATGATATAAAGTCAATTTCTTAAGCAGAGATTAAATACAGGTTTTCTTTCTCCTAGAATTGGGGCGTAACAGAGATTTTCAATGATACGTAGTTCAAAGTTAAATGATCTGAATAAATGTAAATGTTTTTCAATAAAATATCTGATGCATTATATCTTTTATTCATTAATATAACACTGAAAATTTCATTAAATTCGGTTAATTTCCTGACTTTTGGTTTTTTTTTTTCTTTCGGCGGGGTGATATACGATGGTGGAATTTAGGTCCGTTAAGTACGATTTAACCTACAAGATACTTTACAAAGAAGAATAAGTAAGTATGGACAATAGTTTGCTACTCAACGCAAATTTTCTTGGTATTTTTATCTGTATGATGTGATATTTCAAAGTTCCCTATCGATTTTTAAAAATTGAAATAGATCACTAAGTAGGACTGAGCGTATTATAGTAGTGACCAAACCAAGCGGAGATTTGAGAGGTTTGAATTCAGAATTTTTCCTTCTCCTAGACTGGTTGCCTGAACCGCTATCGTGTTCCGCAAAAACATTGAGAATCACCAGAACGATTACTTCTTCGAGAAGTTCAGTAGGAAAATTCTGAAGAAGTTTCGGAACCGGAACATGACATCGGAGACGATACGTCACAGCAACGTCACGTTCATTGAGTTCGTGCGCTACCTGCTGGGCCCATCCACCCGCAAGAAGGGGCCCAACGATCTCTGGGAACATTTCAACACACTGTGTCATCCGTGCCTTATGAAGTACGACTTCATAGGCAAATACGAGACACTGGATCGGGACACCTACTTTATTCTACGGAACCTAACCCCCAACCACTGGGTGATGTTTCTGTCGCGAATCTCGTGGCGAAATATTATAGATCCATATCCCAAAAAATTATACAGAAATTGTACTTTGATTTGGTGTTGTATGCGTAGAAACAGTTCTTTGTGGGAGAGCCACTGTGAGCGGTCTAACTCCTTACCTCACAAATTTCCCGCGTAGCTGTACCAGATTTTCTTCATATTCTTTACCTGTATGCTCTGAGTTCTCCTCAATTAGAATGAATAAAACATTAGTGTTTGTACTTTGCTTGTGTGTGGTGGAAGAGACGCTGTGAACGGCTCAATTCCTTGCCTACCAAATTTCCCCCGCAGATGTACCAAATTCACTTGATATTTTTTTTTTACGTTTATTGTAGCAAGATTCATTTGGCAAGGGCTACTAATGGAAGGGGAGGAAGAAATAAATAAATAAGAGATGATAAAGGTTTAAAAAATAGTGATGAGCCAAAACAGGATTAACGATGATTTGACCGTAGCGTGACCCGAATGGAGAATTGAGTGTCAACCGGAAGTCGGGTGTTGACCGCAACCGGAAGTCGGGTATTGACCGGAAGTCACGTGGTGACGTGGAACAACGAAGAAATGGATCGGCCTCTTTTTGCCTTCGGCCGTCGTAGGGTACGGATCGGGCCTCTAGTGGCTAGTGTGGGGTCACAATAATCAAGTAGTGTTCTCTCTCTCTATCTCTCTGCCTTTCCTCCTCTCTGGTATGAGCCCACTAGACGAGCACGATAATAAAGGAGCATTTGTGACTACATATTTCTCGTGTTGTAATTTCTATCAACACCATTTTAGCACTGTGAATTTGGAGGCACGTGGACGAGACCCGCTATATAATATATACGCCGCCGCCACCTTACCGTTATCGTAGTAGCGCTCGAAAAAAAGGACAACGTTACTTATATCATTTTGGTACCGTGAAAATATACCACAACGGTACATTATGATGATCTGAATCTTTCTGTTCACTTATAATTAACTAGCCATCAGTTCGTTTTTTATTTGGTTGGGTGTGGTGGGAGAGTCACTGTGAGCAGTTTAAAGTAGGCAAATAGTTAAATTATCGAAATAGATGACTGATTTTGATTTTTAAAAGTTTTTTGTTTTCGACTTTGAGTTTTTTGAAATGTCATCCGAAGAAAAAGGAGAAGAAAAAAAGGTCTCTAAAAATGTAATATTTTTTTCTGTCAAGGTAAATTGTTAGTTCAACCCTGGAAATCGGCGCTCAATTGAAATAGGCTGAAGCAATTTGAAATAATAGAGGCTTTTCTTTCGTTCATTCTACAATGTCGGTAATGGAAATTAAAAGTTAATATTTTGAAAAAGAATTTAACAGAGACCAAAAATTAAAAAAAATAAAAGAAGAAAAAAAACAGACCAGTCTAATCTTTTTTGTCCTCGTTTTTATGAACATTTTTAAAAGAATGAAAAGCGAAATGAGTCCAAATGGGCAGGATTTGAGCTTTTAATTGAATGATCGGAGTTGTCAGCGATTCCAACAACCCACACCCTTACCCACTGTCTAGATTTTCAAAGTGAAACAATTCAAATTGATATTGAATTCAGATTCAAATCATCAGCATCATCAGCATCATCATTTTGCACTTGCTCTTGTTCTTCTTTAATCATGCATATTTTCCTCCTCCTTCTTGTTCTTATTCTTGTTGTTGTTGTTGTTGTTGTTCTTGTTCTTCTTCTTCTTCTTCTTGTTCTTCTTGTTCTTCTTCTTCTTTCGTGCATCTTGTTGATGATCTTCTTCTTCCTTCTCTTCTTCTTCCTCCTCTTCCTCCTCTTCCTCCTTCTCATCTTCCTCCTCCTCCTCTTCCTCCTTCTCCTCTTCTTCTGGTTTCTCACCTTCTCTTTCTTCTTTCATGTATCTTGTTCTTGTTCTTCTTCATGATGATGATGATGATGATGATGATGATGATGATCACCTTCTTCTTCTTCTTCTTCTTCTTCTTCTTCTTCTTCTTCTTCCTTCACGCATCTTATTCTTCTTCTTGTTCTTCTTTTTTTCTTCTTTTCTCTTCTTCCCCTTCATCATTTTTTCTTGTTGTTATTCTTCTTCTTCACTTCCTTCATGCATCTTGTTGTAGTTTTAGTTCTTCTTCTTGTTCTTCTTCTTC
>CM042170.1:27787502-27835002 GCA_023376005.1 Doryteuthis pealeii | reverse complement strand
TAAACTACTCGAGTTTCACCATAAGGATCTTCAGGGTTAAATCCACTGGATTAATCAAGATATTGATTAATTGCAGTCGATTTCACGTGTACCATTATGATAATAAATTTGCTCTACTAACATATTGAACACTTTATATTTGTTATATCGCTGTCTTATCATTGTGAAACTTGCATCAACTAACCATTGTGACCATTTTCACCGGTAAGTCACTTTTTCGACAAATACCATATATACATATATATATGATTTATATGAAAAAAGTGACTTACCGATGAAATTGGTCACAATGGTTAGTTGATGCAAGTTTCACAATGATAAGACAGCGATATAACAAATATAAAGTGCTCAATACGTGGGTAGAGCAAATTTATCATTATAATGGTACACAGTAATGACCTACTCGAGTTTCATCATAAGGATCTTCAGGGTTAAATCCAGTGAATTAATCAAGATATTGATTAATTACAACCGATTGCACAGCAGTAATTAATCAATACCTTGATTAATTCAGTGGATTTAACCCTGAAGATGCTTATGGGGAAACTCGAGTAGATTATTACTATGTACCATAATAATAATAATAATAATAATAATAATAATAATATTTATATATATATTTTGAAAACATTTTCTTCATTATATATATATATATATATATAAATATACATATATATTCATTATTAATTAATTAATTTTCAAAATTAGGTACGACTCCAATTAAGCACTTATTCCCCAAAAATTATCGGCAAAAAGCCATTCTAAACAAACCGTGTTTACAACTTACCACATCGTCGTGTAATAAAAGTCACTGAAGAGGAATATTAACCTACTCTAAACAAATCGGAAAATCTGGGAAGTGCGTTTGGTGTAGAGGTTGTGATATCGGCCTGTCAGCTTGGCAGTCCGGTTTCAAATCACGCACAGGGCGGCCTTCCTATCTATAGCTCTGCTGATGAGGCCTAATAGGCCGAAATGTACATACAGAGATTGATTTTTCTCGATTTGTTTAGCCATACATTTAATAGGTATTCCCGCCTAATTCATTATTAATTAATTAATTTTCAAAATTAGGTACGACTCCAATTAAGCACTTATTCCCCACATATATATATATATATATATATATTACGGTACCTACAGGGGGATTTGAACCCCATTCTTCCGCTGCAAATCACCTTAAATTCCTTTTCCCCGCCATTTAGTTTTGCGCGCTTACCTTTTCTTTTTCGTTCTTTCTTTCTGTCTTTCTTTCTTTCTTTCTTTCTTGTCCGTTTTTTTTTTCATTTTCGTTTTCCTTCCGTTTCTATTTAGCTTTGCTATTCGCCATGAAAGGAAAGGTAGTCATTCACCCTCTTCTTTTGAACTCGGCTTTTCTCCACCGTTGGTGACGTCATCAATCAAGTGGTTTAGATTGCAATGTAATTTGTTAAAATCATCTCCTGATTCATTGTTATGGAAAATGCTGTAAATAAAATGTTTCCTTCATTTCATTTTCTTTGCTATTTTTCTTTCTTTTTTTTTCTTGATCTTCCTCTATTTAACATTTATTTTTCTTTTATTTTTTTTCTACTATAATTTTGAATTTTTATCTTCTTCATGTGTCCTTCACACTTTCTTTCTTTCTTTCTTTCTTTCTTTCTTTCTTTTTTTATCTTTCTCTATTTATCATTTACTTTTCTTTTTTTTTTCTATAATTTTGAATTTTTATCTTCTTTTATGTGTCCTTCTCACTTTCTTTCTTTCTTTCTTCTTTTTTATCTTTCTCAATTTAACATTTATTTTTATTTTATTTTTTTCTATAATTTTGAATTTTTATCTTCTTTTATGTGTCCTTTACACTTTCTTTCTTTTTTTTTCTTTTCTTTCCTCGATATTTAATATTTTTCTTTCTTCCTTTGTTAGATAGTTAATATCTTCTTTCTTTCTTTCTTTCTTTTTTCTTTTTTTCTTTTTCTTCTTTTTCTTTCTTCGATAGGTAATAAATTTCGTCATTCCTTCTTTCTTTTTTTCTTTCGTCGATAGTTAATATCTGCTTTCTTCTTTCCTTTATTCGATAGTTGATATCCTCTTTCTTTCTTTTTCTTTCTTTCTTTCTTTCTTTTTTCTTTCATCCATATGTAATATCTTTCGTCATTCTTTCCTTCATTCTTTCTTTTTTTCTTTCGTCGGTAGTTGATATCTTCTTTCTTTTTTTTTCTTTCTTTTTTCTTTTTTTCTTTCTTTCTTTCTTTTTTCTTTCTTTGATAGGTAATAACTTTCGTCATTCTTTCTTTCTTTCTTTGTCTTTTTCTCTCATCGATAGTTAATATCTGCTGTCTTTCTTCCTTTATTCGATAGTTAATATCCTCTTTCTTTCTTTTTTTACTTTCTTTCTTCCTTTTTTCTTTCATCCACAGGTAATATCTTTCGTCATTCTTTCTTTTTTTCTTTCTTTTTCTTTCTTCGATAGTAAATTTCTTTCTTCCTTTATTCGATAGTTAATATCTTCTTTCTGTCTTTATTTCTTTTTTCTTTCATTGATCGGTAATATCTTTCGTCATTATTTCTTTCTTTCTTTCTTTTTTTCTTTTTTTTCTTTTTTTTTCTTTCTTTCTCCAATAGTTAATATCTTTATTTTTTCTTTCTTTCATTCTTTCTACTTTCTTTCATTCTTTCTTTCTTTCTTCAATAGTTAATATCTTCTTTGTTCTTTCTTTCTTTCTTTCTTTCTTTCTTTCTTTCTTTCTTTATACTTACCCAATTCGTACTTTCTTTTTTTCTTTCTTTCTTCGATAGTTAATATCCTACTTTTTTCTATCTTTCTTTATTTTTTCTTCTATACTTACTCTCTCACACTTTCTTTCTTTCAATCTTTCTTTCTGCTTTCTTTCTTTCTTTCAATCTTTCTTTCATTGTTTCTTTCTTTTTCTTTCTTTCTTTTTTCAATAGTTAATATCTTCCTTTGTTCTTTCATTCTTCTACAATTACTCTCTTCGCACTTTCTTTCTTTCGTTTTTTCATTCTTTCTTTCTTTCTTTCTTCTGTATTTGCTCTTACCACTTTTTTCTTTTTTCTAAAGTTAACTCTTTACCTATGAATTTCTCCCCACACGGTTGTACCAAATTTTCTCGGTATTGTTTTTACCTGTATGATGGGATATTTTAAAGTTCACAATCTATTCAGCTCAGAACACACTCTATTCAAATAAAGTCTTATCTGTTCACGTTGTGATTTTTTCAGTATAAATAATTGAAACGCACCAGAGCCTCTGTCAGCGGTTTACCATAGGATCACAGTGATAGGAGACTGTGAGCGGTTTAAAGTTGGCCAAGTGTTAATATCTTCATTTTAAATTCCTTGCAAGCTCTTTCTCATCTTTTTCATTATTTATTTTTTCATTCTTTTCTTCAAGAACATCTTTTCTTTTCATCTATTTTGTTTCTTCTTTCTATCACTGCTTCTTTCATTCATTCTTTCATTCATTCACTCTTTCTTTCACTCATTCCTTATTTCTTTCATTCTTTCTTTTATTCTTTCATTCTTTCTTTCAAGAACATCTTCTCTAATTTTATCTCTTTTATGTCTACTTTCTTTCATTCTTTCATTCATCCATTCTTCTTTCAATCTTTCTTTTATTCATTCATTCATTCTTTCTTTTTTATTCTTTTTTCATCCATTCCTTCTTCTTTCTTTCTTTCTTGCTTTCTTTCAAGAATATATATTCTTTTTATTTCTTTTGTTTCTTCTGTCTATCACTGTTTCTTTCATTCTTTCTTTTAGTCATTCGATCTTTCTTTCTTTCAACTCATTCATTCTTTCTTTCATTCTTTCTGTTATTCGTTTATTCTTTCATTCTTTCTTTCATTCCTTCTTTCAAGAACATCTTCTCTACTTCTTAACTCTTTTATTTCTTCTTTCTTTGATTCTTTCTTTTATTCATTCTTTCTTTCATCCATTTTTCTTCATTTTATCTCTTTTGTTTCTTCTTTCTTTTATTCTTTTTCATTAATTGTTTCTTTCATTCTTTCATTCATTCTATATTTCAAGAACATCTTTTCTTTTTATCTCTTTTGTTTCTATTTTTCATTTATTCTTTCTTTATTTTAATTCCTTTTTATTCTCTTTCTCTTCCTTCTTTCATTCATTATTTCATTCATTCTTTCAAGAACATCTTCTCTTTTTGTATCTCTTTTGTTTCGTCTTTCTTTCTTTCATTCATTTTTTTTATTCTCTCTTTATTCTCTTTTACTTACTGCTTGACTATAGTCCTTTCGTTTGTTTGATAAGTCCTTCCTTCTTCCTCCCTTTCTTTGTCATACATATGCACCTCCTTCTTGTGTCTGTCTCCAGCAGTCTCCTATGATGCCAAACAAAGTTCAAGGAAGGGTAAAGAATTCTCCAAGATATTATTCTTTTTTTTTTCGCACACAATTTCTTGAACGAGGACATCAAAAGCGTTATGGTTACCAGTCCCGACTAGTGTTGTATACCCTTTTCTTACTTCTTACTTCTGGTCGTATTTTCTTCTGGCCGGCTTTGCTATTTCTTCATCTAACTTGGTCTGGTATCTTCTAAGGTCTGGACTTTCTTGGGGACTTCAGGACTGGTTTCTGTTAGGATTTCTCCTTATCAGAAACCCCGTGTCATTGTTAGTTTTTAGGTAATAAACAGAAGACTTCGATTGACTTTGATGTTACTTTATTTGTAAATCCCCAACCCAGACATCTGCGCAGGTGAGACTTACATCCTACGAGCTCAGCTCATACCTTCTAACTCTGAGACTTACTTACTATCCTTCAACCGGAAGAGAGGGTCTTCTATGCCTTCCGGTTCTCACGATTTATCTCCGGAAGGCAAGGTGAGAGTGATGTCAAGCGCCGTCACTCACTCTGAAGGCCATCAGCTGCACTAATCGGCATTATGTTTCTATACTACCTTATATAAGAATTAGGGATCTAATAATTATGTAACACTAGAACATGGATTATCTTGGACCGTATAAAGAGAATTATTCCTTGAAAAACTCTTCATACTATAGGCCAAAGTAAATTGAAAAAACAATATATATATATATATATATATATATATATATATATATATATATATATATATATACAACCTTTCTTTTTCTTCTCTCAATTATAAAATAGAAGATCCAAAATCTATGTCGGAATATGAATATTCATATTTACCAACCAACCAACCAACTATATTGTTTTTTGGCAAATTATTTTCCCCACGCAAACATTCTTTCTAATCTATCTTAGATGTCCGTGTCTGATTCAGTCGTAATATTTTCCTCGTTGATGTTGTTATATATATATATATATATATATATATATATATATATGGGAGAATATGTGCTTAATTGAAGTCATACATAATTTGAAAATTAATTAGTTGATAATTAATGAATTAGGCAGGCATATCTGTTCAAATGTAAGGCGTAAACAAATCGAGAAAAAGTCAGTCTCTGTATATACAATTCGGCATAACGACTGACTTTTTCTCGCCCACCTAATTCATTAATTATCAATTTTCAAATTAGGTATGACTTCAATTAAGCACATATTCTCCCAAAAATTGTCGGCTATCGTCATCTCAAACACAATGTTTGTTTACTTTCATATATTATATATATATATATATATATTATATATATATATATATATATATATATATATATATAAGTTTTGTTGAACTGTAACAGATAATTCTTGTCGGGCAAGTTTTTGGTTGATCCTTTCTAATGTTCGGGCCATCTTTTTGGTGTCGGGCTGGAACTGGTGTAACAGTCCACCAAAGGTTTCCAAACGAGCACTTTCATTTCCTACCTGATGATGGCAAACTGTATTGCCGAAAGCGCTCGTATTGAAACTTTTGGGGGACTGTTACACCAGTTACACCCCAACACCAGAAAGGTGGCCCGAAAATTAGAAAGGATCAACCAAAAACTTGTCCGACAAGAATTGTCTGTACAGTTCAACAAAACTTGTATAAAAGAAAAAATGCTGCCAAAATACACTTATTTTAATATATATATATATATATATATATATATAAGAGGTTGTTCTTAGGGGGGTTCTATTTTGCCGACTGGCCATCTTCTTTTGGTGTGATTTCTTCCTCTGGTCGATACGACTTCTGTTATTCTGAGTTTGGTTGTCTGTGCTCCTCCTCTTTGTTTCTAATAATAATGAATGCCATACTTTTATTTATTTTTCAGACTTCTTTATTACCCCAAGCCCAAAAGTGTTCAACCGCACGGTGACTAGATGGCTTACCTGGGAACAGACGACCATTACGTCTGCTCCCTTCGACTTACCGCCCAAATCTAACCAAGTCAGTTCCCTTCACATGCTCTTCCTTTAGCCAATGAGGAATCACTGGCTAGGTCAGTGAAAGGTGAACTGTTTATAAATCCCTTCTTATAAGGGTTGCGATGGTAACTTTTCATTTACCATACCGTTATTTATATTTTAGTACACTACAGTCATAATTCGTTGGCAACCCACGAATTATGTAGTACAACAACTGAGCAGTAAAAGTCATACAATAATTTCCTGTTCTGTTAATATACCTTTTTATACCCGTATATGTATTTGTGTATTTGTGTATTTCACTTAGTGCTAATACCCTCGGAAAAGTTATGAATCCTACTCTCCCTCCAGCTATGGATAAATAGTAGGGCTGACTGGGCTCTTTAAACCTTGGTTAGGCAACCGGTATAGGAGAAGAAAAATCTGAATTGAAACCTGCTGAAATCCGCTTAAGAAATTGACCTTGTGTCACATCCTGCGGAGGGGTTGTATATATATATATATATATATATAATATATATATATTATATATATATATATATGAGAAGAAAGGAAATGAATCCGACGGTATAAGTATAAAAAATATGAAACACAAATATGCTGTTAAAGTGAAAACATTTTATATCATATTCATAGCTAATATTAAACAATATTTCGATTATAAAATCATCTTTCAGAGTTGTTTTTACTCCGGACTCATCGAGAGAGGAGCTGAAAATAATTTGAATTCAAAACGAAAATATTGATGTTCCAAAAATCATATAGTTATCAAATATGACTTTTTTTGAACATCAATGTTTTCGTTTTGAATTCAAATTATTTTCTGCTCCTCTCTCGATGAGTCCGAGTAAAAACATCTGAAGATGATTTTTATAAATCGAAATATTGTTCAATATTAGCTATGAATATGATATAAAATATTTTCACTTTAACAGCATATTGTGTGTTTTCATATCCTTTTATCTATCTATCTATCTATCTATATCTATATCTATATATATATGTGTGTGTGTGTGTGTGTGTGTGTGTGTGTATTTTTGTGTACAGACGTAGTTCTGTTGCAGGTAGTCGCCGGTTTGAAAATCGAGTTTGTTAGTAATGAAGTTTTCAGACATGCAGAATCATTATGGCTTCCAAAAATATATTTCTCATATTAGAAAAATCTCGAATGCCTTCCAAAGTCTGAGTAACATTTGTTTTTTCACTGGAACTTTATCTACCCTGTCGGCTAAGAAAGTTAGAATACACCGACTGCACCTCTACAGAGGGGTAAGACTCCTCCAATGGGTCCACCTGCTGTCCTTTGGTGGGGTCCCGTAATGCTTAAGGACGGAATCACGATGGATGAACTATCCATGATATTGCAACACTCCACTTTTGTCCTTACTAGACGGGCGGTCGGAGAGGGCCCCCTCCGATCAAGCAGCTGGTCACGCCAAACCCTAGCACCTATATGAATGCCCCAACCATATTGCGCTTATGGGAAGCCCCAACCCTTTTTTTCATATGGGTGCTAGAAGGCGGTGGCTGAGGGTCTTCCTGTGCTGGGAATGATGCTAAACTCTATTTAATGTTAAGATTTCCAGTTCTGGATGTCTGGGCAATATGGAGTACCCGTTCATCACCATTGCTTGCAGGTCAACTCTGACCCGGAGTGGTAGTACCTGTTAAATAGAAAAATGTGTTTGTAAAAAAGATTGATCATCCATTAAGAATGAATTTATTTCAAAACTTTGTCGGCATTAAATGACCCACAGCGGTTGATAAACCATAAAACGAAACAAACAGGTATTTTAGATTTATGATTCTTCGCCTGGATATAATTGGTCACTATGGTTTGGTTTGGTTTGTTTTGTTTTACGGCCATATCAACCTCAATGGATCATTTAATGCCGATAAAGTTTTGAAATAAATCAATTCTTAATGGATAATACAATTTTTTTATAAATACATTTTTCTATTTAACCCATAGATGGGACCCTAACAGGTACTACCGCTCCGGGTCAGAGTGGACCAGGTAGCAATGGTGATGAAGGGGTGCTCCACAATCCCCAAACCTCCAAAACTAGAACCTCACCATCAGATAGAGTTTAACGTCATTCCCAGGACATGTAGACCCGCAGCCACCACCTTCTAGCACCCATATGATAAAAAGGGGTTGGGGCTTGCCATAAGGGCAATAGGGTTGGGAAAATCATATAGGTGCTAGGGCTTGACGTTAACAGCCGATTGATCGGAGGGTGCCTCTCCGACCGCCCGTCTAGCCCAAGATAGGGTCAAAGTGGAGTATTGCATGTCATGAACTGCTCATCCACCTGGGTTCTATCCTTAAGCATCACGGGTCGCCACCCACGGCCAACAGGTAGCCCCATTGGGGGAGTCTTACCCCTCTGCAGAGGTGCAGTCGGTGCATTCTAACGCCCCAGCCGACAGGGCGGTGGTCACTATGGAATTATCTTTTACTGATATTATGAGAAATTCAGTTTTTCTTGAAGTTTCCCTTTCTCATTGTTTTGACCTGTTTAAGGGTCAATAAATAATAACTCAACACGGCGATAAAATGTAGAGAACATATATTGAGCAATATATCAACGTACAATCAAAAGGGTTTCCTTGTTACAGCGTACACGAAGAACATGTATCTGCTACTTCTCACTTGAGTAGCTTTAACATATGCCCTTTGGGTAAGTCTATGTTCGTTTCATAGGTGAGTCCCCTACAACACTTAGCCATGTCCAGGTCTTTTCGTGTGCACTTTCCCCAGTGCAGTAGCCATGCAGTTCTTTCATAATTGCTTTCATTAAGTTAATGCAATGTTCTTTATCAAAACTAGCCAGAAATATGCGCCCCTCGGGAATAGGTATTTAAGTTTTATTGTAAAGAAATATATTAGATTAGAATTAAATTTAATAAGAACGCATATAAAAAGAATAGACTTATATTAAATATATCTTATGTGCTTTCTCTATAAAAAATAATTTATAGGATTGATTTTAATATGTTGGAGAATATTAATAGTATTAGAGTTCAATAACACCAAATTATTACTTATTCAACTCTGTTTTGTTAAAACCAGTAAGCAAATTAACAACATCATATATTATGTTAATCTTTATTTCTTAGTAATACAAACTATTATTATTATTATTATTATTATTATTATTATTATTATCATCCGAGTTTTACACCTACCATAGCCGATGGTTCACAGGAGGCTGAGTGACAGCAATTCTCATCAGATCTCCAGAACTCTTTCTGGGTATTCTATCCTCAAATTTCCAGTTCACCCAAATTCTTTTCAAGACCTTTAGAACCGTCCCAAGGGCACCAATTATAATTTATACGACCTTCATTTTAATGTTCCACTGTTTTCGCAGTTCTCTGGCAAGGTCTAAGTATTTATTATTATTATTATTATTATTATTATTATTATTATTATTATTATGTGTGATTATTATGGTCTAAGGGGAATTTGGGGATTGTAAAGAAAAGCGTGATCGGATTTCTGGAGAAATATAAGAAAAATCAATATAAGAACAAAAAGAGGTTAAAGTTGCGACCAATCCAGAACTAGATTTATAAATAAAAAACGGAAGTTCAACGGAAGCAAATGCGAACTTCCCTCACACACGGGATCACAAACGAAAGTAATGAAAATTCGGCCTCTTTTTCGCGGGACCCGAGAAGGGGCGGACGCGTTTGTTGGGCTCCATCGTGATATATTAGGGTAGCAACGAACAACGCGTGAACGTGATTTACGATAGAACATTTTAACCGTACTCTCTCTCTCTCTCTCTCTCTCTCTCTCTCTCTCTCTCCTTATCTCTCTCTCTTTCTCTCTCTCTCTCCTGAAAAAACCCACGAGCCTAGAAAGAATCAAACCCTTTTTGACTATACTACTTTCATATGCCGTTTCTTCGAGCTGACTTTGACTACTACTATTAACGACTACTACTACAACCCGACTGGCACCTATCCATCAATTATTATTATTATTATTATTATTATTATTATTATTAAATGGCAATAGTTGCTGAAATCATATGATTACTTTCAAGTCATATGCTTCAGATAGTAATACTTGAAACCTTATAATTGTGTATATATATTTACCACCCCCTCAGCACGAGCAGGATGTGACACAATGTCAATTTCTTAAGCGGAGTTTAACAGGTTTGAATTCAGAGTTTTCCTTCTCCTAAACTGGTTACCTAGCCATGGTTAAAGAGCCCAGTCTGCCCTACTATTTACCCATAGCTGGAGGGAGAGTATGATTCATACCTTTCCCAAGAGTATTAGCGCTAAGTGAAATGCAATTATCACGTCCAGGATTTGAATTCGGGACGACGAGTCCATTTCCCATGACTTTAACCATTACACAACGCGTATAATTGTGTATAGATTATTTATATTGACAATCCCCGACACCATTGAGGCCTATTTTGTTTTTACTCAGTGATTTAAAAAAATATTACTATCAACCAATGATAGCGTTGATTAGAGCTTACTGAAATCTTTCTTTTGTTCATAGACTATATTTTTTTCTTCCTCCGCTGGTCAAAGCTATTTTCATCTCCCAACAACATCAAATCATTGTGTTAAAAAAGGCCTCAATGGTATCATGGACGGTTAATAATAATCATTTGTTTGCACACAGTAATATGGTATCATGTATAATTCGAAGTGTACCTGTCAGTTATTACAATGAAATACTAGAACTAATAATATATTCACCATTAACAGTTTAAAGTTAGGGGTTCTCAAACTGTCAAGTCAGTATACCCCTACAAAAATTTGATTGACCTATCATGAAGCCACTCCTTGTTACATAATCTATGCGGTTGCATAAGATTATTGTCAATCCCCTGTATTTCTAGGGATGGCCCTTTTTATATCACGGGCGGGACTTTCCATGGAATAGTACAGAAAGCCCGCGAAATACGTGAAGTCGCGTAGGACCTGGTTGGGTCATCAGTTTCAGTTTAGACGTCAGGCAGAGAAGATGTCCTGCCTTAACTGGAACTCATACTGCATACGCGCGCTATGTTAGTCAGATGTTTAGTTACATGAAATGTTTAGTTAAGTAAATAAATCTGAAGAAAATAACTCAGTTTTGTGGTTGGTGAATGTCTTGGTAACAAGACTGATCTAGAAGAAGAAATGAGTTAAGTGCGACCGACCACCAAGACGAAGACCAGACACTAGAAGACGTAAGATAGAAAAGACGCCAGAAAAAGAATAGAAGTAAGTAATGAAAAGGGTATACAACACTCCTTATATACCCCAGTCCACTTTGCATTTTTTTGGCTACAACCAATTATGTAATTAACAAATTCTTCACACACGTTTATGTAAAACTGTCAACTGTTAATTGTAAAAATAACCATGAAATAATCAGTAAAGTAAACATAACATGTAAAAAAAGCTGCAAATATGTAATACTAACTTAATAACTCACCAAAAAAGCACATTTCTTAATGTTATGGTTAAGTTGATAACTTTTGATATGTTCATGAATATTGGGTTTAAACTTTTGAAAATATATCAACATGAGCATGTTATCCCGGATTCTTGTGGAATTAATTTCTTCTAATTGCTAAGAAGGCTTAGTAGTTTCCATAGACCCCTTGTAGACCCTCGAATACTTACAGACCCCCTGAGTTGTTGTATAGACCACCGGGGTTTTGTCTAGACAACTGTGAGAAACCCTGGTTTACAGTTCACACCATCATTGAGGACTTTTTTGTGTTTTACTCAGTAAGTATTTACTGCTAGTTTAAACGCATTATATAATTGATTAGAGCTTCTTGGATCTTTTCTTTATATCGTAGATAGAGTATTTATACCTAAATTATGGCAGCGTGGATATGAAATCAATGGCACTTGGTTACTGGCAGTTCCTCGCTTATGCGATTTTCAAACCAAGTGATAGAGTTATCGTAGTGCGCCTTTTATACTGTGGTTTAGGCCTTGTAGCCTAAATGTTTAATTGGATTTGTTGACCATGTCTTTGATTTTAAATGGCTTTCATGCAGAAATACTTTAATCCTCTTTTGGAAGAATTTGTATTATATAGATTTAGATTTGGACACATGGTGCAAAGGATATAATAGTTGAGTAGATATAGTTCTAAATGACAATCACCAGAAGGTTTCAGGTTTAATCCTGACTACAGGTGAAAATAACATAGAATATTAAACATAGCTTGGGGAATTCAATGTCAAATCATCCAGAAAAAGGGTAAAATTGTCACCCACTTCCTTCAATTTTTCCTAAATTTTTCCAAATCTTAACATTAGACAATCCCTAAACTTTGAGCTTCCAATTCCAAAAATTGGTGGAGTTATGTCGATTTTTACCTGTTCAAATGTGGGGTTGGCGAAAAATGTTGACTAGTTGGAAACTATTTGTGTCTGTTAAATTTAGTTCTAGAGCTTCCATACAACTAAAAATTGGTTTATAAAAGCATTTTTGCCCAAGGAATCTAATAATGCTATGAACAATCTTAAAGTCAACCAATTTGATGTTATTGATGGTTTCTAATATTTTTCATAGCAAGATCAATATCCAATACTCTTTCAATACATACATACACAGAAATGCAATACTCTTTCAATACATACATACTCACACACCACGCACACACATGCAATACTATTTCAAAACATACGTATACACACATCAACCCTCTGTTAAACATACATACACACAAACAGTTTTGTCACACACAACAGTATTAGTGAGCATCATTTTCTTTCTATTCACATTTTTCGGTAATTAAATTATGTCTCACTTTGCTGCCACATATATAGTTAGTGTTTATATAGTGTATGTATTGTTATATATATATATAATATATATATATACGTAATGAGTGTTCATACACACAATGAACTCCCACACAGGGATTTGTTTATAGTGGTGAAAGCTTGTGGTTGGACCATCCACACTTTTTGGCACAGTCGATAGGAAAGAATTGGTGCATCAAGTATTGCCACAAAAACCCAATCAACCCGACCGACCTCAGGAATTTTGAATTCAGAGTTATCCTCTCCTAGACTGGTTACCTACCCAAGGTTAAAGAGCCCAGTCTGCCCTACTATTTGACCCATAACTGGGGGAGAATATATGGATTCATGCCTTTCCCAAGGGTATTAGCCCCTATGCGGAAATGCCAACAGGCTTCGTCTAGAATTGAACTCAACACGCGATCCATTTTCCACGACTCTAAACCACTAGCCCATCTCTCTCTTTTTTTNGGTTGCCGGAAGTGATGACCGTTTCCGTTCATTGCAGTTGTTGATTACGTCATTCATTAATCAGAAAAATGGCGCCTAAATCATTAATAGAATGCGTTTGGTGAAGTCTATAAAAGGGAGTTTTGGTGATCTGACCTTAACGATACGTTTATATGTAGTACAAAAGTTTGCTTTCCTGTCTTGTTTATTAATAAAAAAGTAAGTGATTCCGAGAGTAGTGGCCTAGCTTGTCGGTATCACCGGACAGTGAGTATCTCTGTCGACTGGAGATTTGAATACACCGACTCACCTCTGAAGAGGGTAAGGACCTCCGATTTTGCATATATTGGCCGAGAGTCGGCACCCTTGATGCCTAAGATATATTGTAGTCCTTGAACAGTCCTTCCGCCTGTGGCTGGGCCGTTAGATACACAGGGACTGCACCGCTGCAGAGGGTTAAGACTCCCCCAATGGGGCACCTGTTGGCTGTGGGTGCGATCGTGATGCTAACGATAAGAACCATGTGGCTGAGCAGGTCTGAGCTTGCAATTGCCACTTTAGGCTTTTCGGGGCTAGACGGGCGGTGGAGAGGGCCAACTCCGATCAATCGGCTGGCTACATCGAGCCTTGCACTATATGTACCCCCAACCTATTGCTTATGGCAACCAATCATTTTTATCATCTGGTGCTAGAAGGCGCTGGCGTGAGGGTCTAGCATGCCTGGAATGACGTTAACTCTATCTGATTTGAGTTCCAGTTTCTGGAGATTGGGAATGTGAGCACCCCTTTCATCACCATTGCTCCTGTTCACTCTGACCGCTAAGTGGTAGTACCTGTTAGGATCGCCATCTATGGGTTTAATAGAAAATGTATTTATAAATTATTGAGTGTCCATTAGAATACTTATTTAACACTTATATGGCATTGAATGCCCACGAGGTTATATTGCCGGTAACAAACAAACCAAACCTGAACAGTCCTGACAACACTCCATTTGGCTCTTACTTAGGCTAAGACGCACTGGTCGGGTTGCCTCTCCGATTATCAGTAATCATTGCAAGCCCTGTACCGCCATATATACTTTCCAACTTATTGCCCTTAGGTAATATATTTGATAGATAGATATGATGATTACGATGGGTAGACGTTAGATGGTAGGTATATTCGATTGAGATATATTGACGGGTTGACGGATCGGAGGTTGTACGATCATGGATGATCTATAGAGAGGAGAGAGGTATAAATAATAGATAGATTAATAGATAGATATGATTTGTATCTAAATATATAGATAGGTACTATTTCGTCTGAAAGTTTTGAGGATGAGACTTGATGATAGTATTATTCTGTGTATTCGCGACTATTGTCACTCATCTCATTGTCTGGTACAACGTTGCAGGCCGATATGCCCTCTGGCATTTTCAGGTATTTCTTGTCGGACTTCGGGAACCGTCCTTTTCGAACTCGGGAACTTCATGTCGTAATTGATTAAGCCTTTATTCGTCCACGGGGGTATCCTGTTCTCATGCGTAACCATAGTGGGGTAAGGAAGCTGTGTTAATTTTCTTGCATGTTACTTGCCGCCGGTCATGATTGACCTGCAATCCAGAGTTAACTGTCACTTAGAACTGTTCTAATAGATAGATAGTAGGTTAGGATAAATGGAAATAGATGATAATATATTAGATTATTAGATTGACGGATAGATAGTATTATTGTTTTGATGAGATATATAGATAGATTGATAGTAGGTATGATTTCGTAATATTATATATATATATATATTATATATTATTTTGTGTGTGGTGTTTGCTGCGTCATGTGTATCGTGTGTATGTATCGTGTGTGTGATCCACCGACTCGGTGTTTCAACGTTTCACGTCTATCAAGTGGCTTATTACATTAGCAACTACCTCTGACTATGACGAAAACCCGACTGATTTTCATCACTTTTGTTGTCATGTAAGTGAGCGTGTTCTAACTGATAAATATACATCGTATTATATTTTACGGAATCACAGAGAGATCGTAATCGTAACACAGCCGTCATTGCTTTATTATTTTGAGACACAGCATTGATAAAATGGGTTAAATGTCTGGCTCCTAGAGACCTGAAAAATTGCGGTCACTAGAATTATACAAAAAAACTCACAATAATAATAATATATAATAATAATAATAATAATAATAATGAATAATATAATTTTTTCTGTTTCAAGCAGATCACAGGTGAGTAACCAGAAAAACTAAATATAAACAAAATACCTGGACCTTGCCAGAAATTGGAAAAAGCGAAAGTTTGATATGGGTGGAAGTGATCCATAGTGGTTGCCTCTGGAACGTCACACAATCTTTAAAAAGACTGGAGAACAGGATCAGAGGGAAATTGACCATCAGACAACATCTTGCTGAAATCAGCTAGAATACTCACAAGAGTCCTGCAACCGAGGAGACTTTTTCACTCATACTCATGAAAGACCATCAGTTAAGGCTGCTGTGTGAAAAACGATGGAGTACTTGCGATGTAGCAAAATTCGACACGAGAATACAAAAATAGACACGATTTGGGTTGGGAAGGTGATCCACTGGAATTATGCAAAAATAAATTTTGACACACAGCAAAATGTATATGCATTAAACCAGAATCTGTTGTGAGAACGAAACGCACCAATTCTCTGGGACTTTGAATAAAAAGATCACTTTCATCCCAGCAAGAGACCAGACTAGTCTGTATATTCAAGATCCGTTTGATAAAAAAAGAAAGAACTTGTCAATGTGTTTTCCAGCAGATCTTTTTACAATTGTCTTGGACCTTGCAGAGAACTTGAAAAGTTATGGTGTATGAAGTAAAGTGATACCATTGTAGTTGGTGCACTTGGAAAATCCAAAGATTGAAATTTTTTGGATGAATTTATTCAGACATTTCTCACTTTGACCTGATTTACTCAGTGAAAGTCCATCCAGCACACTGATTGGAAAACTCAAAAGGAGGAGAGAATGAGAAGTTAAAGTATTCATAATATTGTTGAGTCATAATATTCTTTGGTGTTTTACTGAAAGAGCTTTGGTAAAGTTTATTAACTCTACACACCAACCACATTTTTATTATATGTATGAAATAGTATACCACCAGTGGTAGTGAGTTTGTTTTTAGATCATTTTGGGATAGTTATTGTAAAATTTATATATATATATTTTTTTATGCGTTTTTTCTAAGATTCCACATGACACTTTACTAGTTCATTTTTACCTCATCACCTTGGTGGTGGTCCGTTTGGATTTCTCAAATACATAAAATGAAATTCAAAATCGTCATTTCTTTTCATATGGACGAGACGTTAAGCACGGATTTTACGCCTTTGACAATTTAAAACTCGTTCTCATTGAATGTAACTTCTTCCTTTACAAAAATAATGAAGCACCACGATATTTGAAAAAATATCTAATTTTACAAGAAAAAAGTAAGTTGTTCGTTTACAATGAATTGCATTTTAGGTAAATATTTAAATCTTGATAATGCTATTCATAATTTTCAACTCGTATTCTTTTCATCCATTCAATTGTTTTTGGTTGGTTGGGTGGGATTTTTACGGCATTTCAACCTTTTGGTGTTAGTATATGCGAGTGTTTTTTTTATAACTTCTTGATGATATTTATTTTTTTAAATCAATTAAAAAATTTTTAAACACATTTTCTATTCTATAGTATGGGACCCTACAGGTACTACACTCTGGATTAAAGAGGACCAGGGTAATGGTATAAAGGGTACTCCACATTCCCAGAGATCCTTTATTGGATTACGTCAACTCTCACCATCAGATAGAGTTTAACCTCATACTCGAAATGTAGGACCCTAGCTTTCAAAGGCATATATGATAAAAAAAGGTTAGTGTGCCTAAGGGTAATAAGGTTGGACAATCACCATTGGTGCTGGTGCTTGACGTGACCGCCCACCAAGCTAAGTAGGTCAAAGTATAGGTAGTTGTTATGAATTTATCAGTACAGTTCTGCATTTTATGACATGTTCAACCTTGTAAGCTATTCTAGGTAGAGAAATATTGCGTTTTTCATTCTTGTCCCTGTTTTTTAAACACATTTTTTAATACTTCATTTGTATCTCTTCAACCCCTAGATGGTTACCCTTCACACATACTACACCTAGTCAGAAGGACTAGAAGTAATGGCGATTGAAGAGGTATCACATTCCCCATAGTTCAGAAATTGAATTTTACGTGATGTCAAAGCTTGTTGGGTTTATTTTTTGCCAATAGTATTGTTTTTTCATTTTTGTTTTCGGCATTCATTTTTTGTCTATTCAACCCATAGATGAGACCCTAACAAGACTGCCAACTCGCTGGTCAGAATGGTTAACGGGAGAATTACTACCCACCCTCCCCAGAGTTCAAGATTAGACTTTACGGACTAAGTGCAGTTTAACGTATACCCAGACACAATATATAAAACCTTTGTTAAATACATAATCTTTAAAATTATTGAACAAAGGATAGTATTTAATTTTTTTAATATTCTTTAAATCATTTTTTAATTTATGAAAAAGGGCTCTAAAATATTTTGTTACTTTGAAAAAAATAAAAGTTGTTTGAAACCACTGACGATATTGTATAAACAACATGATTTGTAAATATAATAGTGGTCAGTATTCAGTAAACTCAAATTATCATTATGGTTAAGTAATGCTGAAGCGTTCAGTTTCGACTAGAACACTGAAGTTTAGCACTGATGAGCCTGTTTATATTAATTGGGTGACTACTTAGCAATAGCAAGTATTGTAGCAACCTGAGTCTTTGACTTGATTGGCATTTAAATGACGAAAAAGAGTTGATATGCAGTAAATTAAAAAATGACCACCAACCAATTAATGAATATTAGACATATAATATATTGGTTTTAACCTTTTGTATATCAGGGAATTCTTTAGTTATTTTATTTTATGGAATATAAACCCTTTTTTTTATTTCTCTTGCAACAGTTTTTAGTATTATTTAAATTTAATATATTTTATTAATTGATGAGTTTTAAAGGCACGAAACCTCTCTAGGTATTATCCCACTATTCATTGAACACCAAGCGGATCGTTAAAAGGTGGGGAGCCAAGGCACGGAACGAAGCTAATATGTGTGACCAGTGCTGTCAAGGGGCTGTATTTCCCTCTCGGCACTTTCTCTTTGAGACACTAAGGTTACTGTGTGGCAATAATCAGGCCCTGGTCCTGTTTGACGAAGGAGCAGTACTGCCTGGGGATTGCCGCCTGGATCTCACGATACTATATTTTACCGAAACCACTTGGAGCACAGGACCAAAGCCCCAAACAAGGTAGTCTAGGGTTTATAGTATGCTACACACGATGGTCAAATTATTGTTATGTATTTTTTCCAAGGATTTTTATTTATTTTATTAATCAAGTTTCTGTAGTGATTAGGTTTCGTTGCTAAGAGATTTGGGAATTGGGTTGCTGTTTTTCTTACGACACATTCAACCCATTTTGCGAACTATTTAATATCGAATCAAGACAATGTTAATTTTAAATTTGATTATTCGCACCATTTTCTATCTTTATGGTTAATATATACAAATTTCGGCTGAAGTGCACTCGGCATTTTTCAGGATATTTTCTCGGATTCGGTAAGCCTTTCGAATTTTAGACCTTCTTGTTGATCGGAAACAATCACGAAGCTTGAACCACCTTATTAATCACACGGGGTTCTGTTCTATTCAGCTACCTCTTTGGGTAGAGGTGTCACTTAACTTTCTTTAAACCAACGCCTTTACTACTTGCTGATGTTGTTCAATTATAGTAGGTTTGTTTATTTTTTAGACATTTCTAATATAGAAGTCTGCTTGCTTGACATTGTTGTTTCGTTACTTCTGCTGGAACGAAAAAAAAAGAAGACTAATACGTTTTTTGACAAATTTTGAAAGTTTGTATTACTTGTTATTTAGAGATTCTGGTTCCATCAATTTTATCAGGGTTAGTATATGACTATTAAATAGGCAATTTCCGTGGGTTTAGTAGTTGAATAATTTTAAATGTCATCATTAATAGCTGTACTTTAAGTTGTTGGCCAACTCTCTAGTCAGCTCTTTTGTGTCATAGGCCGGTGTATTTGTTTAACATTCGATGTGATCAGATCTTTTCGGCTTTTGTTTTTTAAGCGTCTGGATTTGCATTAATCGGATCTTTTGAAAGCGTTCTCCTTTTTTTGTTAGCTTAATAGTTTTAAAGATTTTTTCTGAAAATTTCAGCGCGTTCCATTCGTGTCTTTCGCGTCTACTCAAACTTTTCTTGTCGCGTTGTCTTTATTGTTTAAAAGTAACTTTTAAAAGTCAGATTTCCTGTAAGTCTAGTTGCTCTTTTGGTGTGTTATGTTGTGGGGTCGTAGAATAGCCCCTTTTTCCAAACAGAACCCCCGATCTTTGTGTTTCCTTTTTTAAGGGGTCGTTCACGAAAAAATGTGCGGCTTTCTTGAAGCAGGGTCCCCATTGTTTCTTCTTGAAACTGCTGGATGATTGTGAAAATGCCGAAATTTAAGAGAGGGAATTTTAAAGTTGAATTTAATTTTTCTTCCCTTCGACTTTTAATAGTTTTAAAAATCTAAATTGACCGATTGAATAAAAAAGTGTGGAGTAGGGGATGAGCGCTTTTGTGGTTGAAAGAAAGAAACCCATAATGGATTATTGAAAATTAGAGGGACGTTCTAAAAAAGGATCTATGAATGGATCAAGGCTTCTAAGATCAAATTGAAAGGACGGATGAAAAGAAAGAGAGTCGTGAAAAAAACGAACAAACATAAAGAGACGCTACAAAGAAAAACGAGTATGGTATTGTTAGTTATAGAGGAAAGGTTTCTTAAAGTGGACCCTAGGGGTGAATAACATTTTGTTAGGGGGAATAAATTGCATAGGTGACCACGGGGAGGTTAATTTACCAAATGAATTGTTGCATTTACAAGTTCCTCTTATAGGAATTGACACCCGTCCGCACGAGCAGCATATGATAAAAAGTCATTCTTAGCAGGATTAAATACAAGGTTTTCTTTCTCGTAGAATTGGGCGTACAGAGATTTTCAATGATACTAGTTTCAAGTTAAATATCTGAATAATGTAATGTTTTTCAATAAAATCATTACTGATGCATTATATCTTTTATTCATTAATATAACACTGAAAATTTTCATTAATTCGGTTAATTTCTGACTTTTGTATTTTTTGTTCTTTCGGCGGGCAGAAAGGGCCGACGAGGTGATATACGAGTGGAATTTAGGTCGCGTTAAGTACATTTAACATACAGATTACGTTTACAAAGAAGAATAAGTAATATGGACATAGTTTGCTAGCTCAACGCAAATTTCTTGGTATTTTTATTCTGTATGATGTGATATTTCAAAGTAGTTCCCTATTCGATTTTAAAAATTGAATAATCCACTAAGTCAGACTGAAGCGTATTAGATAGTGGACCAAACCGCGGAGATTGAGAGTTAATTCAGAACTTTTTCCTTCTCCTAGACTGGTTGCCTGAACCCTATTGGGGTTGTTCCGCAAAAACATTAGAACATCCCAACGATTACCTTCTTCGAGAAGTCAGTAGGAATTCTGATAGAAGTTTCGGAACCGGAAATGACATTCGGAGACGATACGTCACAGCAACGCACGTTCATTGAGTTCGTGCGCTACCGCTGGGCCCATCCACCCGCAAGAAGGCCCAACGATCTCTGGGAACATTCACCCACGTGTTGTTCATCCGCTGCCTTATGAAGTACGACTTCATAGTCAAATACGAAGACAACTGATCAGGGACACGACTTTATTCTACGGAACCTAACCCCAACCCACTGGGTGATGTTCATGTCGGAATCTCGTGCGAAAATATTTAGATCCATTATCCCCAAAATTATACAGAATTGTACTTTTGATTTGGGTGTTGTATGCGTAGAAACAGTTCTGTGTGGGAGAGCCACTGTGAGCGGTCTAACTCCTTACCTCACAAATTTCCCGCGTAGCCTGTACCAGATTTTCTTCATATTCTTTTACCTGGAGCTCTAGTTCTCCTCAATTAGAAATGAATAACTTTGTGTTTTCTGTACTTTGCTTGTTGCTGTGTGGAGAGCGCTGTGAACGGCTCAATTCCTTGTCCCTACCAATTTCCCCGCATATGTACCATTCACTTGATATTTTTTTTTTACGTTTATCTGTGCAAGATTCGTTTGGCAAGGGCTACCTATGAAAGGGGAGGAAGAATAAATAAATAGAGTATGTATATAAGCGTTAAAAAATAGTGATGAGCCAAACAGGATTACCGATTTGATTTGACCGATAGCGTGACCGAATGGAAATGTAGTTGGTCAACCGGAAGTCGGGTGTTGACCGCAACCGCCCCCAGAAGTCGGGTCATTGACGGAGAGTCACGTGGTGACGTTCTGGAAGCACGAAGAAATGGATCGGCCTCTTTTTGCCTTCGGCCGTCGTGGGTACGGGATCGGCCATCTGTGGCTAGTGTGGGGTCACAATAATCAAAGTAGTGTTCTCTCTCTCTAATCTCTCTGCCTTTCCTCCTCCTCTGTTATGAGTCCCACTAGACGGAGGCACGGATAGCATAAAGGAGCATTTGTCTACATATTTCTCGTGTTGTAATTTCTATCAAACCATTTTAGCCACTGTAATTTGGAGGGCAGGTTCCGACGAGACCCGCTATATAATATATACGCCGCCGCCACCCTTACCTATCGTTAGTAAGTAGCGCCTCGAAAAAGGACACGTTCTTAATCATTTTTGGTACGCTGAAATATACCAAACGGTACTTATGTGATCTGTAATCTTTCTGTTCACTTATATAATTAACTAGCCAATCATGTTTCGTTTTTTATTTGGTGGGGGTGTGGTGGAGTCCACTGTGAGCAGCTTTAAGTGGCAAATAGTTAAAATTATCCAAATAGATTGACTGGATTTTGATTTTAAAGTTGTTTTGTTTTCGACTTGTGAGTTTTTTGAAAAGTCCATCCGAAGAAAGGAGAAGAAAAAGTCTCTAAAAATGTAATATTTTTTTCTGTCAGGTAATTGTTAGTGAACCCTGGAATCGGCGCTCAATTGAATAGGCTTGAAGCAATTTGAAATAATAGGCTTTTCTTTCGTTCATATCTACATGTCGGTAATGATTAAAGTTTAATATTTTGAAAAGAGAATTTAACAGAGACCAAAATTAAAAAAATAAAAGAAGAAAAAACAGACAGTCTAATCCTTTTTTGTCCTCGTCTTTTATGAACATTTTAAAGAATGATAAAGCGAAATGAGTCAAATGGCAGGATTGAGACTTTAATTCCATGATCGGATTGTCAGCGATATCCACAACCCACACCCTTACCCACTGTCTAGTTTTCAAAGTGCAAACCAATTCAAATGCATATTGAAATTCAGATTCAAATCTTCAGCTCATCGCATCATTTTTGCACATTGTCTTTGTTCTCTTTAATATGCATATTTTCCTCCTCCCTTTTTCTTATTCTTGTTTGTTGATGTTGTGTTGTTTCTGTTTCTTCTTCTTTTCTTCTTGTTCTTCTGTTCTTCTTCTTCTTTCGTGCATCTTGTTGATGATCTTCTTCTTCCTGCTCTTCTCTCTCCTCCTTGCCTTCTCCTTCTCATTTCCTCCTCCTCCTCTTCTCCTTTCTTCTTCTGGTTTCTACCTTCTCTGTTCTTTTTTCATGTATCTTGTTCTTGGTTTCTTCTTCATGATGGATGATGATGCTGATGTGATGATGATGATCACCTTCTCTCTTCTTCTTCTTCTTCTTCCTTCTTCTTTTCTTCTTCTTCACGCATTTTATCTTCTTCTTGCTTCTTCTTTTTTTTCCTCTTTCTCTTTTCCCTTCATCATTTTTTCTTGTTGTTATTCTTCTCTCTTCACTTCCTCTGTTGTTGTAGTTTTTATTCTTCTTTCCTTGTTTCTTCTTCTTCTTTCGTGCATCTGGTGTTGTGGTTGTTTGTTATTGTTTGTTTTTGTTCTTCTTCTTTTTCTTCTTTTCTTTTGGCTTCTTTCTACTTCACTCATTCTTCTTCTTTTTTTCTTTTTCTGCGTTTTTCTTTTTCTTCTTTCAACGTATAGTTTTCTCTTGTTGGTTGTTGTGTTGTTTGCTCTTCTTCTTCTTCCCTTCTTCTTCTTCTTCTTCTGCTTTCTAACTATTGCTTTCTCTTGTTGTTGTTGCAGTTGTTGTTGTTGTTGTGTTGTGTTGGTCTTTTTCTTCTTTTCTTCTTAGGCCTGATCCCTTGTTTTCTTCGGTCTCTTTCTTTTCTTCTTTTCATCAATATTACCACCGAATGTTCTTGTTCTGTTCTTGTTCTTCTTCTTGTCTTCTTCTTCTCTTGTGTTGTTTCTCTTTTTCTTTTCTTGTTTCTTGTTGTTGTTATTGTTCTTCTTCTTGCTTTCTGTTCTTGTTCTTGTTATCTGTTGGTGTTGTTATTGTATGGTTGTTGTTTTGTTCTTCTTCTTCTTCTTCTTGAGAAAATGCAAAGATGCAGAGTTCGTACATTATCCCTTCTTATATTTTATTATTTTCCCTTTCTTTTCTTCTGTTTCCTCTTAACACCGGATTCCTCTTTCTCGCTTTATTATCGTTTTATGTCACTCAATGAGTCAGACAGATTTATCTTGTTTGTTTTTGTTTTTTAACATCTTTCTTTTTTCTTCTTCAAACATCTTTCGTTGGCTTGTAACATCTTTTTCTACCCCACCCCACCCCCTCTTTTATCGAGGAGTCACAAAACAAAGATTTCGAATTTTACTTTTTCATCCTTTTGCTTTATCCTTTTTTTTGGTTTTACGTCTTTTTTTCCTTTTTTTCCTTCTTATCCCCATGTTTTGTTTTTGTAGTTCTTCTGCATTGCACCTTTTAGTCGTATATTCTTTCACTCCTCTTCGTTCTTCATCTTCTAAGTTTCCGTTCTTGTTTTGTTCTTGTTCTTGTTTCTTCTTGTTCTTCTGTTCTTTTGCTTTCGTTCTTATTCTTCTTCTTATTTTGTTGTTGTGTCCTTGTTGTTTGTTGGTTCTTTGTCTTTTTCTATCTTCTTGTTTCCCTAATTTTGTATTGTTGTTGTTCTTCTCTTTTCTTCTTCTTGCTTTCCTAGTTTATTTGTTGTTGTTGTCTTTACGTTTCTAAATCATTCTTTTCTTCTTCTTCTTTTCTTCTTTTTTCTTCTTCTTCTCTTCTTTTCTTCTTCTTCTTCTTCTTCTTCTTCTTCTTTCTTCTTCTTCTTCTTCTCTTTTCTTTTATTTCTTTTCTTTACGCTTTCTAAATCATCTTCTTCTTCTTTTTTTCTCTCTTTCTTTCTTGTTCTTTCTCTTCTTCTTTACGTTTCTAAATCATTTCTTTTTTCTTTTTCTTTCTTCCTCGTTTCTCTTCTTCTTTTAATGTTTCTTAATAATTCTTCTTCTTCTTCTTTCTTCTTTTCTTCTTTTTTCTCTTTCTTCTTCTTCGTCTTTTCTCTTCTTCTTCCACTAATAATTCCTCATTACCCACCTTCTTTTTCTTCTTAGCTTTTCCTCCTATTTTTCCTACCACTTCTCTCCTTGTTTCTTACTCCTCCTCATGCTACCCCCTCTACATTAACATCACACCCGTCTTTTCGTTTATTTCGTTTTTTTTCCACTGATTTTATTTGATGTAACTCCTCCTCTAATATCGCCTTATCATCAGCTTCTTCTTCTTCTTCTTTCTTCTTTTCTTCGTCTTTCTTCTTCTTCGTTCTTCTTCTTCTTCTTCTTCGTTGTCTATAATCGTATCTATTACTTCTTAACTACCACCTCATACCCCTTCTTATCCTACTCCTACTTCTCATCATCATCATCTCATCATTGTTATTAACGTCTTCTTCTTTTTCTTATTTCAGTCATTTCTTATTATTTTTCATAACATATTTCATCCTTCATCTTGAAGGAACTCATCCTCACCTCCCTATCGCCCATCATGTCATAGTTCTTCTTCTTCTCCATTTGAATTAACTCTTCCCCTGCTTCCCTCCTCCTCTATCATCATTATACTTTTGCTTCACTCTTTCTTTCTTGTTTCTTTTTTCACTGTATGGCCGTCTTACTCATCATATCATTCTTTTCCTCGCTCCATATATCTTCTTATATATTAAAAAAAAATTCTTCTTCTTTCTTTTCTCTTCTTTCTTATTATTATTATTACTATTATTGGTGGTATGTATGTAGATGTATTGGAGAAGTAGTAGTAGTAGTTATCACACTTACCTTCATTCATCATCTCATCTATCATCATATCATTTATCTCTTCTTTCTTCTTCTTCTCTTCTACTTCTTCCATTATTATTATTATTATATATTATTATTTATTATTATTTCGTAGTAAGTAGTAGTATTTGTTATTCACACTTTTTCTTCTTCATTTCTACTTCCCCCTCCATATCATCATCTTACCATCCATTTTCTGTTCTTCTAGTTCTTGTCTTGTTTTTGTTCTTCCTTATTTTAGTAGAGTATTGCAGTAGTGTAGTGGTGATAGTAGTTATCCACTTATCCTTCTCGCTCTTTCGATCATCATCATCTAATCATCATCATTCATCTTCTTCTTCTTCTTCTTTTTCTTTTCTTCCTTCTTCTTCTTCTTCTTCTTCTTCTTCTTCTTCTGATTATTATTTTATATATTATTATTATTATCTATTATTTTTTATTTCGTATTTAGTCTAGTAGAAGTAGTAGTAGTTGTTTCTGGAGTTTTAGTGTAGTTTATCACACTTTTTCCTTCATCTTTCGTATTTCTTTTTTTTTTCTTTTATCATTATTATCATTATCATTATTATTATTTTAGTAGTAGTTCTATTAGGTTAGTAGTAGCGTAATATATTAGAAGAAGTAAGTAGTGTGTATCCTTCTTCTTCTTCTTCTCTTCGTCTTCTTTTCTTCTTCTTCTTCTTCTTCTTCTTCTTTCACTCTATCCATTACAATATTATTATTCAGCTATTCCACACTTCCTTCCCGTCCGTCAATCCCACCAACCCTTTTTAAACCCCCGACCCGCACACGGCCTTATTCCTTCACTAGCCCCCTTCCCAATCCCCTGATATCCATCTCAGTAAAATCGAGACAAACCGACACATAAAAGCAGATGCTGTAGTTTCAGGTACATTCAAAGGATTCACCCTGCTTCCTCCGCCTGCAAATCACCCCAAGTTCCTATTTTCCACCATTGTTTCCTTTCTTTGATGTTCTTTCTGTTTTGTTTTCCTTCATTTCTATGAGATTTTTATTCCGCCAGTTCAGATCGTGTCAAACTTAAATAATATCTATCCCACTTCCCACCTCTTCTCTCTTGTCTCTGTCTCTCGTCTCTGTCTCTCTCTCTGTCTCTCTGTCTCTCTGTCTAATCTCACTCTCTCTCTCTCTCTCTTCTCCTCTAATATATATATATATATATATTATATATATTATATATATATAAGCATAACTGAGTGATTATCGATCCGGTTTGCATCATCAGTTGGAGTAGCCTGCAATGATCTAGCACACTGAAAAGACTGATATGTCGAAACATGGTGTGTATGTGAACGACTATATTTGTGCTCTCTTCTCTCTTCTCTCTCTCTCTTCTCTCTCCTCTCTCTCCTCTCTATAATGTATATAATTATCTATATTATATATATATAATAAGCTAACTGATGATGAATCCCGATCGGGTTTCCGTCTGTACTTCATGCCAGTCGATATTGTTCCCTTCACATCGTGGAACTGGAGGGTTTAGCTGCAATGTCAGCCATATGTAAGGACGGTGTGATATGTCGAACACGTTTTTTGATTGTTCTGTTGGAAGGACTGATTGTGGGTGAGCCCTTGGGAGGAATTTTCGGGGGGTATTGACGACCGCCCCGACTAAGTTTCAAGGGTAACGCTCTCTATAAAACGGAATGGGGCACTTTCTGGCCCGGCATTACTATATACATATTGATTGTATTATCAGTTAAAATATGCTTCACTTCTGTTTACTTGATGAAAAACGACGTTTAGAAGCCTGATGGATAATAAATCGATCGGGTTTCATCCCGGCTGGAGGTTAGCTTGCAAACTTTCTAGCCACAATAAAAACGTTATACGTCGATACACGGGTGTCTGTCGGTATGACTTTATAGATATATATATATATATATTATATATAATTTATTATATATGCACACACACATATATTATATATATTATTTATTATATATATATAAGTATGAAAAAGGTTTAGATGAAAAACATCCACACAATGCTGTTAAAGAGGAAAACAATTCTATATATAAATATAGTGATACTGTATCAATTATTCGATTTTACAAAAATCATCATCAGGAGCTCATTCACTCCGTTAGTTGTTGGGTTCGGAGGAAGGAAATGTCAATCAGTTCACAAACAAAAAACTTATAACTTGCAAAAGAACCGAAAGTTGTTTTGGTTTTAATCTATGAGTCCAGGTATAAAAAACTAACTAAAAAGTGTTCGCTTAATGCTCTTCAGGGCCTTTACAGAACCGCGGATTTCAAAAGTTTGGTATTTATATATATAAATATATATATATAAATTATATATATTAATATGGAGTCGGGTTTCATAGGGTTCTCTTGTTGTATTTTATATTAGTTATACATGAATGTATATATATAAGTAAAATAAGTCGTCGGGCTGGCCGTAAGTCAAGGTATCAGTCAATCAGGAGCGGGAGCTCGTCCCTTTTTTCACTGAAGTACTAGACCAAAGGAGATTACTTTTGCGTCTGTCGGTGGCTAACACACGTGACGACACCTACCATAGTCTTACTTTACCGCTGAGTGGCGATTTGGGAATTAATGTAAGCATGGGGGTCGTTGAAATTTAATTGATGTTAATTTCTTTATTTCTTCAAACATTTTCGACTTGACCTTCCTTCTTCAAAGTAATCTAGACTCACTGGATTTATATATATTATGTTTATATATTATATATATATTTTATATATTATTATCATAAAGGTACACCGTAATAAACTACTCGGTTTCACATAAGGGATCTTCGGGTTAAATCCACTGGATTAATCCAAGATATTGTTTAATTGCAGTCGATTTCCGTGTACCATTATGATAATAAATTTGCTTTACTAAACATATTGAACACTTTTTATATTTGTTACTATCGCTGTCTATCATTGTGAAACTTGCATCAACTAACATTGTGACCATTTTCACCGGTAAGTCAACTTTTTCGACAAATTACATATACTCATATATAATATTATATGAAAAAATGACTTACGATGAAATGCACAATGTTAGTTATGCAAGTTTCACAATGAATAAGACAGCGATATAACAAATATAAGTGCTCATACGTGGGGTAGAGCAAATTATCTTATATGGTACACAGTATACCTACTCGAGTCTTCATCATAAGATCTTCAGGGTTAAATCCAGTGAATTATTCAAAGTAATTGATTAATTACAAACCGATTGCCTCAGCCAGTATTATCAATACCTTGACTTATCAGTGGATTTTAACCCTTGAGATGCTATGGGAAAACTGAGTAGATTACATGTACCCATATATAATATAATATAATAATAATAAAATATTATTATATTATTTTGAAAACATTTTCTTCATTATTTATATACTATATATCATATAAATATACATATATATTTCATTATGAATTAATTAATTTTTCAAATTACGGTCGCTCCAATTAGCATGTATTCCCCAAAAATTATCGCAAAAGCCATTTTCTAAAACCGTGTTTACAACTTACCACATCGTCGTGTAATAAAAGTCACTGAGAGGAATATTAACTACTCTAAACAAATCCGAAATCTTGTGGGAGTGCGTTTGGTTGTAAGGTTGGGAATATCGGCCTGTCAGTTGCAGTCCGGTTTCAAATCACGCACAGGGCGGCGCTTCCTATTCTTATAGCTCTGCTAGAGAGGCACTAATAGCCGAATGTACAACGAGATTGATTTTCTCCCGATTTGTTTAGCCATACATTAATAGGTATTCCGACTTAATCATTATTAATTAATTATTTTCAATTAGGTACGACTGCCAATTAGCACTTATTCCCCACACTATTATAGTATAGTATTATGATATTACGTACCTTACAGGGCGGATTGACCCCATTCTTCCGTGCAAATCACCTTAATTCGCTTTTCCCCGCCCATTTAGTTTTGCGCCGGTTACCTTTTCTTTTTGTTCGTTTCATTGCTGTCTCTTTCTTTCTTTCTTTCTTGTCCGTTTTTTTTTTCATTTTCGTTTTCCTTCCGTTTCTATTTAGCTTTGCTATTCCGCCATGAAAGGAAAAGGTAGTCATTCACCCTCTTCTTTTTGAACTCGTGCTTTTTCTCACCGCTTGTTGACGTCATAATAAATGGTTTAGGGTTTGCAATTGTAATTTGTTTAAAATCATTCCTGATATTGTTATGGAAATGCTGTAAATAAATATGTTTCCTTCATTCATTTCTTTGCTATTTTCGTTCTTTTTTTTCTGATCTTCCTTTAATTAACATTATTTTTCTTCTTATTTTTTCTACTATTAAATTTTGAAATTTTATCTATCTTTTTCATGTGTCTTCCACGTCTTTCTTTCTTTCTTTCTTTCTTCTTTCTTTTTATTTCTCTATTTATCATTTCTTTTCTTTTTTTTTTCTGATATTTTGAATTTTTTATCTTCTTTTATGTTTGTCCTTCCACCTTCTTTCTTTCTTTCTTCTTTTTTATCTTTCTCAATTTAACAATTATTTTTATCTTTATTTTTTTCTATTAATTTTGATTTTTTATCTTCTTTAATGTGTCCTTTTACACTTCTTTCTTTTTTTTCTTTCTCCTCGTATTTAATATTTTTCTTTCTTCCTTTGTTTAGATAGTTTATCTCTTTTCTTTCTTTCTTTCTTTTTTCTTTTTTTCTTTTTCTTCTTTTTCTTTTCTTCGATACGGTAATAATTTCGTCATTCCTTCTTTCTTTTTTCGTTTCCGATAGTTAATATCTGCTTTCTTCTTTCCTTTATCGATAGTTGATATCCTCTTCTTTCTTTTTCTTCTTTCTCTTCTTTCTTTTTTCTTTATCCATATGTAATATCTTTCGTATTCTATTCCTTCATTCTTTCTTTTTTCTCGTCCGGGTAGTGATATCTTCTTTCTTTGTTTCTTTTTTTTCTTTTTCTTCTTTCTTTCTTTTCTTCTTTGATAGTAATAACTTTCGGCATTCTTTTTTTCTTCCTTTGTCTTTTTCTCTCATCTATAGTATAATCTGCTGTCTTTCTTCCTTTATTCGATAGTAATCCTTTTGCTTTCTTTTTTTACTTCTTTCTTCCTTTTTCTTTCATCCACAGGTAATATCTTTCCGTCATTCTTTCTGTTTTTCTTTCTTTTCTTTCTTCCGATAAGTAATTTCTTTCTCCTTTATCGATAGTTAATATCTTCTTTCTGTCTTTATTTCTTTTTTTCTTCATTGATCGTAATATCTTTCGTCATTATTTCTTTCTTTCTTTCTTTTTTCTTTTTTTTCTTTTTTTTTTTCTTTCGTCCAATAGTAATATCTTATTTTTCTTTCTTTCATTCTTTCTATTCTTTCATTCTTCTTTCTTCTTCAATAGTTAATATCTTCTTTGTTCTTTCTTTCTTCTTTCTTTCTTTTTTCTTTCTTTCTTTAACTTACCATTCGTACTTTCTTTGTTTCTTTCTTTCTCATAGTTAATATCCTACTTTTTTCTATCTTTTCTTTATTTTTTTTTTCTTTTTTTCTTATTTTACCTTTACCCTCCTTCTTTTTCCCCCAACACTTTCTTTCTTTCAATCTTTCTTTCTGCTTTCTTTCTTTCTTTCAATCTTTCTTTCATTGGTTTCTTTCTTTTCTTCTTCTTTTTCAATAGTCTAATATCTCCTTTGTTCTTTCATTCTTCTACAATTACTCTCTCGCACTTTCTTTCTTTCGTTTTTCATTCTTTCTTTCTTTCTTTCTTCTGTATTGGCTCTTACCACTTTTTTCTTTTTCTAAAGTTAACTCCTTTACTCAGTGAATTTCTCCCACACGGTTTGTACCAAATTTTCTTCGGTAATTTTTGTTTTTTTTACCTGTTATGATGGGATAGTTTTAAGTTCACAACTCTATTCAGCGTCGAGACACACTCTATTCAAATAAAAGGTCTTGATCTGTGCACGTTGTGATTTTTTCAGTATAAAAATTGAAAACGCACAGAGCCTCTTGTCAGCGGTTTACCATAGGTCAACAGTGATAGGGAACTGTGAGCGGTTTAAGTTGGCCAAGTGTTGAATTCTTCATTTAATTCCTTGCAGCTCTTTCTCATCTTTTTCATTATTTATTTTTTCATTCTTTTCTTCAAGAAAATCTTTTTCTTTTCATCTTTTTTTGTTTCTTCTTTCTATCACTGCTTCTTTCATTCAATTCTTTCATGTTATTACACTCTTTATCTTTCACTCTGTCCTTATTTCTTTCATTCTTTCTTTTAGTTCATTTATTACTCATTCTTTCTCAGAACAATCCTTCTAATTTATCTTTTTATGTCTACTTTCTTTCATTCTTTCATTCATCCTTCTTCTTTCAATCTCTTTTTATTCATTCATTCATCTTTCTTTTTTATTCTTCTTTTCATCCATTCCTTTCTTCTTCTTTCTTTCTTGCTTTCTTTCAAGATATATATTCTTTTTATTTCTTTTGTTTCTTCGTCTATCACTGTTTCCTTGCATTTCTTTCTTTTGTCATTCATCTTTGCTTTCTTCACTCATTCTCTCTTTCTTTCTTCTTTCTGTTATCGTTTATTCTTTCGTTCTTTCTTTCATCCTCTTCAAGAAACATCTTTCTTTACTTCTTAACTCTTTTATTTCTTTTTCTTTGATTCTTTCTTTTTATCATTCTTCTTTCATCATTTTTCTTCATTTTATCTCTTTTTTCTTTTTCTTTATTCTTTATTCATTAATTGTTTCTTTCATTCTTTCAGTTCATCTATATATTCAAGAACATCTTTGTCTTTTTATCCTTTTGTTTCTATTTTATTTATTCTTTTCCTTATTTTAAATTCTTTTTATCTCTTTCTCTTCCTCTTTCATCATTATTTCATTCATTCTTCAAGAACATTCTTCTCTTTTTGTATCTTTTTGTTTCGTTCTTTCTTTCTTTCATTCATTTTTTTTAGTTCGTCTTTTTATTCTCTTTTACTTATGCTTGACTATAGTCCTTTCGTTTGTTTGATAAGTCCTTCGCTTCTTCCTCCTTTTCTTTTGTCTACTTGGCACCTCCTTCTTGTGTCTGTCTCAGCACAGTCTCCTATGATGCCAAACAAAGTTCAAGGGAAGGGTAAGATTCTCCAGAATATTATTGCTTTTTTTTTCGGCACAAATGCTTGACTGAGACATCCAAAAGCGTTTATGGTTACCAGTCCCGACTAGTGTTGTTATACCTTTTCTTACTTCTTATTCTGGTCGTATTCTTCTGCCGCTTGCTATTTCTTCATCTAACTTTGGTTCTGGTATCTTCTTAAGCGTCCTGGAACTTCTTGGGGACTTCAGGACTGGTTTCTGTTAGGATTTCTCCTTTAGAAACCCGTGTCTGTTAGTTTTAGGTAATAAACAGAAGGACTTCGATGACTTTGATGTTACTTTATTTGTAATCCCCAACCCCAGACATCTGCGCAGGTGGCTTACATTATCCTACGAGCTCGCTCATACCTTCTAACTCTGAACAGAACTTACTATCCCTTCAACCGGAAGAGAGTGGTCTTCTATTGCCTTCCGGTTCTCACGATTTATTCTCCGGAAGGCAAGGGTGAGCAGTGATGTCAAGCGCCGTTCACTCACTCTGAAGGCCATCAGCTGCAGCTATCGGCATTATGTTTCTATACTACCTTATATTAAGAATTAGGACTCTAATAACTTATGTAATCACATGAACTGGATTATCTGGCGTAGCTTGGAACCCGTATAAGAGAATTATTCTTGAAAAACTCTTTCATACTATAGGCAAAGTAAATTGAAAAAACAATATATATATATATATATATATAATATATATATATATAATTATATATATACAACTTCTTTTTCTTCTCCAATTATTAAATAGAAGATCCAAAATCTATGTCGGAATATGAATATTCATAATTTACCAACCAACAACCAACTATATGTTTTTTTGGCAAATTGTATTTTCCCCACGCAAACATCTTTCTAATCTATCTTAGATGTCCGTGTCTGAATCAGTCGTAATATTTTCCTCGTTGAATGTTGTTATATATATATATATAATTATATATATATATATATGGGAGAATATGTGGCTTAATTGAAGCATACATAATTTGAAAATAATTAGTTGATAATTAATGAATTAGGCAGGCATCTGTTCAAATGTAAGGCGTAAACAAATCGAGAAAAGTCAGTCTCTGTATATACAATTCGGCATAACGACTGACTTTTTCTCGCCCACCTAATTCATTAATTATCAATTTTTCAAATTAGGTATGACTTCATTAAACACATATTCTTCCAAAAATTGTCGGCTATCGTCATCTCAACACAATGTTTGTTTACTTTCATATTATATATATATTATATATATTATATATATATATGATATATATATATATATATATATAATTATATAAGTTTGCTTGAACTGTACAGATAATTCTTGTCGGGCAAAGTTTTTGGTTGATCCTTTCTAAGTTCGGCAGTCTTTTTGGTGTCGGGCTGGAACTTGGTGTAACAGTCCACAAAGTTTCCAAACGAGCACTTTCATTTCCTACCTGATGATGGCAAACTGTATTGCCGAAAGCGCTCGTATTGAAACTTTGGGGGACTGTTACAACCAGTTACACCCCAACACCAGAAGGTGGCCCGAAAATTAGAAAGGATCAACCAAAAACTTGTCGACAAAGAATTGTCTGACAGTTCAACAAAACTTTGTATAAAAGAAAAATGCTGCCAAAATACACTTATTTTATATATATATATATAATATATATAATAAGAGGTTTGTTTCTTAGGGGGGTTCTATTTTGCCGACTGGCCATCTTCTTTTGGTGTGATTTCTTCCTCTGGTCGATACGACTTCTGTTATTCTGAGTTTGGTTGTCTGTGCTCCTCCTCTTTGTTTCTAAATAATGAATGCCATACTTTATTTATTTTCAGACTTCTTTATTACCCCAAGCCCAAAAGTGTTCAACCGCACGGTGACTAGATGGCTTACCTGGAACAGACGACCATTACGGTCTGCTCCCTTCGATTACCGCCCAAATCTAACCAAGTCAGTTCCCTTCACATGCTCTTCCTTTAGCCAATGAGGAATCACTGGCTAGGTCAGTGAAAGGTGAACTGTTTATAAATCCCTTCTTATAAGGTTGCGATGGTAACTTTTCATTTACCATACCGTTATTTTTATTTTAGTACACACAGTATAATTTCGTTGCAACCCACGAATTATGTAGTACAACCACTGAGCAGTAGAACTATACAACTATAATTCCTGTTCTGTTAATATACCTTTTTATACCCGTATATGTATTTGTGTATTTGTGTATTTCACTTAGTGCTAATACCCTCGGGAAAGTTATGAATCCTACTCTCCCTCCAGCTATGGATAAATAGTAGGGCTGACTGGGCTCTTTAACCTTGGTTAGGCAACCGGTAAGGAGAAGAAAAATCTGAATTGAACCTGCTGAAATCCGCTTAAGAAATTGACCTTGTGTCACATCCTGCTCGTGCGGGGGTTGGTATATATATATATATACATAATAATATATATATATATATATATATATATAAGAGAAAGGAAATGAATCCGACGGTATAAGTATAAAAGGATATGAAACACACAATATGCTGTTAAAGTGAAAACATTTTTATTATCATATTCATAGCTAATATTGAACAATATTTCGATTTATAAAAATCATCTTCAGAGTTTGTTTTTACTCCGGACTCATCGAGAGAGGAGCTGAAAATAATTTGAATTCAAAACGAAAATATTGATGTTCCAAAAAAGTCATATTTGAAACTACCGCATGATTTTTTGGAACATCAATGTTTTCGTTTTGAATTCAAATTATTTTCTGCTCCTCTCTCGATGAGTCCGGAGTAAAAACAACCTCTGAAGATGATTTTTATAAATCGAAATATTGTTCAATATTAGCTATGAATATGATATAAAATGTTTTCACTTTAACAGCATATTGTGTGTTTTCATATCCTTTTATCTATCTATCTATCATCTATCTATATATAATATATTATATATATATTTATATATAATATTATATATATATATGTGTTGTGTGTGTGTGTGGTGTGTGTTGTGTGTGTTGTGTGTGTTCTGTGTACAGACGTAGTTTGTTGCAGGTAGTCGCCGGTTTGAAATCGAGTTGTTAGTAATGAAGTTTTCAGACATGCAGAATCATTATGTGGCTTCCAAAAATATATTTCTCATATTAGAAAGATCTCGAATGCCTTACAAAGTCTGAGTGGCATTTGTTTTTTCACTGGAACTTTATCTACCCTGTCGGCTAAGAAAGTTAGAATACACCGGCTGCACCTCCGCAGAGGGGTAAGACTCCTCCAATGGGTCCACCTGCTGTCCTTTGGTGGGGACCCGTAATGCTTAAGGACGGAATCACGATGGATGAACTATCCATGATATTGCAACACTCCACTTTTGTCCTTACTAGATGGGCGGTCGGAGAGGCCCCCCTCCGATCAAACAGCTGGTCACGTCAAACCCTAGCACCTATATGAATGCCCCAACCATATTGCGCTTATGGGAAGCCCCAACCCTTTTTTTCATATGGGTGCTAGAAGGCGGTGGCTGAGGGTCTTCCTGTGCTGGGAATGATGCTAAACTCTATTTAATGTTAAGATTTCCAGTTCTGGATGTCTGGGCAATATGGAGTACCCCTTCATCACCATTGCTTGCTGGTCAACTCTGACCCGGAGTGGTAGTACCTGTTAAATAGAAAAATGTGTTTGTAAAAAAGATTGATCATCCATTAAGAATGAATTTATTTCAAAACTTTGTCGGCATTAAAGGACCCACAGCGGTTGATAAGCCATAAAACTAAACAAACAGGTATTTTAGATTTATGATTCTTCGCCTGGATATAATTGGTGACTATGGTTTGGTTTGTTTTGTTTTGTTTTACGCCATATCAATCTCAATGGGTCATTTAATGCCGATAAAGTTTTGAAATAAATCAATTCTTAATGGATAATACAATGTTTTATAAATACATTTTTCTATTTAACCATAGATGGGACCCTAACAGGTACTACCACTCCGGGTCAGCATGGACCAGGGAGCAATGGTGATGAAGGGGTGCTCCACATTCCCCAAACCTCCAGAACTAGAACCTCACCATCAGATAGAGTTTAACGTCATTTCCAGGACATGTAGACCCGCAGCCACCGCCTTCTAGCACTCATATGATAAAAATGGATTGGGGCTTGCCATAAGGGCAATAGGGTTGGGAAAATCATATAGGTGCTAGGGCTTGACGTTAACAGCCGATTGATCGGAGGGGGCCTCTCCGACCGCCCGTCTAACCCAAGATAGGGTCAAAGTGGAGTATTGCATGTTATGAACTGCTCATCCACCTGGGTTCTATCCTTAAGCATCACGGGTCGCCACCCACGGCCAACAGGTAGACCCATTGGGGGAGTCTTACCCCTCTGCAGAGGTGCAGTCGGTGCATTCTAACGCCTCAGCCGACAGGGCGGTGGTCACTATGGAATTATCTTTTACTGATACTATGAGGAATTCAGTTTTTCTTGAAGTTTCCCTTTCTTATTGTTATGACCTGTTTAAGGGTCAATAAATAATAACTCAACACGGCGTTAAAATGTAGAGAACAGATGTATTCAGCAATATATCAACGTACAATGAAAAGGGTTTCCTTGTTACAGCGTACACGAAGAACATGTATCTGCTACTTCTCACTTGAGTAGCTTTAACATATGCCCTTTGGGTAAGTTTATGTTCGTTTCATAGGGGAGTCACCTACAACACTTAGCCATGTCCAGGTCTTTTCGTGTGCACTTTCCCCAGTGCAGTAGCCATGCAGTTCTTTCATAATTGCTTTCATTAAGTTAATGCAATGTTCTTTATCAAAACTAGCCAGAATATGCGCCCCTCGGGAATAGGTATTTAAGTTTTATTGTAAAGAAATATATTATATTAGAATTAAATTTAATAAGAACGCATATAAAAAGAATAGACTTATATTAAATATATCTTAAGTGCTTTCTCTATAAAAAAAAATAATTTATAGGATTGATTTTAATATGTTGGAGAATATTAATAATATTAGGGATCAATAACACCAAATTTTTACTTATTAAACTCTGTTTTGTTAAAACCAGTATGCAAATTACAACATCATATATCATGTAAATCTTTATTTCTTAGTTATACAAACTATTATTATTATTATTATTATTATTATTATTATCCGAGTTTTACACCTACCATAGCCGATGGTTCACTGGAGGCTGAGTGACAGCAATTCTCATCAGATCTCCAGAACTCTTTCTGGGTATTCTATCCTCAAATTTCCAATTCGCCCAAATTCTTTTCAATATCTTTAGAACGGTCCCAAGGGCACCAATTATAATTTATACGACCTTCATTTTAATGTTCCACTGTTTTCCCAGTTCTCTGGCAAGGTCCAAGTATTTATTATTATTATTATTATTATTATTATTATTATTATTAAATAACAATAGTTGCTGAAACCATATGATTACTTTCAGGTCATATGCGTCAGATAGTAATACCTGAAAATGAAAAATAATTGTGTATATATATTTACCAACCCCTCCGCACGAGAAGGATGTGACACAATGTCAATTTCTTAAGCGGAGTTTAACAGGTTTGAATTCAGAGTTTTCCTTCTCCTAGACTGGTTACCTAGCCATGGTTAAAGAGCCCAGTCTGCCCTACTATTTACCCATAGCTGGAGGGAGAGTAGGATTCATACCTTTCCCAAGAGTATTAGCACTAAGTGAAATGCAATTACCACGTCCAGGATTTGAACTCGGGGCGACGAGTCCATTTCCCATGACTTTAACCATTACACCATGTGTATAATTGTGTATAGATTATTTATATTGACAATCCCCGACACCATTGAGGCCTATTTTGTGTTTACTCAGGGATTTAAAAAAAATATTAATATCAACCAACGATAGCGTTGATTAGAGCTTACTGAAATCTTTCTTTTGCTCATAGATTATATTTTTCTCTTCCTCCGCTCGTCAAAGCTATTTTCATCTCACAACAACATCAAATCATTGTGTTTAAAATGGCCTCAATGGTATCATGGACGGTTAATAATAATCATTTGTTTGCACACAGTAATATGGTATCATGTATAAGTCGTATATCTGTGAGTTATTACAATAAAATGCTAGAGCTAATCATTTATGTACAATTATACAGTTTAAGGTTAGGGGTTCTCAAACTTTTATGTCAGTAGACCCCTACAAAAATTTGATTGACCTATCATGAACCCACTCCTTGTTACATAATCTATGCGGTTGTATAAGATTATTGTCAATCCCCTGTATTTCTAAAGGGATGGCCCTTTTCATATCACGGGCGGGACTTTCCATGGAATAGTACAGAAAGCCCGCGAAGTACATGAAGTCGCGTAGGACCTGGTTGGGTCCTCAGTTTCAGTTTAGACGTCAGGCAGAGAAGATGTCCTGCCTTAACTGGAACTCACACTGCATACGCGCGCTATGTTAGTCAGATGTTTTAGTTACATGAAATGTTTAGTTAAGTAAATAAAAGCTTAAAAAAATAACACAGTTTTGTGGTTGGTGAATGTCTTGGTAACAAGACTGATCTAGAAGAAGAAATGAGTTAAGTGCTACCGACCACCAAAACGAAGTCACCAAGACGAAGTCTAGACACTAGAAGAAGACGTAAGATAGAAAAGACGTCAGAAGAAAAATAGAAGTAAGTAATGAAAAGGGTATACAACACTCCTTATATACCCCAGTCCACTTTGCATTTTTTTTTTGTTGCTACAACCAATTATGTAATTAACAAATTCTTCACACACGTTTATGTAAAACTGTCAACTGTTAATTGTAAAAATAACCATGAAATAAACAGTAAAGTAAACATAACATGTTAAAAAAGCTGCAAATATTTAATAGTAACTCAATAACTTACCAAAAAAGCACGTTTCTTAATGTTATGGTTAAGTTGATGACTTTTGATATGTTCATGAATATTGGGTTTAAATTTTTGAAAATAAATCAACATGAGCATGTTATCCAGGATTCTAGTGGAATTAATTTCTTCTAATTGCTAAGAAGGCTTAGTAATTTCCATAGACCCCTTGTAGACCCTCAAATACTTACAGACCCCCTGAGTTGTTGTATAGACCACCGGGGTTTTGTCTAGACAACTGTGAGAAACCCTGGTTTACAGTTCACACCATCATTGAGGACTTTTTTGTGTTTTACTCAGTAAGTATTTACTGCAAGTTTAAACCCACTATATCATTGATTAGAGCTTCTTGGATTTTTTTTATATCGTAGATAGAGTATTTATACCTAAATTATGGTAGCGTGGATATGAAATCAATGGCACTTGGTTACTGGCAGTTTCTCGCTTATGCGATTTTCAAACCAAGTGATAGAGTTGTCGTAGTGCGCCTTTTATACTGCGGTTTAGGTCTTGTTAGCCTAAATGTTCAATTGGAATTGTCTTTGATTTTAAATGGCTTTCATGCAGAAATACTTTAATCCTCTGTAAATGTTTTGGAAAAATTTGTATTATATAGATTTAGATTTGGACACATGGTGCAAAGGTTATAATAGTTGAGTAGATACAGTTCTAACTGACAATCACCAGAAGGTTTCAGGTTTAATCCTGACTACAGGTGGAAATAACATAGAATACTAAACATAATCAGGGAATTCAATGTCAAATCATCCAGAAAAAAAGTAAAATTGTCATCCACTTCCTTCAATTTTTCCTAAATTTTTCCAAATCTTAACATTAGACAATCCCTAAACTTTGAGCTTCCAATTCCAAAAATTGGTGGAGTTATGTCGATTTTTACCTGTTCAAATGTTGTGGGGTTGGCAAAAAATGTTGACTAGTTGGAAACTATTTGTGTCTGTTAAATTTAATTCTAGAGCTTCCCTACAACTAAAAATTGGTTTATAAAAGCATTTTTGCCCAAGGAATCTAATAAAGCTATGAACAATCTTAAAGTCAACCAATTTGATGTTATTGATGGTTTCTAATATTTTTCATAGCAAGATCAATGTCCAATACTCTTTCAATACATACATACATACACACACATGCGATACACTTTCAATACACACATACACAGAAATGCAATACTCTTTCAATAAATACATACACACACATGCAATACACTTTCAATACATACATACACATAAATGCAATACTCTTTCAATACATACATACACACACATGCGATACACTTTCAATACACACATACACAGAAATGCAATACTCTTTCAATACATACATAAACGCACATGAAATACTCTTTCAATACATACATACACGCACATGCAATACTCTTCAATACACACATACACAGAAATGCAGTACTCTTCAATACATACATACACGCACATGCAATACTCTTTCAATACATACATACACACACATGCGATACATTTCAATACACACATACACAGAAATGCAATACTCTTTCAATACATACATACACGCACATGCAATACTCTTTTCAATACATACATACACGCACATGCAATACTCTTCAATACAGACATACACAGAAATGCAGTACCTTTCAATACATACATACACACACATGCAATACTCTTTCAATACATACATACACGCACATGCAATACTCTTTCAATACACACATACACAGAAATGCAGTACTCTTTCAATACAACATACACGCACATGCAATACTCTTTCAATACATACATACACACACATGCAATACTCTTTCAATACACACATACACAGAAATGCAGTACACTTTCAATACATACATACACGCACATGCAATACTCTTTCAATACATACATACACACACATGCGATATACATTCAATACATACATACATAGAAATGCAGTACTCTTTCCATACATACATACACACACACATGCAATACTCTTTCAATACACACATACACAGAAATGCAGTACTCTTTCACTACATACACGCACATGCAATACTCTTTCATACATACATACACGCACATGCAATACTCTTTCAATACATACATGCAATACTCTTCAATACATACATACACGCACGCAATACATACACACATACACAGAATGCAGTACTCTTCAATACATACATACACACATGCGATACACTTTCAATACACACATACACAGAAATGCAATAACCTTTCAATACATACATACATACACGCATGCAATACTCTTTCAATACACACAAATACAGAAATGCAATACTCTTTCAATGTATACATACATACACACACGCAATACACTTTCAGTACATACATACACTGAAATGCAATACTCTTTCAATACATACATACTCACACACGCACACACACACACATTCAATACTATTTCAAAACATACGTATACACACATACAACCCTCTGCTAATACATACATACAGTCACATAACAGTTTTGTCACACACACAACAGTTATAGAGCAGCTATTTTCTTCTATTCACATTTTTTTGGTAATTAAATTCTATCTCACTTTGCTTTGCACAATATATGTATATATTGTATATATATATATATATATATATATATATATTATATATTATATATATATAATGGACTCTTCCGTCGATTTTTCGACGTATGAGGGTTCATACACACAATGAACTCCCACACAGGGATTTGTTTATAGTGGTAAAAGCTTGTGTTGGACCATCCACACTTTTTGGCACAGTCGATAGGAAAGAATTGGTGCATCAAGTATTGCCACAAACCCAATCAACGACCGACCTCAGGAATTTTGAATTCAGAGTTATCCCTCTCCTAGACTGGTTACCTACCCAAGGTTAAAGAGCCCAGTCTGCCCTACTATTTGACCCATAACTGGAGGGAGAATATATGGATTCATACCTTTCCCAAGGGTATTAGCCCTATGCGAAATGCCAACAGCTTCGTCTAGGAATTGAACTCGAATCGACGAGTTCATTTTCCACGACTCTAACCACTAGCCCACGCGCCTCCAATATATATATATATGCAACTTATCTTGTGTCATAAATCAGCCAGCATTGTATGATTTTTTTTTGTTTTCTCTTACACACCATCCGGATTTACATTAAATGATGTGGCACTGCATCTATGATAATTTGTTTCTATTATTATTTCACATATATTGAACATTATTTGTACCAAAAAGATAGTTTGATTTTTGCTCAGAACCGAAGCTATAACATCAGTTAAAATTTTGCAAATCAGATAAAATCAGATAGAAAAATAAATCATAGCTTAACTCTTGCATACGGTCATGGTTAACTGAATTTGAACAATCTACCCTAATAACATCTACGGGGAGTATCAAGTCTACCATAAAGAGTAGACTTGACAAACGAGAAGAAATCCCTTTTTCTTTGAATTCAGATTTTTCCTTCTCAGGCGTTTGCCATATCATGTCTGTCCTACAATATACCCATGGCTGGAGGGAAAATTGTTGGATTTATACCCTTCCCAAGTTTATTAGCGCGTTCAGGATTTGAACTCATCTTGCCCTATCGATTACCTACTGTTGCATACTGATATTTTCACCGTACCAAATAGATATTACGTTATATACCTTTCTTCACTTCTTTACTTCTTCTATATCTTGGTCATCTATTCTTCTGGCCGGCTTTGCTTCTGATCGTCTATCATCTATCTTGGTCTGGGATATCTTCTAAGGTCTGGTCTTTCTTGGGGACTCCAGTCTGGTTTCTGTTAGGGATCACTCCTTATCAGAAGCCCTGTGTTTTGTTAGTTTTTAGATAATAAACACAAGACTTCGATTTACTTTGGTGTTACTTTATTTGTAAATCCCCAAACCAGACATCTGCGCACATCCTACGAGCTCGGCTCCTACTTCTAACTGCTTAAACTTACTATCCTTAAACCGGAAGACAGGGTCTTCCATGCATTCCGGTTCTCACGATTTATCCCCGGAAGGCAAGGTGAGAGTGAGGTCAATCGCCGTCACTCACTCTCAAGGCCATCAGCTGCACTAATCGCCATTATGTTTCTACACTACCTTATATAAGTATTAGGGATCCAATAATTATGTAACAAATATACCCATGGCTGGAGGGAGAATAGTTGGATTTATACCTTTCCCAAGTTTATTAGCGCGTCCAGGATTTGAACTCATCTTGCCCTATCGATTTCCTACGACGGTAACCATTACACATCGCGCTTCCTCCAATGGATTAAATAAAGTTTCATCTTGTCCAGTTGCACTATTAGGACTGAGCTAGGCAATCAGAACTTAGCCCAGTTCTTTCTACTAAGAGAATTGTTTATGTACAGCTTCAACGAGGGTCGAACCTAACTTTTATATTCCATGACCTGTAAGATAATATATGGAGATCAGAGTATGGCGTCAGCAGTGATTTGACGTGTGGTGCATGTGTAAAATTTGAAAGATGTAGAAATAGAAAAAAAAACAGAATAAGTTAATTAGTTAGAATTTGTTAGATTTTCATTCATTGATAACGATTTATTTAGAATCAAAAATAACTCAGCTAGACTCAAATAGACAATTCGTTTGTAAGATGTTAATTAAGATTGAATAACGATTATTTAATAATCATGGAGAAGTTGACCAAAATAAATATGAAATTATGCTATTGGTGGTGTGGCGAGAGAAACCACGAACGCAGGAGTTCGAAGCGTGCACGACTGTGTTTGGCATGCAGAACGAAGATTAGAGGCGAGTGGGGAGATTGAACTCGCATTCTCCTGATCGTGAGTCGTGGCCCGACGCATGGGAATGACTAAAACTATCCAGAGTGGCCAGGATGTGAAGGATTGACGCGTGCTGATTAGTGTCGCACGTGCTGGTCAGAGTAAGGAGCCCGGATGAACACTGTAATTGTGTATATATTTGACCAGCTCTGAGAAACCGGGAGAAGGCTTGCAGTAGCATTTTGGCTGTGGTGACGAGTGGACGACAGACAAGACCTTGTGATATTATTGGTGAGAAGTGCAGCATTGCTGGGAGAGTAAAATCGTCGGACTTAACTGTGCCCCCCAGAGAACATTCAAATTACAGGTGGTGACGTAATATAGATATAAAAAATGTAGGGTAGGACTAAGTTCAAATTATAATACTACATCTCTATAGTATTATACTTACCTAGATGTAAGACTTTCGGGTCTTATAGCCTGTGTCCAGTGGCTTCGGCCCTGGACAGTTGAAATAATCAACAGCCTTGATACCAGGGGTCTATCGCCAGGGAATACCTGTCTCCTTGATTAAAAGGGTAGGGCTGGGTTTATTGCACAGTGCCTGTGGCGCCCACATTGAAGGGAAATGCCGACGGGATCAACACTTTTTTTGCACGTACCATCCATCAATCTCGGCTCGTCGGTGGCCCACATGAAAATGTCCTTCCGTCACACCCTCATAGAGGGATGTTTGGTAAATATCCTTAATCTCGGTAGATTATTCTATATATATATATATAATATATTATATATATATTTATATTATATATATATATATATTATATTTATATAATATTATATATATATACGTTATATATATGTATTCTACATATATATATATATATATATATATATATATATATATATATATATATATATATATATATATTATATATATATATATATATATATATATATATATATGCAGAATACATATATATATGTATTCTACATATATATATATATATATATATATATATTATATATAATATATATATATATATATATGCAGAATACATATATATATGTATTACTATATATATATATATATATATATATATATATATATATATATATATATATATATATGTAGAATATATATATATATATATATGTAGATATATATATATATATATATATATATATATATATATATATATATATATGTAGAATATATATATATATATGTAGAATATATATATATATATATATATATATATATTATATATATATATATATTATATAATGTAATAATATATATATATATATGTATATTATATATATATATATATATATATAATATATATATATATATTATATATATGTAGAATACTGTTAATTGTTATCTGTGTTACTTTCACCCTTAGCTAGGATTGAACCTGCAGTCTGGAATGACTGTTACAGATTGTTAACTATTGGACAGTGGAACAGTCAAACACCTCCTCAGCTTAATGGACTCTTCCTGGCAGTAGTGGCAGTAATCATTTTAAGCTGCATGGTTAGGCTTGGCCAGTCACATTGCTCAAACCAATTGTTAACTGTCTAACTGACTTACTTCAATAATATATATATATATATATATATATATAATATATATATATATATATATATACGAAACATTTAAAGAATCAAATCTATGATTTTGTGACAATAGATCAAGTACCGAACTATACATGGGATCGACTTATACACGGATGTATACGGTGTGGCAAACATTATATTTTTGTGAGGATACGAATTAAAAATGAAGGGTTAGGACTAAGCGAAATTTTTGGGTTAAAGAATCAAGTCTGATTTTGTGACCGTAGATCAAGTGCCGACCTATACACGGGATCGACTTGTACATGAATGTGTACGGTGTGTCTAAACAAAGACTTGACATATATCTCTGATGTTTGTGGAGTTAAGAATTAAACACGAAGGGTAGCACTAGGCGAAATTTTGGCTTCAAGAATCAGATTTCATCATCGTAGATCAAGTGTCGACCTCTACACGGCATCGACTAGTACACGAATGTATCCGGTGTGTCTAAGCGAGGACTAGACATTGGCCTATGAATGTGTGAAGTCAAAATTTAAACCCGAAGGATAAGATGTGGTTAAACGTTTGGGTTAAAGAATTAGGTCTATAATTTCGTGATCGTATATCAAGTATCGACTTATACACGGGATCGACTTGTACACGGATGTATACGGTGTATCTAAGCAACAACTAGACACTGGTCTAGGAATTTGTGAGGACAAAATCTAAAAATAAAGAGTAGGTCTAATGGAAACTTTTGGGTTAGATAATCAATTCTATGATTTCGTGATCGTAGATCAAGTGTAGATCTATACACAGGATCATCTTGTACACGAATGTATACAGTGTGTCTAAGCAAAGACTAGAATTTGTGAGGTCGAAATTTAAACACATAGGATATGACGTAGCTAAACTTTTGGGTTAAATAATTAAATCTATAATTTCGTGATAGATCAAATGTCGACCTATACACGGGATCGACTTGTACACGGATGTACACGAAGTATCTAAGCAAAGACTAGACATCTATCTCTGACTTTTGTTGGGTGAAGAATTAAATACGAAGGGTAGCACTAGGCGAAATTTTGGCTTCAAGAATCAAATCTATGATTTCGTGATCGTAGATCAAGTGTCAACCTCTACATGGGATCGACTTGTACACGAATGTATCCAGTGTATCTAGGCGAAGACTAGACATTGGCTTATGAATGTGTGAGATACAAATTTAAACACAAAGGGTAGGACGTGGTTAAATTTTGGCTTCAAGAATCAAATCTATGAATTAGTGATCGTAGATCTTGTACTGACCTATACACGGCATCGACTTGTACACGAATGTATACGGTGTATCTAAGCAATGACAAGACATTGGTTTATGAATCTGTGAGGTCAAAATTAAAAAATGAAGAGTAGGACTAATCGAAACTTTTGGGTAAGATAAACAAGTCTATGATTTCGTGTCCACAGAT
>CM042170.1:27775002-27782502 GCA_023376005.1 Doryteuthis pealeii | reverse complement strand
ATTTGGCGTGGTTCTAAATTATAAGGACGTCAAGGTGTATGCAAGATTTCGAAACTGAATAAAATCTCGTTTCTGAGTTATAAGTCGACGCGTACATACCAAACTTTCTTTTATATATATACTAGCAAAAGTACTCGGTCCATGACCGGACAATTTTTTTTTAAGAACACTAGTGAGAAAGGGAGAAAACAGGAGTAAGAGAAAATAAGAGGAAAATATTTTATTAGATTTTTAAAAATCGCCGAGAATTCGTATATTACAATGTTTGTTTTTTTAGGAAATGCTTTTTTGTTTATATTTAAAATATTAATTTTAAAAATGTAATTCTAAACTTGTTTTAAAACATAATTTTATTTGAGAGAGACGAACACACAGAGAGAGAGAGAGAGAGAGAGAGAGAGAGAGAGAGAGAGAGGGAGAGAAACTGACTGGGTGAAAAGATTACCTAGCCTGTTGTGTTAAAGTGAAAGGTATTAGTCTAATTCATTTCCTTTTTGACTCTATTTTTCCTTACCTTATTTTTCCTTACTGTAAAGACTTCTAGAAATTGGCTGATTTTTGTTTAATTATAAAATTATATCACATAATTAGTAAAAATCAAAAAACAAATTTTGTGTGTTTCTTAGGTAGAAACACATTAAATTTCAAATCCGAATGATATCTTTTTTAGGAGTTATAAGTAGACACGTACATACCAGAAAAATTATTTCATATATATAGATATAGATTATTCAATAGTGAATGTTATTGAACAGTGAAAATTTCAGAACAATTTATTTTTATAAGCGATTGATTTGTCTTATCATTGCTGATTGCAAACTTGACCTTCGAAGAGTTAAAGACATTAATAAACACGTCAATTAATAAATATATTAATCAATTAACAAAATTAAATAAATTCCCATACGACTAATGAATAAGATTGCATAAATCATATATATATATATTATATATATATATATATATATATATACACGATTTATGCAATCATATTATATGCGTGTGTGTCAGTAATATATATATATATATATATATACGATTTATGTAAACTTATTTATTAATCTCATGAGAATGTATTAATTTCGTTAAAATGTTTACACACACACACACACACACACACACACACACACATATATATATATATATATATATATATATATATAATATAGATAGATAATTCATTCTACAACTAATATATTATATAATATATATATATTATTTATTATATATTATATACATATGATGAGTAACAGTTTGGGTAAAATCAAACAAAAATATGATTAAAAATTGGGGAATAACGGATAAAACACATCACAACTGTAACCCAAAACATACGCCAACCATTATCTGGCGCCTTCCTCAACCCCAATCCTTCAATTACCCTATTATATAATAAAATACAATACCTAATATAGCTTAACACTTCTACCCAGTTAACACAGTGAGAAAAGGTTTGGTTCAAAGTTCTGTAAAGGCTCTAGATTACCACACAAAGACTCCTGAGTTCGACGAGAATGTTTCCGATTTCTAAAAGAAGGTTTCCGTGTTCGAGAAGAAACATCTGAAGAAGGCCGGCGTCACATCGGCCAAAACCTTGTGAATATAACAATAAAGATGAGGACAATATTTCTAAATAATACCACAATCTTCAGTTATCAAATAAAAGATGTTTTATATGGAAATTTAGATAATTCAATGTACTTATGTTATTTTTCAAGAAGCCAGAATTTTCTTAAATTTTCTGACTAAAAAATTGATATTCTTGTTAAATTAAATAAAATATGTTTTGAGTCTTACCTGTTATTAGTTGATTTACTGCTAATTAAAAATATCCTACAAAATCGGTTCTACTAAATGAATCGCTGAAGCTTTTTGTTCTGACTAAAAAATTGATATTCTTGTAAATTAAATAAATATGTTTGAGTCTTACCTGTTATTAGTTGATTTACTGCTAATTAAAAATATCCTACAAAATCGGTTCTACTAAATGAATCGCTGAGCTTTTTGTTCTGACTAAAAAATTGATATTCTTGTTTAAATTAAATAGAATATGTTTTGAGTCTTACCTGTTATTAGTTGATTTACTGCTAATTAAAATATCCTACAAAATCGGTTCTACTAAATAAATCGCTGAGCTTTTTGTTCTGACTAAAAAATTGATATTCTTATTAAATTAAATAAAATATGTTTTGAGTCTTACCTGTTATTAGTTGATTTACTGCTAATTAAAATATCCTACAAAATCGGTTCTACTAAATGAATCGCTGAGCTTTTTTGTTCTGACTAAAAAATTGATATTCTTGTTAAATTAAATAAAATATGTTTTGAGTCTTACCTGTTATTAGTTGATTTACTGCTAATTAAAAATATCCTACAAAATCGTTTCTACTAAATGAATCGCTGAGCTTTTTGTTCTGACTAAAAAATTGATATTCTTGTTAATTAAATAGAATATGTTTTGAGTCTTACCTGTTATTAGTTGATTTACTGCTAATAAAAATATCCTACAAAATCGGTTCTACTAAATAAATCGCTGAGCTTTTTGTTCTGACTAAAAAATTGATATTCTTATTAAATTAAATAGAATATGTTTTGAGTCTTACCTGTTATTAGTTGATTTACTGCTAATTAAAAATATCCTACAAAATCGGTTCTACTAAATAAATCGCTGAGCTTTTTGTTCTGACTAAAAAATTGATATTTTTGTTAAATTAAATAAAATATTTGAGTCTTACCTGTTATTAGTTGATTTACTGCCAAATAAAAATATCCTACAAAATCGGTTCTACTAAATAAATCGCTGAGCTTTTTGTTCTGACTAAAAATTGATATTTTGTTAAATTAAATAAAAAATATGTTTTGAGTCTTACCTGTTATTAGTTGATTTACTGCTAATTAAAAATATCCTACAAAATCGGTTCTACTAAATAAATCGCTGAGCTTTTTGTTCTGACTAAAAAATTGATATTCTTGTTAAATTAAATAGAATATGTTTTGAGTCTTACCTGTTATTAGTTGATTTACTGCTAATTAAAAATATCCTACAAAATCGGTTCTACTAAATAAATCGCTGAGCTTTTTGTTCTGACTAAAAAATTGATATTCTTATTAAATTAAATAGAATATGTTTTGAGTCTTACCTGTTATTAGTTGATTTACTGCTAATTAAAAATATCCTACAAAATCGGTTCTACTAAATAAATCGCTGAGCTTTTTGTTCTGACTAAAAAATTGATATTTTTGTTAAATTAAATAAAATATGTTTTGAGTCTTACCTGTTATTAGTTGATTTACTGCTAAATAAAAATATCCTACAAAATCGGTACTACTAAATGAATCGTTGAGCTTTTGGTTCTGACTAAAAAATTGACTCTCGTTGAATTCGACGCATGAGGGTTCATCCAATTGTCTAGAGTGGTGAAGGCCTGTGTTATACCATCCACACTTTTTAGCACAGTCGATAGGAAAGAATTAGTGCACAAGGAATGCCACAAACCCAATCAAGGATTGACCTCAGGATTTTCAAATTTGGAGATTTCCTTCTCCTAGACTGGTTACCTATCCAGGCTAAAACAGCCCAGTCTGCTCTACTATTTTACTCATAGCTGGAGGGAGAATATATGGATCCAAACCTTTTCCAAGGGTATTAGCGCTATGTGAAATGCAAACAGCCTTGTCTAGGATTTGAACTCTGGTCGACGATTCCATTTCTAATGACTCTAACCATTATGCCACTCGCCTCCATTGTTCTGAGTAGTAAACGATTTAATTCCACCATTCGATGACTCAATAGGTGTTTACTTACCCCTTTTTATAATTTTTTTTTTCGTTTTTTTGTTTCAAATTTCTGCATATCCTATTTTCTGTTTGGATTCGATGCTTTGAACCACAAAATGACTAAATTGCTTTTTCACGAGGATGAATAGTTACTTGAAATCGTGGAATACTAAACGCAGTTAAAAGAGATCGTTGAATAATCTCCGCTACTATTAAGAAGATCTTAAACGTGATTGGCTACTGCGTTAACCAATCATATTTGAATATTCTAGATCGATAGCAAGCTGATCACGTCTAATCTATCAGTAAATATCGATCTTGACATCTTGGTCCAGTTAACTCACAGCCTTATCTTCTCTCTCTCTCTCTCTCTCTCTCTCTCTCTTCGAAAGATTCAAAAATAAATTCATCTTTTTCGGAATATTTTGTGTTTTTATTCTCTCACCCCCTTCTGTCTCTGTCTCTCTCTCTGTCTGTCTGTCTGTCTCTCTCTCTGTCTGTCTCTGTCTCCGTCTCTGTCTCTCTCTCTCTGTCCCTGTCTCTTTTTCTCTCTCTCTCTATATATATATGTCTCTGTCTCTCTATCTCTCTCTATATATATATTTTTCCGGGTTAGCATAGTCGGCTAGAAACCATAAGGTTCCTAGTTCGATACCGGCCCTCGCCAACTCAGCATATGAGTAACACAGGGATCTGTGCGGTAAACTAAGGAGCTGATGGTAGACGTGGTGCTCCACAGACGCAAAAAATCTCCCTGGTCTAGCGCTAGTGAAAAGGGGATAGACTCCCTCGCTGTATGGCTCATACTGACATAAGGCCGCCCCGACGACTTTACTTGCCTTTACTTATATATATAACTCGCAATAGTTAATTATAAAAAATCAAGCGAGCCACTAAACCAAAGAACAGAAATCCTAAATCCATGTAAACATAAAAAAGTATGTCTTGTTAGCCAATACAATAAAATAAAAAAATTAAAATGATTATCAGAAAACATTCTCAAGAATTTTTAATTTTTTAACACCTATGCTAATGTTTACCCAATCGGATACCCAATACAACAACCAAAAACGTTTGCAACAACCTCCTTCAGTCAGAATTATCCTGAAAAATCATTCGGGTGAAATCTAGGTAGATAGTGTCTGACTCATGTAGGTCCTCATATATATATATTGTATTTACCCCGTACCCAATTTGTACGGGTTAGGCACAAGGCCCTATTAACGTGGGACCACCCACAAACCGAAGCTCATGTGTGGCGGGTGAAAAAATTGCGTCGATCCCGTCGGCATTCCCCCTCAAGGGGGCGCCTTAAGCGCTGGGCAATAAACCCAGCCCTGCCCCTTTCAGTCAAGGGGGCAGGTATTACCTGGGGAGGGAGAGCCCCCTGGGATCGACGCTATTAACTTGTAAATATCCAGGGCCGAAGCCACTGGACCCCCACCCCGTTGGGTGGGTCCTTATATATATATATATATATATATATATATATATATATATATATATAGTGGAGATTGCGTGTCTGTTTGTCTGTAACCCAAAGTACGTACCCTTCAACGTCACAATACCCTAAGTTATTTGCGTTAGATTCTCAATGTTTATTGAATAATAGTTATTTAATTTTAATTATCATTTCATTTATTAACACTGTCTCTATTTCAGTTCTAACTGAGATAGATTTGCTCAAAACTGCCCTTATTATTAATGTGTTTAAAATCCTGCGATATGTGTTATAAATCATTAAGAAATAAATTGTATACAACGTATATAGTGTGAATAATTTGCATACTGGTTTTAACAAAACCAAGTTTTATAAACAATTATTTGGTGGTATTGATTTCTAACATTATCGTATTATTCTCAAACGTATTAAAAGCGACTGTGTGGATAATTTGATATAGAAATCAATTAGAATAAAGTAAAGATAAGTGTAAACTTTTTTGTGTTCTTATTTAATTTCATTAGTCTTTATAATTCAGTATAATATCCAATTATATTAAAATGTAAATACTTGTGCCTGAAGGGTAGTATATATATATATATATATATATATATATATATATATATATATATATATATATTTTGGTTTGTTGATTGGTTTTGAAGGCTGTCACAATGCAAGGTTAAAGAAAAAGGAAGGTAACTATGATGTTGTTTGTTAACCTGTCACTTTATTCTTAATATTTCGGGATGAAAAATCCCATCAGAAGAAGAATACTCGAACTGAAGTGGTGCTAGCAGTTGCTCAACTTGTTCATGAACATATATATATATACAAGGTGTGTCAAAAAGTATCGAGATTGTTTGTACTTTTTGACACACCTTGTATTCTGAAAAAAAAAGTTCCATTCATTCTTCATTTCTATCTTGGTTAATACAGCTTTAAACTTGGTACTTTTTTTTATACATCTTTTATTCTAAAAAAAAAAAAATGAAATAATGTAACGTTATTTTTTCTTGCCACAGGGCCAGACGATCAACCAGCACGTTTACAAAAGATATACTCAGCGTTTGCTTAGTTCAGTGCGTGAGAAGAGGCAAGAGATGTGACAGGACAATTTGTGGCTGCTTCACGATGACAACGCACCTGCGCACATTTCCCTGTTTATCCGAGGGTTCCTGGGCCGACCTGGCTACATGTGATTTTTTCCACTTTTCTAAGCTGAAGGGGATCGTCAAGGGAACCCGTTTTGAGGATGTGCACGACATCAACAAGGCCGTAACGACAGAGCTACGTAAAAGAGATGAATAGAGAAACAATAGTGTAATCTATATTAATAATGTAGATCCGCTTCCGGTTTTTGTCTGAAACAAAAATTACGTCACATTACCCAAAATCGTCATAACATAGAATAAATACACTCAAAAAAGTCCTCATTGTTTTTTAAAACAAGTTTTTAATAAATACATGACTGGTATTATATATCTATATATAGTTTGTTTTACTTTAATACATATTTTAAAGTTTACATTTCAAATTGTTTATTTTAATCCTTTAATGAATTTGATGATTTTACTTACTTAGGGTACAAACTCGCTGACATTGAATTTTTTACTCCCACCCTCAGCAATATGTTTAAAAAATCTATTTTTACATCGCCCGGGGTGTTTTTTTATTTTGTACTAGATTGTTTAATGGTTTGAACTCGCTTCCCCAAAACAATTGAAAATCAGAATGACCATTTATTTCATTTATAAAACAATGATGAATAACTATGAATAAATAAATAAATATAGATTATTATTTATCATGGCATTTCAGTCTCGGAAGACTATCATAAAGTTTGTGTACTTGTTACAGCGCCTCCTGTGACTGTGAAGTCCGATGTTTGAAAAAAACATTCTCGACCACAGATTTTGCATTTGAAGGTTGTCCCTGTAGATGATGATGTTTCGATGCTTTGATGCTGCTTCTTCTGGACCTCTTAGCTTCTGATGTTGTATCAGAGTGACTTCTGACATGTATAGTCCTCTATGGACATTCTGCCCCACGAGGCGGTCTTGAGCCAAATTTTCCCAGCTGGAAGAGACAATGCCAAAGCGACCTGAGATCATTCTTGCAGACGTCCTTGAATCGCAGCTGGGGGCGACTAATCTGTCTTTTACCAGATGTTAGCTCTCCATAGAGGATGTCATTCGGGATTCGTCCAACATCCATCCGATGTACATACCCAGCCATCGGGAGTGACGTTGTCTCTAGAGAGTACAGGCCTGTGGATCTCT
>CM042170.1:27768659-27774902 GCA_023376005.1 Doryteuthis pealeii | reverse complement strand
TTCAATTATTATTATTATTATTATTATTATATTTTTATTAAATGGCATAGTTGCTGAAATCATTATGATTACTTTCAATCTATGCTTCAGATTTAGTATACTTGAACTTTATAATTGTGTATTATATATTTACCACCCCCTCAGCACGAGCAGGATGTGAACAATGTCAATTCTGAAGCGGATTTTAACAGGTTTGAATTCAGAGTTTCCTTCTCTAAACTTGGTTCCTAGCATGTTAAAGAGCCAGTTGCCGTACTATTTACCCATAGCGGGAGGAGAGTAATTTCATACCTTTCCCAAGGATTCGCTAGTGAGAATGCAATTATCACTCCAGGATTAATTCGGAACGACGATCATTTCCCATGACTTTAACCTCTACACAACGCGTATAATTGTGTATAGTTATTTAATGACAATCCCCGACACCATTGAGGCCTATTTTTGTTTTACTCAGTGATTAAAAAAATATTATATCAACCAATGATAGCGTTGATTAGACCTTACTGAAATCTTTCTGTTGGTTCATAGACTATATTTTTTCTTCCTCCGCTGCAAAGCTATTTTCATCTCCCAACAAACATCAAATCATGTGTAAAAAAGCCTCAATGTATCATGACGGTATAATAATCATTTGTTTGCACACAGTTAATATGTATCATGTATAATTCGAAGTGTACCTGTCGTATTACATGAAAATACTAAAACTATTTAATATATTCACCATAACAGTTTAAAGCTTAGGGGTCTCAATGTCAAGTCAGTATACCCTACAAAAATTTGATGACCTATCATGAATGCACTCCTTGTTACATAATTTATGCGGTTGCATAAGATATTGTCAATCCCCTGTATTTCTAGGATGCCCTTTTTATATCACGGGCGGGACTTTCATGAATAGTACAGAAAGCCCGCAAATACGTGAAGTCGCGTAGGACCTGGTTGGTCATCATTGGTTCAGTGTAGACGTTCAGGCAGAGAAGATGTTCCTGCTTAACTGGAACTCATACTGCTACGCGCGCTAGTGTTCAGATGTTTAGTTACATTGAAATGTTTAGTTAAGTAAATAATCTGAAGAAAATAACTCAGTTTTGTGGTTGGTGAATGTTTGTAACAAGACTGATCTAGAAGAAAGAAATGAGTTAAGTGCACCGACACCCAAGACGAAGACCAGACACTAGAGACGTAAGATAAGAAAAGACGCCCAGAAAAAGATAGAAGTAGTAATGAAAGGTATACAACCCTCCTTATATTACCCCAGTCCACTTTGCATTTTTTTGGCCTACAAGCCAATTATGTAAAACAAATTCTTCACACACTTTTATGTAAAACTTCAACTGTTAATTGTAAAAATAACATGTAAATAATCAGTAAAGTAAACATAACATGTAAAAAAGCTGCAAATATGGAATACTAACTTAATAACTCACCAAAAAAAAGCAACGATTTCTAATGTTATGGTTAAGTTGAAACTTTTGATATGTTCTGATATTGGGTTTTTTAAACTTTTGAAATTATCACATGAGATGTTTTACCCGGATTCTGTGAATTAATTTCTTTCTGAATTGCTAAGAAGCTTAGTTAGTCCATAACCCCTTGTGACCCTCGAATACTTACAGACCCCCTGAGTTGTTGTTGACCACCGGGTTTTGTCTAGACAACTGTGAGAAAACCCTCGTTTACAGTTCCCCATCTGAGACTTTTTGTGTTTACTCAGTAGATTTACGCTAGTTTAAACGATTATATATTGATTAAGAGCTTCTTGATCTTTTCTTTATATCGTAAGATAGAGTATTTATACCTTAAATTATGGCAGCGTGGATATGAAAATCATGGACGTTTACTGCAGTTCCTCGCTATGCGATTTTCAACAAAGGATTAGAGTTATCGTGTGCGCCTTTTAACTGTGTTTTAGGCCTTGTAGCCTTAAATGTTAATTGGATGTTGACCATGTCTTTGATAATGCTTTCATGCAGAAATACTTTAACCCTTTGGAAGAATTTGTATTATATAGATTTAGATTTGACACCATGGTGCAAAGGATATATAGTGAGTAGATATGTTCTAAATTGACATCACCAGAAGGTTTCAGGTAATCGACTACAGGTTAAAATAACATAGAATATTAACATAGCTTGGGAATTCAATGTCAAATCTCCAGAAAAAGGGTAAATGTCACCCACTTCCTTCAATTTTTCCTAAATTTTTCCAAATCTTAATCATTAGACAATCCCTTAACTTTGAGCTTCCCAATTCCAAAATTGTGGGTTATTGTCGATTTTACTGTTCAAATTGTGGGGGTGGCAAAAATGATTTGACTAGTTGAACTATTTGTGTCTGTTAAATTTATATCTAGAGCTTCCATACAACTAAAAACTTGGTTTATAAAAGCATTTTGCCAAGGAATCTAATAATGCTATTAAACAATCTTAAAAGTAGACCAATTTGATGTTATTGATGGTTTCTTAATATTTTTCATAGCAAGATGCAATATTCCAATACTCTTTCAATACAACATACACAGAAATGCAAATACTCTTTCAAACATACATACTCACACACGCACACACCCACATGCAATGACTATTTCAAAACATACGTACACAATGCACCCTCGTTAATAATACTACAGTCACATAACAGTTTTGTCACAACAACAGTTATGAGCGCTATTTCTTCTATTTCACATTTTTAGTAATTAATTATGTCCACTTTGCTTTGCAACAAAATATTTTATATTGTATTAATATATATATATATATAATTATATATATTAATATATATATATATATTACGTATGAGTTCATACACACAATTGAACTCCCCACCCACAGGGGATTTGTTTATGTGTGAAAGCCTTGTTTGGACCATCCACACTTTTGGCACAGTCGATAGGAAAGAAATGGTTTGCATCAGTATTGCCACAAACCAATCAACGAGCCGACCTTCAGGAATTTTGAATTCGAGTTTATCCCTCTCCTAGACTGGTTAACCACCCAAGGTTAAAGAGGCCAGTCTGCCCTACTATTGACCATAACTGGAGGAGAATATATGGCATTCATGCCTTTCCAAGGGTTATTAGCCGATGCGAAATGCCAACGCTTCGTCTAGGAATTGAACTTCGAATCGACGAGTCCATTTTCCACGACTCTAACCACTAGCCCACGCGCCTTCAATATATATATATATGCAGCTGTATCTTTGTGTCCTAAATCAGCCAGCTTGTATTGATTTGATTTTTGTTTTCTCTTACACCACAATCCGATTACAGTAAATGATGTGCACGCATCTATGACAATTTTTTTTCAATTATTTATTTCACATAATTGATCTTATTGTACCAAAATTAGTTTGATTTTTTGCTCAGAACCGAAGCTATAACATCAGTAACTTTGAAAATCAGATTTAAAATAAGATTAAGAAAACTCGCCCCCAATCATAGCTTAACTCTTGCATACAGTAATGTTAACTGAATTTAAACAATCTACCCTAATAACATCTACGGGAGTATCACAGTCTACCATAAAGAGTAGACTTGACAACGAAGGAAGAAATCCCTTTTTTCTTTGAATTCAAGATTTTTCCTTCCTCAGGCGTTTGCCATACATGTCTGTCCTACAATATACCTATGGCTGGAGGGAAAATAGTGGATTTATACCCTTCCCAAGTTATAGCGCGTTCAGATTTGAACTCATCTGCCTATCGCATTACCTACTGTTGCTACTGACATTTCACTGACAAATAATTATTACGTTATATACCTTTCTTCACTCTTTACTTCTTCTATATCTTGGTCATCTATTTCCTTCTGCCGGCTTTGCTTCCTGATCCGTTATCATTCTAGTCTTGGCTGGGATATCTTCTTAGTCTGGTCTTTTTGGGGACTCGGTCTGGTTTCTGTTAGGATCCCACTCCTTATCAGAGCCCTGTGTTTTGTTAGTTTTAGATATAAACACAAACTTCGATTACTTTGGTGTTACTTATTTGTAAATCCCCAAACCAGACATCTGCGCACATCCTACGAGTCGGCTCCTACTTCTAACTGCTTAAAGTCTACTATCCTTAAACCGGAAGACAGGGTCTTCCATGCTTTCCGGTTCTCACGATTTATCCCCGGAAGGCAAGATGAGATGAGGTCAAGCGCCGTCACTCACTCTCAAGGCCATCAGCTGCACTAATCGCCATTATGTTTCTAGTCTACCTTATATCAGTATTAGGGATCCAATAATTATGTAACAAATATACCCATGGCTGGAGGAAGAATAGTTGGATTTATGCCTTTCCCAAGTTTATTAGCGCGTCCAGGATTTGAACTCATCTTGCCCTATCGATTTCCTACGACGGTAACCATTACACATCGCGCTTCCTCCAATGGATTAAATAAAGTTTCATCTTGTCCAGTTGCACTATTAGGACTGAGCTAGGCAATCAGAACTTAGCCCAGTTCTTTCTACTAAGAGAATTGTTTATGTACAGCTTCAACGAGGTCGAACCTAACTTTATTTCCATAGACCTGTAAGATAATATATGGAGGTCAGAGTATGTCGTCAGCAGTGATTTGACGTGTGTGCATGGTAAAATTGAAAGGTGTAGAAATAGAAAAAAAACAAATAAGTTAATTAGAGTTAGAATTAGTTAGATTTTCATTCATTGATAACGATTTGTTTAGAATCAAAAATAACTCAGCTAGACTCAATAGAACAATTCGTTTTAAGATGTTAATTAAGATTGAATAACGATTATTTAATAATGAGGGAGAACATGACCAAAAAAATATAAGAATTATGCTATTGTGGTGTGGCGAGAAAACCACGAACGTAGGAGTTTCGAAGCGTGCACGACTTGTTTTGGCATGCAGAACGAAGATTTAGGCGAGTGGGGAGATTGAACTCGCATTTCTCCTGATCGTGAGTCGTGGCCCGACGCATGGGAATGACTAAAACTATCAGAGTGGCCAGGATGTTTAAGGATTGACGCGTGCTGATTAGTGTCGCACGTGCTGGTCAGAGGAAGGAGCCCGGATGAACACGTAATGTGTATATATTTGACCAGCTCTGAGAAACCGGGAGAGGCTTGCAGTAGCATTGGCTGTGTGACGAAGTGGACGAGAGACAAGAACCTTGTGATTTTATTGGTGAGAAAAGTGCAGCATTGCTGGAGAGTAAAATCGTCGGACTTAACTGTGCCCCCCAGAGAACATTCAAATTACAGGTGGTGACGTAATTTTGATTAGATATCAAAAATGTAGGGTGGACTAAGTTCAAATTATAATACTACATGTCTATAGATATACTTACCTAGATGTAGGACTTTCGGGTCTTATAGCCTGTGTCCAGTGGCTTCGGCCCTGGACAGTTGGAATAATCAACAGCCTTGATACCAGGGGTCTATCGCCAGGCAATACCTGTCTCCTTGATTAAAGGGGTAGGGCTGGGTTTATTGCACAGTGCCTGTGGCGCCCACATGGAAGGGAAATGCCGACGGGATCAACACATTTTTTGCACGTACCATCCATCAATCTCGGCTCGTCGGTGGGCCCACATGAAAATGTCCTTGTGTCCCACCTTCATCAGAGGAATTGTGGTAAATATCCTTAATCTCCGTAGTATTTCTTTTATATATATATATATAATATATATAATATATATATATATATATATATTATATATATATATATATATATATATATATATATATATATATAGAATACTGTTATTGTTATTCTATGTACTTTCACCCTTAGCCAGGATTGAACCTGCAGTCTGGAAAATGACTGTTACAGATTGTTAACTATTGGACAGTGGGAACAGTCAAACACATCCTCAGCTTAATGGACTCTTTCCTGGCAGTTAGTGGCAGTAATTATTTAAGCTGTTATAGGGTTCATTGGAACTAGTAAACTGCATGGTTAGGCTTGGCTCAAACCGATTGTTGACTGTCTAACTGACTTACTTCAATAATATATATATATATATATATATATATATTATATATATATATATATATATATATTTTAAAATACCAAGCGTGTTGGTAGATCCTTGCGGAGAGAAAAAACCCGGCAGAGAGTTTGATTGTAAAAATATACTACCAAACATCAATATGTGTACGGTGTGTCTAAGCAAAGATTTGACATATATCTCTGATTTTTGTGGGGTTAAGATTTAAACACGAAGGGTAAGGACTAAGCAAAATTTTGGCTTCAAGAACTAAATCTATGATTTCGTGACCATAGATCAAATGTCG
>CM042170.1:27751159-27761159 GCA_023376005.1 Doryteuthis pealeii | reverse complement strand
TATGCCACTCGCCTCCATTGTTCTGAGTGGTAAACGATTTAATTCCACCATTCTATGACTCAATAGGTGTTTACTTACCCCTTTTTATTATTTTTTTTTTCGTTTTTTGTTTCAAATTTCTGCATATCCTATTTTCAGTTTGGATTCGATGCTTTGAACCACAAAATGACTAAATTGCTTTTTCGCGAGGATGAATAGTTACTTGAAATCTTGGAATACTAAACGCAGTTAAAAGAGATCGTTGAATAATCTCCGCTACTATTAAGAAGATCTTAACCGTGATTGGCTACTGCGTTAACCAATCATATTTGAATATTCTAGATCGATAGCAAGCTGATCACGTCTAATCTATCAGCAAATATCGATCTTGACATCTTGGTCCAGTTAACTCACTGCGTTATCTTCTCTCTCTCTCTTTCTCTCTCTCTCTCTCTCTCTCTCTCTCTCTCTCTCTTTGAAAGATTCAAAAATAAATTCATCTTTTTCGGAATATTTTGTGTTTTTGTTCTCTCACCCCCTTCTCTGTCTGTCTGTCTGTCTGTCTCTGTCTCTGTCTCTCTCTGTCTCTGTCTCTGTCTCCCTGTCTCTCTGTCTGTATCTGTCTCTCTCTCTCTATATATATATATGTCTCTGTCTCTCTATATCTCTCTATCTCTCTCTCTATATATATTTTTCCGGGTTAGCTCAGTCGGCTAGAAATCATAAGGTTCCTAGTTCGATACTGGCTCTCGCCAACTCAGCGTATGAGTAACACAGGGATCTGTGCGGTAAACTAAGGAGCTGATGGTAAGTGTGGCGCTCCATCTCAGACGCAAAAGAATCTCCTTGGTCTAGCGCTAGTGAAAAGGGGATAGACTCCCTCGCTGTATGGCTCATACCGACATTAGGCCGCCCCGACGACTTTACTTGCCTTTACTTATATATATAACTCGCAATAGTTAATTATAAAAAACAAGCGAGCCACTAAACCAAAGAAGAGAAATCCTAAATCCATGTAAACATAAAAAAGTATGTCTTCTCAGCCAATACAATAAAATAAAAAAATAAAAATAATTACCAGAAAACATTCTCACGAATTTTTAATTTTTTAACACCTATGCTAATTTTTACCCAATCGGATACCCGATACAAAAATCAAAAACGTTTACAACAACCTCCTTCAGTCAGAATTATCCTGAAGAATCATTCGGGTGAAACCTATGTAGATAGTGTCTGATTCATGTAGGTCCTTATATATACATATATTGTATTTACCTCGTACCCCACTTGTACGGGTTAGTCACAAGGCCCTATTAACGTTGGACCACCCACAAACCGAAGCTCATGGGTGGCGGGTGAAAGAATTGCGTCGATCCCGTCGGCATTCCCCCACATGGGGGGCGCCTCAAGCGCTGGGCAATAAACCCAGCCCTGCCCCTTTCAGTCAAGGGGGCAGGTATTGCCTGGGGGGAGAGCCCCCTGGGATCAACGCTATTAACTTGTAAAGATCCAGGGCCGAAGCCACTGGACCCCCACCCCGTTGGGCGGGTCCTTATATATATATATATATATATATATATATATATATATATATATATATATATAGTGGAGATTGCGTGTCTATTCGTCTGTAACCCAAAGTACGTTCCCTTCAACGTCACAATACCCTAAGTTATTTGCGTTAGATTCTCAATGTTTATTGAATAATAGTTCTTTAATTTTAATTATCATTTTATTTATTAACACTGTCTCTATTTCAGGTCTAACTGAGATAGATTTGCCCCAAAACTGCCCTTATTATTAATGTGTTTAAAATCCTGCGATATGTGTTATAAATCATTAAGAAATAAATTGTATACAAAGTATATAGTGTGAATAATTTGCATACCGGTTTTAACAAAACCAAGTTTTATAAACAATTATTTGGTGGTATTGATTTCTAACATTATCGTATTATTCTCAAACGTATTAAAAGCGACCGTGTGGATAATTTGATATAGAAATCAATTAGAATAAAGTAAAAATAAGTGTAAACTTTTTTGTGTTCTTATTTAATTTCATTAGTCTTTCTAATTCAGTATAATATCCAATTATATTAAAATGTAAATACTTGTGCCTGAAGGGTAGTATATATATATATATATATATATATATATATATATATATATATATATGGGAGAATAAGTGCTTAATTGGAGTCGTACCTAATTTTGAAAATTAATTAATTAATAATGAATTAGGCGGGAATACCTATTGAATGTATGGCTAAACAAATCGAGAAAAATCAATCTCTGTATGTACATTTCGGCCTATTAGGCCTCATCAGCAGTGCTATAGATCGGAAGACCGCCCTGTGCGTGATTTGAAACCGGACTGCCAAGCTGACAGGCCGATCCCATAACCTCTACACTAAACGGACTTCTTAGATTTTATGAGGTTATGGGATCGGCCTGTCAGCTTGGCAGTCCGGTTTCAAATCACGCACAGGGCGGTCTTCCGATCTATAGCACTGCTGATGAGGCCTAATAGGCCGAAATGTACATACAGAGATTGATTTTTCTCGATTTGTTTAGCCATACATTTAATAGGTATTCCCGCCTAATTCATTATTAATTAATTAATTTTCAAAATTAGGTACGACTCCAATTAAGCACTTATTCTCCCAAAAATTATCGGCAAAAAGCCATTCAAAACAAACCGTGTTTACATATATATATATATATAAGGTGTCTCAAAAAGTATCGAGATTATTTGTACTTTTTGACACACCTTGTATTCTGAAAAAAAATAACGTTCCATTCATTCTTTATTTCTATCTTAGTTAATACAGCTTTAAACTTGGTACTTTTTTATACATCTTTTATTCTGAAAAAAAAAAATGAAATAATGGAACATTATTTTTTCTTGCCACAGGGCCAGACGATCAAACAGCATGTCTACAAAGATATACTTCAGTGCGTGAGAAGAGGCGAGAGATGTGACAGGACAACTTGTGGCTGCTTCACCATGACAACGCACCTGCGCGCATTTCCCTGTTTATCCGAGGGTTCCTGGGCCGACCTGGCTACATGTGATTTTTTCCACTTTTCTAAGCTGAGGGGGATCGTCAAGGGAACCCGTTTTGAGGATGTGCACGACATCAACAAGGCCGTAACGACAGAGCTACGTAAAAGAGATCAATAGAGAAACAATAATGTAATCTATATTAATAATGTAGATTCGCTTCCGGTTTTTGTCTGTAACAAAAATTACGTCACTGCTTACGTCACATTACCCAAAATCGTCATAACATAGAATAAATACACTGAAAATTTGAACATGCAACATTAGACAGTCCTTATTGTTTTTTAAAACAAGTTTTAATAAATACATGACTGGTATTATATATCTATATATAGTTTGTTTTATTTTAATACATATTTAAAGTTTACATTTCAAATTGTTTTATCTTTTAATCCTTTAATTAATTTGATGATTTTACTTTACTTAGGGTACAAACTCGCTTAAATTGAATTTTTTACTCCCACCCCTCAGGCAATATGTTTAAAAAATCTATTTTTACATCGCCTGAGGGTGTTTTTTTTTATTTTGTACTAGATTGTTTAATGGTTTGAACTCGCTTCCCAAAAACAATTGAAAGTCAGAATGACCATTTTATTTCATTTTATAAACATGATGAATAACTGATGAATAAATAAATAAATTATAGATTATTTATTTATCATTGGCATTTCAGTCTCGGAAGACTATCATAAAGTTTTTGTGTACCCTGAAGTTACAGCGCCTCCTTTGACTGTGAAGTCCGATGTTTGAAAAATATTCTCGACCACAGATTTTGCATTTGAAGGTTGTCCCTGTAGATGATGATGTTCCGATGCTTTGATGCTGCTTTCTTCTGGACCTCTTAGCTTCATGATGTTGTATCAGGGTGATTCTGACATGTACAGTCCTCTATGGAGATTCTGCCGCCACCGAGGGCGGTCTTGAGCCAAATTTTCCCAGCTGGAAGAGACAATGCCAAAGCACCTGAGATCATTTTTGCAGGCATCCTTAAATCGCAGCTGGGGGCGACTAATCTGTCTTTTACCAGATGTTAGCTCTCCATAGAGGATGTCATTCGGGATTCGTCCAACATCCATCCGATGTACATGACCCAACCATCGGAGATGACGTTGTCTCTGTAGAGAGTACAGGCTGGGGGGTTGAGCTCTCTCTAGGACTGCTATGTTAGTGATCCTGTCCCTCCAGGTGATGACCAGTACACGTCTAAGGCAGCGAAGGTAGTTATTTAGCCGCCGCTCATGATGGGAGTATAAGGTCCATGTTTCATTTATTTATATTATTCATATTTATTTATATTGAGAAGGCAATTACAATGCGTATAAAGAAAAATAGAATAATGTTGTCTAATCAATTTCGAAGGAACTTCATCTTCAGAGACTGTTTTTTTTATGGACGCGGTCTTGTGTGTTCTTGTTTGTTTTGGACGTTATAAACACGCGTCTCGTGGGTTGTTATAACGCCACGCGGAAGGGCCGTGATATCCGTTGTTCAATCAATTTCAATTTCATTCCTTTTATTTATATATATATTTTAATTTATTTTAAATATACCTATGTGTATTTACGGAATGTGTATGTTAACTAATCATATATTCAGTGTTTAATTCTAACCTACTGTTTATGCGAGGGTTTAATTTAGCTATTAAAAAACTTTCTCTAATTCTGAGATTAATTATCAAATACTATTAAATTATAGATATCTAGGTAAGTAATAATTAAATTATTGTCTGGCTGATACAGATTTTAGGCCACCCCGGTGACTTACTTTTACATTGGGTTTCAGAAAACCGTTATCTTGCAACACACTCTGCTTAAAAATCAAACCGTCCAAATCGTCCAAGATGGAACTCAAAAATATAAATCCTGATTATCTGGTGTTGCTTATCCGCTGAATCTTTGTTTCCTATGAGTGTCGCCACCTCAGCTAAATAAAGGACCATTCCGTTTTTTTAATAAAGAAAGGGAAGAAAAAGAACATGCTACACAGAAAAAATATAAGAAATTGTAAGGGAAAGATAGAGAGAGGAGGTAAAAGCGCAATGCTAATCTGTTTCAATCAACCGTAAGGAAAAATGAAAAGAAGAAAAGAAAAATCATGATTATTGTAATTTTGAAATATTGAACTATTTAGCAATAGCTCTTAAGTAAACATATAAACGTTGAAATAATTAAATTATCATAATGTGGTATATCTACACGTTTCTTATTACTCTTACAAGCCGATCATTTTGAGCATACCTCGCTACGATGTGCTGTTCTGCTGGGATTTATCACTTCCGCCCAAACAGTTAACATTTTAATAGATGTCCTAAATTCACCGCCTTAGAAAGAATTGAAATAAAACATAAAATCCGTAATTGAGAAAAGGAAGATAAATGAACAAATAATTCCTAGTAATATTTTTTGTTGGCGCCTTTTCGTCCACTAAAGACGCGGGCGAAGTGTCCAAAAAAGATTCTCTTATCTGCATCTGCGCAAGTGACTCTGCAGGCCAATTCTTGAGTGACAGTCTTTGGTGCACTGAATGCACACAAACTGTGATGCTTTCTGGTGTTGCTGTCTTTTCCTCCTCTATCTGGCTCTCTTTTCTGTCAAGGCTTCTCTCCTCTCCGCCTCACCCCTCTTCGTGCCGTCCCGAGTCCGACAAGAAATACCTGAAGAAGACTGGAGGGCATATCGGCCGAAACATTGTACAAATAACAATGAAGATGGGGACAATAGTCCGAATATCGTAGATAATACTAATCTTCAAGCCTCATCTCAAACATTCAGAGAAATAATATGTAATGTACTTAATTACTAAATGTGCTGTATAGCCTGAATAGTTCTCTCAACTCTCCTGTACGGAGTGGAATCTTGGACCGTATACAAAGTGGATGGCCACAGACTACATGTATACTACATGGGTCACTTGCGCAGTATATTACCGTAACTCCTCGAGTATAATCCGCACTTTTTTCCCAAAATCTAAAGGTCAAAATTCTTAGTGTGTACTATATACGAGGTCAAAAAGGAAAAATCCTTTCTAAGCAATGTCCGTGTCACTATTTGCTGTCCGGCAATGTTTATTCAGACGCATTTTTTTTCAGAGGTACAGCTCTTGCCCCCCCCCTTGCGTATTATACTCAAGGGCGGACTACACTCGAGGAGTTACTGTAAATGCCAAGTAGTGGCAACATGTTTCAAATAGTACCATCCTGGAGAGAACTGACATGCATGACATACTTGTCCAGCGAAACCTAGACCACTTAAACAGACTTGGGGATAACAGACTGCCAAAGCTGATTCTGTACTCTCAACTGAGATAGGGGTCACATAGAATCGGTCAACAAAAACTCATGTACAAAGACAGCATCAAGAGAAACCTAGAGGACTTGACCATCCCTATAGGCAGTTGGCAAGATGCAACCAGAGATCGAATCAAATGAGAAAACAGATTCACATGGTGTCATCATCGGATACGATGGATAATAAGTAATTATACATATTTACCAACCCCTCCGCACGAGCAGGATGCGACACAAGGTCAATTTCTTAAGCGGAATTTAACAGGTTTGAATTCAGAGTTTTCCTTCTCATAGACTGGTTACCTAGCCAAGGTTAAAGAGTCCAGTCTGTCCTGCTATTTACCCATAGCTGGAGGGAGAATTGGATTCATACCTTTCCCAAGGGTATTAGCGCTATGTGAAATGCCAACAGCTTCGTCCAGGAATTGAACTCGCGTTGACGAGTCCATATTCTACGACTCTAGACCACGCGCCTCCATATAATAAGTAATTATAAGATTGGATAATTGGCCAGTCCATGTGTCGAAAACTGAAACGTAGTAACAAAAAAACAAATTTCTTTGTGCTTACTAGGTATATAGCAATACAGTATTATTTTTTAACATCTTACATTTCATAATTGATAACTATGAAAGTACATACAAAAGTGGCATAGTGGTTAATGTGCTGAATTGCAACATCATAGTTAGATGGTATACAAAGCGGATGCCCTCAGACTACATGCCTACTACATGCGTCACTTGTGTAGTATATTAAATGTCATGTAGTGGCAGCATATTTTGAACTGGACTCTACGGCATGCACAACATGCTTCCAGCACAACCTGAGATGGGCTGGCCACTTAAACAAACTTGGGGATGACAATCTGCCAAAGCAGATTCTATACTCTCAACTGAGAGAGGTGTCACGTTGAATCGGTAGACCAAAGCTCAGGTACAAAGACAACATCAAGAGAAAACTGACACGCCAGTTCATGGGTGCGCGCATAGTCGCAATTTTTATTCTTTTTCTGTTTTGCGCGTGTCGAATATGGTGTGACGTCCTAATTTCGAATTATTATTTTTTTCCTTGTGAATATTTATGTTTTGATTTTCTGTATTTTCTGTATTTTGTGTTTTTATTGTCAGGGTTTTGTACGAATATATATGGACAAATAAATGTTTTTTTATGTTTTAAATAAGATAATTTATATAAGTTTAAAGTTATTGGCATGCTTATATTTGAAGATGATTTCATTCCTCCTGTTCAAATGTTTTTCCGGTTTTTGAATTTTATTATTGCTATTTTTCTCTCTAGTCAAAAGTGGCATTTGTTTTTGTTGTTTTTAATTCTTTTTAAGGATTTGCCATTTTATCTGTGGGTTTTTTTTTCCCTTTAGCTTTCAGAAATGTTTTGAAAGTTCGGATTGTTTTTTAAATTTTCGTTTGTAAATGATTGTCGGTGGTTGTATAAACGAGATTTTCATGGTGTGCTGGTGCTGCTGAAATATATAATGTTTTCCTCAATTTTTTGGGGGGGAATATCTCTACCTGGTATATAATGTTCTTGGATTTACATAAACCTCCAAGAGGAGAATCGTAATCATTTTCACAGTTGCAAGCAGGTTCGTCTATTGTTGTATTCATGTTTTTTTGTGTTTTTGGTAGTTTTTATTAGTTTTTTTTATTATGTGCGTTAATTGAATTGTTTATGTTGTTTGTGCATGAATACCTAATTTGATTATTTACCTATAAAAATAGCACACTATATTGTCAATACTAATATGTATGTGTTTGTGTGTGTATATATATGCGTGTGTTTTATATTGTGTGTGTATATATATGCCTGATTCTATGCATTTATCTGTATGTCTAAAAGCTAGTCCGATTCTATATCTAACTGTATGAGTATATGTATGTTGTGCTGTCACTCCCGCTCTCTCCCATTCTTTCTCTCTTTCTATCTATATGTCTTTCTGTGTTTCTCTCCCCCTCCCCCATACCATTTGTCACATATCTCATACGGAACACACTTTCACGAAACGACATTGCGAACGATCACCGAAGATCCGCAACACGCCCACACACCAACACACCCCTACAAGTACGCTCACCCTTACACAAACCACTTTTCTCACCTTTTCAATTCCCCTTTGTCATATCCGCCCCCCCTTCAAGAAAGTTGATTTTTTCTGTGCCACTGGTTTAACATGTCTAATGAAATATGGTTCATATTTCAATTCTCTGAGGTTTTATATTTCGCACTTTATTCTCCATTGTTTTTTGTCGTCTTTTTCTTCTTCTCCCAATTACAAATCTCTCATGTGCTCTCCTTCTTCTGGATCTCACCACTCTCACCCTCCTTTCTCACCATTTCCCGACTTTTTTTGATAATTAAATTTCAAAAGATTCAGGGTGAGATGAATAATTCCAGCCACGTCCATTCCTTTTATTTCAAAGACAATAGTGGTATTTTTCTGTAAGTTGGGATGCGAAACCAAAATAACTGCTGTCTCCGAAGTCTCAAAGATGTCTCCCAAATTATTTATGAGAATATGAGAAATTCATTTAAGAGAAACTTAATCAATCATGTATAAAGCTTCGTTATTTTGGGAAGGTCCTATATATATTTATATATACTATAATATATATATTATATATATATATATATATATATATATATAATATATACGGCAGGCATATACTAGAATTGGAACGATACAGAGAAGACTATCCAGGACCCCTGCGCAAAAGATGGCACGCTAATTCGTGAATCGTTCCACATTTTTATGTGGGCGCGGGCATAAAGGTTAGAGTCTTAGGAAATGACTCGTCAACGCAAACCAAGGCTGTTGCATTTCACATAGCACTAATACCCTTGGGAAAGGTATGAATCCAACTGCTCTTTCTCCAGCTATGGGTAATAGTAGGGTAGATTAGGCTGTTCAGCCTTAGTTAGGCAACCTGTCTAGGAGAATGAAAACTATTAAATCCGCTAAGAAATTGACCATGTTCGTATCCTGCTCATACTGAGGTTGGTATATTATATATATATATATATATATACTATATATAGATATATAATATATATTCTAACAGAAAATCCACCCCACACTGCACAAACAAAAACAAACAAAACGTAAAATAATCGAAGCCTTATATATCAAACAAAACAAACCGAAATTAAACAAGATACACTTTGAAACTAGTCAACATGTCCCAAATGCCTATAATTTCAGCCAATCCCCCTTCCACCATTCTCCTTATTTTCTAACTAATAATAGATTGAATAATGTACACATGGATAAACTCCTGACCGAAACACGTGTAAGTAAAATTGATTAAAATATCCTATTTTATCCTTTCTATACTTTCTTCCTTTATTTATCTTTTCAACTCTCTCTCTCTCTCTCTCACACACACACACATACACACACACACACACACACACACACCACACACATAATATATATATATATATATATATATATATATATATATATATATATAAATCATCGGGATTAGTCCCACCACAACTTTCATAGACACCCTACCGTAATATCTTTGTTCATTTAATTGCTTTACAGTCCGTTAACTAACAACTTATTTTCAGTTAGCTAACTAAATTCATATATGAAATATATGAATCTAATTTTTAAACCATAACTAAATTAACTAACAAGTTTTGTTTTTA
>CM042170.1:27718659-27728659 GCA_023376005.1 Doryteuthis pealeii | reverse complement strand
ACACACACACATTCTATTACAAGACTATCTAAGTTTAGGTAGCACTCATTTTAATAAAGCGTTACTAACCATACACACACAGTATAATACTATATATATATATACTATATATATCTTATTATAATTGGAGATTGTGTCGCTTTTCTGTCTGCTAACCGAAACTATATTTACTAATCGAGTCACAATTAACATAGTTATTTACACTCACATTCTCCATGATTTTATTTATATTTAAACCTGGAATTATTAATAAAATTAGCTTCCATCTTCTTTATTTAGTGTTGTCCATTACTCTACATACAAATAACATGCAATTGTATATATATATATACAAAAATAGCGGTTTGTAGTGTGAATGGGAAGGCTAATTTGCATTATTGATATTAAAATGTGATTTTTATTAAATGCTGTGCTTGAGTATTATTGATTACTACCAATTGTTTGGTTTTATTTTAATGTAATAATAAAGCAAAAAATCTCTTCGAATCGAATCTAAACTGAAATTCCACATTAAACAAGAACAAAATAACTGCTCATTTTTCTTCTTATTTCCTATAACTTTAACTAAATTTTAATACAGTAAAATTCAGCAACGAAAGAGCGGGAGTGATGGACAGAGGTAACGTTCATTTCTATTTTTCTTATATATTACCCCACTCTGTTTACATATCTTTGTTATCTGCTTCTCTATAGGCACTTCTAATTTAATACGATTATTCATTACATTTAAACCTAAAATACATTGCCACCGAGACGGTTGCCATATACTTTGCTAGTTATATATAATATATATTAATGTTGTATTTTGAGGTCTCCGTAATGGCTTCTCTCGGTACTATATATTTTTGTTTTTTGAGTTGGGCGTTATTACGCAGCATCTAAAAATACAATGAATGAAACTCGAATGTTAGGAGAGTATTGGATCAACTTATTTTTGAAATTTTTTTTATAACAAATAATAAAAAAAATGAGTGAATCATACTCCATACATCGAGGTTCATTCATTTATTTTTAGATGCTTTCGTAATAACGCCCAACATAAAAAAATTAAATATATATTATATATAATATATATATATTATATATATGTGTGTGCTGTGTGTTGATGTGTGTGTGTAGTGTAGTGCGTGTGAGTGTGCATGCGTGTGTATCGTGTAAAAGTTTGTTGTAGATTTCAACGAAAGATAAGAAATACTTTATTATAAAAAAGGTCCGCAAAATGGTTTGAATTTTTTAAATCTAATTTTACTGGGTACGCACATATGTTTCGGATATTTAACATACTTTTCAAGAACATACCGTATGTTTGTATGCACATATATAATCTATTTAATGTTTGTTATGAAGATGATTCCATGTGTGCATGTATTTGTATTGTGTCCTTGCTTCAACTATATCAATATATATTATATATTATATAGTATATATATATATCATCATCATGTCGCGCATGCAGCACGGGTATCCATGACAATCTTTCGCCAACCTTCCCTATCATTCATTACACCTTGGAAAGCTCCTCTGGGAGCATCCCAGCATCTTCACATAACTGGTCAATGTAGGTCCTTGCTGGGCGCCCCACACTTGCATGTCCATGTTTTGGCTTCCACAGGAGAACGTCGCTTATGAGAGTCGTGGAAAATGGACACGTTCGATTCGAGTTCAATTCCTAGACGAAGCTGTTGGCATTTCACATAGCGCTAGTACCCTTGGGAAAGGTAGAATCCATATATTCCCCACCAGCTATGGGTTAAATAGTAGAGCAGACTGGGCCCTTCAGCCTTATACGGTAACCAGTCTATGAGGGTGGGAACTCTGAATTCAAAATCCCTGAGGTTGCGGTTGATGGGTTTGTGGGCCACACCCTTGATGAACAATTCTTTCCTATCGACTGTGCCAAAAAGTGTGGATGGTCCAACACAATCTTCGCACTATAAACAAATCATTTGTGTGGGTGTTCATTGTGTGTGTGAACCCTCATGCGTCGAAAATCTGACGAGAGGAGTCCATAATTATATATATATATATATATATATAATATTATTAAAATATATATATATATATAATATAAGAGATGAGCAGATACGAATAATACTTTGTAGTTATTTATTTCATAATTAGAAGTAGCTATATAAATAGTGGACGGACGATATTTACTACCCGAATAGAAAAGCATGGTTGGCCACCAAACAAATTATCAGTCATACTGGAAATCCAATCTCATCTGACAAACGAAAACGGAATCTCTACAGGCTGTGATTATATAAGTACTGCTGTATGGCTGTACGCACTTGGACCTTAACAAAGCGCCTTGAGAATAAGCTAGATGGGAGCTGCACCAAGATGCTTGCGCTGTTAGTCTTGAACAAGTCGGGAAACAGCACCTCACAAGAAAACAGCTGCTATAGCAACCTGCCTCCATCTCGTAAAACCATCAGAGTGAAACGGACTAGGAATCCAGAGACACTGCTGGAGAAGCAAGGAATGAGTTCATAAGAACGATCTTTCCTTGTGGAAGCCACAACACATGGACATGCTAGTGTGCGTCGCCCACAAGGACCTGCATTGACCAACTATGCAAGGATGCTGGTTGCTACATAGAAGACCTTCCAGGCAATGAGTATAGGGAAGGTTGCCGAAAAATTGCCATGGATATCCGATGCTCAAACAATGATGTCGATGATGAGCGGATAATGATGATAATATGGTAGTATGATACTCGCATAGGCGAGAAACTGTCAGTATACTAAAATGCTGTTGACTCATGTCTTCGCACTACGCTTAACTTATATTATACATACTCTTTCCAATACTTTTTGCACACTTCTTACACACATATTTAGCAAATCTTACCCCAATATTCAGCATATCATATACTATAATATTATAACTTAATGCTATATAAGATAAGATATACCAAAAAAATTGTTGTGGTTAAACCATTGCGGTAAAGTAAAAAACCCGGCTAAATAGTTGATTGTAGAAAATATACGACCAAACATTTACATGGTTCAGTAAGAAGAATTTTTTGATAAATAAAGAAAAGCATCAAGATAGTCGTACAACCGAAAAATAATATAGCTGAACTATAATAACTTGGCCAAAAGAAAATAAAACAATTTTATGTATATATTATATATATACTATATATATATATATATATTATGAAAAATTATATATTCTATACAAAAACACAGCTAGGATATACTAAAGCTAAAAGTAAAGAGTGCCTCAATACCTAAAGTAGAGCAAATAATAAAGATAAACCTAATGAGTCAATCATACCTTACGAAAAGTTTCTCTTAGTGTTTTTGCAGGGCTAAATCTGACTAAAGAGACTGAGCACAAACTCATTATTATACAATACCATTACCACCGTGATTCAAATAAAATTATTAGTAGACTAAACCAACCAATAAAAAAACAAAGATAAAATAAAGACACACACATTTAAAAATCTATTATTAATTTAATTTAATTCTAATTTTTTAATGTTATTTATGTATTATCTTAAATCTATTTTACTTTTTAGCCCTGAAGAGCACGAAGCGAAACTTTTAGTAGGTTATCTGACTCATTAGGTTTATATATATATATTATAAAATATTAATATATATTATTATATATATATTCAATAAAAAAATTATTTTAAGAGGAACATGGCAATTAATCCTTGCAATTAAATATGTTTAATTGTCCTCCAATTAGTTTGCTACCTTAGGTCTTCTGGAGAAGAAAAGTTGTGTTTTTTGGGGAAAACCACTTTTTTAGATGTTCTCTAAAAGTATTTGGTTGGTGCTTGATTGGATTCTCACGCATTCCTCAAACCTTTTTTGGCTTATTTATACTGAAAAAATTGTTTTATATCCATGTTCTTTGTTTCGTATGGAATTTTCTTTAAACTCAAATTTTTCGAAACAGATGGTTTTAAAACTCAACTTTTGAAATAACCTTTAGATTAAAAACAAACATTTTTAACAATTTAACCTACAGATGGTATTACTAACAGATGCACTACCACTTCATTCAGAGTTGGACCTTGGGGAGTAATGTCAGATGAAAGGGTAATCCACTCTCCCAGAATTCCAGAATTGGAAACTTCACCTTTAGCATGCAGACTTTAATGTCACTACCAGATTAACATGAACGCACAAGCCAGCTTCTGATAATATCATGATAAGAAAGTTGCTGCGTGTTAGAGTCATAGGAACTAGATTCGTCGACCTCGATTTCTAATCTCCTGGTTCGAAGCCTGTTTTAAATTTCACATAGCGCTAATACCTTGGCGAAAGGATATGCAGTCCAATTTTCCCTCCAGGCAATGGAAAATACAGGAGGCAGACTGGACCTCTTAAACCATGGCTAGGTAACACCAGTCTAGGAGAAGGGAACTCTGAATTCCAAACCTTGGTAGAATCCCACCTTAAGCAAACGACCTTGCTGTAGCATCACTGCTCGGTTCGCCGGGAAGGCGGTGGTTTGTAAAATCTATATTTATATTTTGGGATTTACAATAGCGTTGGGAGTTCGCCATAATCGCAAATGACGTTAATGGGACAATTTATATAGGTGACTCCGTTGACCAGGCCGATTTGATTGCAAAGGGACTCATCCGGCTGGCCGTTCTACACCCAAGGTATAGGACTCCAAGTGTAGTGGTGCATGTCATGCGCCTCATTCGATTACAATTCTGTCCTGAAGTATCATGGTTCACCAATCACCACCACACAAGTGGCCCACATTGAGGGCACTATTTTACCCTCCTCTGTATAGGTGCAGACGTCAGTTTATTCTACTGCCCCAACCGACAAAGTCGTTAAAAGCTCAGTAGAACTATGCCACAAGCACGTAGCCGAAAAAAAAATTAACATCAAGTGTTCCTCAGCGAATGAGTACGACAGGGATCTTGCGGTAAAGTTGAGGAAGCTTTATAGTAGGTGTAGCGCTCTTACCTCAGACGCAAAAAACAATTCTCCATTGGGCTAGCGCTATGTTGAAAAGTGGATAGGATTCCTCCTGTTGTCTGGCCATACCCGACTTTAGGCCGCCCCGACGACTTTACTTACTTACTTATAATAGGTAAATAAAGTTCTGCAATATATGATATATAATATATCTATAATGATATAATATAATATTACTCCCTAACCCTAAACCCAAACCCTTAACCCTAACCCCCTCGAATCGCTAACCCTTAACCCCCCTAGTTGAGTAGTAACATTAATATACAGAGGTGTTAACAGGAAACAGAACCCACAAATTTTGTAATAAAACTGTTAATTCAAGAATTTTCCTCAGTATCGAACCAAGAACCTTGTGATCCTAGCCGACACTACCTCTACCCGACTGAGCTAAACCAGCGTACCTTGTTATCCCTATACAAAATCATAAAATTCTTAGACTGAAGGAAACTGCTCGATTAATGCTCAGTATAATAACATAAAATGTATAACATCATCTTTTTAAAATCATTAGAAAATGGGGACGTATATAACTAAGCGGATTGTGACTTAGAAAGTGTTAATATTGTTTCGCAGTTACAAGACAGAAAAAACACACTATTCTCCATTTATTAAAAGATATTATAAAATCCGATCATAGACTGAAGAAACTGCACGCATTCCGGCGGATTTAGTATTACCTGGCCTGAAAAAGTGTTTCTGGGAGAAGGTGGGCTAATAAAGTTAGGCAGCGATTTGTACGCAACGGAGGGAGGTCCCAACAAGGAGAGCGGGCACTTCATCGCTATATGAGTGGCTGCCGTTTGATCTTCTTTCGGGAAAATGACGAGCATGGTGAGGTTGAATAGAACGATCGGCAGTATGCGGAGGAGGACGCCAAAGTGGGGATGTAAAGGGGCAAGAAGTTCCTGTTTGCAGAGAGAAAAAATAAAAGAAGAAAAGATCACAAAACGCATTTGAGGAGGGGAAATGAATAATGGTGTAAAGCACTTAATAAGGGTCAATATGTAGATAGCATAGATAGATAAGATATGGTAGATAGATAGATAAGTAGAATTAGATAGATTAGTAGGTAGTATATGAGTAGGTTAGATCATGAGTAAGTAGGCAGTAGGGTATATAGAGGGCTATGCTAGTTATAACCTGAACGACGGCTAATATTAAATCACGATAAAACAGAAGCCGGAAATACAAATAAGATATTTTGACAAAGAGACGATTTATAGATAGATAAGATAGATAGATAGATTGATAGATAATATATAGGCTAGAAACTGTACATCAGTAGAGCGTCGGCAGAAACCACAAGGTTCTACCTAGTTTCGTTGATACCGGTCCTCGTTCCAAACTCGGCGCCGGGTATGAGTAGCACAGGGATCTGTGCGGTAAAGCTAAGGAAAGCTGATGGTAGGTGTGGCGCTCCACCTTCAGATGCTTAAAACAATCTCCTTCGTCTAGCGCTATTGAAAAGGGGATAGAAATCCCTCGCTGACTGGGTGATACCGACTTCTTAGGTCGCTCCCGGCGAACGATATATAATACTATATATATATATTATATAATATAATGAGGAGACGAGGAGAGAGAGGAGATACGAACAAGCATGATATATATATTTATATTATATTACTACCTTATATATCTGTTTTTATTCGGCCTCCAATCCAATAGAAGAATATAGATAGCGTATTTAGACTAGATGGAAACTATGCCAAAATTCCGGATATACAACATATATATATATATCATGATCTATATATATACTAATATATGTGTGTGTATGTGTGTTGTTGTGGTGTGTTGTGTTGTCTGTTATGTGATGTAGTTAATATCTATACTACTATATATATAATATATTATATACTATATCATACTATATATATATTATATTCAGCGATTTCTGTCTATTTCTATCATTCTATCTACCTATATCTATCAATGGATTGGAGCCGAATAAAACAGATTAATAATAATATATTATATACTATGTATCATATCATATACTATATATATATTACCTACTATAATATTATATATGTCTGTCCTGTGTCTGTGTGTGTCATGTATGTAAAATCATATATACATAGCTCTAGATACTTATTCATAATTTATAGTATATAATATATATATATTATATAACATATTATAAAAAAGAGGTCCCAAAATGGGATTTATGTTCTTGTTTTTACGATTTTTTTTTATCTTACATTTCTGCACAAGCTTCAGAAGAAAAAGTCCAAATAAAAATAATGCAGATTGATTCTCTATTAAAAAACACAATTTCGAATTCATCCAGAATAAAAGTTAAAAGACAGGTGAGCTAAAATATATTTTTGAAAAAACTCTAGAGCATCATCTGCTTAATCTCTCTCTCCCTCACAGTGCCCCCGGGAGATGATGTGTGAGGCGGGGTTTTATATTGTAGGGAGAGCGCAGACGGACCGGAGCGGCGGGAGGAGGGAGTGAGAAGGGGTAGAGAGATGAGAGAGAGAGAGAGAGAGAGAAGAGAGAGTCCTGTACTCTACCATTAACCTTTCGCTCATTTTGTTTTTTATTTTACTTTTACTTCTACTTCTTGATTGTTATTTTTCTTATTTATATAAGGAGGGAGGAGGGGAGAGAGACGAGAGAGAGAGAGAGAGAGGGGGGGGAGAGTGAGTGGACAGACATACAAGACAGACAATAGAGAGAAGAGAAGAGAGAGTGAGTGAAGACCAGACGAGAGAGAAGAGAGAGAGGAAGAGAGAGGAGAGAGAGAAGTGGATGATAGATAGACAGATGAGACATAAAGAGAGAGGGGGATAGTGAGACGCGCGACGGGGAAAGAGAGAAAGAGAAGAGTGAGAAGACAGACAGTTAGACATAGATAGAAGAGAGAGAGAGTGAGTGAGGAGAACAGAGAGGCAAGACATAGAAAGCAGAGAGAAAGACAGAGTGAGTGAGAGGACAGACAGAAGACCTAGAAGATTAAAGACGAGTGAATGAGCGAGACGAGACAGACATTAGAGAGAGAGGAGAGAGTTAGAGAAGAGTTAAGTGATAGATAATTATTATCATAGAGAGAGTAGAGACGTAAGTGAACAGGACAAACAGACAGACAGGGAGAGAGAGAGAGAAAGAGAGAGAGTGAGACAGACAGACAGTTAGACATAGAGAGAGAGAGAGAGTGAGTGAGAGAGACAGAGAGGCAGACATAGAAAGAGAGAGAAAGACAGAGTGAGTGAGAGACAGACAGACAGACATAGAGAGAGAAAGACAGAGTGAATGAGAGAGACAGACAGACATAGAGAGAGAGAGAGAGAGATATAGAGAGAGAGTGAGAGAGACAGAGAGGCAGACATAGAAAGAAGAGAAAGACAGAGTGAGTGAGAGACAGACAGACAGACATAGAGAGAGAGAGAGAGAGAGAGAGAGAGAGAGAGAGAGAGAGTCCTGAAATGTTGTCATTATCTCTTCCCTCTTTAAATCTATTATTTCCTCCTCTCTTTTTCTCACCCCCTCATCCTCTTTGAACCCTTTTCTTTTTTCCCCTGGTTCACTCCCTTACTTTCTTCTTATTCTTTTATATAAAATCAAAATTACTTTTTCCCAATTTCTGTCTCTTCAATGTCCCTCTTTTTTATTTGCTTGCTCTCCCACTTCAACGTCACAACCTCCCCTTGAAAACAATCCCACCCTTTTTCTGCCCACGTGTCTCTCACGTTTTCTATTTTTTTCTTTTTCTTTCTAGCTCCCTAATAGTTTACTCTCTATTCTTTCTTTCGTTTTCCCCCTCCCTCCTTTCTGTCTGTCTGTTTGTCTTTCTTTCTTTCTATTCTTCTTTTCTTTCTTTTTTTCCCTCTATTTTCCCTTTCTTTCTTTCTAGCTTTAAAGATAGAAAGAAAGAAGGAATCGATTCACTAGAGAACGTAAAAATAAAACAAGAAGGAAATAAATGAAAAATATGCCATTTCTTTTTTCTTTCTTTTTTCTTTTCCCAGTCAAATAAATATTTTTGTTCACATTGTCATTCATTCATTCATTTTTTCTTCTTTCTTTTTTTTCACAATGATATTTTTATTTCACCCTTTTACCTACTCTTTATTCTATTGTTGTTTTTCTCTCTCTCTCTCTCTCTCTCTTTCTTTCTTTCTCTCTTTCTTTCTTTCTTTCTTTCTTTCTTTATTTATTTATTTTACCGATTCCTTTGTACTTAACTAATTCTTTATTTCATTTTCTCTTTCTTTTTCCTTTTTACCCATTCCTTTCGTTGTTCTTTACCTCTTCTTTCTTTCTTTCTTTTTTCTTTCTTTCTTTCATTCTTTCTCTTTTCTTTCTTTATTTTTTCTTTTTTTTAACTATTCTTTTGTTTATCCTTTATATATTCTTCCTTTCTTTCATTTTTCTTTCATTTTTCTTTTTCTTTTTCCTTCTTTTTCTTTCTATTTTTCCTTCTTATTTTATTTTTTTATTTTTTTCCTCTTTCCTTTTAATTACTCCATTATTTATCCTTTAACTATTCTTTCGTTCTTTCTTTCTTTCTTTCTTTCTCTCTCTCTCTCTCTCTCTCTCTCTCTCTCTTACTTTTATTTCTTCTCTTCTCTCTTCCTTTTTAAGTATTCTTTTCTTTATTCTTTTCCAATTCTTTCTTTCTTTCTTTTTTTGTTTCCTTTTTCTTCCTTCTTTTTTTGTATCTTTCTATCCTTCCTTTTTATTACTTTTTGTCCTTTTCTCTCCTGTGTTCCTCTTTTATTCATATCATTCCTTTTCTTTCTTACTTTCTTTCTTTTCTTTCTTCTCTTCTCTCTTTCTTTTTAACTATTCTTGTCTTTATTCTTTTCCAATTTTTTTTCTTTCTTTCTTTCTCTCCCTCTTTCTTTCTTCTCTTCTAGTTTTTAAAAAAACTATTCTTTTCTTTATCCTTTTCCCATTCTTCCTTCTTTATTTTTTATTTCCTTCTTTCTTTCCTTCTTTCTTTTTATCTTTGTCCCCATACTTTTGTTCTTTACTTTCCTTTGTTCTTCTTCCTTTTACACTTATTATTCTTTTTCTTTCTTTCC
>CM042170.1:27698659-27703659 GCA_023376005.1 Doryteuthis pealeii | reverse complement strand
AAAAGAAACACTATACACACTAATTAGGCCTCGGGTGTAAGAGTTGATTTTCCCAAGAAGGAATGCGTACACACACACACACACACACCGACATGAACGGATACGCGCACACCACTTTAAACACAACACAAGGTTTTTTAATACACACTCGTACATAACACGGAGACACTGACGCAACCTCACGCAGAGATTTAGATCACACAAGGTTTCTGATACGCATATGTATATACATCTAGACACATACAGAAACATATACAAGAACAATGAACACACAACAGGCACACACACATACACACACACACACACACACACACAAACATACACACATGTAGTCTTAGACAAACGCACATATAGGTTAAGACCACAGAAACGTTTATGATACGCACATACATACACATAGGAACATGTACAACACACACACATCTTTGGCTCATAGAAGGTCCGTAATACACACACATGCGTAGAAACGTACACAAACACATACATAGCTTTATAGAACAAACGATTCTTGATACACACACACACACATACACGCACACACACAGAGAGAGAGAGAGAGAGAGAGAGAGAGGGGGGACATATATAACCATACACATACCTTTGGATTGCACAAGGTTCATTATATATACACATACGTAGACACATACACAAACACATACATATGTTTATAGTTAAAAGATTCGTGATACGCACAAACATACACACAGGACGATATACAACCACACACAGACCTTTGACTCACAAAATGAGACACACATACACATAGGCATACATACATACGCAAACACAGACATAGGTTTATAGCAAAAATATTCATGATACGCACACACTCACACACTCATAAACACACACATAGAGTAACATATAGACCTTTGGCTCATAGAAGGTTCATAATACACGCTTACACGTTGACACATACACAGACACAGACATAGGTTTACACAAAAAAAATTTATAATACGCACACACTTACACGCAGGAACATATACAACCGCACATAGACCTTTGGCTTACACAAGGTTTATGATATATACATACACACATACATACATAAATACAGTCATAGGTTTATATCACATAAAATTCATTATAGACACTAACACACACTCATAGAGAATATATACACCACGCACAGACCTTTGGATCATAGAAGGTTCATAATACGCACATATATCTAGATACGTAGACAAACACAGACATAGTTCTATAGCGCAAAAAACCGTGATATGCACACACACACACGCGCGCACACACACACAGGAACATATACAACTACACACAGACCTTTGAATTACACAAGGCATGATACACACTTACACATAGGCATACATACGCAAACATAAACATAGATTTTAAAGCACAGAAGATTCATGATAAACACACACACCACACACACACACACACACACACACAACAGAGGAACGTATACAAATACACACCGACCTTTGGATCACACAAGGTTCTACATACACATAGGCATACGTATGCACACATACGCAAACTCAGCCATAGGTTTATATCTCAAAATATTCATAATACACACACAAATATACATAGGCAAGCTTCTACACACACCACACACACACACACACACACACACACACAAAACACACACACACATACATAGATCCATACACAAACACAGACATCGCTTTAAACAACAAAGAGGTCATAACATGTACGTACAGAGAGAGGGAGAGAGAGAGAGAAAGAGAGAGAGAGAGAGAGAGAGAGGGGGGAGAGCTAGAGAGGAGGAGAGAGAGGGGGAGAGAGAGAGACGCTCACACACACAAAACACATAGTTTTAGACAAAATTTGTGTTCTTGATACAAACAAACATAAACATAGTAACAGATAGGAACGTACAAAGCTTTATGCAATACAGAGTTCGTAATATACGTGTACACACACACAGATCAAAATATAAACATATACACAGCTTTAGACAACACAGGGTTAATAATACCCACTTTCAAAAAAAAGCACATATCCAAACATAAATGCACGCAGAACGTTAGACAACAGAAAGATCAGAGATGCAAATTATACCCTTTATCGAGAAAATACGGGTACGCAATTATGTAAAAACATACCCGAATTAGCTCTAAAGCGAAGGAATGAAAATTGCGCAACCATGAGCAAGCCCTTACTAACACAAGAAGATGCCTATAATCAGTCTCTCTCTCTGTCTCTCTGTCTCTCTGTCTCTCTCTCTCTCTCTGTCTCTCTCTCTCTCTCTCTCTCTCTCTCTCTATATATATATATATATATATATGTATATATATGTTTAATCTTACTAACACGTAAAGATAGGTAGAATCAATAAGCATAAAAAAGTACTAGAGAAATATATACACATACATATTTGAAGACGCACGTCTCTTCTCTACATAGCTTTACTACGTTCTCTGTGTCTTCCACACACAGATACAATGCAGCATTATTTTGCTTTCCCATACTCTTCCATACGCATGCCCCTGTTCTAAAATACACAGAAAAATACTAAAGACATAAAGTACGTAGAATGCTGAACACACCCTAAAGAACTGTATAAATAAATACGCGTGTATAAACAAGAACAAAAACAAAAAAGAATGCAAGCTAGAATGCATACACTATGCGTGCAGTACAAACAAGAAAAGAGGCCGACTAGCGCGCACACACACAGACATACTAATGATCTTAGGTACACGTACAAATCATCAAAAAATTAAACTCACAAATGTATATATTTGATTGTTATTGACTATATGATGGAGTTAAAGAAACGGCTGAGAGAAGAAGACGGAGAATAAAAACAGAGAGAGAAGGGTGCAGAAAAAGAAAGAAAGAAAGAAAGAAAGAAAGAAAGAAAGAATGAATGAATGAAAGAAAAGAGAAAAATAAATTGACGAAAGAAAGAAAGAAAGAAAGAAAGAAATAATGAAAGAAAAGAGAAAAATAAATTGACGAAAGAAAGAAAGAAAGAAAGAATGAATGAAAGAAAAGAGAAAAAATAAATTGACAAACGAAAGAAGAAAGAATAAATGAATGAAAGAAAAGAGAAAAATAAAATTGACGAAAGAATGAAAAGAAAGAAGAATGAATGAAAAGAAAAAGAGAAAATAAATTGACGAAAGAAAGAAAGAAAGAAAGAATGAAAGAAAGAAAGAATGAATGAAAAGAAAAGAGAAAAAATAAATTGACAAAGAAAGAAAAAAGAAATAAATGAATGAAAGAAAGAAAAAGAAAAATAAATGAAATGAAAGAAAGAAGAAAGAAAAAAAAGAAAGAAATGAATGAATGAAAGAAAAGAGAAAAATAAATTGACGAAGAAAGAAAGAAAGAAAGAAGAAAGAAAGAATGAATGAATGAAAGAAAAAAAGAAAAAATAAATTGAAAAAGAAAGAAAGAAAGAAAGAAAAGAAAGAAAGAATGAATGAAGAAAAAAGAGAAAAAAAAATTGAAAAGAAAGAAAGAAAGAAAGAAAGAATGAATGAATGAAAAAGAAAAAAGAAAAAAATAAATTGATGAAAGAAAGAAAGAAAGAAAGAAAGAATGAATGAAAGAAAAAAGAAAAAAATAAATTGAAAAGAAAGAAAGAAAGAAAGAAAGAATGAATGAATGAAAGAAAAGAGAAAATAATTGATGAAAGAAAGAAAGAAAGAAAGAATGAATGAATGAAAGAAAAAGAAAAATAAATTGACGAAAGAAAGAAAGAAAGAAAGAAAGAAAGAAAGAATGAAAGAAAAGAGAAAAATAAATTGACGAAAGAAAGAAAGAAAGAAAAAAAGAATGAATGAATGAAAGAAAGAGAAAAATAAATTGACGAAAGAAAGAAAGAAAGAATGAAAGAAAAATAAATTGAGATTAAATAAATACACATACACTCGAATAACACACAAGACACACATACACACAACATACTGAAGACAAATACGCACACACAACACACACACAACACAACACATACATACACAACACAAACAACACATGCACAACACAAAAATACACACACATAAACAAGACAAATATACACACACACATGCTTATACATGCACATAACACACACATACACACAACATCCTCAAAACAACACACTCACACAAAACACAAACACATTCACACGACACATACATACATGCGCATAAAACACAAACACACACATTCTGACACATACACTCCACACACCCATACGCATAACACACTCAAGACAAACTCGCTTATACAACACAAACACACACAAAACACATACACACAGCACACGCAATAAAAATTTACATACGTACACAGAACAAAAACACGCACACATCAAACACACACACATTACAGACAACACACTTAAGTAAAGCACGCACGTACAACACGCATACACACAAGACAAACACACAAAAGACATACACACAGCACACACAATACAAATTCACCTATGTACGCACACAAGACAAACACACACACACATACATATACATACACAAAAAACACAACATATAACACAACACACACAAGACAAACACGAGCATATACACATACACCACAAAACATACGGCACAACACAAATACGCACATACACACACACACAGACACAGACACAGACACACACACACACACACAACACACACACACACACACACACACACACACACACACACAACACACACACACACACACACAACAAGACAGAGAAAGTAAAAGTGAAACTAGAAATGAAAGTGAAACTAGAAATGAAAATGAAAGTAGAAAGCGAAACATACAGGCACAACACAAATACGCACACATACACACAACACACAGACACAGACACAGACACACACACACACACACACACACACACACAACAAACACACACAACACACACACACAACACACACATAACAGACAGAGAAAGTAAAAGTGAAACTAGAAATGAAAGTGAAACTAGAAATGAAAATGAAAGTAGAAAGCGAAACTGAAAGTAGAAAATCTTGAAGATGGGGAGGAGGGTAAGTGGGTGCTTATGATTGGTTCATCGGGCAACGAAA
>CM042170.1:27686159-27688659 GCA_023376005.1 Doryteuthis pealeii | reverse complement strand
CTGCACTACTATTTACCCATATATGGAGGAAGAATAATTGGATTCATACCTTTTCCAAGAGTATTAGCGGGACGCGAAACTCAAACATCTTCGTCCAGCATTTGAACTCGGGTCGCCGATTACCGTTACGGCGATAACCGTTATGATACATGCGCTACGGGTTCGTGGGTTATTTCTGGTAGTTATGAGGAGATGTGTGTTTGCGTATAGGACCCTTTCGTAAACTGCCCTAAAATTGATATTAGCCAGCGTGGCGCTATATGTTCTTCATGAGAAAGATATGATAAATTAACTCTTTAACCTTAGATAAGTAACTAGTTTAGGACAAGGAAAAAAAAATAATATATATATATATATATATATATATATATATATATATATATATATATAAAACACATTTTTGGTACAGGTAAATTTGTATATAATTTTAAAAAGTATCATACTTTATCGATCAGCAATTTTAAACGAATAAAAAGAAAAGAGAGTGAAAGAAGTAGAAACTTAAGGGCCCTTTCGACCGGTGCTTCTTCAAAATTAACAACCGGTAGATCGTTTAAAAGTTACACTGTATATATATTGGGTAAAATAGTGGAGAAGACCATATATACATATATATATATATATATATATATATATATATATATATATATATATATATATATATATATTATATTATTATTATCATCATCATTTCAACTCAATCTGATTATTTTAATAATAATAATAACGTAAATCTGTATACATTTTGATAAACAGACCGAAAACACATGTGTAAGTGATATCGATTAAAAGTGATAACGATAAAATTCATTTTTATCTATCTACATTTCTTTTCTTTACTCATTTTTTTCTCATATTGTCGGATTCATTTCCCATTCTCATATATATATATATATATATATTATATATATATATATATATATATATATATATATATTAAACTTACTAATAAGGGAGGCCGCTTTGAGACAAATCTAGTTCAGATTTTCATCAGATTTATTATTCTACGTATTTAATAATTTTGATTATAAATTAACTACTCATTAGTGAGTTTCCTGGGGGTACTGTGACCTAAGCAGTGACGTATTTTCGGTTACAGACAGTCACTGAATCTCCATTATAATAAAGATACATAAAACATGCTTCGGAAACAATGCTCTATAGGAGGCGGCCTGCCAACAAACTATCAGACACACGCACACATAGGCACTCATGCAAATAGCGCTAGTGTTTCTGGCGGGGCGCGTGTGTGAGCATTTTACGCAACCGTGCCTACATTTTCAAACCGACAGGCACAAAAGTTAATTATCGTACACAATAACAGAGACTAACGCGTAATAAAACATACTGTTCAAGGCTTGCGAGATACGAAAAAGATATCAATAGGAAAAGTATGCTCAAAATTTTACATGTTTTTTTTTTAAGCCTCTACGAACTAAAATTCAATAAAAACCGGGAAAAAAAGACTGAAACGTGATTTGTGTTGTATTAGACGCCAAGAGAATAAACTAGATGGTAGCTGCACAAGAATACTGCGAGCGATCTTGAACAAGTCTTGGAAACAGCACCCCGCAAGGAAGCAACTGTACGGCCACCTGCCCCTATCTCACAAACTATCCGAGTGAGACAGACAAGATATGCAGGATACTGCTGGGGAATCAAGGACGAACTCATATGTGACGCTTTCCTGTAGAAGCCAACACATGGACATGCTAGTGTGGACCGCCCAGCAAGGAGCTACATTGACCAACTCTGTGCTGATACTGGATGCTGTACAGAGGATCTGCCTGATACAATGAATGATAGAGAAGGTTGGTGAGAAATTGTCATGGATATCCGTGTCATAATGATGATGATGATGATGATGATGATGAAGAGGAAGAATTTTTTTAAATTTAAAAAAAATATTTGTTTAACTATCTATAAAAAAGTAAAGCTGGTGGAGTTATCTATTGACGATACCAGCGGCAGCTATGAAGTCTATCCCCTTTTCGCTAACGCTAGACCAGAGAGATTGTTATTACTGAGGTGGAGTGTCACTCCAGCCGTCAGCCTCCAAACACTTTACCGCACAGATCAATCCGTGCTACTCATACGCTGAGTTGCCGGGGACCGGTATCGAACCCGGGACCTTGCGATTTCTAGTCGGGTTCTTTACTGACTGAGTTAAACTGGTGCATATTGTCTATAATAGCTATTAATAAAAAATCTTGTAGGAAGCGCGTGGTGTAATGGTTAAAGTCGTGGTAAATTGACTCGTCGCCCCGAGTTCAAATCCTGTACGTGGTAATTGCATTTCACTTAGCGATAATACCCTTTGGAAAGATATGAATCCTACTCTCCCTCCAGCTATGGGTAAATAGTAGGGCAGACTGGGCTCTTTAACCTTGGTTAGGCAGCCGGTCTAGGAGAAGGAAAACTCTGAAATCAAACCTGTTGAACTCCTCTTAAAAAATTGACCTTGTGTCACATCCTGCTCGTGCGGAAGGGGTTGGTAAAT
>CM042170.1:27636159-27678659 GCA_023376005.1 Doryteuthis pealeii | reverse complement strand
ACTGATAGACAAATTGATAGATAGAAGATGAAGATAAGATAGATTAGATTGATAGACAGAATGAGAGATAGATAGATAGATAGAAGAAAGAAAGAAAGAAAGAAGATGTAGATGATAGAAAGAATGCAAAGATGATAAATTGATAGATAACTGTTAAATCTAGTGAAATGTATTGACTCATCACACTTCACGTATATTAATTCATTCATTCTTTACTTTGTAAGATATAAATAATTGCATATGACAAAAATTTATAAATATAAATACTACAAAGAAATCATTTATATACCCATATACTTTCGTTTAATGGTTATATATTCTAGTTTTCTTATAAATATGCCATGAAATTTTAGCGTAAATTATTTTGACTGATTGCTATTTTTCCAGATCGAATAGCACAGCCATACCCCATTCCAAGTATCGTTGAGTTATATCTTCGCTAACCTAACTTAGATATATATTCTCTATCAATAACACTGATTCATTTTTTACTTTATAAATAAACAAAGGCCCCCTCTCCCCCCCTCTCTTCTCTCTCTCTCTTCTATATATATATATATAATATATATATATAATATATATTATATATATATACTACTTTGGTGCGGCTACCAAGTTTCTGTACAAGGTGATTCTTAGGTGGGTCCTAATCTCTACCAGTTAGTTTGTTGTAGAGTTCAGGTCCGTATGAGAGCTCAATGGATTTTAATTATTGTAAACAGAGCAAAGTATTGGAATAAAAAGCCTTTAAATACCATGGGTATCGTGGGTTATGGACCATTTCCACTCGGAGTATGCTCACGAGCTCTTCAGACCATCTGATATACTGAAGAAGCTTGGGAGCCATACTCGCGAGTGGAAATGGTCCATAACCACGATACCATGTATTTAAGGCCTTTTCATTTCCCAAATATATATAGTATAGTATATATATATTTTATTATTATTTATTTATTTAGAGTTAACCAATACGTTAAAAAGTCCGTCTTACCAATGGTTTCGCGAACATCACCTTTAGGTGATTTGGTCGTCATCAGAAAATGAACGTTTTCTGATGACGACCAATCACCTAAAGGTGATTGATTGCCCGAAACCATTTGGTAAAAGGACTTTTAAAAGTATTGTTAAATATAAATAAATAAATACAGCCTCTTACAAAAGTAATTGAGCACTTTATTATCATTTCTCCAATACTAACAAGGGAATTAACTATATATATATATATATATATATATATATATATAATTATATAATGTAATTTTTTTATTTTTTTATTTTTTTGTGGAGAGAAATTTACTCAGAATACATGGTGTGTTCCAAAAAGTACTAAGTTTAAAAGCTAATTCACAAGATTAAAATGAAGATTTTTTTAGAATACAAGGTGTGTCAAAAAGTACAAAAAAATCTCAGAATGCGACTTGGGAGTATTGCGATTGATGTGGCCTACCCACAAAGTATTTTTAAGTTTTGATGTTATAAGATATATTAAATTAGAAATACTAATTGAAACTAAATGGAAACGTATAAAAAGATTATACTTATTTCATTTTAGTACTATCGCGCTTATTCGGACTATTGTCCTCATCTTTATTGTTATCTGTACAACGTTTCGGCCGATATTGCCTCCGGTCTTTTCATGTATTTCTTGTCGGATTCGGGAAACTTCTTTTCGAACTCGGGAAACTTTCTTGTCGTACTCCAACCTTCTTGTTGTAATCGGGAGCCATCAAGGAACTTTGAACCTAACCCTTTATTTAGTCACGGCGGTATCCTGTTCTCATTCTGCTAACCATTGCATGGAGTAGCTGGTTAGAAATACCTGAAGAAGGCCGGAGGGCATATCGACCGAAACGTTTTACAGTAACAATAAAGATGAGGACAATAATCCGAATAACGCAGATAGTACTAATCATCAGGCCTCATCTCAAACATTCAGAGAAATTAGTGTTAATCTGCCGTTATTCGGACTATTGTCCCCGTTCTTCATTGTTATTTGTACAACGTCGGCCGATATACCCTCCGGCCTTTCTTCAGGTATTTCTGTCGTGACTCGGACCTTCTCGGTATATCGGCCGAAACGTTGTACAAATAACAATTGAAGATGGGGACAATATCCGAATAACGCAGATAATACTAATCTTCAAGCTCATCTTCAAACATTCAAATTTCAGAGAAATATTTTCATTTTGTTTTTATTGATTTCTAAATAAAATTATACGAGCTAAAATTTGCATCAAAATATTATTCTCCAACGCAGGGTAATTAAATCGGACAGACTTGAATGCTTTCACATTTATCTATTTTAAAACACAGCCTAAAGGTTTTTTTCCGCGGTGATACGCTGTTTATAAGCTCAATATAATAGATTGTTCTTGAAATTTCTAAGATGAGAAACTAACCAAAGCCGTCGATTTTATGTCCTCGTTACCCTAAATCACAGCACACACACACACACACACAGCAACATATTATATATATATATATATATATATATATATATACATTTGAGATGTATTTTGTATCTGTTATCCGTTGTTGGAAATACATATACCAGGTTTGGGCAATAGGTGTGAAGCATTACGTACTATATTTATAGCATCAAGCACCATTCCAACTTACCGGACAAGCAGCCAGAAGATCACTACTACGATTCACGGTCAGGAGAAGGGACGTGGACTGTCCTGAAAATTTACCACTACGTCTAAATAAAAGAAACTAAAAAGAAATACAAGAGCTTTCTGATATTTATCCTTGACTAACATATTATGGTAACAACATTAGCATAATATAGTACGTTAATGCTCACACCTATGCCCAAACCTGGTATATGGTATTCCAACAACGATACAAATACTAAAATACATCTCAAATATATATACGCACTAGAGCATACGGAGACGCAAAATCTACATATATATATTATATATAATATAATATATATATATATATATATATTTAAATCAATAGTAATTGGTATTATGATGATTGGACTCCTAACTAAAGTTCCATGGTTTATGCAACCTCAGATGAGTCAATGGGTTGGAGGGGGATTTTTAAAAACCAGTAGTTTTTTAGCGTTTGTATAGACGTGAAGCGTTTTCACACGATGTGATGATATAAATGCCTAAAAAATTGTTTTTTTAATTGTGGCTTGTTTAACTTTATGTGACGTGGATCGTGTTCACGTGATGTAAATATGACGTTAATCTGTGCATAAATAAAATATAAAACAAACTTGCTTTGGTTTTTAATGCTCGCGGTGTCAGATGAATTTTTCTTTTTTTTCTTTTTATAAATAGAAGGAGTTCTAGCAGAAGAAAAAAATCTGAATTCAAACTGCTACATACTCATACACATATACCCATGTTGGTATATACACAATGTTCTTTTACTGGAGAGAGGGCGAGAGATATAGACACAGGTAGATAGAGAGCTTCATATGCGTTTTTGAATTACTTACTTCTTTTGGCCATTTGTGATATCTAGTCGTTCTGATTCTTCCTCTCTATGTGAAGTCTATTTCTAGATTCCTGTTGGCTGTTGCGTCTTTGATGTATCTTTACTTCTTGCCGTCAGTCTTTTTGCCAAGACATTCATTCAGACAGAACACCTCTTATTCTTTAAACTTTTATTTACTAACTAACAATTCTTCTTCTAACACAACGCGCGGCTGCATAATGAGGCCATGCTTCTCATCGGACGTACCAAGCAGGTACTGATGTTGTCAACTCGGTCCCACGTGACTCACGTAGTTTGCGGGCTTTCTGTTAATATGCATGGAAAGTCCCGCCCGTGATATTGAAAAGGGGACATCCCTTCAAAATACAGGGGGTTGAACAATAACCTATGCATTAGATTATGTAACAAACCTTGTTAAACTTTTGGTTAAATATAAGCTTGGTGTCACGGTGAAGAAATAGAAAGCTTTTCTATTACCCATAGTGGGACCTTAACAGAAAGTAATGATGAGAAAGGGGTTACTCCATATTTTACCAGTTCCAGATTGGAACTTTTGGTATTAGATGCAGTTTAACATTCATACTCCATAAACTGGAGCCTCACCACCCGAACAGTTTATGTCATACCTAAAGATAGGACAGTAAACAATATGAATTGAAAGTGCATTTTTTTCTGTGGATCAAGCATCAATAGGCACTCCAGCTGCAAGCTTGGTTTCAAAAGGAAAAGCTCTTCACCAACTGCCCTGTCGGCTGGGGCGTTAGATGCACCGACTGCACTCTGCAGAGGGGTAAGACTTCCCCCAATGGGGCCAGCTGTTGGGCCGTGGGTGCGCGACCTGATGCTTAAGGATAGACCCATGGTGGGATGAGCAATTCATGACATGCCAATACTCCACTTTGGCCCTATCTTCGGCTAGACGGGACGTCGGAGAGGCCCCCTCCGATCAATCGGTGGTTCACGTCAAGCCCTAGCACCTATATGATTTCCCAACCCTATTGCCCTTATGCGCAAGCCCCAAAAACCCTTTTTTATCATATGCGGTCTGAAGGCGGTGGCTGCGGCGTCTAACATGTCCTGGAATGACCTTAAACTCTATCTGATGGTGAGTTCCAGTTTTGGAGGTTTGAGGGCAATGTGGAGCACCCATTAACCACCATGCTACCTGGTCCACTCTGACCCGAGTGGTAGTACCTGTTAGGTCCATCTATGGGTTAAATAGAAAAATGTATTTATAAAAAATTGTATTATCCATAAGAATTGGATTTATTTCAAAAACTTTATCGGCATTAAATGACCCACTGAGGTTGATATGCCGTAAACAAAACAAACAAAACAGCTTTCCCACAATTTATCATTATGCCCAACTATTTATAGCTTTTTGATGAATCTAATTATCTTTGATTTTAAAACACACTTCGGTGTTAATCTATAGCTCACCATGTACGGATATTTCTTGTTCTCCAGTATTTCTTTTTTAGCTAGAAGGAACATCTCTCCCTTTAAGGAGCGATACGCGTTTCAATTAAAACGTTACATTCGACACAAGGCCGAGAAAGTCTTTAATCATAGTTTTATCCAACTATACCGGACGACAGACCTATGGTTCTTTTTTCCCTTCCTGTTGACGCGCGGCGGGATGTAACAAGAGAGGAAGTACGCATGCGTCGACTATGTTAGCCGCCGGTCTAACGAACAATTGGAGAATCAGCATTAGGTCTGTCGTCCGCGTATATTGAAAGATAAAACTATGATTAACAGACTTTTCTCGGCTTTGTGTCGAATGTACGTTTTATTGAACGGGCCGTATCGCTCTTAAGGGAGAGATGTTCCTTCTAGCCTAAAAAAAGAAATACTGGAGACAGAAATATCCGTATCATGGTGAGCTATAGATTAACACCGAAGTGTGTTTTAAATCAAAAGAAATTAGATTCATCAAAGCTAATAAATAGTTGGCATAATGATAATTGTGGAAAGAGCGTTTGTTTGTTTTGTTTTACGGCATATTCAACCTCAGTGGGTCATTTAATGCCGATAAAAGTTTTGAAATAAATCAATTTCTTAATGGATAATACAATTTTTTTATAAATACATTTTTCTATTTAACCCATACGATGGGACCCTAACAGGTACTACCACTCCGGGTCAGAGTGGACCAGGTAGCAATGGTGGTTAATGGGGTGCTCCACATTCCCCAAACTCCAAAAACTGGAACCTCACCATCAGATAGAGTTTAAGGTCATTCCCAGGACATGTAGACCCGCAGCCACCGCCTTCTAGCACCATTATGATAAAAAGGGTTTGGGGCTTGCCATAAGGGCAATAGGGTTGGGAAAATCATATAGGTTGCTTAGGGCTTGACGTGACCAGCCGATTGATCGGAGGGGCCTCTCCGACCGCCCGTCTAGCCCAAGATAGGGCCAAAGTGGAGTATTGCATGTCATGAATTGCTCATCCACCTGGGCTCATATCCTTAAAGCATCACGGGTCGCCACCCCACGGCCAACAGCTGGCCCCATTGGGGGGTCTTACCCCCTCTGCAGAGGTGCAGTCGGTGCATTTCTAACGCCCAGCCGACAGGCAGTTGTGTGAAGAGCTTTTCCTTTGAAACCAGCTTTGCAGCTGGAGTGCTATTGATGGCTTGATCCACAGAAAAAAAATGCACTTCAATTCCATATTTGTCTTATCTGTCCTTATCTAGTATGACACTAAACTGTATCGGGTGGGTGAGGCTCCAGTTAGGAGTAGATGTTAAACTGCATCTAATACCAAAGTTCAATTCTGGGAACTGTGTAAAATATGGAGTACCCCTTCATCATCATTACTTCCTTGTTAAGGTCCCACCTATGGGTTGAATAGAAAAGCTGTTTCTATTCTTCAACCGTGACACAAGCTTTATTATTAACCAAAGTTTAACAGCGTTTTGTTACATAATCTATGCATAGGTTATTGTCAACCCCCTGTATTTCTGAAGGGATGTCCCCTTTTCATATCACGGGCGGGACTTTCCATGGAATATTACAGAAAGCCCGCAAACTACGTGAAGTCACGTGGGACCGAGTTGACACATCAGTACCTGCTTGGACGTCCGATGAGAAGCATGGCCTCATTAGCACACGCGCGTTGTGTTAGCAAGAAGAATTTTAGTTAAGTAAATAAAAGTTTAAAGAAATAAGATGAGTGTTCTTGTCTGATGAATGTCTTGGCAAAAAGACTGACCAAGAAGAAAGAATACATCAAAGACCAACAGCCAACAGGAATCTAGAAATAGAACTTCAACATAGAGAGAAGAATAGAAACGACTTAGATATCACCAAATTGGCAAAGAAGTAAGTAATTTCAAAAACGCATATGAAGCTCTCTATCTACCTGTGTCTATATCTCTCCCCTCTCTCCAGTAAAAGAACATTTGTGTTATATACCAAACATGGGTATATGTGTATGAGTATGTAACAGTTTGAATTCAGATTTTTCTTCTGCTAGACTCCTTCTATTTATAAAAAGAAAAAGAATAAGAAAAAATTCATCTGAACACCTGCGTAGCATTAAAAACCAAAGCAAGTGTTTTATATTTATTATTTATGCACAGATTTTAACGTCATATCATTACATCACGTGAACACGATCCACGTCACATTAAAACGTTTAAACAAGCCACAATAAAAAAAAACCAATTTTTAGCATATATAATCACACATTCGTGTTGAAACGCTTCATCAGTCTATACAAACGCTAGAAAACTACTGGTTTTTTAAAATCTCAACCATTTGGACTCATCTGAGGATTGCATAACCATGAAACTTTAAGTTAGGAGTCCAAATCATCCATCAATACCATTACTATTGATATATATATATATATATATATAATATATATATATATTATATATATATATATATTGTAGATTTTGCGTCTCCGTATGCTTCTAGTGCGTATATATATTTGAGATGCTATTTAGTATTTGTATCCGTTGTTGGAAATACATATACCAGGTTGGGCATAGGTGTGAAGCATTAACGTACTATATTATGCTAATGTTGTACCATAATATGTTAGTCAAGGAATTAAATATCAGAAAGCTCTGTATTTCTTTTAGTTTCTTTTATTTAGACGTAGTGCGTAAATTTTCAGGACAGTCACGTCCCTTCTTCCTGACCGTGAATCGTAGTAGTGATCTTCTGGCTGCTTGTCCGGTAAGTTGGAATGGTGCTTGATGCTATAAATTATAGTACGTTAATGCTTCACACCTATGCCCAAACCTGGTATATGTATTTCCAACAACGGATACAAGATACAAAAATACATCTCAAATGTATATATATATATATATATATATATATATATATGTGTGGTGTGTGTGTGTGTTGTGTGTGTTGATTTAGGGTAACGAGGACATAAAACGACGGCTTTTGGTTAGTTTCTCATCTTAGAAATTTTAAGACAAATCTATTATTGAGCTTATAAACAGCGTATCACCGCGGAAAAAAACCCTTTGGGCTGTGTTTTAAAAAAATAGATAATGTGAAAGCATTCAGTCTGTCCGATTTATTACCCTGCGTTGAAGAATAATATTTGTATGCAAATTAGCTCGTATAATTTTATTTAGAAATCAAAAAAACCAAAATGAAAATATTTCTCTGATCTCTGATGTTTGATGAGGCTGAAGATTAGTATTATCTGCGTTATTCGGACTTTGTCCATCTTCATTGTATTTGTACAACGTTTCGGCCGATATACCGAGAAGGTTCCGAGTCGACAAGAAATACCTGAAGAAGGCCGGAGGGTTATATCGGCCGAAACGTTGTACAAATAACAATGAAGACGGGGACAATAGTCGAATAACGCAGATACACAATTTCTCTGAATGTTTGAGATGAGGCCTGATGATTAGTACTATCTGCGTTTATTCGGATTTTGTCCTCATCTTTATTGTTATCTGTAAAACGTATCGGTCGATATGCCTCCGGCCTTCTTCAGGTATTCTTACCAGCTACTCCAGCAATGGTTAGCAGAATGAGAACAGGATACCGCCGTGGACTAAATAAAGGGTTAGGTCAAAGTTCCTTGATGGCTCCCGATTACAACAAGAAGGATTGCCCGAGTACGACAAGAAAGGTCCCGAGTTCGAAAAGAAGGTTTCGCCCGAATCCGACAAGAAATACATGAAGAAGACCGAGGGCATATCGGCCGAAACGTTGTACAGATAACAATAAGATGAGGACAATAGTCCGAATAACGCAGATAGTACTAAAATGAAAAATAAGTATAATCTTTTTATACGTATTTCCATTTAGTTTCATTAGTATTTCTAATTTAATATATCTTATTACATCAAAACTTAAATACTTTGTGGGGTACCACATCATCGCAAACTACTCCCAAGTCCATTCTATGAGATTTTTGTACTTTTGACACACCTTGTATTCTGAAAAAAATCTTCATTTTATCTTGTAAATTAAGCTTTAAACTTTAGTACTTTTGGGACACCACCATGTATTCTGAAGTAAATTTCTCTCCACAAAAAAATAAAAAAATTAAAAAAATTACATATATATATATATATAAGTATCTATATATAATATATATATATAGTTAATTCCTTGTTAGTATTGGAGAAATGATAATAAAAGTGCTCAATTACTTTTGTAAAGCTGTATTTATTTACTTAAGTTTACAATACTTTTAAAAGTCCATTTTACCAATGGTTTCGGCAACATCACCTTTAGGTGATTGTCGTCATCAGAAACGTTCATTTTTCTGATACGACCAATCACCTAAGGTGATGTCGAAACCATTGTAAGACGGACTTTTAAACGTATGTAACTCTAAATAAATAAAAAATAAATAAATATATATAATATATATATATATTTGGAATGAAAAGCCTTAAATACCATGGTATCGTTGGTATGGACCATTTCCACTCGCGAAGTATGCTCACGAGCTCTTCAGTATATCAGTGCTCTGAAGAAGCTCGTGAGCACTACTCGCGAGTGGAAATGGTCCATAACACGATATCCCATGGTATTTAAGCTTTATTCCCAAATAACTTTGCTCTGTTTCAATAATTAAACATTGACAGCTCTCATACGGAACCCTGAACTCACAACAAACTACTGGTATGAGAATTCAGACCTCCTAGAAATCACCTTGTACCAAGAAACTTTGGTACCGCACCAAAGAAGTATATATATATATATATATATATATATATATATATATATATATATATAGAGAGAGAGAGAGAGATGAGAGGGGGGGAGAGGGGCCTGTTGCTTTTATTTATAAGTAAAAAATGATCAGTGTTATTGATTAGAGAATATTATATCTAAGTTAGGTTAGCGAAGATATAAACTCAACGATACTTGGTTAATGGGTATGGCTGTGCTATTTCGATCTGGGAAAAAATAGCATCAGTCTAAATAATTTAGCTAATTTCATGCATTATTATAAGAAACTAGAATATATACCCATTAAACGAAAAGTATATTGCGGTTATATAAATGATTTCTTCTGTAATATTTTTTGTCAATATCAATTATTTATATCTTACAAAGTAAAGAATGAAATGAATTAATATACGTGAAGTGTAATGAGTCAATACATTTCATCTAGAATTTACAGTTATCTATCAATTTATCTACTCTTTCATTCTTCTTCTATCTATCTTATCTATCTTTCTTTTCTTTTCTTCTTTCTTTCTATCTATCTATCTATCTCTCATTCTGTCTATTTCAATCTATCTATCTATCTTCATTCTTCTATCTATCAATTTGTCTATCTATCTCTAGTTCATTCTTTGTATCTATCTATCTATTTATTTTCATTCTTTCTATCAATTTATCTATCTAGCTATCTTTCATTCTTTCTACTATTCATCTATCTATCTATCTATCTATCTATCTTTCATTCTTTCTATCTATCTATCTATCTATCTATCTATCTTATCTCTCTATCTATCTATCTATCTTATCTTCTTCCTTTCTTCTTTCTATCAATCTATCTATCTATCATTTCTTTCTATCTATATTATCTATTTTTATTTTTTCTATCTATTCTATCTATCTTTCATTCTTTCTATCTTACCAATTTGTCATCTATCTATCTTCATCCATTGTATCTATCAATCTATCTATTTTTCATTCTATCTATCTAATTTCATTCTTTCTATCTATTCAATTTATCTATCTATCTATCTTTCATTTCTTTCTATCTATTTGTCTATCATATCTATCTTTCATCATTCTATCTATCTATCTATCTACTTCTATCTTTTATTCTATCTATCTATCTACCTATCTATCTATCTTTCATTCTTTCTATCAATCTATCTATCTTTCGTTATTTCGTTCTTTCTATCAATCAATTTATAATATCTATCTATTCTATCTTTCATTCTTTCTATCTAATCATTTATCTATCTTTCATTCTTTCTTCCTATCTATCTATCTATCTATCTATCTATCTATTCTATCTGTTTTCTCTACCTACCTATCTATCTATATATCTATCCGTCAGAGAGTCAGTCTTGTATTTCTTAATGACATCGAATTCATTAATTCTGCTAGTACTTCAATATCATATACATATTATAAAGGGTAATTGTATGTATATGTATGTCCGGAGAAAACTTCCGAGAATAAACAATTAACGACCAAAGAAAATATATATACACATTAAATATCACCAGGGCTTGATTTTTGAGCAAAAATAATGAATTTGATTTATATTCGTGAAGATAATTAAACAATAAAATTTAAATGATAACAGCAGATTTTCATTTAATATTTTCGATAGTAAACATTAACATTTCTTTCAGAGTAGCTGGATCAATGACAAGGTCTATTTTTACACAGGGATATAAATGGGCCTGACACGAGGATTCAACTCCTGATTCAGTAATAATGGATCTGCTGGACTTAATTTTAAAAAATCCTCTTCTTACCCAGGCAACACCGGGTAGCCACTTGCTAAGTCTATGTATATATCACTCTCCCTCTTTCTCCCAATCTGTCCTTGTCTCTGTCTCTGTCTCTGTCTCTCTGTCTCTCTCTCTTTCTCTCTCTCTCTCTCTCTCTATATATATATATATATAATTATTATATATAGAGAGAGAGGGAGAGGAGAGGAAGAGAGAGAGAGGAATATGGTTGCTATATTCATTAATAAAGAGTTGTTCAATATATATATATATATATATATATATATATATATATTATTATATATAATTATCATATTTCATTCATGCTGGCAGCACGGATATCCATGACAATCTCTCACCAACCTTCCCTCTCATTCATCTGCCCCTGGGAGCGTCTCCTGATGCTAGCAACCAGCATCCTCGCATACTTGGTCAATGTAGGCCCTTGCTGGGCGGCCGACATTAGCATATCAATGTGTTGGCTTCCACCGGAGAACGTCACTTATCAGCTCGTCCCGCTTCTCCAACAGTGTCCTGCATGCCTAGTCTGCTCACTCGGAGGTTTGTGAGATGGAGAAAAATGGCCGTACAGCTGCTTCGTTGTGGGGTGCTGTTTCCACGACTTGTTCAAGATGCACGTAACATTATTGTGCATTCTCAAGGCGCTTCGGTAGGGTCGAGTGGTGCAGCCATACAGCAGTACTGATATAACCAGGCCCGGAAGATTACAAGGGCGGGTAGCTCAGTCGGTATGAGCGTTCGGTAGAAACCAAAGTTTCCTAGTTCGTACCCGCACGCCGCCAACTCAGCGATGAGTAGCACAGGATCTTGCGGTAAAGTAAGAGCTGAGGTAGGTGTGCGCTTCCACCTTCAGACGCTAAAATTAATCTCCTTTGGTCTAGCGCTATTGAAAAGAGGATAGACTCCCTCACCGCATGGCTCATACCGACATTAGCGTCTCGACGACTACTTATATATATATTATATATATATGTGTTGTGTAGGTGTGTGTGTTGTGTGTGTCATATGTAATATGTATATATATATTAGTCCGTATCTATTTAAACAATCTATCTGTCTATACCCATCTGTCTGTCGAAGTTATATTGATTCCATAACTTTTCTGCCACTCTCTCACTCATTCTCCCTCTTCCCTCTATCTCTCTCTGTTTCCCCCCTCTCTCTCTTCTCTCTCTCTATATATATAATAATATATATATATATATATATGTGTGTGTTGTGTTGTGTGTGTGTGCTGTGTGTTGTGTGTGTGTTGTCTTTACCTAATTGGATTGATCCCATGATTTCAATAACCTCTAATATTATTATATATCTATCTTCATATCTATCTATCTATCTGAATTTGTTCATATCTTTTTGTCTAAATTCCATATTTTTATCAGTTTATTTATATATTACTTCCCCCCCCCATATATATATATATATAATATATATATATATATATATATATATTTCGGCCCTTTTCATGGAATTCATTTATAATAAGCCAAAAAAAAGCTCAACATGCTGATAGCTTAATGATACATCGACAAATCTACAAATCCTATATAAAGAAAACAAATGCCTACGTAGATAGAAAAAAAGTTAAAAATGAAGGAAATATTACGAACAGCAAGAGATTCTCACAAGGTTATTCAATCAAAAAAAAAAACAGCGAGAACATTCACAAAAATAATGTTCGATAACTCGGTTCACAAGAATATCTCAATTCCCATCTCTTTCGTTTCTTTCTTCTTTCATTCTTCTTTCTTTCTATGTTCGTTTCGTTTATTTCATTTAAATTCTTTCTTTCTTTTTTTCTTTATTTCTTCATTCTTTCTTATCTTTCTATCGGTTCGTTTCATTTAATTTTCTTTCTTTCTTTCTCAAATATCTCTATTCGGAGTGTCTGCTTTCTTTCTTTCTTTCTTTCTTCTTTCTTTCTTTCTTTCTTTCTTTCTATCGTTCATTTTCATTTAATTCTTTCTTTTCTTTCTTTCTAAAATATCTCTATTCGAATCTGCTTTCTTTCTTTCTTCTTTCTTTCTTTTTTCTTCTATCGTTCGTTTCGTTTAATTCTTTCTTTCATTTCTTTTCTAAAATATCTCTATTCGAGCTGCTTTTCTTTCTTTCTTTCTTTCTATCATCGTTTAATTTATTCATTCTTTCTTTCTTTCTTTTCTTTTCTAAAATATCTCTATTCGAGTCTGCTTTCTTTCTTCTTTTCTTTCTTTCGTTCTCGTCTTTCTATCGTTCGTTTCATTTAATTATTTCTTTCTTTCTTCTTTTTCTAAAATATCTCTATTCAAGTCTGCTTTCTTTCTTCTATCTTTCTTTCTTTTCTTTCTTTATTCCTTCTTTCTCTTTTTATTTTTTCGTTCCATGTTTCTATTCATTCTTCTTTCTATCGTTACGGTTTCTCGCTTCTTCTTTCTTTCTTTTTTCTTTTTATTTATTTTCTAACATGTCTTTATTCGATTGTGTTTTCCTTTTTTTCCTTTTTCCCTTCTTTCATTTTTTTCGTAACATTTCACTCTATCCGAGTCTGTTTTCTTTCTTCCTTTTTTCTCTTTCTTTTTTCCTCTTTCATTTTTTGTTGTTTTATTCATTCTTTCTTTCTGTTCTTTCTTTTTCCTTACGTTTCGCCTCTCTTTCTACATTCTTTTCTTTTATTTATTTGTAACATGTCTTTATTTCGATTCTGACTCTTTCTTTCTTTTTTTCTTTCTTTCACATTTCTCTCTGTTTCATTTTTCCTTCTTCTTTTTCTTTACTTTTCTCTCTCCTTTATCTTTTTTTCTTTATTTTCTAACGTGTCTTTATTCGAGTCTGTTTTCTTTTCTTTCTTTTTTCTTTCTTTTTTTTCTTTTTCCATCCTTATTTCTTTTGTTCTTTCTTTCTTCATTTTTTCGTTCCGTTTACTTTTTTTCATTTCTTTGTAACGTTTCACTCCTCATCTTTATTTTTGCTTTTCCAATATGTCTCTATTCCAGTGTGTTTTTGATTTTTTCCTTCTTTTTCCTTTTTTCTTCTATTTCTTCTTTCCTTCTATGTTCTTTCTATTTCTTCTTTCTTCTTTTTTATTTACTCTAAAATGTCTCTATTCGAGTATGTTTATGTTCTTCTTTCTTTCTTTCTTTCTTTCTTCTATCCAATTGTCTCTATTCAACTCTGTTAATTTTCTTTCTTCTTTCTTTTCTCTCTTTCTTTCTTTGTTATCTATTTTACAATATATCTCTATTTTAGTTCCGTTCACTTTCTTCTTCTTTTCCTTTTCGTTATTTTTTTCATCCTTATTTAACGTATTCAATTTTTCTTTCTTTTTACATCTCATAGTTTATCTGCATCCTTACTCTATCACTTCATACACACACACACAACACACACACACACACACGCTTCACAACACACACCCACACACAACACACACACGCACACACACACACACACAAACATACAATACACTCAAACACTCACACACATACACTCTCACACACACACACAACGCTACACACGCGGCGCGACCTTGTTTATGATTGTTCCTACCATTGCGATTTTATCGATCGCAGAAAAGCCTCTTTGCTAACATTTACCAGAAGGGCAAATAGTAAAGGCACTCGGTTAGAATCGATCTCAATAATAACGTTCTGCTTGCACAACTACTGTTACATTGCGCTAGGCACTTCAGATCCAAGTGTACAAGGGCACATTTCTTGTTGGAATAAAAAAATCATTCGTCACCTCTTTCTGTCTATCTATCTTGACTGTTCATTTAAATGTATCTATCAATCAATCTATATATTCGTCTATTCCTATCAATATATCTATCGCAGCCATGCCATCGTATTACATATATAAAGGGCAGTTGTGTGAATAATTATGTCCGAGGAAACTTCGAAAATAAAATAATTTAACGACAAAGTACGTATATATATATATATACACACATTATATATCACCAGGGTTTGGTTTTTGAGCAAAAAATTAACAGAGATTTGATTTTATATTCGTTGAAGATGATTAAAAAATTAAAATTTAAAATGATAACAGCATGGATTTTTTTTTCATTTGATATTAGATAGTAGACATTAACATTTATTTTCAGAATAGCTGGATCAATGTAGATAATTTTGTTACATAGCGGATTAAATTGGGCATTTACGGTTACTCACGATTAGTTAAATAATGATCGCGGGACTTAACTTTTAACAAAATCCCTTAACCAAGCGACGCCGGGTTAACTGCTTTCTAATATCTAATCTATTTCTGTTGCTCAAATCAATATATCCTATCACAGTCTCTCGAAAGAAAAAAAAAAGAAAGAAAGAAAGAAGAAAGCAGACTCGAATAGAGATATTTTAGAAAAGAAAGAAAGAAAGAAAGAAAGAATTAATGAAATGAACGAAAGAAAGAAGAAAGAATAGAAAGAAAGAAAGCAGACTCGAATAGAGATATTTTAGAAAAAGAAAGAAAGAAAGATTAAATGAAACGAACGATAGAAAGATAGAAAGAAAAAGAAGAAAGAAAGAAAGAAAGAAAGATTAAATGAAACGAACGATAGAAAGATAGAAAGAAAGAAAGAAAAAAGAAAGAAAGAAAGAAAGATTAAATGAAACGAACGATAGAAAGAAAGAAAGAAAGAAAGAAAGAAAGAAAGCAGACTCGAATAGAGATATTTTAGAAAGAAAGAAAGAAAGAAAGAAAGAAAGAAAGAAAGAATTAAATGAAACGAACGTAGAAAGAAAGAAAGAAAGAAAGAAAGAAAGAGTGGGGAATTGTATTCTTGTAACCGATTATCGATTATTTTGTGTGTCTCGCTGTTTTTTTTGTTGAATAACCTTGTGAGAATCTCTTGCTGTTCGTAATTATTTCCATTTTTAACTTTTTTTCTATCTACGTAGGCATTTGTTTTCTTTATATAGGATTTGTAGATTTGTCGATGTATCATTAAGCTATCAGATGTTGAGCTTTTTTTTGGCTTATTATAAATGATTCATGAAAAGGCGATATATATATATATATATATATATATATATATATATAATATATATATATGTATATATGGGGGGGGGTAAGTATACAAACTGATAAATATGGATTTAGACAAAAAGATATGAACAAATTCAGATAGATAGATAGATAGATAGATATAAATAATGTTAGAGGTTATTGAATCATGGGATCAATCCAATTTAGGTACAGACACACACACACACACACACACACACACACACACACACATATATATATTATATATATATATATATATATATATTGAGAGAGAAGAGAGAGAAGGGGGAGATAGAGAGAGATGGGGGAGGGGGAGATGAGTGAGAGAGTGGCAGAAGTTATGGAATCAATATACTTCGACAGACAGATAGGTATAGACAGATAGATTGTTAGATAGATACGGACTAATATATATATATGTGTGTGTGTGTGTGTGTGTGTGTAATTCTTCCATACTCTGGTTATATAAGTACTGCTGTATGGCTGCACCACTCGGACCCTAACGAAGCGCCTTTAGAATAAGCTAGATGGGAGCTGCACAAGAATGCTACGTGCAGTCTTGAACAAGTGGTGAAAGCAGCACCCCTCAAGTAAGCAACTGTATGGCTACTTGCCTCCCATCTCACAAACCATCCGAGTGAGACGGGCTAGGCATACAGGACACTGTTGGAGAAGCAAGGACGAGCTGATAAGTGACGTTCTCCTGTGGAAGCCAACACATTGATATGCTAATGTCGGCCGCCCAGCAAGGGCCTACATTGACCAACTATGCGAGATGCTGGTTGCTGCACAGGAGACCTCCCAGGGGCAATGAATGAGAGGGAAGGTTGGTGAGAGATTGTCATGGGTATCCGTGCTGCCTGCACGACATGATGATGATGATGATGATGATTATATATATATATATATATATATATATATATATATATATTGACAACTCTTTATTAATGAATATAGCAACCATATTCTCTCTCTCTCCCTCTTCCCCCTCTCTCTCTCTCTCTCTCTCTCTCTCTCTCTGTATATATATATATAGAGAGAGAGACAGACAGACAGACAGACAGAGACAGAGACAATGACAGAGTGGGAGAAAGAGGGAGAGTGATATATAGATAGACTAGCCGTGGCTACCCGGTGTTGCCTGGGTAGAGGAGGATTTTTTAAAAGTTAGTCCCGCAGATCCATTATTACTGAATCGTGAGTTCAATCCTCGTAGGATGCCCCATTTAAATCCCTATGTAAAAAAATAGACCTTTCATTGATCCAGCTACTCTGAAAAAAAATGTTAATGTCTACTATCTAAAATATTAAATGAAAAATCCATGCTGTCATTCATTTAAATTTTATTTTTTAATTATCTTCACGAATATAAATCAAATATTCATTATTTTTGCTCAAAAACCAAGCCCTGGTGATATTTAATGTGTATATATATTTACTTTGTCGTTAATTGTTTTAGTCTCGAAGTTTTCTCCGGACATACATATACATACAATTACCCTTTATATATGTATAGATATTGAAGTACTAGCAGAATTAATAGAATTCGATGGCATTAAGAAATACAGACTGACTCTCTGAAGGATAGATAGATAGATAGATAGATAGATAAACATATAGATAGATAGATAGAAAGAAAGAATGAAGATAGATAGATATATAAATTGATAGATAGAAAGATAGATAAATTGATAGATAGAAAGAATAAAAGATAGGTAGATAGATAGATAGACAGGTAGATAAACAGATAGATAGATAGAAAGGAAGAATGAAAGAAAGATAGATAGATAAATTGATAGATAGAAAGAATGAAAGATATGTAGATAGATAGATAGATAGATAGAATGGATGAACGATAGATAGATAGATACATTGATAGATAGAAAGAATGAAATATAGATAGATAGATAGATAGAAAGAATGAAATATAGATAGATAGACAAATTGATAGATGGAAAGAATGAAATATAGATAGATAGATAGAATGAAAAATAGATAGATAGATAGAATGGATGAACGATAGATAGATAGGCAAATTGATAGATAGAAAGAATGAAAGATAGATAGATAGAAAGAAAGAATGAAAGATAGATAGATAGATAGATAGATAGATAGATAGAAAGAATGATAGATAGATAGATTGATAGAAAGAAAGAAAGAAAGAAAGAAAGAAAGAAAGAAAGGAAGATAGATAGATATAGATAGATAGATAGATAGATAGATAGATAGAAAGAATGAAAGATAGATAGATAGATAGATAGATAGATAGATAGATAGAAAGAATGAAAGATAGATAGATAGATAAATTGATAGAAAGAATGAAAGATAAATAGATAGATAGATACAAAGAATGAAATAGAGATAGATAGACAAATTGATAGATAGAAAGAATGAAAGATAGATAGATAGATAGATAGAAAGAATGAGAGATAGATAGATAGATAGATAGAAAGAAAGAAAGAAAGAAAGAAAGACAGACAGATAGATAGATAGATAGATAGATAGATAGATAGATAGATAGACAGAAAGAATGAAAGATAGATAAATTGATAGATAACTGTAAATTCTATTGAAATGTATTGACTCATTACACTTCACGTATATTAATTCAATTCATTCTTTCCTTTGTAAGATATAAATAATTGATATGACAAAAATATTACGAAGAAATCATTTATATAACCCAATATACTTTTTGTTTAATGGCTATATATTCTAGTTTCTTATAGTATGCATGAAATTAGCTAAATTATTTGACTGAAGCTATTTTTTCCAGATCGAATAGCACAGCCATCCTCATTACCAAGTATCATTGAGTTTATATCTTCGCTAACCTAACTTAGATTTATATTCTCTATCAATAACACTGATCATTTTTTACTTATAAATATAGCAAGGTCCCCCTCTCCCCCCCCTCTCTCTCTCTCTCTCTCTCTCTCTCTCTCTCTCTATATATAATATATATTATATATATATATATATATATATATATATATATACATTTTTTTTGCTCGTTTTATAGTAAAATAGAAGCACTATTTATAATACGATATATATATATTTTTTTCTTTTTTGAAGGCAAAATAATTTGTTTTATAGTATTTGAAATTTGAAATCTTAACGGAAGATTACGATCACTTCTAAATTTCATATCTCCATCAACTCAACGTTAGAACCAAGTTGATTTTAAAAAAACACAGATGGAACATTTTCAACTCTATAATAAATTCTCTGAAGATGGATATTGTCCGAAAATTAAGAATACTTCAATAAATATGTTTTTCAACATGAATCTGCATTATTTTGCCTTAGAAAAAAAAAAAAATCGTATATATATTTAAAAAAAAAATTTATTTATTTATAGTTTACAATACATTTAAAAGTCCGTTTTACCAATGGTTTCGGATCATCACCTTTAGGTGATTGGTCGTCATCAGAAATGTGAACGTTTCTGATGACGACCAATCACCTAAACGTGAGGCTCCGAAACCATTGGTAAAACGGACTCTTAAATGTATTGCAAACTGTAAATAAATAAATACAGCTCTTACAGAAATAACTGAGCACTTTATTATCATTTCTCCAATACTAACAAGGAATTAACTATATATATATATATATATATATATATATATATATATATATATATATATATATAGGCTGTGTCAAAAAAGTATCGAGTTTTTTGTACTTTTTGCCACACCTTGTATTCTAAATAAAATGACGTTCCATTCATCAATTTACTTCCGAATACATGGTGTGTCAAAAAAGCACTAAGTTTAAAGCTTAATTTCACAAGATAAAATTGAAGATTTTTTTTCAGAAAACAATGTGTTAAAAAGTACAAAAAATCTCAGAGTGGACTCGGGGGTATTTGCGATGTTGTGGTACCCCACAAAGTATTTAAGTTTCGATGTAATAAGATATATCAAATTAGAAAGACTAATGAAACTAAATGGAAATACGTATAAAAAGATTATACTTATTTTCATTTTAGTACTGTCTGCGTTATTCGGACTATTGTCCTCATCTTTACTGTTATCTGTACAATGTTTCGGTCGATATGCCCTCCGGCCTTCTTCAGGTATTTCTTGTCGGATTCGGGAACCTTCTCGGACTTGGGAACCCTCTTTTCGAACTCGGGAACTCTTTTTCGAACTCGGGAACCGTCTTTGACTCGGGAACTTCTTGTTGTAATCGGGAGCCATCAAGGAACTTTGAACCTAACCCTTTATTTAGTCCACGGGTGTATCCTGTTCTCATTCCGCTAACCATTGCTGGAGTAGCTGGTAAGAAATACCTGAAGAAGGCCGGAGGGCATATCGGCCGAAAAGTTTTACAGATAACAATAAAGATGAGGACAATATTCCGAATAACGCAGATAGTACTAATCATCAGGCCTCATCTCAAACATTCAGAGAAATATTTTCATTTTGTTTTTTATTGATTTCTAAATAAAATTATATTTGCATCAAAATATTATTCTTCCAACGCGGGGTAATAAATCGGACAGACTGAATGCTTTCACATTATTTTTTTAAAACACAGCCCAAAGGGGTTTTCTTCCGCGGTGATACGCTGATTAGAAGCTCAATATTATAGATTTGTCTTGAAAATTTCTAAGACGAGAAACTGACCAAAGCCATCGATTTTATGTCCTCGTTACCCTAAATCACACACACACACACACACACACACACACACACACACACACACACATATATATATATATATATATATATATATAATATATATATATATATACATTTGAGATGTATTTTTGTATCTGTATCCGTTGTTGGAAATACATATACCAGGTTTGGGCATAGGTGTGAAGCATTAACGTACTATATTTATAGCATCAAGCACCATTCCAACTTACCGGACAAGCAGCCAGAAGATCACTACTACGATTCACGGCCAGGAAGAAGGGACGTGACTGTCCTGAAAATTTACCACTACGTCTAAATAAAAGAAACTAAAAAAAAATACAGAGCTTTCTGATATTTATTCCTTGACTAACATATTATGGTTACAACATTAGCATTATATAGTACGTTAATGCTTCACACCTATGCCCAAACCTGGTATATGTATTTCCAACAACGGATACAAATACTAAAATACATCTCAAATATATATACGCACTAGAAGCATACGGAGACGCAAAATCTACAACATATATATATATATATATATATATATATATATATATATATATATATTATATATATATATATATATAATCAATAGTAATGGTATTATGGATGATTTGGACTCCTAACTTAAAGTTTCATGGTTATGCAATCCTCAGATGAGTCAAATGGTTGAGATTTTAAAAACCAGTAGTTTTTTAGCGTTTGTATAGACGTGAAGCGTTTTCACACGATGTGATGATATAATGCTAAAAATTGTTTTTTTTAATTGTGGCTTGTTTAACGTTTATGTGACGTGGATCGTGTTCACGTGATGTAATCTTATGACGTTAAATCTGTGCTTAATAAAAATGATAATAAAACAAACTTGCTTTGGTTTTTAATGCACGTGGTGTTCAGATGAATTTTTCTTTCTTATTTTTCTTTTTTTTTCATATAAATAGGAGTCTAGCAGAAGAAAAATTCTGAATTCAAACTGTTACATACTCATACACATATACCCATGTTTGGTATATACACAAATGTTCTTTTACTGGAGAGAGGGGAGAGATATAGACACAGGTAGATAGAGAGATTCATATGCGTTTTGCATTACTTACTTCTTTGGCAATTTGGTGATCTCTAGTCGTTTCTATTCTTCCTTTCCATATTGAATTCTATTTCTAGATTCCTGTTGGCTGTTCGTCTTTGCTACATTCCTTCTTCGTGGTCAGTCTTTTTGCCAATACATTCATCAAACAAGAACATCATCTTATTTCTTTAAACTTTTATTTACTTAACTAAAATTCTTCTTCTAACTAACACAACGCACGTGTGCATAATTAGCCCGTGCTTCTCATCGGACATCCAAGCAGGTACTGATGGGTCAACTCGGTCCGCCTGACTTCACGTAGTTCGCGGGCTTTCTGTAATATTCCATGGAAAGTCCCACCCGTGGTATGAAAAGGGGACATCCCTTCAGAAATACAGGGTGTTGACAATAATCTATGCATAGATTATGTAACAAAACCTGTTAAACTTTGGTTAAATAATAAGCTTGTATCCCGGTTGAAGAATAGAACAGCTTTTCTATTCAACCCATAGGTGGGACCTTAACAGGTACTACCACTTTAGGGCAGAGTGGGCCTGGAAGTAATGATGATGAAGGAGTACTCTATATTCTCCACAGTTCGAGAATTGGAACTTTGGTATTAGATGCAGTTTAACATCATACTCCGTAACTGGAGCCTCACCACCAGATACAGTTTAGTCTCATACCTAGATAAGGACAGATAAGACAATATGGGATTGAAGTGCATTTTTTTCTGTGGATCAAGCCATCAATAGGCACTCCAGCTGCAAGCTGGTTTCAAAGGAAAAGCTCTTCACACAACCGTCCTGTCGGTGGGGCGTTAGAATGCACTGACTGCACCTCTGCAGAGGGGTAAGACTCCCACAATGGGGCCACTTGTTGGCCGTGGGTGGCGACCCATGATGCTTAAGGATAGAGCCCAGGTGGATGAGCAATTCATGACATGCAATACTCCACTTTGGCCCTATCTTGGGCTAGACGGGCGGTCGGAGAGGCCCCCTCCGATCAATCGGCTGGTCACGTCAAGCCCTAGCACCTATATGATTTTCCCAACCCTATTGCCCTTATGGCAAGCCCCAACCCCTTTTTATCATATGAGTGCTAGAAGGCGGTGGCTGCGGGTCTACATGTCCTGGGAATGACCTTAAACTCTATCTGATGGTGAGGTTCCAGTTTTGGAGGTTTGGTGAATGTGGAGCACCCCATTAACCACCATTGCTACCTGGTCCACTCTGACCCGGAGTGGTAGTACCTGTTAGGGTCCCATCTATGGGTTAAATAGAAAAATGTATTTATAAAAAATTGTATTATCCATTTAGAATTGCTTTATTTCAAAACTTTATCGGCATTAAATGACCCACTGAGGTTGATATGCCGTAAAACAAAACAAACAAACAAACAGCTCTTCCCACAATTTATCATTATGCCAACTATTTATTAGCTCTTGATGAATCTAATTTCTTTGATTTAAAACACACTTCGGTGTTAATCTATAGCTCACCATGATACGGATATTTCTGTCTCCAGTATTTCTTTTTTTAGGCTAGAAGGAACATCTCTCCCTTAAGAGCGATACGGCCGTTCAATAAAACGTACATTCGACACAAGCCGAGAAAGTCTTTAATCATAGTTTTATCCAATATACCGGACGACAGACCTATGCTGATTCTCCAATTGTTCGTTAGACGGCGCTACATAGTCGACGCATGCGTACTTCTCTCCTTGATTACATCCCGCCGCGCGTACAACAGTAAAATGGCGATGAGAGACAAGAACAGAAGGGAAAAAGAATGATCGTTTGATTAACCTGAGTGTGTTGTATCGTTCGCTAGAAATCGCTCAGGTGGAATCCAGTGATATTATACGGTATAATTCATACCAATATAATAAACATTAATACTGTTAGAATAAAGTTAATTTCAAATGCTACTCGTGTTCCTTAATTGTACGACCGTTATCACCGTTATAATAATAATAATAATAATAATAATAATAATAATAATAATAAAACAGTAAATGTAGACTGTGCAGTGACAGAGATGAGACTGTAAGCCACGTATTAAGTGAATGTAGCAAACTAGCACAAAATTTGAAGTTTGAAGAAGGAAGCCTGGAAAGGTTGACGGTTTTGAAATATGACGTCAAATATTCTTCTTTTATGGTGTGAGTGTGTGTGTGTGTGTGTGTGTGTGTGTGTGTGTGTGTGTGTATGTGTGTGTGTGTGTGAGTATGTGTACGTGCGTATGTATCGAAAAAATGACATTGAGCATTTTAGGTGTTATATATATATATATATATATATATATATATATATATATATATATATATATATATATATATATATTTGGGAGATTATGTGCTTAGTTGAAGTCATACCTAATTTGAAAATTAATTAGTTACAATTAAATGAATTAGGTGAGCATATCGGTTTAAATGTAAGGCGTAAACAAATCGAGAAAAAGTCAATCTCTGTATGTACATTTCAGCCTATTAGGCCTCATCAGCATAGTTATAGACAGGATAGTGCTTTTTGCGTGATTCGACTTCCATTAATCATCACCTTAAAACACATTTATGCACCCCCCCTCTACCTACCACAAAATTCTAACCGAAAATGCACGCACACTACACAAAGAAAAAAAACAACAAAAAAACTTCCAATAATCGAAGCTTTATATATCAAACAAAAAAAAAACCTGCCTTAAACAAAATAAACTTTGAAATAAGTCAACATATTCTCAAATGTTTATAATTTTCCGCCTATCCTCCTTCCACTATACCCCTCCCCTTCTCACAACTTGTGCCCCCCTCCCACAAAAAAATCACTACTGCAACGCTCGCTCGAACCACTATCATTTCTACAACCTCCTACTACCAATGGCTATTACCTCCCACTTCTAATTCCTTGCTACTACTCGTTCGCGTTAAAAACGTGACACGAAATCATACCATCGTTCCACACCTGAGGATGGCAAATTGTATTGCCGAAAGCGCTCGTTTGGAAACCTTTGGGGACTGTTATACCAGTTACACCCCAACACCAGAAAGATAGCCCGAAAATTGGAACGGATCAACGAAAAACTTGTTCGACAGGAATTGTCTGCACAGTTCAACAAAACTTGTACATATACATATACATATATATATATAACCAGTATTATTACGTTTCTGACAATCTTTCTTTTTGTTTTTACCTTCAATGTTTTTACCTATAATGTCCAATGTTATCTTATTATTATAATGGAGATTGTGTGTTTTTCAGTCTGTAACCGAAACTATATTACTACTCAAATCACAATTCCCTTAGTTATTGACATCACATTCTCAATGATTTTATTTTTATTTTAACCTCAATTATTAATAAAATTGTTTTACATTATTAATACTGTTAAGCATATCGACATACTAACAACATGCAATTGTATTTATATATACAACAAAATTGCGGTTTACAGTGTGAACGGGAAGGCTAATTTGCATATTGATATTAAAAAATCGAATTTGATAAAATATGTGCTCAGTGTTATTGATTTCTAACTGTTTGGTTTTATTTTAATGAATATAAGCAAAGATCTCTTCAATACATCTTTAAATGAAATCTATTAACAAGAAAAAAATAACTGTCATTTTATTATTTACTTCCTCTTTTTAACTAAATACTTAAATTAGAAAAAATAACAATGAAAGACGGTAGTGATGGAAGAGTAAGTTTCAGTTGTTCTGTTTTTCGATTATACCCCCTCAGTTTCAAATCTTTTTATCTGCATTCTTATTTAGTTTCATTAGCCTTTCTAATTTGATATAATATTTGATTACATTTAAACTTAAATACTTGCACCCGGAGGGTGCATATATTTGCTAGTACAATGAATTACAATTTACACCATCAATATCCGGTTGTTTTAACAGAGGATTTAAAAAAATTTTTTTTTAATTATAAAATTAACCCCTAAGCCTAACCCCTAACCCTAACAAACAACCGGATATTGACGGTGTAAATGAAAAATATGTCCTTTCTTAATCAAGATCAAAAAAGGGGGGCCTAAAGGTAATACGGTCCAAAAAAAACACATCAACAATAGACAACTCCTCTGTCATTACTTTTTCTACTATCTTGAATATAGTGTTTTGTAGCTGACGGTAGGTGTGGCTCTCGATCTCACCAAAACAATTTCTCTGGTCTAGCACAAACAAAAAGAGGGATAGCTCCCTTGCTGTTCGGCTGATACCTACTCTGCAAACATTACTTTTTACTATCATCTTGAATAAAGTGTTTTGTAGCTGAAAACTTACTCTATCTACTCGTGTTGTTTTTTGCTGTCTGTATCTGTTATAGCTTCTGTGGAAATAAACAGGAGGCATGACTTTTGGAACAACCCTTTCTAATCGGATTGAAAAAGACGATGAGAATGTCTACTTGTGAATCAGATAAGAAAATCTTACAATTTATCTATGTCATCATCTTATTATCTTTTCATAAACCTTATCTTATTTGACTCAAAATACACTTCCATATTAATACATACTCTCGATGGGATACGGATGTGTCTGTGTCGTTTTACGCGCGAAGAAGCCTCCCGCCCTTAAAGAGCGATATTACTTTCCGTGAAACGTAGCTACGCAGCAAGGGGAGAGAAACTCCTTAATCATGCCTTATCCAATATTCCGTTACGACGGGCCGATGCTGACTTTGCAATTGTTCGTTAGAGGGCGCTATGCAGTCGGCGCATGCGTACTTTGCTCCTTGTTTATATCCCACCGTGCGCACATCAGTAACATGGCGACGTCAAGTGGAAAAATGGCGGGTTTTTATTAACCTCCGTGTGCCTATTGCTGAACTGGCATTCAGCGATATAATTAATGATAGTTTTATTATGATAATTATTATCTTATTATAATGGAGATTCAGCGTCTATCTGTCTGTAACCGAAACTCCGTCACTGCTTACGTCACAATACCCTCAGGTAGCTCAGTCGGTATAGCGTTCGAATAGGAACCACAATGTTTCTGGTTCGATACCGGCCCTCGCCAACTCCGAGTATGAGTAGCACAGGTATCTGTGCGATAAAGTGTGGAGCTGATGGTAGGTTTGGCGCTCCATCTCCGATGCAAATACAATCTTCTTGGTCTTGCGGTAGTGAAAAGGGGATAGACTCCCGCACTGTCTGGCTCTTACCGACTTTAGGCCACAGTGACTGATTTCAAAATCGTTAATACATAGAATAAATCTTATTAATGATGTCTCTATAAAAAACTGAATTAGATGTATTTTAAAACTGCCCATGTTACTAGGTATTTGCCTCTCATCCCATGTATGCGGGTAAGGCACAAGGCTCTATTAATGTGCGACCACTTTCAAACCGAGCTCATGGGATGAATAGCACAAAAAATGTCGTTCCTCTCCTTTTTGGGTTACTTTCATAACTAAATGTTTCATGCATTAAATCAGTAGGTTTATCGAGCTATGTTGTCCACGTACATATTTGTTAACGTATATATATATATATATATATATATATATATATATATTTGTTCGCATATATATATATATATATATATATATATATATATATAATATATATATATAAGTAATGAAATAACAAAAGACTTAGAGATTTAGCATTATAGTCTATTTCAGGGAGCTTAGACAATGTGTCTAACTCTCCTGACTCATCTGATGAATCGGGAGAGTTAGTAGAGATTTAGCGTTATAGTCTATTTCAGGGAGGTTAGACAAAGTATCTAACTCTCCCGACTGATCTGATGAGTCGGGAGAGTTAGACACTTTGTATAACCTCCCTGAAATAGACTATAAAGCTAAATCTCTAAGTCTTTTGTTATTTCTTTACTTGTATATTTGCTCTGTGACTCTAACATTAAGAGCACACATTGAGCTCTCAAACTGCGACAGGTTATTTAAATAAAACTCTTGTGTCGTAAGGAAGATTTCTTCTCTGGACTTTTGGATTATATATATATATATGGAGAAATTTGGAGTAAAATATGGAAATATGGGAGTAAAATATGGAAATAAATACGACTATATGAAGAAATTTGAAAAACGAATGTTCCAAAATAAGATTAATTTATTTATGCAAATACGTCGACCCTTAAACTTTTCGGTCTATATCCTCGGACTAATAATGTGATGAAGAAAAGTAATGGATGTTTTATAACATGAGGAAGGTTTAGAATAAACCGAAACATTTAAACGTCGACTATTTGCATAAATAAATTCATCTTATCTTGGAACACCTCGTTTTTCAAATTTCTTCATATTGTCGGATTCGTTTCCATATTTACTCCCATATATATATATATATATATATATAATATATATATATATATATCTGTGTGTGTGCGCCATTTATTTGCTTAGGAAATGATTTTGAACGATCTGTTTGTTCCCCCGTTTATATTTATCAACACACACACACACACACACACACACACACACACACCATATATACATATATATATATATATATATATATATAATTGTGTGTACATTCGTCATCATTCATATTACCTAACATACTTGCACGTGTCTTAATATGTACATAAATACATGAACACACACACCTATATAGGTACATATATATTATATATATGCATATGTATATTCATATATATGTTATATATTTTCACATATATATTCACATATATATATGTATATGTTTTGGATATATGCACGAGTTATCAACCGATCGTAACTTGTTTTTTTTTCTCACGCTGTATATATATATATATATATATATATATATATATATATATATATAATTATGCTTCAGTTTTATCTTCCCACTCCTTTGCCAAAACTTTTTTTCACAAATATAAAGGGCTATATTGTTCCGTTTACTGACATGTAAATGATCATGTGACCTTATCATTCCTTTCCGGCCAGTCCATCAAAAGGCGGTGATTAGTCAAAAATATGAACGACATAATATATTTGCAAAAGCAAAAAGAGGTCAAAATAATCGCTCAGATAAGTGAAAGTACACAAACACACCACTACACTGCCTCATTTACACACAGCACTAAAATGGGTTATATATATATAATAATATGGGATATACTGATGTACATATATATATATATATAACATAGGATGTGCAAATATATATATTATATACATATATTTATATATCATATATATATATTATACATCTCTTATTATAATGGAGATTGTGGGTTTGTCTGTCTGTAACCGAAACTATATTACTATACAAGTCACAATTCCTTTAGTTATTCACATCATATTCTCCATGATTTTATTTTTATTTAAACCTCAATTATTAATAAAATTGTTTTACATTACTTACACTGTTGACCATATCTACATACTAATAACATGCAATTGTATTATATATATACAACAAAATAGAGGTTTACAGTATGAATGGGAAGGCTAATTTGCATATTGATCTTTGAAAATTGATTTTAATAAATATATGCTTGGTATTATTGATTTCTAATTGCTTGGTTTTATCTTATTGAATATGAGCAAAAATCTCTTCAAAAATTTTTTAAGAAATCCCTTAACAAGAAGAAATAACTGTAATATTATCCTTTACTTCCTATTTTAACTAAACAGTTTAAATAGGAAAATTTACCAATGAAAGACGGGAGTAACGGAAAATGATGGAAGAGTTAGTTTCAAAGTTGTTCTATTTTTCAATCATACCCCCTCTGTTCAAAATCTTTTTATCTACATTCTTATTCAGTTTCATTAGCCTTTCTAATTTAATATGATATTTTATTATAAAATTTAACTAAAATACTTGCACCCGGAGGGTGCATATATTTGCTAGTATATATAATATATATATGATATATATAACATATATATATATATATAATATATATATATATATATGTGTGTGTATAATATATATATTGTATATATAAAATATATATTTTGGAGAATATGTGCTTAATTGAAGTCATACCTAATTTTGAAAATTAATTAGTTAGTAATTAATGAATTTAGGCAGGCATATATGTTCAAATGTAATCGAGAAAATGTTACATTTGACCTATTCAGGGATTTAAATTAAAATGTCAATTAATATTAGGTTGGCTTAATTAATTAATATAATCAAAATGCAATTATAAATAAATCATTGTATATATATATATATTATATATAATATATATATATATGTATATATATATGTATAATATAAATATATATATATTAATATATATAATATATATATATATAATAAATATATATAAATATATAATATATATAATATATATAATATATATATATATATATATTATATATATATATATATATATATATATATATATAATATTAGATATACAGTTATACATATTTATATAATATATGATATATATAATATATAATATGTATATATAAATATATATTAGGATATAATATAAATAAATATATAAATATATAATCAGTATATATATAGATATATATTATATATATAATATATGTATAATATGCATGTATATATAAATATATATTGATATATTAATACAAATATTTATTTATATATACATAAAACATACGAATTTATAAATATAGTATATATATATGAATATATATACATATAATATATATGCTACCAGTAAAAGTTAACTTAAGTCGCCCCTAGAGAGCTCTACCGAGTTTTGGGAGCATATAATGTCATCCACAAACACCGTGTTTCACGCTTCTTAAGTGTGGCTAGACACAAAAACTAACTCTGACCTCTATGTTTAACCTATTAAATACATACATTTGTTTATATATTTTACGATCACCAGAGAGATCCAGTCTCTAAACAGACGAAAATTGTTATTTTTGTCCGAGAGTAAGTTAAAATATCTTTTTAAAGGTTTTAACGCTATATGAAGCACAAACAGCTTCATCCATGATTTGAACTCGGGTCGACTATTCCATTATCCTATGACTCTAACCATTGCACAACACACCTCCATAAATATCGAATAAATATAGATGATACATTTAATACTCTTAACTTTTTAAATCCCGGGCAACGCTCGGTAGCTATGCTAGTTTCTAATATTATGATTCTTTTTTTAAGCCTATATATACAATAAACATACTAATTTGATCGTTGACATAAAACAGAGAGCACGTGCTACGAAGCCGACGTGATTAAAAAAAAAAAATTCGTCCATCAGCAGCGAAATGATATATCAAACTGTCTACTAAAACTGAAAATTGGCGAGTGACAAGCAATTTATTTCCGAAAGTTTGGCGTCGTGATTGCCGTGGGGGTGGACGGTGGGGGTGGGTGTCTTATCCGCGTTTTTGGGATCCTTTGATTTACGGCTTCTTTGAACTATCTATTTCTTCTCGGTTTTATTTATGGTATTTTATTCTATTCACCGATTTCGGCATTTGTTCCAGTTGATTGTATTAAACACGCCGTGATATACACAGTCCGACGAAATGATCTCTTGGCTTTGGAACGTAAATAAACAGATAAATAAAAAGACAACATAGATCTTATTCGAAACTGGATTTTACTTGAAGAAGGAACAATGTTTACTATTTTGTTTTCTTAGTGTCATCTGGGGGGGGGGGGGTCCGTGCATAGTGGATAGTTGATTGGCTGGAGGTTTTTGACGGTGTTAGCGTTAGTTTGTGTTCGTCGGGTGGAGTTGTCTGCCCCTTTTAGTTTGATGATGCCCGCTAGGGCACCAGTATAAAAGCGCCGGTTTCAAAACCTTCGCTCTCTCTCTTGATAGTTTCAGCAACTACGAGCCACATGGGGTAGATTCTATCTAAACCCTCTCGTGGGGCTCCGCCCCCCTTACATTACTGTAAGTTCTTTACAGCATGGACTATCGCTAGTCTCATGTCTGTACTCTTTTATGTTATACTTTGTATCTTTCATGAATGTGTATCTTTATTTGTGTAACTCTGTTTACCTTTTTATGAACGTTGTATTCTACTGTTATCCATGTGCTGTGTTATTAAATGTTTGTCTATTAACCTTTGTCGGAGTTATTTGTAATTAAAGCATGTTGAACTTTACACCTACGTTACAACGGCATCTCAATCAAACCGAGTAGAATAATTCATTGGTTGATTTTAACGACATGTGAACCCGGCTAGGGACATTTAAGGCCTGAAAGTGAGAGAATTGCGTTCATTGTACATTTATATTTACATTCTATGTAATTGTTGCTAAAGTTATTTTTTGTTTTTGTTTTGTTGGGTGGGTTGGGGGGCTTGATATCATAATATCAAGCCACCCCACCCCCGCCAATATGATAATTTGAAACCAGACCTATTTTGATCCATATTTATTGTATGAACCTAGATAGATAGATAGACAGACAGATAGCTATATATATATATATATATATATATATATATATATATATATAATAGATAGATAGATAGATAGATAGATAGATAGATAAAATCCCCTTATTCATTGACTAAACCTCGTACATTAATGACAATATAGTTTATTGAATGACCCTCATAGATAGATGGAGAGATAAATAGATAGATCGATAGATGGATAGATAGATAGATAAAAACCCCTTATTAATTGACTAAACCTCGTACATAAATGACAAAGTAATTTAATGAATGACGATTATAGATAGATAGATAGATAGATAGATAGATAGATAGATGTATATATAGATAAAATCCGCTTATTCATTGACTAAACCTCGTACATTAATGACAATGTAATTTATTGAAAGATTCCCTTTATTTATTGAATAGCCCACGTAATTTTATTTTGAAGTCGTTTTGTTTTACTCCTTATTGGTGTGTCTTCAATCTTTTAAAACTCATTTTTAGCTCTATTCAAGCCATAGGTAGGTTTGTTGGTTGGTTGGTTGAATTGTACGGCAGTTCAACTCTTGTTGGGTTATTTTATACCGAAGACATTTGTTTTATCCATTCTTGATGGTAGTCAATCCTTTTAAAATTCATTTTTTTAAAAACATTTAAAAAAATCACTTTTCTATTTAACCCATTGATCGGACAGTCGATGTATTCTACAGCCCCATACGACAGGGGTGGTCATAACAATTACTACCACTCCGAGTCAGAGTGAACCTGGGAGTAATGGCGATATAGGGATACTCCATACTCTCAAGACGTCCAGAATTAAAACCTCACCACTTACCACTATAATGTCATACCCAGGGCACTAAGACCCTCAGCTACCGCCTTCTAGTAAATATATGATAAAAAGGATTGCGTGTTTGTCACAAGAGCACTAGGGTCGGGACAATCATATATGTTCTAGGGATTGATCTTGCAAGCCGATTGATCGGACGGGGCCTCACCAACAAGCTTCACGCCTAAATAAGAACTAAAGTGAAGTGATGCATGTCATGTACTGCTTGCCACCAGGATTCCATCTTTAAATATCATGGGTCACCACCTACTACTAACAAGCGCCCTGTTGGGGAGCATTTTACCCCTCTGTTGAGGTGCAGTCGGTGTATTTTATTGCCCCATCCGACAGAGCGGGTGGCGAAGTGGCTAACTTACTGGACTGTGATATCGAAGTAAACGAGTTCGAACTCCCGTCACGCTTTTACGTTCACTTTCGGATTAATGCCCTTGTGATATTAATGAATCTCCTCATTCCTGTCTATAGTGTAAATCGTACTAATACTGTTATTTTACAGGGAGACTAAAGCATTTCTGTAAATTAATATTAAAAGAGATGTTTTAAATTTTCATAAAAGTTTCAAGATAGAGGGAGATGCTGTCGTAGCGTATTTTGGGACAATACCTACTACCTATATATTAATACACGTGTTCATTAATTGGGCGACCTTTATCATCTTGCAACACCTTCATGTTAAAAATGAGACCGTCTAAAGATAGAATGAAAAAATATAAATCCTGACCATCTAGTGTTGCTTATCCGCTGAATTCTTATTTCTTATCAGTGTCGACACCTCATCCCGTTTTTATCATAAAGAAAGAAAGGGAAGAAAGAGAATATGTTACACAGAAAAAGTATAATAAGAAATTATTATGCTTTTTTGTGTAACATATCCTCTTTCTTCCCTTTCTTTCTTTATGATAAAAACGGGATGAGGTGACGACACTGATAAGATAGAGAGTAGCGGGAAAGATAGAGAGAGGAGGTGAGCGCACGGAAGTGATAACGCTAATCTGTTTCAGTAGTGCATAATGAAAAGATTAAAAAAAGGAAAGAAAGAAAAAAAATGAGTGTCAAGATAATAATACTTTTTACATATTGAACTATTTTGCAATAGTAAGCATAAATATAAGTAAGTATGCCGGATGTTGTAATAATTAAGTTATCATACTATGGTATATCCAGAGGTCCTGCTAGTAATATATATTTCTCATAATCTCAGTATTTCCACACGTTCCTGTTTCTTTTAATTTCCTTGTTCCTTTACTTCTTTTCTTTAAATTTCCTCATTATCAAACCTAGGAAGGTTGATATGCCATTAAAGAAAAAAAAATCAATTTCTCTGAATGTTTGAGATGAGGCTTGATGATTAGTATTATCTGCGTTATTCGAGAGAACATGATACCCCTGTGGACTTAATAAAGGGTTAGGTTCAAAGTTCCGTGATGGCTCCCGTTTACGACAAGAAGGTTCCCAATTACGACAAGAAGGTTTCCGAGTTTGAAAAGAAAGTTCCCGAGTCCGAAAAGAAAGTTCCCGAATCCGACAAGAAATACCTGAAGAAGGCCGGAGAGCATATCGGCCGAAACGTTGTACAGATAAGAATGAATATGAGGAATAGTCCAAATAACGCAGATAATATTTTAAAAAATCAAACCAAAACTTTTGTTGTCACTTTGTTTTAAGTATATGATCGTTCAAATGCATTGCTCTCCTGAGGCGAAAAAGGCGAACGCGACGACACGCGTCCAAATAGACATATTGTATAGCAAGCCTCATTTGGAAAGGAGTTTTTATCTATTAGTAATCCGTATCCGTAAGGTTGGTGGGGTTGAACTTTACTGCATGTCAACTCTTTTTGGGTTATTTTATGCCGATAATATTTTTGAACTATTCATGCGTGATGGGCATTTAATTTTTAAAAATTCATTTAAAACTCCTTTTTTCTATTTAAACCATAGATGTGACCCTAACAGGTACTACAGTGTGAAAGTGGACCTGAGAATAATGGTGATGAAAGGGAACTCCACACTCCGCAGAATTTGAACTCCACCACTAAATGCAGTTTATCGTCATATCCAGAACATTAAGACACTCAGTCACCGCCTTCTAGCACATATATGATAAAAAAACGGTTAAACCATGCCATAAGAGCAATAGGGCTAGGGCAATCATAGAGGTACTATGACTTTGAAATCTTTTTATCTGCATTTAGTTTCATTAGCCTTTCTAATTTCTAAAGATATTCTATTACATTAAAACAAATACTTGCACCCAGAGGGTGCATATATTTGTTAGTAACAATAACATTTTCATATTCGTTCTTATTTAGTTTCGTTAGTGTTTCTAATTTGATATAATATTCTATTACATAAAAATTTAAACACTTGCACCCAAGAATGCATGCTTTTGCTAGTGAATATAAATGTGGAAGCTGGTTATTAGAAATAATTATTTTAGACTAGAAGTGGCTACCCGCCGTCGCCAATGTAGAGGGTGATAAAAAATATAGCCTAACAGATCCATTGTTGTTGAATGATCCATTGTTGTTGCAAGTTGGATCCTCACAGGATGCCCCATTAAAATCCCCATCTAAAAAAGATTTGTGTTGATCCAGACACTCTGAAAAGAAAAATTAATGTCTCCTATTTAAAATATTTAATGAAAATAAAATTAATATTGTTATCATTTAAATTCTATTTTTTAATTATCTTAACGAATATAAATCAAATCTTCATTATTTTTCTTCAGAAAGCAAGATTTGGTAATAGTGAATGTCTATATATATATATACTTTTTAATTAATTGTTTTATTTTCAAAGTTTCCTCCGGACATACATACACACAAACTGCTCTTTATATATGTATAGATAACATAAGGAATATAAGGAAAAGGTCAGAGAATAAAGAAGTTTGAAATAACGGAATATGAAGAGCGGTAAAGAAGAAACTGTCATATCTTAACCCCCCGAAAAAAAACCCAGAGATTCCAGAAAAGTGTGTGATTATGTGGTGTTTGGGGGAGGGGTTTGTACATATCAGCGTTGCTCGAATGGTCTGCCGTCGGCCCCTGCAGCTGATCAGGAGGAGGAGGAAGAGAAGGGAGAGAAGGGAGAGATAGGCCGATGAGTGGGACCGGAAATAGGGAAGATGTCATTGGTGGTAGATGAAAGGGAATCCGTCTCGAAGAATCAGTCAAGAAAAATTCTTTAGAAAAAGAGCGTGACCTAGAAAGAAAAAAAAAGAATGAAAAAAAGAAAGAATAAAAGAAAGAAAAGAAAGAAAAAAAAAAAAAGAAAAAAGAAAAAAAGAAAGAAAAAAAGAATAAAGAAATCTCAGGTTGAAGATGAAGGTTAAGGGGGAGAGGTTTTAGAATATTCCGAATTCTAAAGCTGGGGCTTTAGAATATATTGACTGCACCTCTGCATAGGGGTAAAATACCCCAATGGGGCTACCTGTTGGGTAGCGACCCGTGGTATCTAATAATGGAACCCTGGTGGCTGAGCAGACCATAACATGCAACACTCTACGAAGAAGCTTAAATACGATTGGTCACGTCAAGTCCGAGCACCTTTATGATTGTTCCAACCCAATGACGTTAAACTACATCTAATGGTACAGTTCCTATTCTGCAGCTCTGGGGAAGGTGGAGTAGCCAACATCACCATTACTCCCTGGTCTACCCTGGTATTACCTGTTAAGGTCCAATCTATGCGTTAAGTAGAAGAAAATGAGTTAACAAAATATGTTTAAAAAGTTGATTTCAAAAGAAGAATTTTCAGTACCCATCAAGAATGACTCAAACAAAAAATATTTGGCTAAAAATAACCCAACAAGGGTTGACATGCAGTATTAAAAAAAAACAAAAACAAATAAAAATGAATAAGATTTAATAATAAAATTATTGGAACCAATGGAATAAAAAAAATCTAAAAATCTTTAAAAGATTGTATAGCGCAGTGTTTCCCAAACATTCTTGTATGCCGACACACCAATGAGCTGTTTAAAATGTTCGCAGCACATCCATAAAATGAATACATTCTATAGATCCAATAATGAAAGAATACAAAAATATTTATAGAGTTTTACACTAAGATTTACACTAGATATTGAGGAATTTAACTATTTTACCTTTTTTCTAATACACACACATACACACTTATGGACAAGGTATATATGAAAGATTTTTAAAAAATCAAATAAATAAATAAATAAATAATATATATATATATATATATATATATATATTATATAAAAAGATGAATTGAATTAGATATGAATAAGTAAATAAATAAATAAAATAAATAATAATAATAATAATAATAATAATAATTGATAAATGATTAAATTGATTTATATTACATCCAACACGAAATATTATACATCACCATGGCCACCAAACACAAATACACTCTTTAATACGCACATACACACGTGCAATCCCGTGCTAGGATACAGTCATAACGTCACACATTTTCATGCCTTCACGCATTTTCATGGACACGCGCATGACAACATACGTACAAGTACAAAAAAAAAAACGCATTCACGTAAACATACAACACGAAAATACAGTTATATAAAAATACCATTATTTTCAAAACAAAAATTAATTTAAAAAGAAATGCCATAACTAGACTGCTTCAGTTCTAGTGATCTTTTGAAAAAGAGATATTATCTCGAAAATTCAAGAATTAAATACAGGTTAACACACAACACCATTGTTACCGTATTATTATTATTTTTTCTTTACACCTGCATTGTGATAGCCTTCTAAATTACGTCTTTATTATTAGGCAGTTTTAATAAAAGTGAATGTAGTGTTACAACACTAGACACTATTGGATTCAACCTATAGGATCTATTTCATGCACTAAGATAGGCTCTTGATTAGACATTAAATAACCCCAAAGGGTGATATGCCAGTAAGCAATGTCTTGCAATGAAATTCTACGTACGGATATGGTCTTCGGTTCTAATCCTCAACGAGACATTTTTCATATCGCCCTACATAGTTACAGTGAAGTTTTTTTCCTATCATATTACAGTATTTTCAACATCAATATATATAATATATAGGCCAGAATTTGTTGAAATAATATTTTCGTTTAAACCTTAAATATTGAATACTTTCCCGCGACACACCTAATGACATCTCGCGACACACCAGTGTGTCGCGAAACATAGATTGGGAACCACTGGTATAGTGTGTACACTCATAGAAATTTTTATATTTCAGGTGGCAGTTATAGTCTTACAGAAAATAAAGTTCATCCGGTTGGTTGGCTAGTTTGTTAATGGCATATCAACCCTTGTTGGTTATCTAATGCCTGTAGTTCTTTCATCAATGGTAAAAATAAATGAGAACGTGGGAAGTGTTCTAGAATCGTAATGACAAACGATAACACCGAGAGACTTTGGAAAGCTTTATTCTACTTAGAATAATTGGTACACTTATTGAGAGTTTATATAGTCTAGTATTCCCTAGAGTGTTCTCCAAACGAGAAGTAATCATAAAGTAGGGGAGGTAACACCGATAGACTTTGGAAAGCTTTATTCTACATAGAATAATTGGTACACTTATTGAGAGTTTATATAGTCTAGTATTCCCTAGAGTGTTCTCCAACGAGAAGTAATCATAAAGTAGGAGGTAACACAGATAGACTTTGGAAAGCTTTATTCTACTTAGAATAATTGGTACACTTATTGAGAGTTTATATAGTCTAGTATTCCCTAGAGTGTTCTCCAAACGAGAAGTAATCATAAAGTAGGGGAGGTAACACAGATAGACTTTGGATAGCTTTATTCTACTTAGAATAATTGGTACACTTGACTAGTGATATAGTTTCAGTTACAGACATTCAAACACACAATCGCCATTATAATAAGATTTATCTCAGTTCACTCTCACTCTTTTCGCTTCATACCATCTCTCTCTCTCTCTCTCTCTCTCTCTCTCTCTCTCTCTCTCTCTCTATATATATATATATATAATATATATATATATATATATATTATATATATATCTTTATACATTTTCTCCGCTATTATTATCTCACTTTTACCCCCTCCCTTATTCATCCGTATCTGTCTTTTCTATCACTATATTCATCTCAATTCTACACTTCCCTATATACCTTTATGTATATCTCCCTCGCTACTCTCTCATTCCTATTTTGCTTTATTCTCTCTCTTTCTCTCTCTCTCTCTCTCTCTCTCTCTCTCTCTCTCTCTCTCTCTCTCTCTGTATTTCTCTCTCTCTGATTCTCTCTCTCTTTCTCTCTCTCTCTCTCTATTTCTCTCTCTCTCTCTCTCTCTCTTGTATTTCTCTCTCTCTCTCTCTGTATTTCTCTCTCTCTCGCTTATCTTCTTTCTTTCTCTCTTTTTCTTTCTCTCTCTTTTCCTCTAGCCCCGTATCATCTGTTAGGAATCCTACTCCATTGTATGTATGCTGGAAACGAAAACATCTCTGATTTTGAACTCAAGCAGAGTTTACACATCCTACGCGGAATGCATTCACCTCGTCTAAGTGTCATTCTGTCCGTGTCTACGTTTCAGTCTGTCTGTTAAGTCAATTTATTTGTCTGCAAAGTCATCCCCCCTGCTGATTCTTCCCTATCACGTGACACTAACATTTTTAACTCTTAATAGCCAGCCTCACCCTCACCCTCACCCCTGCCCTTTCATTGTTACTTATGTTGTTTTTTTTTCAATTTGTAACTCTATACTTTTACTTTTCGCATTCCTACTACTTCACTTTCCTCCTACTTTCACTCTTTTCCTACTTTCACTTTCCCCTACTTTCGCTTTCCCCTACTTTCACTTTTTTCCTACTTTCATTTTCCTCCTACTTTCACTTTCCTCCTACTTTCACTTTTTTCCTATTTTCACTTTCCTCCTACTTTCATTTTCCTCGTATTTTTACTTTTTTCCTACTTTCGCTTTCCTCCTACTTTCACTTTCCTCCTACTTTCACTTTTTCCTATTTTTACTTTCCTCCTACTTTTCATCCTCCTACTTTCACTTTTCCTACTTTCACTTTCATCCGCCTACTTTCCTCCTACTTCACTTCCTCCTACTTTCACTTTTTCCTATTTTACTTTCCTCCTACTTTCATTTTCCTTTACTTTCACTTTTTTCCACTTTCACTTTCATCCTACTTTTACTTTCCTCCTACCTTCACTTTTTTCCTATTTTCACTATCCTCCTACTTTTACTTTCCTCCTACTTTCATTTTCTCCTACTTTCACTTTTTTCCTACTTTCACTTTCATCCCACTTTTACTTTCTCCTACCTTCACTTTTTTCCTATTTCACTATCCTCCTACTTTTACTTTCCTCCTACTTTCATTTTCCTCTACTTTCACTTTTTTCCTACTTTCACTTTCCTCCTACTTTTACTTTCCTCCTACTTTCATTTTCCACCTACTTTCACTTTTTTCCTACTTTCACTTTCCTCCTACTTTTACTTTCCTCCTACTTTCATTTTCCACCTACTTCGGCATTCTTCCTATTTTCAGTTGCATCCTACTTTCACTTTCCTCATACTTGGCTTTCCTCCTACATGCGTTTTCCTCCTACATTCAGCTTCCTCCTACTTTCACTTCCCTCTTACTTTCACATTCCTCCTACTTTCGCTTTCATCCTACTTTTACTTTCCTCCTACTTTCGCTTTCCTCATATTTTGCTTTCTTCCTACTTTCACTTTCTTGCTACATTCGCTTTCCTCCTACTTTCACATTCCTCCTACTTTCACTATTTTCCTACATTCACTTTCCTCCTACTTTCACTTTCTTCCTACATTCGCTTTCCTCCTACTTTCACATTCCTCCTACTTTCACTATTTTCCTACGTTCGCTTTCCTTCTACTTTCACTTTCCTCCTACTTTCACTTTCCTCCTACTTTCTCTATCCTCCTACATCCGCTTTCCTACTAATATCACTTCCTTGTACTTTCGATATTTTTACATTTCTCCTAGTTTTTCTTTCCTCCTATTTCACCTTCCTCCTACTTTCACCTTCCTCCTACTTTCACCTTCCTCCTACTTTCAATTCCTCCTACTTTCGCTTTACTATTGCATCCACTTCCTCCTACTTCTACGTTCCTCCTATTTTCCCCCTAGTTTTGCTTTCCTCCTACTTTTACTTTCCTCCTGGCGCTATTGTGGTCACGTGATCGTAGTTTGAGTCTGATCATGTAATTTTGATTGCCGTCTTTAGAACGTAAAAAATGTCCACTCCAGTCGGAATGTGCACCATGGAAGTGACTCGATTTCTCTGGTCGGAAGGATTGTCATGGTCTGAAATTCATTGGATGCTTTTAGCACAAAACGGGGGCAGTGCATTACCGCGTAGAAGTGTGTATAAGTGAATAAAGAAATTCAAAAGTGGCCGGACGTCAAACTTCACCAGACGATTTAGCAAGCTCGAGAAGGTTTAATGGCGAACCAGTGAGTTATCATCGATGAGATAGCTTGTTCTCTGTAGGTTAGTGATGATGAGCTCAGCTTCCTTAAAACAAGAGTCTAACTCTCCCGACTCATCAGATGCGAATGAGTCGGGAGAGTTAGAGTATTTGTCTAAGCTCCCTGAAATAGACTTTAATGCTAAATCTCTAAGTCTTTTGTAATTTCTTTACTTATATATTTGCTCTATGACTCTAACATTAAGAGCACACATTGAGCTCTCAAACTGCGACTTTTTTTTTAAAATAAAACTCTTGTTTCGTAAGGAAGATTTCTTCTCTGGACTTTTGATATATATATATATATATATATATATATATATATATATATATATATATATATATATATATATATATATATATATATATATATAATATATTATATAATCGGTGAAGTGGCATATTGGCAGTATTAGCCACTCATGCTAGACCAGGAGATTGTTTTAGAGTCTGCGGTGGAGTGTCACATCAACCATCAGCTTCCCACTTTGCTGCGCAGATCTAAGCTATGCTAATGTGCTGGTCCAGTATCGAACGTAGAACCTTTATGGCTCCCAGGCGGGTGTTCTATTGATTGAGAAAATGATATTTTGCTATAATATATATATATATATATATATATATATATATATATATATATATATATATATATATATGTATGTATATATATATATATAATTTAGTTTAAATTAATGTAAGAATCTTATGTAATCATCAATTTTGTTCGTCAGAATTTTTGAGATGAGGCTTTGTGTGTACAATTTTGATTTTTCGGACTTATGTCC
>CM042170.1:27618659-27628659 GCA_023376005.1 Doryteuthis pealeii | reverse complement strand
TCTTCTTTTTCTTCTTCTTCTTTGTCTTCTTCTTTTTCTTCTAGAATGATATGTATCTTCTGTATCTTTGTTTCTTCTTTCTTCTTCTCCTCCTCCTCCTCCTCCTTCTTCTTCTTCTTCTTCTTCTTCTTCTTCTTCTTCTTCTTGCTCGTTTCTTTTTCTTTTCTTTTTCTTCATCTTCTTTTTCTTATTGTTTTGTTTTTGTTGCTTTTATTCTTCAACTTCTTCTTTTTGAATGATGTGTATCTTCTTCTTCTTCTTCTTCTTCTTCTTTCTTCTTCTCTTCTTCTTCTTCTTCTTCTTCATTCTCATGGTCATATCCTACTACTCCTCATCCTTCTAACTCTCCGCATCCTTTTACCTGTGTTCCTCCTACTTCTTCTTCTTATAATTATAGTCCCCTTTTTCTCACTTTTCTCCTTCTCTCCATGCGTCTACTTCTCTCCCAATCCTTCTTCTTTGTCCTTTACCCTTCTTCTTCTTCTTCTTCTTCTTCTTCTTCTTCTTCTTCTTCTTCTCTTCTCATTTTAACTTCTTCTTCTTGTTCTCATTTTAACTTCTCTTCTTCTTCTTCTTCTTCTTCTCTTCTTCTTTCTTCTCATTTTAACTTCTTCTCTTGTTCTCATTTTAACTTCTTCTTCTTCTTCTTCTTACTCGTTTCTTTTTCTTTTCTTAACTTCTTTTTCTTATTGTTTGTTGTTTTTTATTCTTCAACTTCTCTTTTTGAATGATGTGTATCTGCTGCTTTCTTCTTCTTCTTCTTCTTCTTCTTCTTCTTCTTCTTCTTCTTCTTCTTCTTCTTCTTCATTCTCATGGTCATATCCTACTACTCCTCATCCTTCTAACTCTCCTTATCCTTTTACCTGTGTTCCTCCTACTTCTTCTTCTTTATAATTATAGTCCCCTTCTTACTTTTCTCCTTCTCTCCATGCGTCTACTTCTCTATCAATCCTTCTTCTTTTGTCCCTTAACCTTTTCTTCTTCTTCTTCTTCTTCTTCTTCTTCTTCTTCTTCTTCTCATTTTAACTTCTTCTTCTTCTTCTTCTTCTTCTTCTTCTTCTCTCTTCTTCTTCTTCTTCTTCTTCTTCTTCTTCTTCTTCTTCTTCTTCTTCTTCTTCTTCTCTTCTTCTTCTTCTTCTTCTTCTTCTTCTTCTTCATCTTCTTCTTCTTCTTCATCTTCTTCTTCTTCTTCTTCTTCTTCTTCTTCTTCTTCTTCTTCTTCTTTCTTCTTCTTCTTCACCCATCATATTCTTCTTCTTCTTCTTCTTCTTCTTCTTCTTCTTCTTCTTCTTCTTCTTCTTCTTCTTCTTCTTCTTCTTCACCACATATTTTCAGAAATACCTTATTGCATTTTTCCATAATCTGTTATTGCATTATTTTTCTCTTTTTCTTTCTCTCTTTCTTTCTTGTAATCGTATCATCTCATCATGTTTTTTATTCTTTATATTATCTTAAATTCGTTGTTGTTAAATTCGCCCTTAAACTCATGATTATTTTCAAAATGAAATAACCCTCGAATAATCTAGAATAAGTAAGAATAATGTAGAATACGAATAGAATAATCTAGTTATAGAATAGAAAAATCTAAACACATATAGGCTGATCTAGAATGACCATTAAAGGATCTAGAATATTTTGTATAAAAATCTTGAATAAGCATAGAATAAGCTAGTATGAATATAGAATTATCAAAAATATAGAATAATGTAGAATGAGCATAGAATGATCTAGAATAAGTATATTAACAGCTTAGAATGAGTATAGGGCAATCTAGTGTAGGTATTGGCAAATCTAGAATACGTATTGAATAATCTGAAAGAATATAGAATAATCTAGATTAAGTAAATAATAACTGAGAATACGTATGTAATAATTTAGAGTACGTAGAGAATAATGTAGAATAACTTATAGTCTAGAATAAGTATTGCATAATCTAGAAACCATTGTCAGTATGATCGTGAATAAGTATTGAATGATATAGAATAAGTACGGAATAATCTAGAATACGCATAAAATGATCGTGAATAAGTATTGAATGATATAGAATAAGTATTGAATAATCTAGAATACGCATAAAATGATCGTGAATAAGTATTGAATGATATAGAATAAGTATTGAATAATCTAGAATACGCATAAAATGATCGTGAATAAATATTGATTGATATAGAATAAGTACTGAATATGCTAGAATACGAATAGAATGACCGTGAATATGTATTGAATGGTATACAATAAGTGTTGAATAATCTACAATACTTGAAGAATGATCCTGAATAAGTAGTGAATGATATAGAATAATAAATATGCCAGAATACGCATAGAATGATCGTGAATAAGTATTGAATTGTATAGAATAAATATTGAATAATCTAGAATACGAATAGAATGACCGAGAATAAGTATCGAATGATATAGAATAAGTATTGAATAATCTAGAATACGCATAAAATGATCGTGAATAAGTATTGAATGATATAGAATAAGTACTGATATGCTAGAATACGGATAGAATGATCGTGAATAAGTATTGAATGATATAGAATAAGTATTGAATAATCTAGAACACGTATAGTCATCTATAGAGGAATAAATATAGTATAATCTACGTTAAGTACCGTATTTGACGGCATATAGGACGCACCTTTTGTCTAAAATTTTGGCTTAAAAAATTGCCCTGTATCTTATACATCGTAGGTGAAGTTTGAGACCTCCCATAGGCCTAGGCTAATCTTCTCTATGATGCTCACTAACCTAGCTTACGCTCAGTATTTTTATCTACCCTAAACTCCATACATCCTTATTTTATTGCTGGTGTTGGACTGTCTTCCCTTTGCCTGGAAGAGTTATCTCCCCTCTGGGTTCCCAATATTTGACCACCAGGGATTTTTGGTATTTAAGCGCCTGTTTTGAATTCTCGGTCTCTCTTTCTTCTCTGGACTTGAAAACCATGGGTTAGACACTTGTCTACACCCACCCTGTTTGGGGGTTCTCACCCCCCATACACAGGCATTAGTAAGTGACTTTCGTATGGACTCTCCATAACCCTCCATTACTGCTATATTCTAGATACATCTACTTTGTACCCTTCTTTTTATGTGTCATTCACATGCACATTATGTATCTTTGTCACGTATATATATTTACCAACCCTCCGCACGAGCAGGATGCGACACAAGGTCAATTTCTTAAGCGGAGTCTAATAGGTTTGAATTCAGAGTTTTCCTTCTCCTAGACTGGTTACCTAGCCATGGTTAAAGAGTCCAGTATGCCCTACTATTTACCCATAGCTGGAGGGAGTGTAGGATTCATACCTTTCCCAAGCATATTAACGCTAAGTGAAATGCAATTACCACGTCCAGGATTTGAACTCGGGACGACGAGTACATTTCCCATGACTTTAACCATTACAACATGCGCTTCCTACTCTTTGTCATGTATATGTATTTCATGTCTTATATGTTTCTCCATGTGCTGTACGCATATTAAAGTCCATGTTATGTTTAACACCCTTGGTCGGAGTTGTTTGTTTAACTAATTATAATTTATATTATAACCTTGAATCCAACACTGGTATTGTTATAATCAAGGTTAACAGGAGTGTATGGTAATGCACAGCTTGACTGTTTTCAACAATAAATGCTTAAATACACTAAAAACCCTTTTCCTGAATCTGACCTGCTGAAATGGGGGTGCGTCTTATATGCCTGTGCGTCATATATGCCGTCAAATACGGTATATAAAAATCAAGAGGGCGTATCCATTAATCTAGAATACGTAGATCATGTAGAATAAGTATATAAGTATTTAGCATGATTACATAATAATTTAGAATATGTAATGTAGAATAAGTATATAATGGTTTAAGGGTCGGTTTAGCTCATTCGGTAGAGCATCCGCCTAGGAACCACAAGGTTCCTGGATCGATACCCGCCATTCGCCAAATCAGCGTATGAGTATCACAGGGATCTGTGCGGTAAAGTGAGGAGCTGATGGTAGGGGTGGCGCTCCACCTCAGATGCTAAAATAATCGCCTTGGTCTAGCACTAATGAAAAGGGGATATATTCCCTCGCTGTCTGGTTTATACTGGCATTTGGCCTCCCCCGACGACTTTTTAAAAAACTTATATAATGTTTTAGAATAAGTATTGAATAATTTAGAATACGTATCTAATAATCTAGAATACACAAAGAATAACTATGTCTAACTCTAAGGAGATTATGATATGCTGGATCCCAAGGAGTGAGGGGGAAAGAAAGAGCTGACTCTGCAGCTAAATCGGCTCTAGATTTGATCCCTGACAAGTTAAAAATACCATATACTAACTTTAAACCTAAAATGAATAGATTCCTTCATACAAAATGGCAACAACACTGGAATAACAACATCCACAATAAACTCTTCCTAATCAAACCCATTTTCGGAGGCTGGAGACCAACTTTAAGGAAGTCTAGAAAGGAACAAGTCATTGTGTCCCGATTGAGCATTGGTCATATAAGACTAACGCACTCCTATATTATCGACCAAGAACAACAACCACAATGTGGAACATGTAAAACACCTTTGACAGTTAAACACTTATTCATGGAATGCATATTTTTTTGCTCGTATCAGAAACCGTTATTTTAAAGCAAACAATATGAAAGCTCTGTTTGAAAATGTCAACATGGAGGATATTCTCTTTTTTGAAGGAAATAAAATTATACCATAGAATATAGACATGAAACAAATCAATACCATACAACATAATCCCCAATAATGTTAACACATTGTTAAAACCAATTACTAAAAAAGTATAAATATAAATACACGATATGTATAACTTCCTAACCGCTGGGCATAACATAACCTCATACGGGTTAATATGCCGTTAAAATCAATAAACAATAAACAAACAAAAAATAATGTAGAATAGATATATAAGTCGTCGGGGCGGCCTAAAGTCGGTATCAGCCAGTCAGCGAGGGAGTCTATCCCCTTTTCAATAGCGCTAGACCAAGGAGATTGTTTTAGCATCTGAGGTGGAGCGCCACACCTACCATCAGTTCCTTACTTTACCACACAGATCCATGTGCTACTCATACGCTGAGTTGGCGAGGGCCGGTATCGAATTAGGAACCTTGTGGTTTCTAGCCGAACGCTCTACCGACTGAGCTAACCCGGCCAATTACTTAATTGTATAGAATAAGTATTAAGTGATCTAGAATAAGTATTGAATAATATGTATTAACCACGGAAGATATGTTCCAGCCCCACCTCCTCAATCCGTGCTCGGATTTTCAAATCCAGACAAAATAGCAAACTACATTATCTACGCATGCGCAGAATGCGCATCAAATAATCAATAACATTCTTTATTTTAAAAAAGTGTAATTAAGAAAAATGTTGTTCTTACTTGGAAGACAAATTATTTGCCTTAATTATAATTTTGAATGGGACAGTTACAGAGCCAATGACTAATTTAAATCATCAATATATTGGCTGTGCTTGACAAACCGTAACATTCAGTAATTATATGGTTTCAAATATCTAATAACAATCATAATTTAAAGTAATTATTTTCAATATAAATAATTTGTACACAGTTATATGGTTTCAATTAACTTTCTGATTTAATAATAACCATTTATTTGAATAGAGTTATATGGTTTTAAGAATCCCTATTTAGAACTAATGATTTTCGAACAGATCTATTTGGGACAAAGATAAGACCAAAGCTGGTACTAACACTATAACTCGGAGGGTACCTGGGAGTTATGGCAATGAAGGGGTACTACCCGAAATCTGGATTATTTGAATTAGGCGTTATTATCTCTCTCTCTCTCACTCTCTCTCTCTCTCTCTCTCTCTCTCTCTCTCTCTATATATATATATATATATATATATATATATATGGTATTTGTGGAAAAGTGACTTACCGGTAAAATTGCTCACAATGGTTAGTTGATACAAGTTTCACAATGTTAAGACAGCGATATAACAAATATAAAGCACTCAATACGTTAATAGAGCAAATTTATTATCATAAAGGTACACGGTAATAACCTACTCGAGTTTCACGATAAGGATCTTCAGGGATAAATCCACTCGATTAATCAAGATATTGATTAATTGCTGTCGATTTTACGTGTGTATTTTTTCGCAATAAACGTTTGATTATAGGTTCGCAGTCGAAAAACGCTGGTTTAAAATTCAAAGAGCGGAAATTGCATTTTTTCTCCGGATCAAAATATAAACATTGTCAGAAATCAGATGGTGAAACTCGAGTAGGCTATTACCGTGTACCTTTATGATTATATATATATATATATATATATATATATATAATTATATATATAGAATGAATAGAGAATGAATGAGAAAAGTATTTGCATAAAAAGGTGCTCAATGCTAAAATAGCAGAGCAGCTTTACAATCAAATATTAGATATTATGGATTTAATATCTTGTTACTCTCAGTTCCATGCCTACTGCAATCCTCAGACGAGACAGTCAAAATGGTAAGATTTTAAGATAAAAAAAGGTGGTTTGTTTAGCGTTTCTATGAACGTGATGCGTGTTCACGCGATGGAATGTTATACCGTTAAAGTTTCTTTTTAAAACAATTGTGGATTGTTTAGTGTTTTTATGACGTGAATCGTGTTCACGCGATGGAAGGTTATAACAGTAGAGCGTTCACCCTAGAAACCACAAGGTTCCTAGTTCGATACCGACCCTCGCCAACTCAGCTTATGAGTAGCACGGGCATCTGTGCGGTAAATTAATGAGCTGATGGTAGGTGTGGCGCTTCATCTCAGATGCAAAACAAACTCCTTGGTCTAGTGCTAGTGAAAAGGGGATAACCTCCCTCGCCGATTGGCTTATACCGACTTTAGGCCACCCCGATCACTTATATATATATATATATATATATATTATATATATATATTATATATATTGTTGAACTCAACGGACAATTCTTGTCTGACGAGTTTTTTTCAGTCCTTTCTAATTGTCTGGTCATTTTTTACCATCCAGGTGGAATTAGAATCCACCAAAGACAATTAGAAAGGATTGAACAAAAGTCGCCAGACAAGAATTGTCCGTTGAGTTCATCAAAACATGTTTAAAAGAAAAAATGCTGCCAAAATATACTTATATACTTATTATTCCATGTCAAATCATCCAGGCCATGCCCCTTCAATTTTTCTGAAATTTTGTACAGGTGTGGACTATGTTAAAGTTAGACATTCCCCAAAATTTGAGCTTCCAATTCCAAGAATTGGCAGAGTTATGTCAATTTTTATCTCTCCAAATTTGCGGGAGGTCGAGAAAAATGGCGGCTTTTTGTAATCTATTTTTGTATGTAAAATGAATTCTAGAGCTTCACTACCCTATCTTAGGTATATTTACTCTATCACTGATATTGAGCACTCATGAATGTAGAACATATTCTATATATTAATACCCGTGTTCCTTAAAACTACAACGTTATTATATTGCAAGCCCTCTGATTAAAATTTGCACCGTCCAAATCGTTCACGACAAAATAAAAAAATGCAATCCTGATTATCTGGTGTTGCTTATCCGTAAAATTCTTATTTCTTATGAGTGTCGTCACATCAGCTAAATAATGGACCATTCAAAGATAAAGAAAGAAAGGAAAGAAAAAAGGTCATGCTAAACAGAAAGAATATAATGAGAAATAAAGAGAATAGGGGAGGGAATATATAGAGAGGAGGTGAGCACACGGAAGCGATAAGAATAATCTGTTTCAATTGAACGTTATGAAAAGATGAAAAGAAGAAAAGAAAGAAAAAAGAGAGAGAGGTTTAAATCAAGATTATAATACTTAATACATATTGAAATATTTGAAATAGCTCTTAAGTAAACATATCAAAAGTTGTAATAATTATATTATCGTACAGGTTCTGCTAGTTAGTATTTCATTGATATTGTATATCTCGGAAGATTGTACAGTTCTTGTGCCGCTGAAGTTACAGCGCCTTCTGTGACTGTGAAGTCCAATGTTTGAAAAACATTCTCGATGTCGCATGTGGAGATGTTGATGTGCCGGTTCTTTGTTGCCACCGCTTTCTTCTGTAACTTTTGGTTTCATAGTATTGCGCCAGGGCTGCTTGGGACATGAACAGTTCGCTACGGAGAGCCTGCCGCCACTGAAGGCGGTCCTGAGCCAAATTTTCCCAGTATACCTATAATAATAGCATAATAGTTAGTATTAATACGAAATAATAAGCAAACACACACACATCCACTGAAGTCGCATAATCGCTACACATAAACGAATATTTTAACATTCAGTATAGCCTCACAGGAATAATTTAGCATTTTCAAATGCTCTAAACCTAACAAAATAACAATCGTTTCGTGGCCTCACCCATTTATCTCCCTAGAATGATTCATTCGTCTTAAATTTCAGACAAACCCGGACCAAAAAAGAGATTCCAAGTGATTCTTCTGACGGAGGACAAACATCTAAATTCAATTGTCGCTCTTCTGAACGCGACACAGTCCTTAAAAAAGCAACAGGGCGTCCAATTGTCTTAAAGTGACAGCGATTGCATAATCGGATGCATCTGTCTCCGCCACCAGAGGAAGTGCCGGGTCTATAGTCATGATTACTGAGCTGGCTATATCAGTTTTAAGATTTAAAATAAACCCCACTCCGTCTGTACCAATGGGTGTATTTTGCTTGACAAATGCGTTGGGCAGTTCATGTTGTGCGTATGAGTGATGCTTGAATGCTAAAGCAACTCCTTTACGGTCAGTTCACAGCATAAGCCTTGAAATAGGTAAAAGGATTGCTTAAAAAACAACATTGGAAAAATAAAAATAAATCCTGACAACTGGGAAAAAGCTGGTATTGAAGAGAACTGACTGGAGATTTCGTGTGGATGATGGTTGTACCAGTTTTGAGAGTGAAAGAATTGAGCATGAAAACCTCAAGCGTCAACTTCAAAAGGGATACACCTGTCATATTCGGTAGAACATGGAGGGTTGGAAAAGTCAGAAACGTGGTCGAATTATGCTGTTTAAGGCTGGCTAGGTCAATCATTGAAAATCTCATCAGGAACAATTCTTGCAAATTCCAGGAACAAACAATATGTCTTGAGCAATCTGTAACAAAGTCTGTAAGTCAGTTTATGGTCTTAAGAGACATATGGTGGTGCATAAGCATCAAATTTTATCATCTGATTCATCTGATTCAACGAGAAGGACGTCCTTCCTATGTCGTATTTGCATCAATCTTTGTGGATCTGCCGAGGCTCATGAGGGGAAAGGTTCTGGTGGTTATAGGATTGTGAGGGACGGCAATGATCTGTAAAGATTGTGCTCTTGCTATATCTCCGCAAATTCATCCGCCATGAGCAGTATGTGACATAAGATCAATTTTAAGTGGTATAAAGCCGTTTTTATATTCAGAGGTCTGTTGTTTAAACCCTTAAGTTAGTGGCGCGTGGGCTAATAGTTAAAGTCGCAGGAAATGGACTCGTCGAACCGATTTCAAATCCCGGACGAAGCTAATGTTCACATAGCGCTAATACTTTTGGGGAAGGTATGAATCCAACTAAACCCCTCCAGATATGATTAAATAGTAGGGCAGTCTGGTATGTTTAACCTTGGTTAGGCAATTAGTCTAGGAGAAAGAAAACTCTGAATTCAAACCTGTAAAGATTATGCTATTGCTTTGTTGCTTGACAAACGAGCAATCCACTGAGCGTAGTGAACAAACATTTTTTTTTTTAATTTCCCACATTTTTTTTCTCAAGTCGACATTTACACAAGTGTGTGTGTGTATGGAATGGCTACAATTTCACTTTTTTACCCCCCTCCTCCCATTTCATTAACAAATGAAAATGAATGAAACATAACGTAATTTTTGATGTTACTATGAAGAGAAAGGATTTAAAAACTCGCACGTGAAAAAGTTGTTTTAAAGTCTTTAAAACTGGAGAATTTTATTCTATAAATTAAAATCTGTGTTGTCAAAATGGTGCAT
>CM042170.1:27608659-27613659 GCA_023376005.1 Doryteuthis pealeii | reverse complement strand
AAAAGACACAACGATTAAAACTGCAATAATAAAATGAGAAATTATTTAAAAAAAGCCATGCATACAAAGGTGTATAACAGTAGACTACGCATCGAAAAAAAATTGTGTATTCTTCAAAATACGAAGGTAAATTTACTGAACAAAAGAAGTAACCTAGTTTCCAAATGTAGACATTTAAACAAATTTCTCTTATGTCATTTACCAACTGACCCTAATTAATCCCATATTTTATACCCTTCTATCAATTTAAGGTTTTTTTTATGTGGACACCGTGTACAGTAAATCCTAAGCATCTTTATGTTTCGAATCGAGTCATGTTGATAAATAAAGGACTCAGCTGGCTTATAGTACCTACTGTTGCTTAAGTTGTCACTCAATTAACTATTGAACAGGCTCATCGTTAGTTAGCTTCGATGATGCTCTGTCGACTGAGGAAATAGAATACACCGACTGCACCTCTGCAGGGAGTAAGACCCCAAATGGGACCGCCCATTTGTTGTGGGTGGTGACCCGTGTTGCTTAAGGAAGGAATCATCATGTCCATGAGCATTCCATGACAGGCAACACTCCCCTTTCACCCTTACTTAGGCTAGTCGGGCGGCGGGAGAGGCCCCCTCCAATCAATTGGCTACTCCCATCAATCCGTAGCACCTATATGATGTTCTCAACTCTATTGTCCTAATAAGAACCCCGATCCTTTTTATCATATATGTGCTAGAATGAGGTGGCTGAGATTCTTCGTGTCCTGGGTAAACTGAACCTAGTGGTGAAGATCCAATTCTGGAACTCTGGGGAACGTGGAGTAGTACCCTATTGTCACCATTACTCCCAGACCCAACCTGACCGGGAGTGGAAGTACTTGTTAGGTCCCATCTCCGGGTATTATAAATGTGTTTAAATAAAGATGAGTTTAAAAAGCATTGATTGCACAACAAGAAGGAATAAAACAAAATGTCTTCGGGACAAATTAACCAAACAATCTATATCTATTTATTCATCTCTGTCTGTCTGTCTCTGTCTCTGTCTCTGTCTCTCTCTCTCACACACACACACACACACTCTCTCTCTCTCTCTCTCTATCTCTATCTATCTATCTATCTATATATCTGTCTAACTCTCTCTATCTATCCATCTATCTATTTACCAAGCTAGCTAGCTCTCTACCCCTATGTATTAGACACACACACACATACACACACTCAACGCCCCTCTCATCCCTTCTCCATCTCATTATCTCTCTCTCATACCTCTCTCTCTCTCTCTTTCTAGTTAGCTAACTAGTTAGCTCTTTCTCTCACACACACACACACACACACACTCTCTATCTATCTGTCTATCTCTGTCTGTCTGACTATCTGTGTCTTTCTCTCTCTATTTATCTATCTATCTATATATCTATATATCTCACATCTCTATTTATCTATCTAGTTAGCTAACTAGCTCTCTCTCTCTCTCTCTCTCTCTCTCTCTCTCTCTCTCTCTCCAACACGCACTCACTATCTATCTATCTCATACACACACACATACATACGCACATACACTCTCTCTCACAGTCTCTCTCTCTCTCTATCTATCTATCTGTCTACCAAGCTAGCTAGCTCTATCTCACACACAACTCTCTCTCTCTACCCCTACTTATCTATTGCACACACACACACTCTCCATCCCTCTCTCCTCCTGTCTCTCTATCTCTCTCACACCTCTCTCACTCTATCTAGTTAGCTAACTAGCTATCTCTCTCTCTCTCTCTCTCACACACACACACACGCACGCACTCACTCTCTATCTATCTATCACAGACACACACACACACAGACACACATACACACTCTCTCTCTCTCTCTCTTTCTCTCTCTATATATATATCTATCTATCTTTCTATCTATCTCCCGGTCATATCTATACAACATAAGTACAGTAAGATTGAACAAAATAAACAGCTGTATATCTTTTAACTTACACAGAAAAGTGGGCGATTCTCCCCGGATGCACGTAGATGAAAATCTACAGGAAAACTATTAACGTAGATGAAACTTGAAATAAAAATATATCATGTCGTAAAATCCAACTAACCTTATGAACTAGCAGAATTACAAATTCTTAGCACAACAAGGGTTAATAAATGAACATGATATGCCTTTTGAATATTTTGTTTATATTCCCGCATGCGTGCGAATAGTTCTTTACTAAACTTAGCTTAATTGCAGCTCAAGGCCAGAAGTATAGGGCACGCAGTGAGAATCGAACTCACTATCAATGGTTTACTAATCTAGCTTGCTAACCATTAAACCACATGAAGTGTCCTTAGTTATTTACTAAGCTTAGCTTAGATGCGACACGATGCCAGAAGTATGGGCACCCAGTGAGAATCGAACTCACTATCAATGGTTTACTAATCTAGCTTGCTAACTTTACACCATGAGGTGCCCATTTTTATTAAGCTTAGCTTAGATTGCAGATAAGGCCAGAAATATGGGCACCCAGTGAGAATCGAATTCACTATCAATGGTCTGCTAATCTAGCTTGCTAACCATTACACTACATGAGGTGCCCACTAGTTATTTACTAAGCTTAGATGCGGCACGATGCAAGAAGTATAGGGCACCCAGTGAGAATCGAACTCACTATTAATGGTCTGCTAATCTAGCTTCCTAAACATTACATCACATGAGGTGCCCTTATTTATTTACTAAGCTTAGCTTAGATGCGGTACAAGGCCAGAAATATGCAGAGTAATTTTCACCTTTAGTTGTTAAAATTTCTAGCATAATATTGTGCGTGCGCATTATCTGAAATGAACTTAATTGTTATTAAGAAGACATTTTATGATATTTTTGTGTTAGAGCTTGCAGTTGTATTGTTTTTTTAAACGATTTTAAGATTTTTATATTTCGTACGTACACATTCAAAATGGCTACCTTGTTTCAAAGTGAAAGTCAGTTGGCTAAATTCCGCATGAAATTATCTGAAATGAACTTAATTGTTATTAGAACACATTTTATAATATTTATGTGTTAAAGCATGCAGTTGTATTGTTTTCGAAAAAAGTTTCTAAGATTTGTTTATTTCGCACGGAGACTTTCAAAACAGCTACCGGCTTAGTTCAAAATGAAAGTCAAGGGAGGTTACTCTAATTGCCTTATTTGCTAGGAATTTTAACAACTAAAGGTGAAAATTACCATATGAAGCGTCTAGTGATAACCATTACACCACTTGAGTTGCCTCGCATGCGTGCGTATAGGTGTATGCGTTTATAAAAATGTATTGCATTCTTAGGCGTACAGAAAGTGCACAACAAAGGGAGGTAACTATCTGTTTGTATGCAAACTATTTCAAAGACAATTTACGAAAAAAAAAAAAAAGGAAAAGAAAATAGAAAATATAAGAAACCAAAAGAATTTAAATTTAATCAGTTGTTAAATTATTTTTTATTAGACGAAATGAAACAAAATTGTCCTTTCTTTTCATTAGAGAAATTCCTATCTGTCTCCTTTATTGTCTAAATGCTAATTTGTTTTCTTTTATCGCAGTCAAATACAATGTCGCCTGTTTCCTTTCTTCTTACAAGAAAATGATATTAAAAAATAAAAGACAATAAAACAAAGCCTGGTTTATTTTATGTTATGTTTTATTTTTTGTTAAAAATTTTCAGTCAATATTTCTTTCAAATTTCTTTCAAAAGTTTGTTAATTTTTGTCTTTCATTTAATTTTTAATGAACGAAAAATAGTTTTCGTATATATCGTGAAATTATTTGAAAAAAAAAAAAAGAATGTTTTTGAATTTTTACGAGTGTGATTACGTCCATGACCACGACTGAACAAGGTTGGTCGATTTTTCACTTTTTAAAAATATCAAATTGTCCATCTCTGCGAAAGTTGTGTATTTGTATACTGAATACTGATTCTAAAAAATAGATATTTTATTTGCACCATTGTTTGAGGAAATAGCATCAAAGATCGTCAACTAAAATGCACTAAAAATCCTCGTTTTCTAAAGGCAAAATTAACATTCGCATAGATGAAAAAATTGATATTTAAAAAAAGTGAAAAATCGACCTACTCTACTGCATAACCAACAAGGGTTGACATGTAAACCCAACCAACAGGGTGGGGGTCCAGTGGCTTCGGCCCTGGATCTTTACGAGTTAATAGCGTCGATCCCAGGGGGCCATCCCCCCAGGCAACACCTGCCCCCTTGATTTAAAGGAGCAGGGCTGGGTTTATTGCCCAGTGCCTGAGGCGCCCTCCATGAGGGGGAATGCCGACGGGATCGACGCAATTTTTTTCACCTGCCACTCCATGAGCTTCGGCTTGTGGGTGATCCCACGTTGATAGGGACTTTGTGCCTGACCCGTACAAGTGGGGTACGCGGTAAATATCATGTAAACCCAACCAACCAACCAGCCAACCTAAGAACAGAAAATGTTGCATTCAGAACCATAAAACAGAATAGAGTTTTTTTTATAATCTAAAGTAAAATTGGCCAGCCTCTCTTTCTTTCTCTCTCTCTCTCTCTCTCTCTTTTCTCTCTCTCTCTCTCTCTCTCTCTCTCTCTCTCTCTTTCTACGTTACTACTTATCCCTCTTTACCCACTTCTCTATTTCTCCCCCATTTCTCTATCTCCCTCCCCCCTCTACGTTACTACCTATCCCTCTCTACCCACTTCTCTCTTTTTCTATCTTTGTTCTTTTCCTCTTTTCATTATGATCGATTGAAAAAGATTAGCGTTGTCGCTTCCGTGCACTCACCCCTCTCTTTATCTTTCTCCTAATCTCATTCTATCTATCTTTCTGTCCTATTATATATTTTCTGTGTAGTATGTCCTTATTCTTGATTTTTTTTCTTTATGATATAAACAGAATGGTCCATTATTTAGCCGAGATGATGACACTCAAGAAATAAGAATTCGGCGGATAAGCAACACCATATAATCAAGATTTATTTGGATAGTTTTTTCATATCTGCGGTAAGGACCGAGCTGTAAAATGTAAACATCAAC
>CM042170.1:27578659-27603659 GCA_023376005.1 Doryteuthis pealeii | reverse complement strand
GGCCGCTGGAACTGCCAGAGGTTAAATTAATAACGTCGATCCCAGGGGGCTATCCCCCCAGGCAATACCTGCCCCTTGATTTAAAGGGGAATGCCGACGGGATCGACGCAATTTTTCCACCTGCCACCCATGAGTCTCGGCTTGTGGGTGGTCCCACGTTAATTGGGCCTTGTGCCTAACCCCATACAAGTGGGGTATGAAGTAAATATACTCGCGCCCATATTCCTCCCCTTCTTCTTTTAAACCCCCTCTTCCTCATTATAACCATTCCTCATTTTCTTCCTCACCTCCTTAATTCTATTTCCTCCTCCTTCTTCTTTTTCCTTCTCCTCCTCCTTCTTTTCCCCTCCTCCTCCTCCTCCTCCTATTCCTCCCATTCTTTTCCTGAACTTATTTGTTTTATTCCAAGCTCTTTTTTTCCTTCTTACTCTTCTCTTTCCTCTCTATTTATATCCCCTTCTTTAACCCCATCTTCCTCACTCTATCTATTCCTCTCCTACGTTATTTTCCCTCCTCTTCCTACTCCTCTCACTCTTTATTCAACACTTATTCTATTCATTCTCCTCTCCCCCTTCTTCTTTTTAACCCCTCTAACCATTCCCCATTGTCTTCCTTTCCCCCTTAATTCTTCCTCCCCCTCCTTCGTTTCCTCCTTTTTTTATTCCTCCCACTCTTTTCATAAACTTATTTGTTTTACTCCAAGTTCTCTCTCTCTTTACCTTCCTTCTATTATCCCCCCTTATATTCCTCCCCTTCTTTTTATCCCCTCTAATCATTCCTTATTTTCTTCCTTTCCTCTTTATGTCTTTTTCTCCTCCTCCTTCCTTTCATCCTCATCCTCCTCCTATTCCCCCATTATTTTCCTAAACTCTCTCTTTATCTTCATTCTCTTCTCCTCCCTCTCATATTCCTCCCCTTCTTCTTTTTACCCCCTCTAACCATTCCTCATTTTCTTCCGCTCCCCTTCAATTATTTTCCTCCTCTTCCTTCTTTTCTTCGTCCTCTTCCCATTCCTCCCATTTTTCCTCAACTCTCTCTTTACCTTCCTTTCTCCACCCCTTCCTCTTATATTCATCCCCCTTCTTTTTACCTCTTCAAATCATTCCTCATTTTCTTCCTCCCCCCTTAATTCTTTTACTTCTACTCTTTCTTTTCTTCCTCCTCCTCCTCCTATTCCTCCTATTCTTTTCCTAACCTCTCTCTTTACCTTCCTTTCTTCACTCCTTCCTCTTATATTCCTCTCCTCCACCTTCTTCTTTTTACCTCTTCAAGCCATTCCCAATTTCTTCCATTCCACCTTAGTTCTCCTCCTTCTTTTCCTCCCCCTCCTCTTTCTCTCAATCTTTTCCTCAACTCTCTCTTTACCTTCTCTTCCTCTCCCTCTTATATTCCTCCCCTTCTTTTTATCCCCTCAAACCATTCCTCATTTTCTTCCTTTCAATCTTAGTTCTTTTTCCTCCTTCTTTTCCTCCCCTCCTTCTTTTCCTCCCCTCCTGCTTTCTTTCCTCCTCCTCCTCCTCCTCTCCTCTCTTCCTCCCATTCTTTTTCTCAATTTATTTGTTTTACTCCAATCTCTCCCCTTATCTTCCTTCTCTTCCCTCTTATATTCCTCCCTTCTTCTTTTCACCCCCTCTAACCATTCCTCATTTTCTTCCTTTCCGTCTTAGTTCTTTTCCTCCCTTCTTCCTCCCCTCCTTCTTTCCTCCCCCTCTGCTCTTTTCCTCCTCTCCCTCCTATTCCCCCCCATTCTTTTTCTCAATTTATTTGTTTACTCCAAGCTCTCTCCTTTATCTTCCTTCTCTCCCCTCCTATATTCTTCCCCATTCTTCCTTTTTACCCCCTCTAACCATTCCTCATTTTCTTCCTCTCCTCCCCCTCTCTTCACGCCTATGTCTTATCCATACATATCAATGAGTCGCACGTTACAAATCGCATGCCCTAATTTTTAGCCTAATGAGTGTCAAAAATAGAATTACTTTCAGAAAAATAAAACCTTTAAAAATAAAAGTAAAAACAAAAAACAACGAACAAACTCGACAAAATTCTAAAAGCCATGTTTCAACCTAAATAACCCCAGAAACGAATACCTGAATATACATTTCGCAGCGTTTGGCGTCTCTTTTAGGTTAAGATACTCTAATTTTCGATCAGATTAAATTTTACAAGTTTTGCTAATTCGGCGAAACGTTCTTGTCTGAACAGTATCTATCTGGAAACACGTCATTTCGAATATTAATTAGCAAATTCCACGCGTTATTCCTTTCTTCTTTCTTCTCTCTCTTTCCTTCTTCTTTCTTTATTTTTTTCTTTTTTTTTTTGACTCTGTTCATATTGCAATCCTTAGCATTTTAATATCTTCACATTTTTTTTAAGTCCTTCTTTTTTTTAATCCTTTTATCCAATTTGGTTTATGTCTGAAAATTCTGTGTTTCAAGAAGTTGTGCTTGTATTTTTTTTTTTTTTTTTGGGGGGGGGGGTAGTTTTATTTTGTTGTTATCTGATTGTCTTTGTTTTCCTTTTGTTTTTTTGTCTTTTTTTATTATTTTTTATTACTTTTTTAATTCTTTTTAATGTCTTGTAGATTCTGCGTGGATTGCTGTATTCTTTCGTTAATCTGTTCCTTTTTAAACTGATTTTCATTCTGCTTCTTCTTTGCTTTGCATTGTCTCTCTTCTTTTCCTCTACTTACCATTCTTCTTCTTCTTCTTCTTCTTCTTCTTCTTCTCTTCGAAGTTATTTTTTTGTTTTCTTCATTCTGTTTCTGCTTCCTAGTCTACTTCTGTTTTACGTTCTTATTATTGTTCTTCTTGTTCTTGTTCTTCTTTTTTGTTTCCTTTTTTGCTTTCCTGTCTTCTTCCTCTTCTTCTTCTTTTTTCTTCTTCTTCTTCTTCTTTTTATTATTATGATCGATATATTATTATTTTTTATTATCATATTATTTGTTCCTTGCTTCCCAGTCATTCTTCTTCTGTCTTCTTCTTCTTCCCTCTTCTCTTCTTCTTCTTTCCTCTGCTTTCTTCTTCTCTTCTCTTTCTTCTTCTTCTTCTCATTTCGTTCATTCCATTCTCTTTCCTCTTCTTCTATTCTTCTTCTTCTTCTTCTTCTTTCTTCTTCTTCTTCTTCTTCTCTTCTCTCATTCTTCTTCTTCTTCTTCAGTAACAGCAGCCAAACCGAAATAAAATTAACTTAACTAAAAAAAAAAAATGAAAACGATAATACGTCAAGGTGAAACCACATCATATCATTAATTGAGAGATCTGCGTGAGAGAATATGGCCGCCTCCTTACATTCTCTTTGTTGTCTTGATCTTGCACCAGAGGCTCATGACATTCCCACTGCGACAATATTTCCCAGCCCTCTATTACACGCACAAAACACGGGTGCTTTGATCGAAAAAGCGTATTCTTATTGTTTAACGTACCTCGCTTTAGAAAAGCGACCAATACACGACTCTGATAAAACTCGCTCGCGTCGATATTGACAAATCAAAATAGGACTCGTATGGATGACTCGCGGGCAAATTCACACGCGGACATTCACGCTGTGAATGAGCGTTCGTTTTCATATGCAACGCCACGCAAGTGAGTGTTGCTGTGTTCTACGTGTGGTTTCTCTTTGCTTGTTTTTTTCTTCTTTTTTATTTTCGACACAATCCGTGACCCCGACCGCTGGGAATCTTGCACTTATGAAGGCTCAAAAGAGAGCGCGTCTTTCAGTGTGAAAATCTTGCCAATGTCCGAAAGGCACATTCAGGTGCCTAACTAGATAGAAAATTTTGAAAGCGGTGGAATTAGAAAGATTTAAATGTCACGAAATACGTAAATCAGAATAACTATGGAACATCTCATCCTCATGGGTAATGACGTTTTAATGCTTTAAACTGTGAAGTTCTTCTTCGTTCTTCTTCTTCTTCTTCTTCTTCTTCTTCTTCTTCTTCTTCTTTCTGCTCTTCTTGTACTGCTTAAATCTGGTGAAGGCATGTTATTATGCGCTTCTTCTTCTTCTTCTTCTTCTTCTTCTTCTTCTTCTTCTTCTTCTTCTTCTTCTTCTCTCTATGTGTGTAGGAGCTTTGAAGTACTTCACGCCCTACTTCTCTTCTTTCTTCTCTCTTCGCTTTCTCCTTCTTCTTCTTCTCTTCTTGCTAATGTTTTAACTGGTTGAAGGTACTTGTTCACGCCTAACTTTCTTCTTCTCTTTTCTTTTCTTCTCTTTCTTCTCTTCTTCGTCTTCTTCTTCTTCTTCGTTCTTCTTTCTTCTCATGTTAACTGTGAAAGTACTTGTCAACGGGGGCACTAACTTTCTTCTCTTCTTTCTTCTTCTTTCTTCTTCTTCTTCTTCTTCTATGTAAACTGTTGAAGGTAGTTAATCCTAACTTCTTCTTCTTCTTCTTCTTCTTCTTCTTCTTCTTCTCTTCTATGTTTAAACTTGTTGAAGGTATTCACGCTACGTTCTTCTTCTTCTTCTTCTTCTTCTTCTTCTTCTTCTTCCTTCTTCTATGTTTAAACTGTTGAAGGGTAGTTAAGCCTCCTCTTCTTCTTCTTCTTCTCATCTTCTTCTTGCCTTCTTCTTCTTCTTCTCTTCTTCTATGGTTTAAACTGGTTGAAGTACTTCACGCCTACTTCTTCTTCTCTTTCTTCTTCTTCTTCTTACACTTCTATTTTTAAACTGAATATTGAGGGTAGTTAATGCCTCTCTTCTTCTTCTTCTTTCTTCATCTTTCTTCTTCTTCTTCTTCTTACTTCTATGTTCTACAAATGTCGTTGAAGGATAGTTAATGCCTACTTCTCTCCTTCTACATTTTCTTCTCTTCTCTCGTCTTCTTCTATCTGTGTTAGAACTGTTGAAGGTAGTTAAGCACACTTCTGTACTTCTTCTTTCTTCATCTTCTTCTTCTTCTCTTCTTCTTCTTCTTTCTATGTTAAAAACTGTAGAAGGTACGTGTGCTACGCGCCTACTTCTTCTTCTCGTTCTTCTCTGTCTTCTTCTTTCTCTTGCGTTCTATGTCTTAAAACTGTTGAAGGAGTATGCCCACATCTTACCTTCTTCTTCTTCTTCTCTCTTCTTCTTCCTCTCTCTTCTTCTTCTGTTACTTCTACTGTAATTAAAACTTGAAGGTACTCACGCTTACTTCCTCTCTTCTTCTTCTTACTCGATACATTCTTCTTCTCTTTTACTTCTGATGTTAAACTGTTGAATGGTACCTTCCACGCCCTACTTGCGTGTGTCTTCGTTCTTCTTCTTCTTCATCTTCTTCTCTCTCTTCTTCTTTTTCTTCTATGTTTAAACTGTTGACGTAGTAATGCCTACTCTTCTTCTTCTTCTTCTTATCTCCTTCTTCTTCTTCTTCCTCTCTTCTTCTACTTCTTTTCTTCTCTCTATGTGTGAGACTGTTGAAGATACTTCACGCCTACTTATTCTTCTTCTTCTTACATCCGTTTTCTTCTTGCTTCTTCTTCTCTTTCTTCTATGGTTTAAAGTGGTTGAGTACACTTCACGCCCTCTCACTTCTTCCTCCTTCTCTTCTTCTTCATTCTTTCTACATATTAAACTTGTTAAGGTAGTTATATTGTCCCTAGCGTGCGTGTGCGTCTTCTTGCTTCTTCTCTTTCTTCTTCTATCGTCTTCTTCTTCTTCTTCTTCTTCTTCTTCTTCTATGTTTAAACTGTTTTTAACGGTACTTCACGCCTACTTCTTCTTCTTGTCTTCTTCTTCCTCTTCTTCTTCTTCTTCTTCTCTTCTCTTCTTCTCTCTATGTTTAAAACTGTTGAGGTACTTCACGACCCGCCTGACTTCTTCTTCTTCTCTTCTTCTTCTTCTTCTTCTTACTTCTTCTTCTCATGCATCTTAAACTGTTGACAGTAGTAATGCCTACTTCTTCTTCTCTCTTCTTCTGCTCTCTCTTCTTCTTCTTCTTCTTCTTTCTTCTATGTTAAAACTGTTGAAGGTACATTCACGCGCTACTTCTTCTTCTTCTTCTTCTTCTCTTCTTCTCTTTATTCTTCTTCTTCTTCTTCTTCTCTTCTATGTTTATAAACTGTGAAGTAGTTAATGCCTACTTCTCTTCTTCTTCTTTACATTCTCTTCTTCTCTTCTTCTTCTTCTTCTTCTATGTTCTAACAACTGTGCAGTTAATGCCTACTTCTTCTCTCATGTCAAGCTTATTCCTTCGTCTGTCAGGTTCCTCCTACACAACCGCACTCTCACCTCTTCTCTTTCTTCTTCTTCTTCTTCTACTTGCTCTTCTTCTAATGTTTAAACTGTTGAAAGGTAGTTAAGGCTATCTCTTTTCGTGTGCGTTTCGATTCTATTCTTCTTCTTCTTTCTTCTGCTCTTCTTCTATTTAAGAGCGTGGTGAAGGTGAGCGTGCAGCGGCTCTGTTTCCCCCTACTTTCTCTCTTCTTCTTCTCCATCTTCTTCTTCTTCCTCTCTTCCTATGTTCTAAACCTGTTGAAGGTACTTCACGCCACTTCTCCTTCTTCTTCTCTTCTTCTTCTTCTTTCTTCTCTTTCTTCTTCTTCTTCATTCTTCTCTTCTTCTTCTAGTTAAACTGTTGAAAGGTAGTTAATGCCTACTTTCTTCTTCTTCTTCTTCTTCTTCTTCTTCTTCTTCTTCTTCTTCTTCTTCTTCTTCTTTCTTCTTCTTCTCTATGTTTAAACTTGAAGTACTTCACGCCTACTTCTTCTTCTTCTTCTTCTTCTTCTTCTCTTCTTCTTCTTCTTCTTCTTCTTCTTTTCTTCTTCTATGTTAAACTGTTGAAGGTACTTCACCGCCTACTTCTTCTTCTTCTTCTTCTTCTTTTCTTCTTCTTCTTCGTTCTTCTTCTTCTCTTCTTCTATTGTGTAAACTGTTGAAGGTAGTTAATGCCTACTTCTTTTCTTCTTCTCTTCTTCCTTCTTCGATGTTTTAAACGTGAAGGTAGTTAATGCCTACTTCTTCTTCTTCTTCTTTTCTTTCTTGCTTCTTGCTTCTTCTTCTTCGTTCTTCTTCTTCTTCTTCTTCTATGTTTAAACTGTTGAAAGGTACTTCACTGCCTACTTCTTCTTTCTTCTTCTGTCTTCTTCTTCTTCTTCTTCTTCGATGTTTAAACTGTGAAGTACTTCACGCCTACTTCTTCTCTTCTTCTTCTTCTTTCTTCTTTCTTCTTTTTCCTTCTATGTTTAAACTGTTGAAGTACTGTCAACGCCTGACTTCTTATTCTTCTTCTTCTCTTCTTCTTCTTCTTCCTCTTCTTCTTCTTCGTCTGCTTCTTCTTCTTCTTCTTCTTCTTTCTATGTTTAAACTTTGAGCGTAGCTTCACGCCTACTTCTTCTTCTGCTTTCTTCTTCTTCTTCTTCTTCTTTCTTCTATGTTTAAAACTGTGAAGGTACTTTCACGCCTACTCTCTTCTTCTTCTCTTCTTCTTCTTCTTCTTCTTCTTCGTTCTTCTTCTTCTTCTTCTTCTTCTTCTTCTATGTTTAAAACTGTTGAAGTACTTCCACGCCTACTTTCTTTTCTCTTCTTCTTCTTCTTCTTCTTCCTTCTTCTCTTCTTCTTCTTCTTCTTTCTTCTTCTCTTCTTTCTTCTTCTCTTCTATGTTTAAACTGTTGAAGGTACTTCACGCCTACTTCTTCTTCTTCTTCTTCTTCTTCTTCTCTTCTTCTTCTTCTTCTTGCTTTTATATTCTTATATACATCTTGTATTACTCTAACTCCTTTTTGATTTAAAAAAATTATTCATTCTTTTTCTTCTTCATTTCACCCTCATCCATTTCCTTCTGTTTTACTTTTTCTATCTCTTTTACTTGTTATTTTCCTTTTTTCTTCTTCCCACATCCTTTTTGTTTTCTTCTTTTCTTTTTTCCTTCTTCTTCGTGCACCCTTCTATCTTATATTTGTTTATATCTTTTCTTCTTGTTTTATTTCATTTTCTTCTTGCATTTTCTATCTCCCGCTCTTGTATATTCGATCCCTTCTTTCCTTCCTTTTTCGTCTACTTCCCCTCATTCTTTTTTATTTCTTCTTGAATCCTTCCATCTCCTCTTTTCTTGTTTTCTTTCTTTTTCTTCCTCCTTCTTGCTTTCACTTTTTCCTATTTCTTTTTCTTGTATTCTTCTAATTATTTTCCTTCTTAATTTCTTTCTTTTACTTCATTCTTTTTCTTCTGTCTATCATCTTTCCTATTTCTTCATTTATTCTTCTAATTGTTTTTTTTTCTGTTGTTTCTTTTTCTTCCTCCTTTTTCATTCCGTTTTTCTATTTCTTCTTCTGGTATTCTTCTAACTCTTTTTCCTTCTTGATTGCTTGCTTTTTCCTTCTTCCTCTTCCTATCACTTTTTTCCAATTCTTCTTCTTGTATTCTATCCTTTTCTTCTCATGTTTTCTTCTTCCTCTCATCTTTCCTTTTTTCTTCTTCTATATCTTTTTCTTCTTTGCTTACTTTTTCCTTCTTTCTTCCTCTCATCTTTTTCTCTTTCTATTTCTTCTTTTTATGTTTTTCTATCTTTTTATTTTTGTCTTCTGACTTTTTCTTCGTTCGTTTTTCTTCTTCCCCCCATCTTGTTCTATTTCTCCTTCTTGTATTCTATTTCTTCTTGTTTGCTTATTTTTCCTTCTTTTTTTCTTCCTCTTATTTTTTTCTCTTTCTCTTGTTTTATTTCTTTCTTCTGCCTTTTCCTTCTTACTCTATTTTTGATATTTCTTCTTCTTGTATTCTTCTAACTATTTTTCTTCTTATTTTCTTCTTTTCTTCATCTTCTTTCTATCTTTCCTTTATTCATGTATTTTTCTAATTTCATTCTGTTGTTTCTTATTCTTCCTCCTTTTGTTCTTCCTATCCAATTTTTCAATTTCTTCTTCTGGTATTCTTCTAACTGTTTTTCTTCTTGTTTGCTTATTTTCCTTCTTTTTTCTTCCTCTTATTTTTTCTCTTTCTCTTGTTTTATTTCTTCTTCTGCCTTTTCCTTCTTACTCTATTTTGATATTTCTTCTTCTTGTATTCTTCTAACTATTTTCTTCTTATTTTTCTTTCTTTCTTCATCTTCTTTCTTATCTTTCCTATTTATTCATGTATTTTTCTAATTGTTTTCATTCTGTTGTTTCTTATTCTTCCTCCTTTTTGTTCTTCCTATCCAATTTTTCAATTTCTTCTTCTGGTATTCTTCTAACTGTTTTTCTTCTTGTTTGCTTATTTTTCCTTCTTTTTTCTTCCTCTCATTTGTGCTCTTTCTCTTGTTTTATTTCTTTTCTTCTGCCTTTTCCCTCTTACTCTATTTTTCATATTTCTTCTTCTTGTATTCTTCTATCTCTTTTTATTCTGGTTTACTCTTTCTTTTATTTTCCTTCTTCTTCTCATCTTTTAATATTTCTTCTTTTTTCCTTCTATTTATTTTTCTTCTTGATTTCTTTCTTTTACATCTTTTTTTTCCTTTCACTTTTTTTCTTGATCATGATTTCTTCCTTTTTATCCTTTTCTTCTCTTGATTTTTGTTTTCTTCTTTCATTTTTATATATTTCTTTTAAACCAGACGCTAAGGGAAATATAGACAGCCTCGTCCAGGATTTGAACTCGGGTCGGCAAATCCAATTCCTACGGCTCTAACCATTACACAACACACCTTTTTTTTATCTTGTATATTTCCATCTCTTTTTTTCTTGTTTTCTTTCTTTTTATTTTTCATCTCATCTTTTTCTATTTCTTCTTGCTTTTCTTTTTCTTTTTCTTTTTTTTGTTTCTTTATCTTCTTGTACCCTTCTATCTCTTTTTCTTCCTTCAGTTCTTTTTTCTTTAACCACTTTTTGAAATCTTTTTATTTCCATTTTTTTCTTTTAATCGTTTTTGTAATTCTTTTGTCTTCAGCCGGATCCCTCTTAATGTTTTCCCCTTATTTGATCCCTAATCCTTTATAATCCTAACCCTAATCTTCCTCCCATTCTTCTTACAAAAATTAAAAACCCCAACATTTTACCCAGAAATCGTTACAATTCTAATCTCTCTGAATACCCGACTACGTATTTCAAATTCTGTGTTAATATTTTTCTCCGTTTCTACTTTTAAATTTCATATTCGACATCGTGATCCACAAAAGACTCAGAGAATTACAGCATCCCCGTCTTTTTTTTATAGCTGTCTTTATAATCATCATCATGTCGTAACAGCAGCACGGATATCCATGACAATCTCTCGCCAACCATCCCTATCATTCATTTACCCCGGAAGGTCCTCAACACGCAGTATCCGCACAGAGCTGGTCTATGTAGGTATTTGCCGGACGACCCGCACTAGCATATCCATGTGCTGGTTCAAACAGAAGGTCGTCGCTTATGATTTAGTTTTGGTTTGTTTTGTTTTGTTTTACGGCATATTAATCTCAGTGGGTCATTTATGCCGATAAAGTTTTCAAATAAATTCATTCTTAATGGATACTCACTTTTTTTATAAACACATTTTTCTATTTGACTCAGAGATAGGACCCTAACAGGTACTACCACTTCGGATCAAAATGGACCTGGGATCAATGGTGATGAAGGGATGCTCCAAATTTCCCAAACCTCCAGAACTGGAACCTCACAATCAGATAGAGTTTAACACGTCGCTTATGAGTTCATCCTTACTTCTCCAGCAATGTCCGACATCGCTTTTCGTCTTACTCGGATGGTTTGTGTGATAGGCGGCAGGTGGCCGTATTGCTGCTTTCTTGTGGTATGTTGATTCCACGATCTGTTAAAGATCCCACGCAGCATCCCTGTACAGCTCCCATTCAGCCAATTTTCCAGGCGCCTCGTCAATGTCCAAGTGTTGCAGCCATACAACGGCACTGATACCACTATTGCTGGAAGAATTGTCGCTCCAGCTTGTCGGTGAGGTCTAACTTCCATAGAACTGATAATCAGTTTATAACGGACCATGCCTTCCCTATGCGTGCATTAACATCGCTTCTGTGGATGAGATATTACTACCAAGGTACGCGAAGTAGGCTCGTGATGTAATGGTCATACTAGAAGAGAATAGATTCGTCGACCCAAGTGCAAATCCTGGATAAGGCTGTTGTCAGTTTTCGGGGTCCATCTCACCCGTGCCGGAATCATGGGTTGGGGAAATAAAGCTTTATCGTTAAGAACACCAAGTCTTGCTTTATTAATTAAATATTAAAGACAATGACAGCCCTGTAAGAAGAATCAACAAAAAAGAAGACCAACCCTTAAAGAAGCCCAACAGACCAACCCTAACCCTAAATTCTAAACCCTAACCCTAACCCTTGTTGGACTTAAACTTAAAAAAATTAAAATAACAGTTTTATTACAAAATTTATGGGTTCTGTTTTTCTAGGTCACCCTGTAATATCATGTTACTCAACTAGGGGGCTTAGGGTTAGGGTTAGGCTTTAGGATTAGGGTTAGAGTTAGGGTTTTTTTTTCTGGGTCATCCAAGTAATATCATGTTACTCAACTAGGAAATAACAGACACAAAGACACACAGATATATATTATATATATATATATATATATATATATATAGCAAATATATGCACCCTCCGGGTGCAAGTATTTATGTTGTAATGTGATGAAATATCGTATTAAATTAGAAACGCTAATGAAACTAAATAAGAATAAAGATAAAAAGATTTGAAACAGAGGAGGGTATACTCGAAAAATAGAACAACTGAAACTTACTCTTCCATCACTCTCGTCTTTCATTGTTATTTTTTCTAATTTAAGTATTTAGTTAAAATACGAAGTAAAGAATAAAATGACACTTATCTTTTCTTGTTAATGGATTTCATTTAAGATTAATTGAAGAGATTTTTGCTTATATTCATTAAAATAAAATCAAACAGTTAGAAACCAATAATACTAAGCATATATTTATTAAAATTACATTTCTAATATCAATATGCAAATTAGCCTTCCCGTTCACACTGTTAACCGCTATTTGTTATATATATAAATACAATTGCATGTTATTAATATATAGATATGGTTAACATATAAATAATGTAAAAAATTTATCAATAATTGAGGTTAAAATAAAAATAAATTCATGGTGAATGTGACGTCAATTACTAAGGGAATTGTGACTTGAGTAGTGATTTAGTTTCGGTTACAGACAGAAAAACACAGAATCTCCATTATAATAAGATATATATATATATATATATATATATATATATATATATAAGTAGCAAGATATTTCTCTATTCATATCTTACGTCTGATTTCAATTCTATTAGATGCGTCTTGAATTTTAACGTCTATTTTTACCGTTCATTAAAGCTGTTTAGAAAGAAAGAAAAGAAAGAATTATGTTTATTTTTACACATTACATTTTTTTACAAAAAAAAAAAACAAGAAAAAAACACAGCAAATGATTAATGTGCGGAGGATGTTCCCTCAATAGGACAGGCCCTATTCAAGTGGTTGGCCACATCTGCTATTTCCTATGTTTATTTTATCTCTATAATTTAAACAGTTTAAAATATTAATAGCACGATTTAATAATAATAATCTTATTATAATGGAGATTGTGTGTTTTTCTGTCTGTAACCGAAACTAAATCACTACTCAAGTCACAATTCCCTTAGTTATTTACGTCACATTCACCATGAATTTATCCGTGTTTTAACCTCAATTATTGATAAAATTGTTTTACATTATTTATACTGTTAACCATATCTACATACTAACAACATGCAATTATATTTATATATACAACAAAATAGCGGTTTACAGTGTGAACGAGAAGGCTAATTTGTATATTGATATTGAAAACTCGAATTCAATAAATATGTGCTCAGTGTTATTGATTTCTAACTGTTTGGTTTTATTTTAATGAATATAAGCAAAAATCTCTTCAATAAATCTAAAATGAAATCCATTAACAAGTCATTTTATTCTTTACTTCCTCTTTTAACTAAATACCTAAATTAAAAAAAACAATAAAAGACGAGAGTGATGGAAGAGTAAGTTTCAGTTGTTCTGCTTTTCGATTATACCCCTCTGTTTCAAATCTTTTTATCTGCATTCTTATTTAGTTTCATTAGCCTTTCTAATTTAATACGATATTTTATTACATTTAAATTTAAATACTTGCACCCGGAGGGTGCATATATTTTCTAAGTAATAATAATAATAATAATAATAATAATAATAATAATCCCTGCAAGAAGAACAGACCTAGTATTGATTAACTAAAAAGAAATATCTTCTCAACTGGTGGATTTTGCAGTTCCAGCAGATCACAGGGTGAAGATGAAGGAAAACGAAAAGAGGGACAAATACCTGGACCTTGCCAGAGAACTGAAAAAGCTATGGAATATGAAAGTCAAAGTGATACCAATTGTAGTTGGTGCACTTGGAACAGTCACAAAAAGCTTGAAAAAAAGATTGGAAAATTTGGAAATCAGAGGAAAAATTGAGACCATCCAGATTACTGCACTGTTGCAATTTGAGAGAATACTCAGAAGAGTCCTGGAGACCTGAGGAGACTTATTGTCACTCAGACTCCAGGGTGATACCATCAGCTAATGCTGGTGGAAAAAAACTAAGAAATATAATAATAATAATAATAATTCAATAACAACTATAACAATATAATATAATTATAACAATAATAAATACAATAACACCATACACACACACACACACACACACATACACACATACACACACATATATATATATATATATATATATATATATATATATATATCCGGAATCAAAGAGAAATGACAGTGATCAATATTTTTAGAAATCGTTCTTGATCGATTATTTTTGGTAAGTTTATACTATTTTTATTTTTGCTATTTTTCGCACCCGCTTCATACCCGATTGAACCTAAGTGAATTAGACGCAATCCAACCGCCAAGAATACCCGAACAAAATGATATTGATTATTCATTTCGGCAAATCCACCCGGGGTATCCTTCGGCGAAATATCTCCAACGCACCCCATTCCACCCGTTAGACATGTTTTCGTCATGGCGTCTCTCTGGTGGAGCATTATTAACCTTGGAAATGTTTTCGAATTGAAACTTTCTTGAAGGAAAGACAAAGAATAAAAATTTAAAAAAATAAGGGAACATTCATGACATTCCTCGAGGGGTTAAAAAGAAAAGGAGGAAAAATATTCAATATGTCGCCTGATAAGGGTTAAAATCGAACAACTATTTTATATATCTTCATTTCTCTCTCATTCTGTTCCTCTCTTTCTCTAAATATATATATATATATATATATATATATATATGTATGTCATCCACAGACACCTAACTCCGACCAGGACCGAAACCTGACTGACTTTACGTCAACCCGATCCGTTGACATCTAAGCCATCGCCAGCTGTCACTAAGGAGCGGTGTTTTAACTCTTTTAAATAAATACTTCTGTGTATATACTTTACGATCACCAGTGAGATAAAATCTGTAAACAGATGATCATTGCATTAAGCTGGTGGTGAAAGTTTATTAAAGTCGCTCCTAAAGAGCTCTACAGGGTTACGGGAACATTAATAGGTAATGAAGGACTATTTGCTCGTAAATTCCTACCATAAAATAAACTGAACCCCCATTTTATGTCCGTGTTTTTGCAATAAATGTTTTATTTTTCTTGCACCCATTATTTTACAATACTAAATATATTTTCTTTATTATTTTGATATTCACTTCAATGTGTATATTCTAAAAGTTTTTATTTTGTGAGAATGCTTAGTTCTAAAGTGGGGGTTCGTTTTTACTCGTAAATTCCTACCATAAAATGCCCAAGCCTAATTTTATGGCAGGAATTTACGTGTAAAAAGTTGAATATTACTTTTTGTTGTTGTTATTTCTTTTCTTTTTGGCTTTGCTACTTCTAAAATAAAAACGTCAGATTTTAATCATCGTCGACGAAAAAAAAAATTACGGTCATAAAAGGAGGATCCAATTTATGCCTAAATTATAAAAACTCGACTACAAGAAGTACTACCAAAACTACACTCTTCTTTAACCTAAGATTTCAAGGAATACTACAGAATTTCTGTGACAAGGAGTATGCACTGAAATTACACGCTTTTCTATCTAGGATTTTAAGGAATACTACAGACTTTCTGCCAGAAGGAACTGAACTAGGGATTTACCAACAGGGGAATTCAACGCCTAAAATTGTGACCAGTATCGTAATACGTATAATCTTAATTCAGATTTTATTATAAGGATTTCCCAGAGGCTGTTAATTATGTGTGCTAATGGAGAGAAGGTATTGTCTGAGGAGAGATATGGCTTGAATGTTTCTTTGTTAATTTTAAAGCTTCATCTCTTCTGATGGCGATCGTTATGTTAATCTAATATTTAACTGAATTATGAAATATAAAATATAAAATAACGTTTTTGCTGTTATAATTCAATAAATCATTATTATTAGAACATATCTTTCTTTAATGGCATATCAACCTTCCTGGGGTATCTATTGTTAAATCCATTCGTGTAGTAATAACAGTAGTGGTGTTTTTTTCGTCTTAATTGGATTGTTAAATTTTACGGCATGTCAACCCTGGTTGAGTCATCATCCAAGCACTTCCTGTCTTCCATAGTTGTGGGGTGTACTGAGTATGACGCTAAACTGGATGTAATGGTAAGGTTCAAATTCTGGAGCTCACGGGAGTGTGGTGTACCCTTTCATCAATATTGCTCACTGATCCACCGTGATCAAGTTAGGGCTCTATCTATGGGTTAAATTAAAAAATGAGTTTACAAATGTTTTTAGAAAAAAATGAGTTTAAATGATTTTTTTTCAATACCTATCAAAAATGATTAAAAAAAACTCTTTAGCATAAAATGACCCAACGAGTGTTGATATACCGTAAAATCCAAACCAACCACCCAACCAGGTAACGTAACTGTGGGAACGAAAAGATCCATACTTATCCCAATGGTACTATTTTGAAAATAGACGTAATAGCATAACTCGAGTTTGAACTCGCTTAGCTACGATATTGCACTCCTGTACGTTAGCCACTACACCAGGGGATTCCCCTCGTCTTTCTGTCTGAAGTCCTTCTTTCGCCTTTCTTTAGAATCGGGATTTTTCCCATCTTTCAGATCTCTTTTAACTTCATCCTTTTCTTTTGAATGAGCTTTATTTCTTTCTTTCTTTCTTTCTTTCTTTCTTTCTTTGTATTAGTTTCTTTCTCATTAGTCATTTGGTTTTCATTTCAATTTTTATTTTTTCTTCTTTCTTTCTTTTCTTTTCTTTCTTTCATTCGTTGATTCATTCTTTCATTTTTCTTTCTTTCTAACTTTTTTTTCTATTTTTTCTGTATTCTTTCCTTCTTACTTTTTTTTTGTATTTTTGCCTCTCTTTCTTTTACATTTTTTTCTTTTGGTCTTTCGATTGCTTTTCTTTCTTTCTTTCTTTCTTTCTTTCTTTACATTCAGGTGTTTTTTTTTTTAATTTGTTCATATCATCTTTGACTTCTCCCTTTTCATTTGAATGTTCCTTATTTTCTTTATTTTTTTCTTTCTTTCTCATTAATCCATTGATTTCTTCTTTCTTCCTTCTACTTCAGTGTTTTACCTTCTTTTGTATTATCAATCCCTGCTCATTTTAGGCACTCTAGAACTTTCTCGACTGTATGAACGGTGTTCAGTGAATTCTTATACAGTTGTATACCGTATATATACCCTTCTGCCATACTCGGGTATATAGAGAGAGAGAGAGACAGACAGACAGACAGAGACAGAGACAGAGAGAGATTAAATTAGAGATGGTGGTCTTACTTGGTACTCTGCTGATTACTTGCTTCTTCTTTTTCTATCTTGTCATCCGCCATGTTATCTAGTTGACTTTATATCTGCTGGGGATTGATTTTCTTCCTTTCTAATTTTTTCTTCTGGGCTGGGCTAAGCTGGTCATTGTCTTAATAATTTACAACACAACAAGACCTTATTTTTACTTTATCAAGTTTTATTTTCTTCTAGTCGATATTGGTTCCATTCCGCCGTGGAGATGAGAAGACCCGGGAGAGAAGACAATAACGTCTGCTTTGCTTACAAGTCGGGTCAAATCTAACACTAAACCATTCTCACGTGTTTGTCATGACTCGTTTTCAAGGGATCAAAAGGTTATAACTGTCGCCGATTCTTTTCCATGGGCTCCCTTGATTCCAAATCAACAGAATCTAATTCAAATATTCCTAGCTACAGGTCTGTTTATAATTCATGACCTCTCATGGATTGTAACAATACCTTAGAAATAAGACCATTGAGCCATAGATGAGTTTGAAAAATGCTTATTGTAAATCAACTATATCATTAGGAATTTGATTGAAAATGTTATTTCTTTGTTCTTTTGCCCACGAATTCATAAACTTATGAATCAAGCATATCATATGAATGAATAAAACCTAACTCTAACCCCGCTAACTCTAACCCTAACGAATGTACAGTTGTATGTTGGCAAAATAAAAAAAAATCCTAATGATATAGTTGCTTCACTATAAATCCGTGTCCAGACCTATCTAAGAATTCATAACCTTATAAATCTAACATATCTGCTTGAATTAATTAAACCTAACACTAACCCTAACCCTAACCCTAAACCTAACCAGTTTATGGCATAATGCTCTGATCAATTTGAAATTTTCTCGACCGGAGCGGTGTTAAGTAAGTTCTTGAGTTACCTTAAAAAAGTGGTGTTAAATAGGTTCTTTACCTTAAAAAAGACCCTTAACTGATAGATGGGTTTAAAAAATGCTTTATTGTGAATCAAGTATATCATTAAAAAATTATTTGAAAGTGTTTCTTTGTTCTTTCGCCACAAGAATTCATAGAGTTATGAATCTAGCATATCTGCTTGAATTAATTAAACCAACTCTAACCCCTAACTCTAACCCCTAACTCACCTTAACTCTGACCCCTAATCCTAACCCTAACGAATGTACAGTGAAATGTTGGCAAAATAAAATAAAAATATCTTAGTGATATAGTTGTCTCACTATAAATCCGTGTTCAGACTTATCTACGAATTCATAAACTTATGAATGCAGCATATCTGATTGAATGAATTAAACCTAACACTAACCCCTAACTCTAACCCTAACTCTAACCCTAATCCTATCCCTAACGAATGTACAGTGGAATGTTGGCAAAATAAAAAAAATCTAATGAAAGTTGTCTTTCTATAATCCGTGTCAGACCAATCTATGAATTCATAAACTGATGAATCTAGCATATCTGATTGAATGAATTAAACCTAACACTAACCCCTAACTCTAACCCTAACTCTAACCCCTAATCATAACCCAAACGAATGTACGCTGGAATGTTGGCAAAATAAAATAAAAAATATATAGATGTCTCACTATAAATCCATCTTCAGACGTATCTATCATTTGATGGTCTTATCTTTTAAGGTAAAATAATTTACTGAACACCGCTTTCCACGACCGAGAAAGTTCAACAGTGCCCTTTTTTATTTGCTATCCTTAGGGCATTTCTTCTTCCTTTACGTTTCTCCTTCCTTTTTTATTGGATTATTCTTTTTTGTATTATCCATTACTGTTTTTTTTCTTGTGCTGTTTAAATAACCCTCGAAGTATATATATATATATATATATATATATATATATATATATATATATATATATATATAATATATCGTTCTAGAAAAAAGTTCGAAATATATTGAGCACTTTGGATACCCACTAATGTACGACACTGAAAATGCTGTACCAACTTTGATGATATATTATAATATATATATATATATATATATATATATATATATAAGGGACGACAGGATCTGTAAAGATTATGCTATTGCTATATAGTTGTAGAAACTTTTTACTCTCTACCACGGTTTCTCTCAATATATTCGTCTGTCATATCTATCTTTTCTTTCAATATTCACACACACACACAACACACTTACACACACACACACACACACACACACACACAACAAATATATTATATATATATATATATATATATATAAATCTTTTTACTTTTTCACTCTCTTTCACTATCACAAGCTTCATATATGTTTATCTATCTCACTATATGCATATATGCATCTCTCTCTCTCTCTCTCTCTTTCTCTCTCTATCGCTCTCTACTCTCTCTCTCTCTATTTCTTTCTCAGACACACACACGCTTATATGCGAGTATGCTTATGGCCGGTCAGACGTATTAGGAAGAAGATGTACTGAAGTATATTGCCGCTAGACCTTGAAAACAATGAAGAACGCGTATATATGTTACGATTTTTAGCTATTTTTAGGCTTCAAGTGAGAGCAATTACAGTGGAGATGCATTTTGTTAAGAAACCTTTGGTTGTTCCTCAGTGTCCCTTAGTGTTCGGTATGACCATTTTGTTGTTCCTCAGTGTCCCTTAGTGTTGGGTAGAATCCTTTAGTTGTTCCTCGGTGTCCCTTAATTGCGTAGAATATTTTGTTTTCTCGGTGTCCCATAGTGTTGCGTAGAATATTTTGGTTGTTCCTCGGTGTCCCTTAGTGTTGGGTAGAATCATTTCGTTGCTACTCGGTGTCCCTTTGTGTTTGGTATGACATTTTTGTTGTTCCTCGGTGTCCCTTAGTGTTCGGTAAAATCCTTCGGTTAAGCGAAGTCCTTGGTTCTTCAGTGGCGCATACGTGAAAATGAACAGCTTTCAAAATCGGTGATTAACCAGTTAACTCACTACGTATTCGAGCTGTTGATTGGCTGGTTTTAATCCACGCGCCTACGCAGAGTCTATAAGTTTAGGTGGTGGTTTTCAGCACACCATATATGGCCAAATAACCCACAAATATATAAACAATATGACCTTATACGTTTAGAGCAGGAGAGTATTAAGAGAGAGTTCGCTCATACATAGGAGTTGTCGGGAGTTTGAACAGCTAGCGAAAATGCTATACCTAATATAGTCTTAAAATTCCTACGCAGCCTACATGACCACGCAGACTGTGGCACCCACGCAGTTTTCTTCAACAATACTTCTTCGCCGACGTTCTTGTTTTCCATTAGCCATAGCTTACACCCACGCATTTCCTGTTTTATATGCATCGGGTATCATCATCCAAACATTTCCTGTCTTTCAGTATCCACTTTGTTGATTTTATCAACGATTTTATCTGTCAGTTCTATCCTCCGAGATCACCGCCGGTCAATGCAATATATTACAATATAGAAGGTCAATTTTTATTCAAGTTTGTTTTCACTATGTTTGATCACATCAGTTCATGTCTATTTCTTTATATTCTAAAACGTTTAAGGGTACATGGCTAAATATTTGTATATGTACCGGAAAAGAAAGAATATATCAAAAAAATCATTACTTAACTCTTTCCATGTCATATTTTACCAATTTATATATATATATATATATATATATATATATATATATATATATATATATATATATATGTGTGTGTGTGTGTGTGTGTGTATGTGTGTGTAACTGTCACTTTCTAAGTGACCTATGGAGAGCTCAATGTACGAGCAATATCTACACATCCATGTAAGTGAAAACCTATGGAGATTCAGTCCATAAATGATTCGAATAAATATCATATCTGCTTCTTTGAGTTTCCGATTGAGATGTGATTTAGCTTATATTTGAATTAAAAAATCAACTTGAAAAGGTTAATAGCTTTTAGTTATAAAATAAAATGAATTTTTATTAACTAATTAAAAAAGAATATAGATTATATATATAAAATCTAAATTAATGAATGATCAGATAAACATATTTAATATTATAAATATTACTAATATAGATACATTTTTAAAGATGTAAAAAAATGAATAAATCAAATGAATCAAGTGAAAAATAAGAGGTAATGTATTATGTTGCATTTATTAGTAATACTAGACTTACCGTAACTTTAAGAGGACATGGACTTGTGAGATTTAATTATATATAGCGATAAATACTACTTATTATTAGGGATATATCATATATACTGATATTATTCCCACGATTGTTTACATTATATATATATATATATATATATATATATATATATATATATATTTTTATTTATACACATATATATGTATACATATACTCCTATAGAACGGATGAAGCACTCTAGTGGCCTTTACATGTATACAGATGTGTGTATTTATCAGTTAAAATCTCCCTCCCAGTTTGTAGACGACCGAGTGCTTAAGAAACCTAATTGGCGAGGAATCGATCAGGTTTCCATCCTGACTGGAGGTAGCCTGCAAATGCCACACTGAAGAGACGTGATACGTCGAAAAACGTTGTCTGTAGATTACTATATATATATATATATATATATATATATATATATATATATATATATATATATAAGTAAAGTAAGTAAAGTCGTTGGGGTGGCTTAAAGTCTGTATCAGCCAGACTGTGAGGAAGTCTATCCCCTTTTAACTAGTGCTAGACCGAGGAGATTGACTTTTTAGCGCCACACCTACCTCACTTTACCACACTGATCACTGTGCTACTCAGACTATGAATTACATTATATATATATATATATATATATATATATATATATATATATATATATATTATAATTATTAATAATTAATTTTTTGTTATTAATATTGGAGAAATGATTATAAAGTGCTCAATTATTTCTTTAAGAGCTGTATTTATTTATTTATGTATTTAAGTCACCAATACAAAGTTCGTCTTACCAATGGTTTCAGATGTTTATCCGTCATCAGAGATGTTGACTGTTATATATATATATATATATATATATATATATATGTATATATATATATATATACACACACATATATATATATATATATATATATATATATATATATATATATATATATATATATACGTGTGTGTGTGCTTGTTGTTTGTTTGTCGTGAGGGAGTGAGTATAAGTAAATATTTGAATAGATAATGGTATACATTGATCTTATGTAAGAATTGACACTGTATCTCATAACATTATCACACTCTATACAAAGAAACATACAGCTATTCCTGGAAGAAATATGCATTTTTTTTCTTTTCAAATAAACAAAAATTTGAGAGACCGAAAAAAGGTTTAAAAAATTAAACAAAATCTGCAAAAGTGGTGACAAAAAAAAAAAAAACCCAAACAAAATCTTAGTCACAAATCAAAACCAGCCTTTCTTACACATTGAGGGAGAAAAAAAGAAAGAATTGAAGAGTTTGAGAAAGAGCAAAAGACAAATCCGAAGAATATTCTCTTTTGCCTGCAAATGTTTTGCCTAAAAATCTTCATTCTTTTCCCGCCATAATTTCGTTTGATGCAATTAGGAATTGAAAATCAAACATGGCCGCCCTTTGCGATATCAAAATATGCGACGTGCATTGGAATTTAATCGAGTTTGTTCATTATAACTCCCAGCAATGTGGTGATGCAATTCCATCTACCTTCTTCTTCTTCTTCTTCTTCTTCTTCTTCTTCTTCTTCTTCTTCTTCTTCCATTCACTGTTTTCTTACTGCATTCAATCATTTTTAGATTATTCTACTTTCCCCCTCCTCCTTCTTCTCCTCTCCTTCTTCTCCCTCCTCCACCTCTTCTTCTTTTTCTTCTTCTTCTTCTTCTTCTTCTTCTTCTTCTTCTTCTTCTTCTTCTTCTTCTTCTTCTCCCATTCACTGTTTTCTTATTGCATTCAATCATGTTTACATTATTCTACTTTCCAACTCCTACCCCTCCTCCTCCTCCTCCTCCTCCTCCTCTTCTTCTTCTTCTTGGTTATTATTATTAGTATTAGTAGTAGTAGTAGTAGCAGTATTTTTAGAAGTAGTAACATCAATATTATCATTATAATTATTCCTCTTCTTGCTCTTCTTCCTCTTCTTTCTTTACACTCTTTCCCTTAGCTATTTTCTGACTGTATTAATCATTCGTACATTATACTTCTTTTTTGTTCCCGTTGTTGTTGCTCCTTCTCTTCTTCTTCTTTTCTTTTTTCATTTCCCGTCACCTTCTGATTCCTTTTCTTCTTTCCCATCATCATCGTCATCATCATCATCATCATCTTATTATTATTATTATTATTATTATCATTATTAGTATTAGTAGTAGTAGTAGTAGTAGTAGTAGTAGTATTTGTAGTAGAAATATCAATATTATCATTATTATCATTCCTCTTCCTTTTCTTCCTTTACACTCTGTCATCTCGTGGATTGTACCATCCTGGCAGACCAATGAGTGAAAATGAAAGAAAACGAAAAGATAGACAAATACTTGGACCTTGTCAGAGAACTGAGGAAACTTTGGAACATGAAGGTGAAGTTTGTACCAAGTGTAATTGGTACCCTTGGAATGGTCCACAAAGCTATGGAAAAGAATTTGGGCGAATTGGAAATCAAAGGAAGAATCGAGACCAGCCAAATTATAGCACTGTTCGGGTCGGCTAGAATACCCAGAAGAGACTTGGAAACATGAGGAGACTTGCTGTCACTCAGTCTGGAGTGAACAACCAGCTACGGCAGGTGCAAAAACATCATAGTAATAATGATAATAATATTGACAAGGCTAGAATACTCAGAAGTATCTTGGAGACTCCAGTGAAAGACCATCAGTTAAGGTTGATGTGAAAACTCACAAGAATTACAACAACAACAACAACAACAACAATAACAATAATAATAATAATAATAATAATAATAATAATAATAATAATAATAATGCTAGAATACTCAGAAGTGTCATCGAGACTCTAGTGAAGGACTATCAGTTAACGCCGATGTGAAAAACTCACAATAATAATAATAATAATAATAATAATAATAATAATAATGCTAGACAAGTCAGAAGTGTCTTGCAGACTTCAGTGAAGGACTGTCATTTAACACTGTTCTAAAAAAACACAATGGTGCCCAATGAACGGTCCCCAGGGGTCTGGAAAAGAGTCTAGATGAACTGGAAATCAGAGGAAGAATCGAGACCATCCAGACTACAGCATTGTTGAGATCGGCTGGAAATACTCCTAAGAATCCTGTAGACCTGAGGTGACGAGCTGTCACTCAGTCTCCAATGAACCACCGGCTAAGGTGGGTTTGAAAAATTCTAATGCAATAATAATAATAATAATAATAATAATAATAATAATAATAATAATAATAGAACTGGCCAGAGAACTGGGGAAACTGTGGAACATAAAGGCGAAGTTAGTACAATTAGTAATTGGTGCCCTTGTAACGATCCCCAAAGCTCTGGAAAAGAAATTGGGTGAACTGGAAATCAGAAGAACCGAGACTATTCAAACTACAGCTCTGTTGGGATCGGCTAGAATACTCAGAAGAGTCCAGGTGATCTGCGGATAATTGCTGTCACTCAACCTCCAGTGAACCACCAACTACGGCAGGCGTGAAATCTTATAATAATAATAATAATAATAATAATAATAATAATAATAATAATAATAATAATAATTACTTGTAATTTATAATCTAAGATGCTTTGCAATCTTTCAATATTCTAAAACTTTGGCTATAAAATCAGGTAATCAAGACCTGTTTCCCGCCTTTTTCACCACGTGGTATTGCATCAGCAAAGGTCAAGGTTCAAGTCACTTCAAGCCTTATTCGCATAAACTTTTATCAATACAGAGCATCATAAAAGCAAACGTTAAGATCAAGGGTTACTGTGTTAATCTCAGTCAATGAATGCTAAGGTTCTTTCTCCCTAGAGGGCGCTACATGAAGGTTAGCTTCGTTGGCCTGTTCCAAAAAAGGATCCATAGAGCATCGATCCAATAAGCGGCTGACCATGTAACGTTTTAGCCATTTTCTTTTCACTGCAAAGAGTTTTCGGTGTGATACAATATTACTTCATTGGCGTATGGGTAATTCTATGTCAAATCATCCGGGTCATGTCACCATCCACTTCAATTTTCTGAAATTTTGTCCAAGTGTGGATTATGATAAAGTGAAACAATCCCCGAAATTTGAGCTTCCAATTTCAAAAATTGTTTTACATGGAATTACCCATCTTCTTATTGTCTTCTTTCATTTCTGTTTCTGTGATGGTATTCACCCTGGGTTGGTTTTTCATATACACCTTTAGTAG
>CM042170.1:27568659-27573659 GCA_023376005.1 Doryteuthis pealeii | reverse complement strand
TAGTCGCATATGTTTCTAGCTATCTGTTTTTGCCAGCGGTTTGTGGTAGGATCACAGTGATGAGAGAAGCCGCTGTGAGTGGTTTAAAGTAAGCAAAGAGTTAAAGTCAATCAATTATATAAAAAAAACGTTAAAAAGAAGATTGTAATTACCAGTTTGGATTTTGTGCGTGTGTATGAGCGTAGCTACTGCTTTTCCTGTGCATACGAAGACGAGTGTTTGCGTCGCGTGATTTGATTGTGAAGAATGCTGTTTTCTTTCGTATGTCTACCGCTCTCAACTAGGGCTAATTTCAAGATAAGTTTGAAATAAAAAATCCCCCTGAAAAATCACGCTAGGTCTTATTTTGCAGATTGGTCTTATTTTATGGGAAACACGGTATAATCTTCTTACCCTATTTCGTGCCATTTGAGGTGCTTGTAGTGTAATGGTCATTGATATGGAAAATAGAACAGACGAGCCGAGTTCGAATTCTTGTCAAGGTCGGGTTTATTCACTTTATACCTATGTCCATGGAAAATGCAACGTTCGATATCTTCTTAGTTTATTTTGTTTTGTTTTGTTTTACGGCATATCAATCTCTGTGGGTCATGTAATGCCGATATAGTTTTGAAATAAATTCACTTTTAATGCATAGTCAATTTTTTTATAAACACAGTTTTCTATTTAACCCATTGATGGGACCCTAACAGAGTGGACCAGCTAAAAACGGTGAGGAAGGGGTGCTCTACATTCCACAAACCTCCAGAACTGGAACCTCACCATCAGATAGAGACCCTCAGCCACCGTCTTCTAGCACCCATATGATAAAAAAGGTTGGGCCATAACGGCAATAGGTTTGGGGCATCTTTTTCTTTCCTTTCTTTCATTATAATAAAAACAGAACGGTCCATTATTTAGCTGAGGTGACAACACTCGTAAAAAAAATTAGAATTCGGTGGATAAGCAACACCAGATAATCAGGATGTACATTTTATCATTTCATCTTGGACGGTCTCGTTTTTAGCTAGATGGTGTTGCGAGATGATAACTGTCGTACAATTAAGGTACAGGAGTATTAAGTTCATCTCTAATTAATTCTCACAGCGTCACGGCAGATTCCCAATTTTGATAAGTATCTTTTTTAACTTCCTTTGTGAAGAGTTCTCCGGTCTTTCAAAACGTGATTATAATAATGAAAACAAATTTATAGACACTCGAGCAAAACGGTCATCCAGTTCATTTAATCATAATTTTAATGAATATTATCAGAAATTAGTGACGTTGCCCTGTGAAAATGAGAAGCGAGGTACTATTATCTGCATTATAAAATGACCCCTTTTCACCCTCGCATAGCCGGTGAAAGGCATCATAAAGAAATTAGATATCCGCCCACAATGTTGGGGGGGGGGGTAGAATAACGTCATCGCACTGGAAAACAGAGCAATGGGAGCCGCTGTGGTATAATGGGTAGCGTGCTGGACTGCAACATCGTGGTGCAATAACGAATCAAAAAATGAGCCCATTGGGGGGAGTCTCACCCCTTTACAGATGTGCCAATGTTAGCGATCACAGTATGTTCCGCGCTCTAACACATTTCTGACCAAAGAGGAAATAGAATTATACCTCCACAAGTTAAAAAGATGAATCGACTTTATCCTGAAGATGCAGTTGTCTTTCTCCTAGACTGGTTACCCACCATAATTAAAGTAGCCTTTCATAGGTTTAGCTTGGCTAAAAAGATGCCCCAACCCTGTCACCCTTATGATAAATCCCAACCCTTTTTATCACATGGGTGCTAGAAAGCTGTAGCTGAGGATCTTCATATCCTGGGAGAGACATTAAATTTTATCTAATGGTGAGGTTCCAGTTCTGGAGGTTTGTGGAATGTGGAGCACCACTTCATCACCATCGCTCCCTGGTCCACTCTGACTCGGAGTAGTAGTAGCTGTTAGGGTCTCATCAATGGGTTAAATAGAAAAATGTTTATAAAGAAAATTTAAGTGTCCATTAAGAATCAATTATTTCAAAACTTTATCGGCATTAAATGACCCACCGAGGTTGAGAATAGAGGAAAGTGTGGATATAACAACAGACAGCATAAATTCAATTGATACTTGGCATCATTTTGAATGAAGCTTCTTCAGAGCTTTATTGAACATAAGTACTTGTATATTCGCTTTTATAATGGAAAGGTGAATGGGTGAGGGGTGAGGGAAAGATGTGTGGGTTGGTGTGTAGGGATTTTTATTTTTCTATGGGGTCAGTCGTCTGACTTAGAAGCGAAATTGGATATTGGAGTGTGGGTCAAATGTTGTTGATGTGTATCAGAGGAAATTTGATAGGCAGGGTGGATCAGAGTAAGGGAAGTAGGTTGTTATATCCACACTTTCCTCTATTCTCAACCACATTTTGTTGGATTTATTCAAATCCTCCACTCCTCATATATAATATATATATCCCCAAACCGGTAAAACTATCTAGGAGCGATTTTAATTAACTTAACAATTTTTTTTATTTTAATTGACTTTCACTGCCATCATAAAGCAATGATCATCTGTTGTTTACAGATTTGATCTCACTGGTGATCGTAAAATATATATACATATGTATATGTAACAGTTAAAACACCGCTCCTTTACGGCAGCTGTCGATGGCCGAGAGGTTAAGGAACCGGGCTGGGGAAAAGTCAGTCGGGTTTCGCTCCTGGTCGCAGATAGTTACTGTGTCTAGCTACACTGATGAGACGTGAAACGTCGAAACGCGATGTCTGTGGATGACCGGTTACCAAGGTTAAAGAGCCCAGTCTTCCCTACTATTCAAACATAGTTAAAGGGATGCATAGCAGGATCGACTGTAAACTTGCAATCATTTTCTGTCAAAGTTATTTTGGAGTATACATACTAAAGGTAGTAATGTTATATTTAAAGTACTTTACCAAAATGTTCTAATCTTTCTTTTTATTTGTCAATGAAGCCACCATTTTGGATAATTCCAGAGTTTGACTTCTGACTAAATGCTGAACTGGCTTGGTTGGTTGGTTTTAATTTATACCATACCAACCCTTTTCAAGTCATTTAATGCTGAATCATGTGATTTTAATAAACAAAGAACTCTGGTTGCTTTCAGTACCTGCTACTACTTAAGTGGTCACCCAATTATGTATTGCACAGGCTCATTAGTGCTTAGCTTTGATGATTTAGCAGGAAGTGGCTCTGTCTCATTACTATTTTGACAACAATGACATAATTTTCAAAAGAACAATTTTCAAGTAAAGATTTACGAGGGACGCTCCAAAAGTAATGCCTCATATTTATTTCCGCTGAAAGAACAAAGGGAGCACAATGAGATCGATAAATTTTCATTTTTATTTTTATTTTTTTAGTTTGAATTCAAAAAATATCTATAGGTTTATATTAGTTATAGAAAAAAAATATTCATCATTGCTTATTTTATATATCAACATTTCATGCTTCTCATCTTGCATTTTATCAGATGGTTTATAATAAATCTTTTCTATGCAAGTTCATATTTCATTCCTTTAAATATTAACTTTTTCTTCCTGGTGATGTTTGGTAGTATATTTTTACAATCAAACTCACTGCTGGGTTTTTTCTCTCCGCAAGATCTACCAACACGCTTGGTATATATATATATATAATATATATATATATATATATATATATAGAGAGAGAGAGAGAGAGAGACAGAGAGGAGAGAGAGAGGAGGAGAGAGGAGAGAGAGATGTGAGGTATCCAAAACTTGGTAGTAAGGGATGATTCTATATGTGATATCTAAGACACACTGTATTATTATTGTATGATCCAGTATGTATAAATACAGTGAATCTTTAAATCACTACAGAGAGCTCAATGTATAATAAACTTTTTAGATTATATACAGAGCAATATTTATATTTGAAAGGAAGGAAAAACTCAACAACGTTATTCCATAATAAATTTATTTCGACCAAAATTGGGGCCTTTATAAATCTAAGTTGATTTAATATAGCTCCCCAAAATTCCGTCTCATCAGATGGAAAATCAACAATAATTTGAATTGCATAATAGAAAAATTTCATCCACATCCATGTGAAATTCTACCGGCCATCAAACTATTCTCACCTACCTATTTTTCCACATAGTTACTAACACGGGCTATGCATTTTTAACGGCAATGAATAATAACCTGTATGTCTCTGTGACTATCTTATTATAATGGAGATTGCGTGTTTTTCTGTCTGTAACCGAAACTATATTCCTACTCAAGTCACAATTCTCTTAGTTATTGACATCACATTCTCCATGATTTATTTTTATCTAAACCTCAATTATTATAAAATTGTTACATTATTAATACTGTTAACTATGTTTACATACTGACAGCATGCAATTATATTTATATATACAACAAAATAGCGGTTTACAGTGTGGAACGGGAAGCTAATTTGCATATTAATATAAAAAATCGAATTTAATATGTGCTTAGTATTATTGATTTCTAACTGTTTGGTTTTATTTTATAATGAATATAAGAAAAAGTCTCTTCAATAAATCTTAAATGAAATCCATTAACAGATAAAATAACTGTCATTTTATTCTTTACTTCCTCTAACTAAATACTTAAATTAGAAAAAAATAACAATGAAAGACGAGAGTGATGAAGAGTAAGTTTCAGTTGTTCTATTTTTTATCTATACTCCCTCTGTTTCAAATCTTTATTATAACCCCTCTGTTTCAAATCTTTTTATCGGTATTCTTATTAGTTTCATTAGCCTTTCTATTTAATACAATATTTTATTACATTAAAACTTAAAACTTGCACCCGGAGGTGCATATATTTGCTAGTTCGAATAATATTAAATATAAAGTGGTAGCAACATGTTTCAAACAGGACACCTGAAGAGAACTGGACTCGCTGGCATGCACGAAATACTTGTCCACGCACCTGGATGCGCTGGCAACGTAAACAGAACTTTTAAGGATGACAGATCAAAGCAGATCTGTTACTCTCAACTGAGA
>CM042170.1:27558964-27568559 GCA_023376005.1 Doryteuthis pealeii | reverse complement strand
GGGATTTCTACTGTTTGGTTATTTTAATGAATATAAGAAAAAGTCTCTTCAATAAATCTTAAATGAAATCATTAACAAGATAAAATAACTGTCCATTTTAATTCTTTAACTTCCTCTTATAATAAATACTTAAATTAGAAAAAAATATACAATGAACAAGCGAGAGTGGATGGAAAGAGTAAGTTTCCAGTTTGTTCTATTTTTATTATACTCCCTCTGTTTTCAATCTTTTTTAATTATAACGCGCGCCCTCTTTTTTTTCAAATCTTTTTAAATCTGTATTTCTCTTATTTAGTTTTTCCATTAGGCCTTCCCCTAATTTAATACAATATTTTTAATTATCATTAAAACTTAAATATCTTTGCACCCGGAGGGTGGCATATATTTGCTAGTTCGAATAATATTAAATTATAAAGTGGTAGCAACATGTTTCAAACAGGACCCAACCCTGAAGAGAAAACTGGACTCCGCTTGGCATGGCCAACGAACTACTTGTCCCCACGCAAACCCTGGGATGCGCTGGGCCACTTAAAACAGACTTGGGGATGACAGACTACCACAAGCAGATTCCTGTACTCTCACTGAGAGAGAGGGGATCACGCTGGAATCGGCTTAAGAACAAAGCCTCAGGTACAAAGAACAACATCAAGAGAAACCTGAGGACATGGAACATCGCATAGGTAGTTGGCAAGATGCAACCAGAGACCGAATAAATTGGAGGAAAGGATTCGCGTGGTGTCATCAATCGATACGGTGGACAGCATGTAGTAGTAGTAGTAGTAGTAGCTGTAGTAGTAGTATGTGTCTCTGAAAGTAATGCATTCTATTCTATTACGTTTATATTGTTACTAGCAGGACCTGTGAATATACCACAGTATGATAATTTAATTATTACAATGTTTGATATATTTACTTAAGAGCTATTGCTAAATAGGTTCAATATGTAAAAAATACACAATAATCTTGATTACCTCTCCTTTACTAGCAGGACCTGTGGTGGATATACCACAGGTATCATAATTTAAAAATTATTACATGTTTGATCATGGTTTAATAAATAGATAGTTATTGATAAATAGTTCAATATGTAAAAGGGTTTGAAAAATTAAAAAGTATAACAATTTGACAACAAATCAATTTTCTTCTAAACCAAATATTCTAGGATTTTATAATTTCTCGTTGAACATTATAAAATGAAAACGGAAAATATTAGTAGTTCTCTCTTGCGAAACTCTGCACCATTGAATTATACAGGGTGACCCATGATGGTACCGCTAACAGGTACTACCACTCCGGGTCAGAGTGGACGCAGGGAGTCAATGGGTGATGAAGGGGTGCTTCACATTACTCAAACCTCCAAACTGGAACCTCCAACCATGCAGATAGAGTTTAAACGTCATTTCCAGGACATAATAGACCCGCAGGCCACCGCCTTCTGCACCCATATGAATAAAAAGGGTTGGGGCTTGCCATAAGGGCAATAGGGTTGGGAAAATCATAATGGTGCTAGGACTTGATCGTGACCAGCGATTGATCGAGGGGGCCTCTCGATCCGCCCTCTAGTCCAAGATGGGGCCAAAGTGGAGTATTGCAAGTCATCGAACTTGCTCAACGCACCTTGGGCTCTATCCTTAAGCATCACGGTCGCCACCCACGCCGACAGGTGGCCCCATTTGGGGGAGTCTTACCCTTGCAGAGGTGCAGTCGGTGCATTCTAACGCCCCACTCGACAGGGCGGGAAAAGTAAAGAAGTAATGAGAAGGGTAATGCACATATACAGGGTGACTCAAAAAACGGACACGATATTCTGTTTTTTTTTTGTTTTTTGGTGAGTCATATATAATATATTTTATTTGGTGGGCATTATATATATATATATTTTTGGTGAGGCATATATATATATTTTTGGTGGGATATATATATATATTTTTTTTTTTTTGGTGGGGCATATATATATTTTTTTTGGGGGGTGGGGCATATAATATATATACTATTTGTTGGGATGGGCAATATATATATTTTTTTTGGTCGGCATATATTATATATATTTTTTGATGGCCATATAATATATATATTTTTGGTGGCATAATATATATATATATATTTGGTGAGGCATATATATATATATTATTTTTGGTGGGCATATATATATACTATTACTGATGCAGACTATCAGCAGACAAAAAAAAATACACCATTCTGTTTTGGGGGTCAACTATATATATGCAAAACAAAACATTGCACTGAGTGCAAATGAGTATAAAGTATTTGGCCCAGTGTCAAAAATGAAGAAATTCTGATTGACTTCATAGAGGTCAGAGGTGAATATCTCCTAATATGGTAATCAAGAATGAAATAAGAAAACACATTTGAATTGATTGGTTGAGTAATAAGTCATAAGTTAAAAAGGGGGAAAGAAATTACCTTTTTGTTTCGTACTTATTCATTTCTTTTTCTTTTTCTTTGTTCTTCATTTTTGTGGTTGGGGCGAGGAGTTATTTTCCAGCTAGCAATAATTACTTCGGCATCAAATAACCCAACAAGAGTTGACATACCGTAAAATCAGCCAACCAAACAAAATTGAGATGAATAAAAATATTAGTTAATATCTTATTATAATGGAGATTCTGTGTTTGTCTGTCTGTAACCGAAACTATATCCTTACTCAAGTCACAATTCCCTTTAGTTATTTACATCACATTCTCCATGATTCTATAATTATTTAAACCGCAATTATTATAAAATTGTTTTACATTATTGTTGTGGGGTTTTAAGGGGTCAATAAGCACAAAACGACGGGTAACAAATGTAGGAAAATGTATTAACAAAAGAGTAGACAATTACAGTACAGAGAAGTGGGAAATACGTCCGACAATAGAGTTATGAGCTGATTCGCATTGACTTACTCTACAAGCCATGATTGTCCCTGTTACTTATAGTAACCGTCGGCGCATTCCATTAGTCTATAGGGTATATCACCTATAACAATTATAAATACTGTTGGCCATATCTAAAATCTTGGATACTACGTACCCCACGTGTACGGGTTATGCACAAGGCCATATTAATGTGGGACTACACACAAGCCGAGACTCATGGGTGGCGGGTGCAAAAAATGCGTTGATCCCCTTCAAAAAATACATTCCCTTTCAAGGGGGCGCCTCAGGCACTGGTCCTTAAACCCATCCCTGTCCCTTTAAATCTAGGGGGCAGGTGTTGCCTGGAGGGATGGCCCCCAGGGATCAACGATGTTAACTTGTACGGCCCAGGGCCAAAGCCACTGGACCTCCCGGTCGAAACCAGAGTTAGATATGTTGGACATATGTACATACTAATAACATGCAATAGTATTCATATATATAACAAAATGGAGGCGCGTGGTCTAATGGTTAGAGTCGTAGGAAATGGACTCGTCAACGCGAGTTCAACAACCTGTTGGAATTTCACATGGCGCTAATACCCTTGGGAAAGTATGAATCCAATTCTCCCTCCAGCTATGGATAAATAGCAGGGCAGACTGGACTCTTTAACCATGGCTAGGTAACCAGTCTAGGAGAAGGAAAACTCTGAATTTAAACCTGTTAAACCCCGCGTAAGAAATTAACCTTGTGTAGCATCCTGTTCGTGCGGAGGGGGTTCGTATATATATATATATATTGGTTAGGAGGTTGATTTAGAAGGCTATCACAATGCAGTTTGGAATAAATAAAAAATAATAATACGGTAACAATGGTGTTGTGTGTTGACCTGTATTTTTATTATTTCTTGAATTTTCGAGGTAATACCTCTTTATCAAAAGAATTGAACTGCTTCAGTTTTATATATGAATTGTGTACATTGTGTCATCCAAATATATTTATTCCGTCAATGTTCTTTATCTATCCTGTTTTATCTGTAATAAGCTGCTGCAACTGTTGAAATAAGCACGTATATACTCTGTATATACTAAAATGAGACAGAAAACTAGAGATGATAGAGCAAAACTGTTTAAAATTTGAATTCAGTACACCCAAATTAGTAAAAAACACCTATTCATATTCTTGCCTCAGACAAAAAATATTTTTTGTAAACCAGTGTAATTTATCCACATATTCTTGAAAGAAAAATAGGGGTACAAATTCTTTGAATTTGAGATGAGAAAAGAAGATGATGGCTCGGAAAAACTTTTGAATTGTAAATTTGACTCAATTCCACGAAACAAGAATACGTAAGGTCACCCCCTACACAGCTTACATGTCGGGAGGCACAGTAATAATTAGTCAATTTTGTTCCGCGGGGCCTTCCTTCCAGGCAAGCATCTGTCACCTTGTCTGGTGGATAAGGGCTGGGTTGACTGCTCGACGTTTGGGGGTCTCCCTGGAGGGGAATGCCGGCGGAACTGGGTAATTTTTTGCAACGATCCCCCGCAAGACTTTCTTACTTGCTTCCTGCAGGGCATCCTACTTTAAACCGCCCATGTGTCACATACCAGACCCGTGGAGCTGGGAAGGGCAAATAGCTCCGTTCGCCAGTCTGTGAACTGAGATTAAGGTTCAATAGCTCATTTCTCGTTGAACTTTTTTTTTTTTTTTTTGTTTTTTCGGATAGGATGCGACTAAAACGGACGTGACTCCAGATATTGGGACAAGAACTTTGTCACAGCTCTCCTTTAAAACGGATAGAGCACTCTCTAGCGGCCATTACATATATACCTGTGTGTATTTATCAGTTAAAATGCCACTTTCAGTCTGTAGGTGCTGATGGCCGTGTGGTTCAGAAATGTGACTGATGACAAATCAATCGAGGTTCCATCCCTGCTGGGGTAGCCTGGTAATAATCTAGCCACACTGAAGAGACATGATGCGTGGAAATACGGTGTCTATGGATGACTATAAAAATGTGGTTAATTAACACTGAAGAAGATATCAGAAGATCTGGTACACGTGTCGCTAAGGTAAAATAATATGAATTAAAAAAAAATGTAATCCATTTTGCGGACCTTCTCTTTTAATTGATATATATATATATAGATAGAGAGAGAGAGAGAGAGAGAGAGAGAGAGAGAGAGAGAGAGAGAGAGAGAGAAATAGATAGATAGTGAATGTCGAAGTCCATCAGAAATAAATTTATTTCGACATCTTTGCCTCTTCAGTATGATCTGTTCGTATCCTATGAGACACAAAATCATATTGAATAGACTTGCTATGTATTCATTATCCTTTAGATAAGCTCACTTGCACCACACAGGTGACAGTTTAAAAAGTGGTAGGTATTTCAGACCCCCCCCACACACACTATAAACACATCCACACACACACATATACACATATATATGGGAGAAATATGAGGAGATTATTCGACAGTATTTGGAGAAAGGTAGACAAACAAGGGATGTTGTAGAAAATGGATGTTTATTGTAGATAGTGATGTCGACGATGCAACATTTCGGTCTGTTAGACCTTCTTCAGGACTTTAGGAATAGTGTTCTTGCTTCAGTAGTGAACATTTTCTTTCTAATGAATTGAGTAGGTCTTGAATTGATTGTATCAGAAGAAATAAACATCCATTTTCTACAACATCCCGTGTTTGTCTTCCTTTCTCCACACATATATATATATATATATATATCATATGTGAAGAGATGAAACACCAAAAATGCTGTTAAAGTGAAAACATTTATATCATATTCATAGCAAATATTGACAATATTTCGATTTATAAAAATCATATTCAGAGCTTGTTTTTGTTCCGGACTCATCGAGAGAGAAGCTGAAAATAATTTGAATTCAAAAGGAAAACATTGATGTTCCAAAAAAGTCATGCGGTAGTTTCAAATATAAGCACATCCGCCACGCGTTTCTTGGTCAGCGACAATCATGTATATCTTAGTGCAACAGTTTTTGAAAAAGAAGGCATATTTCAAATTCAACAATAGACAAATTCTATTTTTCAAACAGGATGTGCGGATGTGCTTATATCTGAAACTACCGCATGACTTTTTTGGAACATCAATGTTTTTGTTTTGAATTCAAATTATTTTTGCTTCTCTCGATGAGTCCGGAGTAAAAACAAGCTCTGAAGATGATTTTTATAAATGGAAATATTGTTCAATATTAGCTATGAATATGATATAAAATCTTTCCTTTAACAGCATTGTGTGTGTTTTCATATCCTTTTATCTATACTTATACCGTCGGACTCATTTCCTTTCTCTTATATAATATATATATATATATATATATATATATATAATATATATATATATATATATGTATATAAAATGGACTCTCTCGTCGATTTTCGACGCATGAGTATTCATCCAGTGAACAACCAACACAGTGATTTGTTTATAGTGGTGAAGGCTCGTGTAGGACCATTCCACACTTTTTGGCACAATCGATAGGAAAGAATTGGTGCATCAAGGAATGCCACGAACACAATCAACGACTGACCTCAGGAATTTTGAATTCAGAGTTATCCCTCTCCTAGACTGGTTACCTAACCAAGAGCCCAGTCTGCCCTATATATATATATATATATATATATATATATATATATATATATATATATATAACTGGCCTTTATATATGTATATATGTATAGATGGTATACCGTAATTATTATACAGATGTTCCCTGTGACGTTATAAAAGTTTCAGATACGTTTATAGTAATTAGTTGACTAAAAACATTTACATTTACAAAGAAAAGTATTATAAAAAATAATCATTAAAAAATTACACCGCATAATTCATTCTATTTTATTACATTTTTATTCAATACAGAGCTATTTTTCTTTAAAGAAATTAACAAAAACTTTGAGTGTTTTTATGGGGTGAGGCTGGAACGAATTAATGGCATATCAGTTTAATTCAATGGTGAAAATTGATTTGATATACGAGAAATAAAAATGTTTTCACTTTAACTGCAGATTGTGTGTTTCATATCCTTTTATCTATACTTATACCGTCGGATTCATTTCTTTTCTCTTAACCTATAATCATATGTATAAGTATGTATATTTCTAATGGCATGTAAGTAACATGTTTTGAGTATGAGAAAAAATTGAATGCTCCCAGGAGGTATGCGGCTGTGTGCATGTGTATGTGCATATGTGTGTGTCTGTGAGAGGGCGAGTGCATGTCAAGATTAGAGAAGGGATAGCGCCTATAATAAAATCTTACCCCGACATACAACACCCAACCCCACATACCCCTTTTCTCCTCATTTCCTCCCCTTCCTCCTTTTCCTTCAACTTTTGTCAACTAATCCTCCCCCTCCCACTCTTTGTCAACATTTTTTTCTTATTAATTCTCTCTCTCTCTCTCTCTCTCTCTCTCTCTCTCTCTCTCTTTCTTTCTCTCTCTTTCTCTTTCTCTTTCAGTCCTCCTACCTTGACATCAGATGAACGCTACCATCGGTTTTTTTCTCTCGCGATGCCGTTACCACGTGGTGTCTCTTTTTTGCACGTGACTCACGCTCCCGTGCTTGCTGAGAGTGATTAATACTTCCGGTGAACACTTCCGGTGAACGGAGTGAAAAGGGGTGTGTAGGTGTGTGGAAGGAGGAGATGGAAGAGTCTAAGAAGGCCGTCCCAGTTGTCGCCCTTGGCGCCAAAGACTCCCGTTCTTCAATATCTCTCTCCTTCTCTGTTACAGAATATTTTTTTCTTTTTTCTTTTGTAATTTCTTTCTTTATTTCTTTTTTCATTCTATCAATTTTCTTCATCTGTTCCTCTGTTCTCTGTCTTATCCGATTTCATTACGTACTAGCAGGACCTGTGGAAACACCACAGTATGAAAATTCAATTATCACAACGTTTGATATATTTACTTAAAATAGCTCAACATGTAAAAAGATATTCTAACATTGATTTAACTCTCCCTCTCCCTCTCCCCTCTCTCTCTCACTCCTCTTTTTTCTTTCTTTCCTTCTTTTCATGTTTTCATTATGTTCGATTGAAATAGATTTGCGTTATCGCTTCCGCATGCTCAACCCCTTTCTCTATCTTTCCTCTACTCTTTCTTTCTTTCTCATGTTTCTGTGTAGCATGTCCTTTATCTTCTCTTTCTTTCAATATAATAAAAACGGATTGGTTCCATATTTAGTTAGAATTCGGCGAATAAGTAACACCAGATAATCAGGATTTACATTTTTGTCTTTCATCTTGGAAGATTTGGACGGTTTCATTTTTAACGAGAGGGTATTGCAAGATGATAACGTTCTGAATATCAAGGAACAATAGTATTATCATTACGTATGCCTATGTCAGTGGGGCCAAAGGCAGGTTAGGATATTTATTGCTCATCCCACGTATGAGGGTGTGACACAAGGACATTTCCATGTGGGCCCACGCACGAGCCGACACTCTTGGGGGATAGGTGCAAAAATGCGTTGATCCCGTCGCCATTCGACCTCAAGGCGTGTGCCTCAGACACTGGGCAATAAACCCAGCCCTGTCCTTTTAAATCAAGGGGGCAGGTGTTACTTGGGGGTGCCCTCTGGGATCAACGCTGTTGACATTACTAATTCCGTCCAGAGGCCGAAGCACTCTGGACCACCCCGAGAAAAGTCACTTAATTTTGATTCCCCTCCCCTTATTTTTGGGTCGCAAAAGTATATACTTTCGAAACTAATGAGTTTAAATAAAAAGACAAAAGACCGAAAGTGTGAATTGAAGAAAAACAAGATGTTAAGGGAGTGACTCTGGTAGAAAATATGTACCAAAAATCGTAAAATTAAATGTAAAAAAAGATTAAAAATTTAAAAAAAATTAAAAAGTTAAAAAATAAGAAAAAAATATTTGGATTTGTTGTTTTTATATATAACTGTCTTTTATATTCTTGTTTTTTTTTTCTGAGCTCATTTATTTTATCCCAAGTAAACATGCCTTGGAGAACAGGCACCCATATTGCGTATGTTCTCTTTAATCCTCAGTCCAGGCTGCTAACTCTTCACACTCTCTTTCTCTCACTTTCCTCCACTCTTCGGCTGTTGGCATCCATGGACCAATCTGAGATTGACAGGTAGCCTTTCATACGTCATCCTAAAAATTCTAGTAGCTTTCATTTCTTATCTATAATTTTTTTTTTCGTCTCATTATTTACACGTGTATGATAATTACACTATGAATAGCTTTTGAGATAAATCTTTTAGACGATTTCTATAAAAATATCTACTGAATGAATTCTTTGTCGGCTTGGGGTTTTAGAATACACCGACAGCACTTCTACAGATGTGTAAGTCGTCGGGGCGGCCAAAAGTCGGTATCAGCCAATCAGTGAGGAAGTCTATCCCCTGTTTAATAGCGCTAGACCAAGGAGATAGTTTTTGGCGTCTGAGGTGGAGCGCCACACCTACCATCAGCTCCTTATGTTTACCACACAGATCCCTATGCTACTCATACGTTGAGTTGGCGAGGACCGGTATCGAACTAGGAACCTTATGATTTCTAGCCGAACGCTCTATCGACTGAGCTAACCCGGCCCTTCCACATGTTGGCCGTGGGTGGCAACCCCTGATGCCTAGGGATGACAGTCCATGATATGTACACCCCACTATAGCCCTTACATAGGTTAGACGGGCGGAGACTCTCTCTCCGAACAATCGACTAGTCA
>CM042170.1:27538964-27551464 GCA_023376005.1 Doryteuthis pealeii | reverse complement strand
ACGCTCCCACTTGGTAGAGCACTTTAGAAGGGACATTAATTGAAAATTCACCGCTTGGCGTATAAGCTGAAACTCGACTGTTTACAAGTCTAGAGTCCTCTGGTGTTTATAAAAAACCCTTCACGTAGGACGTATGAATTAATTGTTCACTCAAAAATTGACAGCCGCTGATAGCCGCACTGGTAAGAGACTTGGCAGACGAAAATTCAGTCAGGTTTCGATCCCGGCTAGTGGTAGCTGTTAATAGTAAAGCCATCCTGATGAGAAGTGAACTTCGAAACACGTGTATGTGGATGACATATATATATATATACTAATGAGTCAGACAACCTACTATTAGTTTCGCTTATTAGAGTCGGATTTTAGCCCTGACTTTAAGCAAACTAATAGTAGGTTCGTCTGATCATTAGAGTTATCTATATTTTGGCTCTACTTAGGTATCGAGCACTTTTTACTTATTAACTTTCTCCTAGCGGTTATATGAATATATATATCGTATATACATATATATACATATAAATTGTTTTTCTTTTGGCCAAATACTGTACCAATAGATTATTTTTTGTTGGTACGACTATCTTGGTCTTTCTTTTTTTCAAAATTTTTTCTCCCTGGTTGATCAATGCTGGGTTTTTCTAACTGCAAGGATTTACCAACACGCTTGGTATATGAAATATATATATATATATATATATATTATATATATATATATATATATATATATAAATATACATATATCAACTCCTCTTAACGTGCTGGATGTGACACAACATCAATTTCTTAAGCGAAGTCTAACGGGTTTGAAATCAGAATTTTCTTTCTCCTAGACTGGTTACCTTGTCAAGTTAAAGTGCCCAATCTGTCCTACTATTTACCCTTGCTTCCAAGATTTGGTCAGGAGAGCACAAATTATTTATTTCTAGTTCCCATCTTTTTTTCTCTAAGCATTTTCTTAGGCTCTAAGTGATGTAGCCATACAGCAACACTTACACGGGATGTGCAACGCATTTGGTTTATCAATTACCTTAAGAAAGTAAGAACCATCAATAGCGAATATTATATAGCATTATTGGTGCGTTTGAAGGCAGAAATCGCCCCAAAAATGACCACAACTGAAGAAGTGCTCTTTCACCAAGACAATGCACCGTGTCAGAAGTCGATCGCAACGATGGCAAAACTAAATAAATTGCACATAGAATTGCTTCTGCAGACACCCTATTCTCCAGATCAGGCCCCTAGCGACTACTGTCTATTTGCAGACCTCAAAAGAATGCCCCAGGGAAAAAGATTTAACTCCAATTAAGAAGGTATATCGGAAGGTAAGGCGTATTTTGAGACCAAAGACAAATCGTTCTATAAATAAGACATTGAATTGTTAGAGACGCGTTGGAATTAGAAGGAGACTATGTTGATGGATAAAGTCGAATTTTGCCTAAAAGTTGTTGTTTTATTAGGTAGGACTGGCACTTATTGAGTGATGAGTTAAAACAAATAGTCTTCGGCATAGAATAACCGTGGGTTAACATGCCGTAAGATCCAACAGTTGTACTCTTACACTTAACTTAACAACCCTGACGAATAAGATAATATACCTTTATTGTGCCCGAAACTATTTTAAGGATTTTAAGGTATACACACACCGGGAGCTGTTGACAGGATTCGTCTGGAGAAACCCCTAACAATTAAATGAGACGTCTTAACCTGTTTAAACGTTTCAGGTCATTGAATTAAAATGATCTGAAACACGCATAACTTGAGAATAAGAAAGATTTTCTCAACGCGTTTTATTTCTTTTTAGGGTGTTGATTTTTTTAAAGATCTTACTCTTTAGACTATGTCATACTCTTCACAGTTAACGACGTGCTGACTGATTCCTCAAGCCAGCAAAAGAAATACAAACAGTCTTAATACACTCTCTCGACGCACTTAATTTCATCTATAGACATGCGGGAATTTTTAGTGCACGCGTCCCTGTTATTTTTCTTATGAACATCTCAACAATGTTTCCCTACACTAAACTGCCCGGATGGCACTTCGTGAGTGTCTCTTATTTATTGTGAGAAGAAATTTGAAAAAATAAATAAGTAAAAAATAAAATAAAAAAACAGCCCCCAAAAATAAATAAATAGAAAAATAAAATAATAAAATGATTAAAAAAACACTAAAAAAAATACAAGTAAGAAAGAAAACATACCACAAAGAAAGAAAAAATAGAAAATAAAAAAAAATTAAGAAAAATAAAAAAATAGGGATCAGAGGCATCTTGATACTCTAAGGGGGAACAAGCAAGCTCATCGTAAGTATTAGGGAACGCAGGTTTGTTATTTGTGTAAGGTGCTTTCTTAATTATCCAACCCTTCCCACTCCCTGTACCTCTTCATGGTTTCTGTACTCTTTTCTTTTTGTATTTCATTTTTTGTCTCTTCTTTTTTTTCTTCTTCTCCCTAACTCATTCTGGGAAATAGTCCATAAAAAAGGAGAGTTTATTTCAATGCGTGTGGCTGAATCTATCACGTGTAGAGGATACAGTATACACTATAAGATCCGATTTGAATTATTCGTTTACAAGGAAGCTTGAACTCACACAATGATGTGACCTTTTGCATGAGTCAGAAAGTGTCTTTATCTCTCTCGCATCACAACCACAAACGCGCATACACAAATATACCAACTTACATATAATTTGCCCATATATATATATATATATATATATATAATATGGATAAAGGAAAGAAAAAAAACTTTAAATTTGCTTCGATGTAATAATTTATTTCAACTGCATTAGATAAATCATTGCAATTAAGCAAATTTAAAGTTTTTCCTTTTATTTATTCAATATATTGCTCTGCCCGTCTACTTACTGACACTAGGCACATCGAGCTCTCAATACGTATTACCTGTATTACTACGGTCAAAGTAGACATAGAATGATTCTCATTACCAATATATATATATATATATATATATATATATATATATATATATATATAAATTTAATTATAGTTTACAATACATTTAAGAGTCCGTTCTACCAATGGTTTCGCAGCCTCACCTTTAGGTGATTGGTCGTCACGTGTAGAGGATACACAACGTTCACTTTAGAAATATTTGTCCAAATATTTTCAAAAGTCAACGTTTCTGATGACGACCAATCACCTAAAGGTGAGGGTCCGAAACCATTGGTAAAACGGACTCTTAAATGTATTGTAAACTATAATTGAATAAATACAGCCCCTACAGAAGTAATTGAGCACTTTATTATCATTTCTCCAATACTAAGAAGGAATATATATATATATATATATATATATTATATATATATATATATATATATATATATATTGCTCTGTATATGAATTTCTTTATTGATTATTATGCATTGAACTCTCTAAAGGTACTTATAAAAATCATTGGATGAGTATATGTTTGCACCTACAAGAGCATACAATATGGTTGTACATTGAGATTTCGAATTTGCCCAACTCTAAGGGACAACAAGGAACAACCAGATGATCATAGCCAACACTTTGGGAGACCAAAGAAAAACCAAAGTATCATACCCAACACATAGGGACACCAAGGAACAACTAAAGGATCATACCCAACACTAAGGGACACCAAGGAACAACCAAAGTATTTTACCCAACACTAAGGGACACCAATGAACAACCAAAGGATTATACCTAACACTGAGAGACACCAAGGAATAACCAAATGATCATAACCAAAACTGAGGGACACCAAGGAACAACCAAAGGACCATACCCAACACTTAGGTTGTACATTGAGATTTCGAATTTGCCCAACTCTAAGGGACACCAAGGAACAACTAGAGGATCATAGCCAACACTTAGGGAGACCAAAGAAGAATCAAAGTATCATACCCAACACATAGGGACACCAAGGAACAACTAAAGGGTCATACCCCACACTAAGGGACACCAAGGAACAACCAAAGGATCATACCCAACACTAAGGGACACCAAGGAACAACCAAAAGACCACACCAACACTTAGGAACACCAAGGAACAACCAAAGGACCATACCCAACACTTAGGGGGACACCAAGAAGTAACCAAAGGATCATATCCAACACAGAGAGACAGCAAGGAGCAACCAAAGGTTTCGTCACTAAGTATCGTGCTCTGCTTAACACAAGGAACCTCCGCTGACAAGTGCTCTCGCTTGAAGCCTAAGGGTGGCCAAATATCGTAACAATTTCATCAATCAATCCCAAACCTGAAGCAATTTTACCGGCTAGAAATTTTAGAGATTGCTCAGCAAAGTGTCACATAGTCTGAACGATTTCTGGAGTTCGAGTGCTCCGAGGTTTAGTTGGCTGCTTTTTTAAACTTTGAATCAATAAGCATGTGATTATGAACATTTTATACCCATAGCAGTATCGATTTTCTTTCCAGAACATGATCATATTGATGAGGTGACATAATTTACTATATCTAACTGTTTATATCGCTATGTAGTTAAAACGAACGGGAACGAAGCTTTTCTACACATTTTCCAAACATTCAAAACCTCCATCATCATTTAATTACATAAATCCTTTTTTTTCCTTGACTAATTTCATTGTCCTTAAGAAGGTTCCCTTTATAAACATCGACACTATGACTTATACATTTCCATCCATTTTAACATCCCGTGTCCATCTGTTCGACATTTTCTCCACACACACACACACACACACACACACATATATATATATATTGACCCATCAACCACTGCTACCGCCCCAGCACTTCAAACAAACATCCTCTACCCTCCATCTCAACTGATCCTACCCAAAACTCCCCGCTCCTCCTTAGCTCACATCACCACACACTCACCCCTTGACCTCCCCGACACCGCCACCACAACATGTACTTAAACGTATGCTTTGCTTTAATAAAGTCTCAGATCGGCTGAGAAAGTCTGTGCATACAGACGAAACGTACCACCCTGTGACTTGTTTTGAGTTGATCATTTTCTGACCACTTTCCTTCTATCTACAGCATATATATATATATATATATATATATATATATATAATATATATATATTTGAGAATGTCCATCATTATATATATATATATATATTTGAGAATGTTCATCATAAAAGACCGATACGTTGCATCGTCGACAATAAACATCAAGTTTCCATAACAACCCGTGTTTGTCTACCTTTCTCCACTTATATATATATATATATATATATATATATATATATATAGCACTTAAAAATACAGCCTGACACACTTCTGATGTGTAGCATGTTCTTTTTCCCTCACTTACTTTCTCGTTACTAAAAATGTATTTTCGAGTATTTATCAGAGGTGACGACATGGAGTGACACACAGAGGTACAAGCGTATTAATATATAGACTAACAGGACGTGTGGATATTAATTATTACAACGTTTTATATGTTCACTTAAGCGCTATTGTGAAATAGTTCAATATGAATAAAGTATAATAATCTTGATTTAACCCTCCCCCCTCTCTCTCTTCTCTCTCTCTCTCACACACACACACACACACACACACACACACACACTTTTTCTTTCTTTCTTTCTTTTCATCATCGATTGAAACAGATTAACGTTATTGTTTTTTCATTTTTATCCCCTCTATATCTTTTCTCTCTTACTCTTTTTCTTTCTTTCTTTCTTTCTTTCTTTCTCTCTTTTTTTCTTTTTTTATTCTATCTTTACTGTGAAGCATGTACTTTCTTTCTTTATAATAAAAACGGAATTATTCAGTTGAGGGTATGACACTCATAAGAAATGAGAAATCGGGGGATAAGCGACACCAGATGATCTGTATTTACATTTTTGCATTTCCTCTTGGGTGTTTTGGACGGTCTCATTTTTAACCAGAGGGTGTTGCAAGATGATAACGAACGGAAGATTAAGGAACACCAGGCTTAATATATAGATTCTAGACGAAAAGAACTGTGTTAGATCATCATGATCATCATTATCATCATCATGTCGTGCTAGCAGCATGGATATCCATGGCAATCTCTCGCCAACCGTCCCTATCATTCATTGCCTCGGACAGGTCCTCTACGTGGCATCCAGTATCCAGTCAGTTTATCAATATACGGCTTTGCTGGAGGGTCCGCACTGGTGTTGCAATGTGCTGAATTTCACAAGAGAACGTCGCTTATGAGTTCGTCCTTGCTTCTCCAGCAGTGACCAACGTATTTGTTCGTCTCACTCGGATAGTTTGTATTAGTGGGCGGCAAGTTACCATATAGCAGCTTTCTTGTGATATACTGCTTCTACGATTTGTTTAGGATCACGCGCAGTATTCCTGTGCAGCTACCATCTAGCTTATTCTCTAAGCGTTTTGTTAGGGTCCAGGTGGTGCAACCGTATAGTATCACCAATACGACTACATCTTGGAAGAACTGTCGCTTTAAATTGTCAGTGAGATCAGATTTCTGTTACATAATTGTTAGTACCCTAACACTTATGTACAATAGTGTAGAAACAAAAATGGCTGTTATAAGTTGCAGCCGGCGGCCTTGAAGAATTGAGTGGCACGGCTTGACCTCATCCTAGTCCTCCTTCCGGTGGATACCGGAGAATCGGTGGAGAAGGCCTCCTTCCTGTCTAGATTAGAAAGACTTGGTTAGTTCAGTATTGGCCAAAACCGCGAAGGGAGCAAGTCGTGCTTAGGTGCGTTGCCATACTCACACTCTGCGCAGGTAGTCTGGTGGGGATTTCGGAATAAAATAGGATCTAAAGCAAATCGAAGTCTTGGGTTATTATCTAAAAACTACCAATGACCCAGGGATTATGATAGATGAGAAATCCCCAATGGAAGATCTGACACGAAGTCCCCAGCATAAGTTACCAAAGAGGATCAGAAAAGAATAAATACGTTTATTGGTATACAACACTTCCATATGACTGATAATCTGTTTAAAGCAGACCATGCCTTTCCTATGCGTGTGTTAACATCGCTTTCTGTGGATGAGATATTACTACCTAGGTACGTGAATTGTTCTACCGGCTTCATTGGCTTACCGTCAACTGTTGAGATGTTTCCTTCCTTTTTAAGAAACATGTAGACCATGCCCTCCCTGTGCGTGCGTTACCATCGCTTTCTGTGGATGAGATATTACTACCTAGGTACGTGAATTGTTCTACCGGCTTCATTGGCTTACTGTCCACTGTTGAGAAGTCTCCTTCTTTTTTAAAACACATGCAAACCATGCCATCATTATGTGTGCGTTAACATCGCTTTCTGTGGATGAGATATTACTACCTAGGTACGTGAATTGTTCTACCGGCTTCACTGGCTTACTGTCCACTGTTGAGATGTTTCCTCCCTTTTTAAAACACATACAGACCATGTCTTCCCTATGCGTGCGTTAACATCGCCTTCTGTCGATGAGATATTACTACCTAGGTACGTGATTTGTTCTACCGGCTTCACTGGCTTACTGTCTACTGTTGAGAAGTCTCCTTTCTTTTTAAAATACACGCAGACCATGCCTTCCCTATGCGTGCGTTGACATCGCTTTCTGTGGATGAGATATTACTGCCTAGGTACTCGCCTAGGAATCGCAAGGTTCCTAGTTCGATACCGGCCCTCGCCATCTCAGCGAATGAGTATCCCTGGGATGTGTGCGGTAAAGTAAGGAGCTGAAGGTAGTTGTGGCGATCCACCTCAGATGCAAAAAAAAAGTCCTTGGTCTAGCGCTCGTGAAAAGGGGATAGACTCCCTCGCTGTCTGTCTGATACAGAATTTAGGCAATATGGACGACTTTACATACGTGAATGGTTCTACCGGTATTCAGTGGCTTGCCGTCCAGTGTTATCTCCTTCCTTTTTAAAACACATGCAGACCAATGCGTGCGTTAACATCGCCTTCTGTGGATGAGATATTACTACCAAGGAACATGAATTTTTCTAGCTGCCTCAGGGGCTCACCGTCCATTGTTGAGATGTATCCTTCCTTTTTAAGACACATCTAAAAAGTGATAGATAGATGACTACTGTTATATCAAAATTTAAAAAGATGAATGTAAATAAAAACCCAAATAAATAAATAAAAAAAAGACAAAGTGTTTGACTGACTGACAAATCAATTCATTGACTCGTATCATTTGACAGAATGACATTTTTCACCTAACCTCCGCTCCCCCCCTCCGCCAGATACAAACAAACACAATGGAGTTTGCCCCCCACCCTCAGAATTGACATCCTTTAGAGAGAATCGAACAAAAAGATCTTTTCTTCTTCTTCTTCTTCTTCTCTCTTCTTCTTCTCTTCTTCTTCTTCTTCTTCTTCTTCTTATTATTATTATTATTATTATTATTATTACTATTATTATTATTATTATTATTATTATTATCAATTTCATTATTCTTCTTCTCTCTTCCATTCTTCTTGGTTTCGTCTTGTTCTTGTTCTTGTCTTGTTCTTGTTCTTGTTCTTCTTCTTCTTCTTATTATTATTATTGTTTTCTCTTCTTCTTCTTCTTCTTCTTCTTCTTCTTCTTCCAATCGTCTTGTTGTTGCTGTTGTTGTTGTTGTTGTTGTTGTTCTTCTTCTTCTTCTTCTTCTTTTTCTCCTTCTTCTTCCATTCGTCTTGTTATTCTTGTTCTTATTGTTGTTGTTGTTGTTTTCTTCTTCTCCTTCTTCTCCTCCTCCTCTCTTCTTCTTCTTCCATTTGTCTTGTTTTGTTGTTGTTGTTGTTGTTCTTCTTCTTCTTCTTCTTCTTCTTCTTCTTCTTCTTCCATTCGTATTGTTTTTCTTGTTATTATTGTTGTTGTTATAATTCTTCTCCCCTCCTACTCTTCTTCTTCTTCTTCTTCCATTCGTCTTGTTGTTGTTCTTATTGTTGTTGTTGTTATTTTCTTCTTCTTCTTCTTCTTCTTCTTCTTCTTCTTCTTCTTCTTCTTCTTCTTCTTCTTCTTTCCAAAAACAAGGCTCATATTTCAGAGGCTCGGCACAACGACGACGGCCCCGACAGCGCAAGGTGAAGCCGAACCCGCCATTTTGATCCGTCTCGGATTCCATCACAATGACACACTGCGCATGCTCGTCCCGCTGTCGGCCATATTTCTTTCTGTTGGATCACGAAACCGCTCTATTTATAAACGCAAAAGCTCTTTCTGCACCGCCAACAATCCAGACTTCCTCCTTGCTCTTCTTGCCCTCCCTGCAACCCCCCCTCTCAACTTCTTCGTCTTACCCCCGTCGGCGTTTGGAACCCGAACACATGTACACATAGCCGATCTTCATGACACGGTGGGGTGAAGGGAGAGGAAATATAGAAAGGAAGAGAGGTGAATTAACAAAAAAAAATATCTTCTAAAACTTCGCTACGGTCTTATTTTTGCTTTGATGCATGTGGAATATGATGTGCATGTGTTTGTATATGCACGCTATGAATTTTGCGCATATATTTCAACATAACTTACGTGCGTTTTTGTGTGCGTCATTAACAATGGACGCCATTCCGCACACAGCACAGTTTGCAGGAGTGAATTTATTTATGTATTTGGCTCGCGAACATCAACGCTAATACATGCTCGTCATCAAAGCAAGTGGTTTTGTTTCAGCAAGCGATAATTTCACGTTTCTAAATCTGACGCAAACCTTTTAATCTGCTATGTTTAAGCATGTTTGTCTCATAACTTCAAAATCTAATGTTAGTAGCATGGCAGTAGAAGTTGAACCTTCCTGCTAATAATACATTTCTTGTCCTAACGAAGGAACACAAAGAAATGTATTCATTACGATTAACCCTGATTATCCAATTTTGGTGAAGCATAAACATAGGTTATCGATCAATATCTATCAATATATTTCTACGAAATCCACACTACTAACATATTGAGCAATTTTGTATTCTTTAAACAACAAAGTTCCTAGTTCGATACCGGCCATCGTCAACTTCGCATGTGAGTAGCACAGGGATATGTGCAGTAAAGTTAGGAGCTGATGGTAGGTGTAGCGCTCCGTCTCAGACGCAAAAACAATCTCCTTGGTCTAGCGCTAGTGAAAAGGGGATAGACTCCCTTGCTGATTGGCTGATACCGACTTTAGGCCATCCCGACGACTTTACTTTATTTATAACCCCGACTCTATATCGAAGTTACGATTTACTAGTTATTTTATTCCCAGTTAAATCATCTTTATTTTCATATATATATATATATATATATATAATATATATATATATATATATATATATAATGAATAGTGAATGAAAAATGAGAAAAGTATTTGCATGGAAAGGTGCTCAATGCTAATAAAGCAGAGCAGATTTATAATCAATGGTGATATTATGATTTCACACTCATAACTTAAAGTTTCTTGGTAATCCAATCATCAGATGAGAAGTGGTTGAGATGTCAAAAACCAGTCGTGAAATGGTTGAGATGTTAAAAATCAAATTTTTAGCGTTTATATGAAGCGTTTTTCACGCGATGGGAAATGTAAAGCTAAAAATTGTTTAAACTGGGGCTTGTTTAACGTTTATGTGACGAGGATTGTATTCACGTGATGTAATGTCATGACGTTAAATTTGTATTTAAAAAACATTATAATCAAACAAACTTGCATTTATGTCACATAAACGTTAAACAAGCCACAGTTTAAAAAAACAATTTTTAGCTATATATATACATATACAATAAAATATATATTAACTCACATACACAATAGAACACTACGTAGAATTATGGAATCTTGCGTTATTCTCACACATCAAACCATCACCCAAAGACAAAGCTTTTTTAGTATTTCTCCTTATTTAGTGAGACTTGTACTCAGAAATCATAAAATCCCCTTCACATAACCATTTTAGACATACACTTCCTAACAAATTTGAATTTCACATTGTCCCAATAAACCCTTACACCATTCATATTTTACATAAAAGGTATTTTTTTAAATAATTAAATAAACATTTCATTTCTGAAAAAATCCGTTACTAACCGACCATGAACGGGTTAAAACTCTTCTTTTTTGAAAAAGAGAATTTTTCTATTTTTGAATTTGAAGTATTTATTTTTCTTTCAAAAACTGTTACACTGAAGAAATACAATGTAGCGAAATGTACATGACGTTAGCGAAACACGCAACGAATGAACAAAGTCGAAGCGATCGCATGGCTTACACGCTTTTTGGAAAAACAATGTTTCTGGTTTTAATTCAAATTATTTTCAGCTTCTCTCTCGACGAGTCCGGATTAAAAACATTTACATCTAAAAACGGACCTAATTATCATTATGCTCTGATGATGATTTTTTATAAATCGAAATATTGTCAATATTAGCAATGAAAATGATATAAAAATGTATTCATTTTAACAACATTGTGTGTTTTCATACCCTTTTATCTATACACACACACACACACACACACAAATATATATATATATATATATATATATATATATATCGTCTGTTGTTTACATATTTGATCTCTCTGGTGATCGTAAAATATATATACCGATGTATGTATTTATCAGTTAAAACAGTGCTCCTTAATGGCAGATGTCAATGGTTAAGTTACAGGGCTGACAAAAAGTCAGTCGGGTTTCGCCCCTGGTCAGAAGTAGTTGTGGTGTCTAGCGACACTGATGAGACGTAAAATGTCCAAAAAGTATCTGTGGATGACTTATTATATATATATATACCAATCCCTCCGCCCGAGCAGGATGCGACACAAGGTCAATTTCTTAAGCGGAGTTTAACAGGTTTGAAATCAGAGTTTGCCTTCTCCTGCCTAACTAAGGTTAAAGTCTGTCCTACTATTTACCCATAGCTGGAGGGAGAGTAGGATTCATACCTTTCCCAAGGGTATCAGCGCTAAGTGAAATGCAATTCCAGGATTTGAACTCGGGGTGACGAGTCCATTTCCCATGAATTTAACCATTACACCATGCGCTTCCTACATGACTTATTATATGCTCACAAAAACATGTCGAGCTCTCTAGGAGCGATTTTAATTGGCTTTCAACGCCAGCGTAATAAAGCAATGATTTGTTGTATACAGATTTTCTCTCTGGTGATCGTAAAATATGTACACCGATTTATGTATTTATCAGTTAAAACTGTGTTCCTTAATGGCAACTGTCAACCACCGGAAGGTTAAAGTACCGGGTTGATGAAAAGTCAGTCGGATTTCGCTCGTGATCTGAAGTAGTTGCTATGTTTAGCCACTCTGATGAGACTTCAAACGTCGAAACACGGTGTATATGGGTGCTCTACCAACTTTCTCTATTATTAATATGGTATATTATAATAATGTAGTTCTCATGATATATTAATCTGTGAATAAAACTCGGTTGTTTTATTGAGTTTCTTTTATTTAGTAGTAGTGGTGAATTTTCAGGATTGTAATTCCCCCCTTCTTCATGACTCTGAGGACAGTGGTGATTTTCTGGCTGTTGGTTGATCTTTTTTTATGAGGGGATGCTGGATGTTGATTGGATAGTTGGTGATATATATATATAATCTCTATATCTTTATCTGTCTCTG
>CM042170.1:27516464-27531464 GCA_023376005.1 Doryteuthis pealeii | reverse complement strand
CATGTGGACTTGTTTCGAAGTTTATTTTGTTTAAGGTGTGTTTATGTATATATATATATATATATATATATATATATATATATATATATATATATATATAGAGAGAGAGAGAGAGAGAGAGAGAGAGAGAGAGAGAGAGAGAGAGAGAGAGAGCTTCGATTATTTGAAGACAGTCAGTTAGAAAGGATCGAACAAAAACTTGTCCGGCAAGAATCGTCAGTAGAGTTTAACACAACACAACACAACACACACACACACACACACACACACACACATATATATATATATATATATATATATATATATATATACATGTGTGTGTGTGTGTGTGTGTGTGTGTGTGTGTAGTCTCCCTGAGACACCATGTTTCGACGTATCACGACTGTTCATTGTGGCTAGACATTTTCAGACTACCTCAAGCCGGGATGGAAACACTTATTGATTTAACATCAGCCAGGCTTCTTACCGATCGGTTATTATCAGCACCTACGGACTGCGAAGATAATTTTAACTGATTAATACATACATATAAATATATGTAAAGTCTGCCAGAAAGTTCACCATTTTTATTATAGGAGAACTTCAAGGATTTTTTATATTATTGTCAGTATGAAATATATTGGTATTATCAATTAAAATATTTCTAACTGTTGTGGCAAGACGATCGTGTTTTTGTTAAATGCTAGCATAATCTAGCTCCATATGCCAACATTAAAAAAACACGATTGCCATACTAATATATATATATATATATATATATATATATATATATATATATATATATATATGTGTGTGTGTGTGTGTGTGTGTGTGTGTATGTGTGTGTATGTGTGTGTGTGTACGTGTGTGTAACCACTGTCCAAAGTTTTCAACAAATTTGAAAAGATTCGACACAAATACACCGATTTCAAATACACACACATAAAAAACAAACAAACAAATACACACACAAATATATATATATATATATATATATATATATATATATATATATATATATATATATATTTATATAGAGAGAGATAGATAGATAGATAGATAGATATAGATATGTATTTATATAGATAAAGGGTGGCTTACTGGTGAATATGGGCACGATTGCTGGAGGTGCACAGAATCCAGGGGTTAGGTCCGCGATAAAACAAATACAAAGTGCTCAATACAAAGTAGAGCAAATTTATTAAAGAAATGGATACAATAGAAACCTACTCCAGTTTCGCAGTTAGGCTCATCAGGGTTAAACGTAACATCTTATTCAATAATAATATGTGTGTTCAGCTGCAATTAATCGGTAACTCGATTAATTCAATGGATGAAAAACACAATATGTTGTTAAAATGAAAAATATGTTATATCTTTTTCATTGCTGATATTGACAATATTTCGATTTATTAAAAATCATCATCAGAGCATAATGATAATTTGGTCCGTTTTTATGCGTAAATGTTTTTTGATTCGGATTCTTCGAGAGAAAAACAGAAAATAATTTGAATTCAAATTCAATTCATCATCGACGTTGCAGCCTCGGAAGACTGTATCGTTCTTGTACCCCTGACGTTACAACGCCTCCTGTGACTGTGTAGTCTAATGTTCGAGAAATATTCTCGACCACAGATGTCACATATGGAGGCTGTCCCTGAAGATGTTGATGTTTCGGTGCTTTGTTGCCGCAGCTTTCTTCTGAACCTCTTGGCTTCATGGTGTTGCGCCAGTGGAACTTAAGACATGAACTGTCCGAAGCGGACTATATACATATATATATATATATATATTTATTTTAAGAATGGAAAGGAGTAACCTACTCGAGTTTCATCGATTGATTCTTCAGGGTTACTTTAAATTAATCGAGTTTACGATTAATCTTAGGTGTTATAAACATGCCCGTTGGAATGGGACTTAACTTTAGTAGAGAAACGCTTGTTTATAAACAAGCGTTCCTCTACTAAAGTTAAGTCCCATTCCAAGTAGGTTACTCCTTTCCATTCTTAAAATAAATGTATGCTCTACATTGTATTGAGCACTTTGTATTTGTTTTTTCTCAACCTTAACCTCTGGATATTGCGCGCTTCCAACGATCGTTCTTATACCCACCGGTAAGTTAATACTTATTCATATACAAATATATATATATATCTGTGTGTGTGTATGTATATATATATACCATTTTTTCATATGCAAATTACATAAAAGCCACTGTCCAATATCACTACAGAAGGATAAAAATGCCTAGAGAGATAAATAGATAGATCGATAGACGGCCATTAGGTTTCTCGCCTATGTGGTTAGATATGAATAGTCCGAGTTAATATCATAGATAGAAACACAGGAAGATAAAAAAAAACTCTCGTCACGTGAAATTAAAAAACGGAAATGGGTAAGGAAAAATATTGCTAACACGTGACAAACACGTACGATGAAAAATATAACAAATATACATATAAATAAATAAATATACGAAATTTAATAAAAAAAACAAAACAAATGGTATAAAGTAGAAACAGAATGAAATGTAAAGAGAATATTGTAGAATTCATTGGACAGAACTGTCATGGTGGAATAGAAAATGATTGAGAAAGAACGAAATAAGGGTTTCTACTTTGCACAGAGAAAGTAAAAAAAAGAAAGAAGAAAAATGGTGCAGATAAAGGACTAGTTTGGACATGCGCAGTAGCCACTGAAGAGCGCCAAGCAATTATTTTCCCGCCATTAGCTTCGACAGACGCACAGATTTCCCCAGGGAAATATCGCCAACTTCCGGTTAGTGGCCACCGCAATAAAATCCATACAATTCGGGTAGGAATTAAAAACTGAAATACACTCACAATTTGTTTTTTTGTTTGTTGTTTTATTTGTTAGTTTTTTTGTTTTATGTTATTTGATTTCTTCTTCTTTTTCTTCTTTTTCTTCTTCTTCTTATTTTAACTTCTTCTTCTTCTTCTTCTTCTCTTTCTTCTTCTCATTTCTTCTTCTTCTTCTTCTTCTTCTTCTTCTTCTTCTCTTTTTAACTTCTTCTTCTTCTTCTTCTTCTTTCTTCTTCTTCTCTCATTTCTTCTTCTTCTTCTCATTTAACTTCTTCTTCTTCTTCTTCTTCTTCTTCTTCTTCTTCTTCTTCTTCTTCTTTTAACTTCTTCTTCTTCTTATTTTAACTTCTTCTTGTTCTTGTTGTCTTGTTCTTGTTCTTCTTCTCATTTTAACTTCTTCTTTTTCTTTTTCTTCTTCTTCTTCTTCTAATCATTATTATTATTAGCAGGAGTAGTAGTAGTAGTAATAGTATTAGTTGTAGTAGATTCACACCTCTTCTTCTTCTTCTTCTTCTTCTTCTTCTTCTTCTTCTTCTTCTTCTTCACATTATTATTATTATTATTATTATTATTATTATTATTATTATTATTATTATTATTCCAATCTTAACTCGTTCATTCGTTTTCCCTTCTGTCACATCCTCATTGTATATCGCTACTCCGCTGCATTAATGCAGTAAGTATTTTTTTTTCTTCATTCATTCAAAGACATTACCCTTTTCTTTTAACATCTTCTTCAATCATCATTTGGTTCATTGCGAAACTTTGCTCTTCTACCGAACAACCCCATACCCACCCCGATGTTGATTGACCGTAAATGAGTCACTGGCGTTTTTGTCATTAATCGAAGAGAAATAACAGGTTTAAAAATAAAAATAAAAACACGAAAATGATTTGAGATTAAAATACGTAAATCTCATGATTCAGGCTTTATAAAACCGAATCAATGTAAAAGTATATATATATATATATATATATATATATATATATATATATATATTATATATATTATATATTATAATATTATATATATATTATGGACTCTCTCGTCGATTTTCGACGTATGAGGGTTCATACACACAATGAACACCCACACAGTGATTTGTTTTATAGTGGTGAAGGCTTGTGTTGGACCATCCACACTTTTTGGCACAGTCGATAGGAAAGAATTGGTGCATCAAGGGTTGCCACAAACCCAATCAACGACCGACCTCAGGAATTTTGAATTCAGAGTTATCCCTCTCCTAGACTGGTACCTACCCAAGGCTGAAGGGCCCAGACTGCCCTACTATTTAACCATAGCTGGAGGGAATTTTGAATTCAGAGTTATCCCTCTCCTAGACTGGTTACCTACCCAAGGCTGAAGGGCCCAGACTGCCCTACTATTTAACCCATAGCTGGAGGGAATTTTGAATTCAGAGTTATCCCTCTCCTAGACTGGTTACCTACCCAAGGCTGAAGGGCCCTATCTGCCCTACTATTTAACCCATAGCTGAAGGGAGAATATATATATATATATATATATATATATATATATACTCAAAAGATCGACTGAAGAAACTTTCCTTACGGCGTAGTAGTTTTATCAACTGTCATAGTTTGCAGAGCTCAATGTGTGCTCTAATTGCCAGAGTCACAGATCAAAGTTATATCAGGAAAAAATAATAGAACATGTGCATTATAGACTATTTCAGGGAACATTGAGAAATTTTCTAGTAACTCCAATCATCAGATACACAATGATGGTTCCTTTATTATTCTTAAGTCATTTGAAAACAGATTTAAAAAAATGTTTTTTCTTATTTAAAAAAAAGTGCCCTGTGTTCCTCTATGTAGACCACTCCTGAAGGCATATATATATATATATATATATATATATATATATATATATATATAATTTTAATTTTTTTAACAACTACCACTATAATTTAAAAAGAAAAATATCGAGTGAGACTTCCGGAAATCTCAAAAGCGACTTTCTGTGGAAACCAGCACATCGATAAGTCAGTGTGGGTCGTCCAGCAAATACCTACATTTACCGGCTTTAGGTGGAACTGGATACTATGCAGAGGATCTCCTGAGGGGCAATGAATGATTGGATGGTTAGCTAGAGATTTTCATGGATAGCCATGCTACTAGCGTGACATTGATGATGCTGATGATATATATATATATATATGTATATATATATATATATATATATATGTGTGTGTGTGTGTGTGTGTGTGTGTGTGTAATGGAATTTGATAATTTCGCTTGTGAAGCTGTACGGTGTTCCAAGTCGCACGCGTTGTTCGCCGAGTTTGCTTGTCATGAATATTTTCAGTAATTATCGAATTTTATACGATATACACATTGTAGTTGCTTTAAAAAATATAAATAATAATATACTTTACTTAACAATGCTTCAAAAGCAAAATTATCAAATCCCTTTACTTCTTACGACTTGGCAGAGGTCTAATTTGCGACCCTCTCAACACTCACTGTACTATGTATAGTAGTGGCGTGTTTATCATTGACAGGTTAATCTGGCATGGTTCGAGTGTAACGGGGCGGTAGCCTAGAGGTAAAGTATCTGATTCTGGGTGCTGTGTTCTTTGTCGGTGGGAGATCATAGGTATACACCGCTGAAGAGACTTAATAACGTTGAAACAGCTGCACAGTGTTCCACACGTCGCACGCGTTGTTCGCCGAGTTTGCTTGTCATGATTATTTTCAATAATTATCGAATTTTATACGATATACGCATTGTAATTGCCTTCAAAAATATAAATCGGACCGGGTTAGCTCGGTCGGTAGAGCGTTCGGCTAGGAATCACAAGGTTCTTGGTTCGATACCAGCCCTCACCAAATCAGCGTATGAGTAGCACAGGGATCTGTGCGGTAAAATTAGGAGCTTATGGTAGGTGTGGCGCTCCACCTCAGATGCTAAAATAATATCCTTGGTCTAAAGCTAGTGAAAAGGGGATAGACTCCTTCGCTGTCTGGCTGATACCGACATTAGGCCGCCCCGGCAACAACAATATGTGTGTTGTGTGTGTGTGTGTGTGTGTGTGTTGTGTGTGTGTGTGGTTTGTTATGTGTGTGTGTGTGTAAGTTGAAAAATGGATGCGAATCCGACAATATGTTGAAAAAATAAAGACAAGAAAATGTTGAATGGAATAAATTGGAGTGCCGATACGTATTTTCGACCGTGAGATTGTCCTTGTACACATTGTATTCTTTTAATCATTATTCCAAATAGAAAAGAAATAATAATAGAAAAATATAAAGATTTAAGGCATTACAAAAAAGCGGTCGTCATCAGGGCTAGATAATTGATTAGAAAGTAGATAGACAGGACTACACCTAACACACACACACACACACACACACACATATATATATATATATATATATATACGTGTGTGTGTGCATTTATATGTATATACATATAGGTATGTATATATATATGTATGTGTCTATATGTACATATGTATATCAAAACGGATTATATATATTATATATATATAATATATATATATATATATATATATATACAAAGCATGTCAAAAACACACCTTGTATTCTAAAAATAACGTTCCATTCATTATTATTTTCAGAATACGAGGTGTGTCAAAATAAATTTTAAATCTCTATTTACCAAAACAGAAATGAAGAAGATCAGATATCTTGCCCTGATGACGACCGCTTTTCTGTGTACCTAAAATTTTTAGATTTTTATATTATTATTATGTGTGTACATATATATATATATATATATATATATATATATATATATATATATATATATATATATATATATATTTGAACAAACTGAAATTGATAGATATGAACAAGATAAACACACACACACTCACTCACACACATACACACACGTATATATATATATATATATATATATATATATATATATATATATATATATATATAGAGAGAGAGAGAGAGAGAGAGAGAGAGAGTAGATAGAGATAGATAGATAGATATAGAGGTCGGTTTATATGAAAATATCACTTAATTCCAGAAAATGTGTGCGTTGTGTTTTCCTGCAAGAATCAATTGGTATTTTCACCGAGCCACCATGTTGGCAAAGGCATTTTATTCTTCATCTGATAAAGACCAGATATTAATAACCGAAACACCTTGTACCAAATTTGGCATTCGTATCCGGCACCCTCCTTATATTTATCAAAACTAATATCTTCATTATTTAAGCTCGTTCTATTCTGCATTCTTTCTTCTTCTTCTTCTTCTTCTTCTTCTTCTTCTTCTTCTTGTGTCTTTTCGTTTCTCCCCACCCCACGTGCACTTTCATCGCCTTTTTCATCCCCCCTATCTCCCTCTTTTCCGTCTCTCATCGACTCTCTTTCCCTGTTTTTTAATTATTGTTTTGACTCCATTCCAAATGCAAATATAATGCCTCAATGAAGGCTTCGTTAGATTCTAGTGTTTTTCATTGATTTCTTTGCACAGTGCTATTTCGCCCCCCCCCCTCATTTTTCCTTTCTTTCATTCTCTTCACCATGTACTTCTTTTCTTCTACATGCTGTAAGAACAGCCTTGGAATAACAGCCTTAATAAAATAATAATAATAATAATAATAATAATAATAATGCTCTCCACCCTAGAGACGATAATAATAATAATAATAATAATGATAATAATAATAATAATAATAATTAATTAATTAATAAAAAAAGATTAATGGAGCAAGAACAAACATTAGTGAACACCCAAATGCAACAGAAGCAGAAAAGTTTTGGAGTGATATATGGATGAGGAAAGAACATAATAAGCAGTCAAAATGGATAAGTGATATTAAGAATGAACTGATGGAAATTGAGGAAGGACCTGTAGCCGGTGTGTTCATATAATTACGCTCAAATCGGTACTCAAGAAAGTAACAAATTGGAAAACACCAGGCCACGATAGCATACATGGATTCTGGTTCAAAACATTTACTTCTATCCACAAAAGAATGGCCCAGCAACTGAACAGATGTCTACAAGAAACAAAAGTACCAGAATGGATGACGAAAGGAATAACTACCCTAATCCTGAAAGACCCTCAAAAAGGAAACATCCCAGCAATTATAGACCAATAACTTGTCTACCTATGATGTGGAAAATCTGACTGCTGTTATAAAAGAAGAAATATACTTTTCACTCAATTGGCGGAAACTTCTCCCAGAAGAACAGAAAGGATGCCACAAGGGAAAAAGAGGAACCCACGATTTACTGTATATAGACCAATACATTCTTAAAGAAGTAAAAAATAGACGGAAAAATATTGCAATGGCGTGGATCGATTACAGAAAAGCATATGACATGATCCCACATACCTGGATTTTAGAATGTTTAAAAACGTACAAAATTTCCAACAATATCATAAATTTCATTGAAAAAGCAATGGAAAACTGGTGAGTTCAATTAAAAGCCGGAAAGCAATCCCTGGCAGAAGTAAAAATCCAGAGAGGTATCTTCCAAGGAGACTCATTATCACCACTACTCTTTATTCTAGCAATGATGCCGCTCAGTCATATACTTAAAAGATGTACAGGGGGATACAAATTCACTAATGCGCAAGAAAAGATAAACCACCTTATGTACATGGATGACATAAAATATTTGCAAAAAAATGAAAAAGAATTAGAATCCCTGGTACAAACTATTAGAATATATAGCCAAGATATAGGAATGGGGAAGAGGTCTTGCCAACATAGAGGACTGCGTAGAAACCCCAATCCAGCAACTCGAAGACTACACAAAAAAGAGTAAAGACAGATTGCTTATGGCGGCAAACAATAGTAGATGTGACATATGGACAAACATAAAAACAACAAAGACTAGAAAACAAAAATGGGAAGAAAAACAATTATATGGACACTTCAAACGACAAATTGGAGAGGTTGCACATGAAAAACCTGGACGTGGTTAAGAAAAGGAAACCTTAAAAGAGAAACTGAATCACTAATAATGGATGCACAGAATAATGCCATGAAGACAAACTATATCAAAGCAAAAATTGATAAGACCCAACAAAATAGTAAATGTAGAGTGTGCGGTAATAGAGATGAGACAGTAAATCATGTACTATGTGAATATAGCAAACTAGCACAACGGGAATACAAAACTAGACACGACTGGGTTGGGATAGTGAGCCACTGGGAATTATGCAAAAAATTAAATTTTGACCATACAACAAAATGATATATGCATAAACCAGAATATGTTCTTGAGAACGAAACACATAAAATTCTCAGGGACTTTGAAATAAAAATGGATCATCTTATCCCAGCAAGAAGACCAGACCTAGTGTTGTTTAATAAAAAAGAAAGAACTTGTCAACTGGTGGATTTTGCAGTTCCAGCAGATCACAGGGTGAAGCTAAAGGAAAATGAAAAAATGGACAAATATCTAGACCTTGCCAGAGAACTGAAAAAGTTATGAAATATGAAAATCAAAATGATACCAATTGTAGTTGGTGCACTTGGAACGGTCCTAAAAAGATTGGAAAAAATTTAGGAAAATCTGGGAATCAGAGGGAGAATCTAGACCATCCAGATTACTGCACTGCTGCAATCTGCCAGAATACCCAGAAGAGTCCTGGAGAACTGAGGAGACTTGTTGTCACTTAGACTCCTGTGACAGGCCATCAGCTAATGCTGATGTGAAAAACTCAAAAGGAGTGAACAATAATGGAAAAGTAGGAACTCCGCCAGATGTACCCAAAGTCGAGAAAATTAATGACTATACACAAGCCAAGTGAGGATAGAAACATTCTATATGTATCAGAAAAGAAAGTTGGAAAAGGATTGCGTAGATGCTTCAATCTAATGATTCGAAAAATACAAAAAGGAAATATTAATCATCGCAGGCAATAACAACAGTTGCAACGTACTGGTCGGCTGAAGAACAACAAAAACAAGAAAACAGAAATGGAATGAAAAATAATTATATGGATACTTCAAACGACAAATTGGGGAGATTGCACATGAAAAGACCTGAACATGGTTAGGAAAGGAAACCTCAAGAGAGAAAAACCTAGTCACTTATAATTGCTGCACAAAACAATGCCATAAGAACAAATTATATCAGAGCAAAAATTAATAAGACACAACAGAACAGCAAATGTAGGGTGCGGTGACAGAGATGAGACAATGAACCATTCTGTATATTTTTTTCTTTCTTTCTTTTCTTTCTTTCTTTCTTTTTTTCTTTCTTCCTTCCTTCATTCCTTACTTTCTTTTTTCCTTTCTCCTCAAATTTGTCAATTTTTCTTTCTTTCTTCTTCTTTCTTTCTTTCTTTCTTTCTTTCATTACTCCTTGTTTCTTTCTATTTTTCCTTAAATTATTTCTGTCTATTCTTTCTTTCTTTCTTTCTTTCTTTCTTTCTTTCAAGCGTACTTTATTTCTTTCTCGAGTTTTTCTTTCATTTATTCTACTGGGCTTCTTTCTTTCTTTCTTTCTCAAGTTTTTTTTCTTCTTTCTCGAGTTTTTCTTTATTTTATTCCACTGGGTTTCTTTCTTTCTTTGTTTACTTTCTTTCTCTCTTTCCCTTTTCTTTTTTCTTTCTTTCTTTCTTTCTTTTTCTTTCCTGTCTATTTCTCTCTTTGCATGTTTCCTTACATTCATTTAGTATATTTCTCTTTCTTTCTTTCTTTCTTTCTTTCTTTCTTTCTTTCTACTTTTCTCTTTCCATTTGTTCTTATATTTCTTCTGCCTATTTTACTTTCTTTCTTTCTTTTTTACTTCTTTCTTTCCATTTTCCTTATATTCATTTTGTCTACTTTCTTTCTTTCTTTCTTTCTTTCTTTCTTCTTTTCTTTCTCTATGTATTCTTTTTTCAATTTTTTCTTACTTTCTATTTCTTTCTATGTTTTTTCGCACGTTTTTTCTTTTTTTTCTCAAGTGATTTTCGTTTTTTCTTTCTCTTCTCTCCTTCTTTTTTTTTTTTCTAGATTTGATTATTCTTTCTTTTTTCATTTCCTTACTTCTTCCATCTGGTATAGTTCCTTCTTATCTTCTTCATTACATACATGGATTCAAGCATTCCTAATTCTTCTTCTTCTTCTTCTTCCTTTCCAGTCTAATCTAAGATTGCTCCTCTCCCCAAACACTTCGCAAAACACTTCGCACCCTCACGAATATCTCTCCCCAACTCGACTGGCTGAAAATTTTAATGCATTTCATGAATTTTACGCTTAACATGTCTACACATGTGTCAGATTTTGTGGGTGAGATTTTTTCTTTCTTATGGATAATCAATTAATCAAGTCAATCACGAATCATCTCAGATCAACCCCCCTCTCTCTCTGTCTCTCTGTCTCTTTCTCTCTCTCTCTCTCTCTCTCTTCTCTCTCTCTCTCTATATATATATATATATATATATATATATATAATATATATATATGTAGAAAATAGAAAAACACGAAGTATTAAAAAAACATGAATGTATTATGAATCTATTATTGATGGTGAAGTCGACGTTATAATGTTTCGGTTTTGGAATACTTCATGCCTATATATATATATATATATATATATATATATATATAAGAGTCAGATCTTAGCCCTGAAGAGCATTAAGCGAAACTAATAGTAGGTTCGTCTGACTCATTAGATTTATCTTTATTATTTGATCTACTTAGGTATTGAGCACTTTTTACTTATTAGCTATTCTCCTAGCGGTTATATGAATATATATATATATCTTATATACATATATTACATATAAATTGTTTTTCTCCCCGGTTGATGTTTGGTAGTATATTTTTACAATAAAACTATTTGCTGGTTTTTTTTCTCACCGCAAGGATTTACCAACACGCTTGGTATATACATACATATATATATATATATATATATATATATATATATATATATATATATTAAATTTGAATTACTATTACCATTGACTAGATTATTTGGCATTCTCCGTTTGTGGCATGGGCTGGTGGCCCAGTGCGTAGAGTCTCCGCTCTCCACTCTGTGTTCTACTGGTTTAATCTCTAGAGGCAGAGATTGTGGTATGCACTGCTGATGAGACCAAAGGAGGTCGAAACAGATGTCCAGTGCTCCGGATGTCGCAAATAATGTTTGCAGAGTTGTCTGGTCATGGTAATATGATTCAATTATCATTATATATATATATATATATATATATATATATATATATATATATATAAAGTAAGTACAGTTGCCAAGGTGGCCTAAAGTCGGTATCAGTCTATCAGCGAGGGAGTCTATCCCCTTTGCAGTAGCGCTAGACCAAGGAGATTATTTCCGCGTCTGATTTGGAGCGCCACACTTACTATCAGCTCCTTACTTTACCGCACAGATCCATGCGCTACTCATACGCTGAGTTGGCGAGGGCCGGTATCGAACTAGGAACCACGTGGTTTCTAGCCGAACGCTCTACCAATTGAGCTAACCCGGCCCTTTTATAGAAAAACGGTTAAAAATCGGGTATTTTGCGATTATGACACCATTTCTACTCAAAGGTATCTGAATATACTCCTGAGCTTCATCAGACCGCTGACTTTATTATAAATGGTATACAGATAAATTTTGAGGTTTGTTTTATATATGTTCTCGTGATCCCTGTGATGGTAGCGCTCAAGTCTTCACGTCGTTTTTTGTAGATTGTGACCCAGATGTTAATGTAAATGACCCATCCTTTTGACACAAGCGCTTTCGACTATTTCACTGGTCATCTTCAATGAATTCTTAGTCGTAGTGTTTATTTGGTGCAAGTTTTGGACCATATTACCTTTAGGGCACCCCTTTTTGATCTCGATTAAGAAAGGACGTGTTTTTCATTTACACCGTCAATATCCGGTTGTTTGTTAGGGGTTAGGTGTTAGGGTTAGACTTAGTGTTAGGGGCTAAGGTTAGGAGTTAGTTTTATAATATTAAAAAAAAGTGAAATATGGCATTTGTAAGCTGAAGGAAATGGACATGAGAAATTGAATTCAAATTTTGAATGAGACTGTTTGGGAAAGGTCAGAATCCAACTATTCTTCATTTAGCTATGGGTAGATAATAGGGAAGACTTGGCTCCTGTTAAAACAACCGGATATTGACGGTGTAAATGAAAAACATATCCTTTCTTAATAGAGATCAAAAGGGGGTGCCTAAGGGTCATATGGTCCCAAGTTTTATTCATTTGGATTTTTGTTGTGTTCTTTTATTTAATAAAAACAAAATCGTATTCCGCATAGAATAACCCAAAGATTGACATGTCGTAAAGTCCAGCCAAGAAACTTTAGAATCTAACGGAATCGGTATAGTGACCAGCGACACTTCTTAATTGCAAAGATACACTGGAAATTATTCTGGTGTAATTAGTCATAATAATTTTGTTTTGTTTGTTTTGTTTTGTTTTACGGCATATCAACCTCAGTGAGTCATTTAATGCCGATAAAGTTTTGAAATAAATCAATTCTTAATGGATAATACAATTTTGTTTGTCAACTCCTGTTTTTCTATTTAACCCATAGATGGGACCCTAACAGGTACTACCACTCCGGGTTAGAGTGGACCAGGGAGCAATGGTGATGAAGGGGCACTCCACATTCCCCAAACCTCCAAAACTGGAACCTCACCATCAGATAGAGTTTAACGTCATTCCCAGGACATGTAGACCCGCAGCCACCGCCTTCTAGCACCCATATGATAAGGGGTTGGGGCTTGCCATAAGGGCAATTGGGTTGGGAAAATCATATAGGTGCTAGGGCTTGACGTGACCAGCCGATTGATCGGAGGGGGCCTCTCCGACCGACCGTCTAGCCCAAGATAGGGCCAAAGTGGAGTATAGTCATAATAAGTAATTAACAAGAAAATAATTGTGTAAGTAAGAAGACATAAAATAGAATTAAATCTCTGCAAAAAACTTTTTAAAAATACCAAGATTTTAAACTGTGTAATTGCTACACTCTCTCCTCATAATGATTTAAACAATTTTGAACTGTTTCAAAAAATGACCATTTACCAAGGGTGTATGCGTTTGACACAAGGCCAGAAGTGAGACTTAATTCAATTTACTCAAGGTCTTCTTATAAGTAGAAATTTCATGTAAACTAGTATCATCATCAGGTCATGCTGACATCGGTCATCGCTCCCAGCAGGTCTTCTGCGCGAACTCCTGTATCAACACAGCCCTGTCGGCAGAGGTTTTAGAATACACCGACTGCACCTCTGCAGTGGAGTAACCTCCCATGAGACTACCTGTTAGCCGTGGGTGGCGACCTGTGATGCTTAACGACGGAATCCTGGTGGATGAGCAGTCCATGACATGCGGCACTCCAATTTGGTTTAGTTGAAATTAGAATAGTGTTTGTAGTACTCAATACGATGTGTCCGCGAGCAGAGAGCCAACTGCTTAACGGCTACTGATCACTGTTTATATAAACACTGTATAGCTGCAACAAAGCGTATTTATTTATTTTGGGGGGGGGGTGGCTAAGGTTAGTGCGTTAGTTTTTGATTGGTTGGTTGATTGGTTGGGTTTTACGGCATGTCAACCCCTTGGGTTATTTCATGCCGAATACTTCTATTGGTAAAAAAAATGTTTAATGCTAACAAAGTTTTGAAATAATTTCATTTTTAATGGATAATACAATTTTGTTTATAAACTCATGTTTTCTATTTAACCCATAGATGGGACCCTAACAGGTACTACCACTCCGGGTCAGAGTGGGACCAGGGAGCAATGGTGATGAAGGAGTGCTCCACATTCCCTAAACCTCCAAAACTGGAACCTCACCATTAGATAGAGTTTAACGTCATTCCCAGGACAGGTAGACCCTCAGTCACAGCCTTCTATCACCCATATGATAAAAGGGGGTTGGGGCTCACCATAAGGGCAATAGGGTTGGGCGTTAGTTATTGAAGATGCTTAGTATAGAGTTGCCGCTGTTAAATACTAATTTATTTATGTTAGGTGTTTTATTCATGATGCAAATAGCCTCGAGGATTTATCGGCATTTTTTCTCATTATTTCTATTGAGGATTTTGGTGTTGTTTTAACGTTTAATTTCACCATCGTATGTCACCCGACCGAAAGAAAAAAAAATACCAAAAACCAGGGAATTAACCGAATTTAATGAAACTTTCAGTGTTGATATATCGGCAAATAAAAGATATAATGCACTATTTATTTTTTCAGGTCAGTTAACTTTGATCCACGTATCTTTGAG
>CM042170.1:27503964-27513964 GCA_023376005.1 Doryteuthis pealeii | reverse complement strand
AAACTGGCGGTAATATGATTGGCCAAGGAGAGGACTTAAATGTTCTAATGTTTGCTTTTGCGTTTATCTAGGGAGATATTTGATATCAGCGTGTCTCTGCAAGTGTGCAGTTGAGTGTCAGGAACAACAAAAAAAGGGGGTTTGGGGTTGTTATCGCTCGGGGCTGCAAAGAGGTGAAAGTGCCAGCGGGTTAGATAAACACAATCGGCAAGCTGGGATCGAATACTGGTCACGGCTGTCAAAGTAACATACTTTATTTATAATAGATTAGAATTATCCTTCATCTACCCGATTCTAGCAGGGTTCTTTTTTATCACAACTCATTGAGGTTGTTGATGATAAATTGGTAGGAATATTTATGTTAGAACTTTCATTAACTGCATGTGTATTAACTGCGAGTGTATTTACAAAAATCCGAGAAATAAGACGCATCAAATAGAAAAATAAAGGTGGGGATACTCCACGTGGTGTAGTGGCTAGACTGGTTGCCTAAAAAAGGCTAGAGAGCTCAGTCTATCCTGTGATTTACCCATAGCTTGAGGGAGAATAGTCGGATGCATACTTTTCCCAATGGTATTAGCGCTATTTGGAATGCAAACAGCCTCGTTCAGAATTTGAACTCGGGTCACCTTGTCAATTTTCTACCATTTCACGACGAGCGCACGCATGTGTATATGTGTGTGTTGTGTGTATACAGGAATTCATATATATATATATATATATATATATATATATATGCATATGCAGTTATCTACTCGGCCATCATCTTTATTGCAGTTTTTTTCTTCTCCTAAGACATTCTAGGGCTCTAGGGAGTGTGAAGAAATACATCATTGTTATTACATCTATATCCACTCTGACTAGAAGTGGTAATACCTATTAGGGTATCATCACTTGGTCAAATAGATTTGTTGGCAAGTTCATGCAAATTATTCTACCAACTTATTCATATTCATGAAGTTCATGGAAATTATTTCTACCAACTTATTCATGTTCATGAAGTTAAAGGAAATTATTTCTACCAACTTATTCATATTCATCAAGTTAATGGAAATTGTTTCTGTCCGTTTATAAAACAAAACCAAACAAAAAATTTTATCACCAGTTTATTGATACACATAAAGATAAAAAAAACTAACATAACCATTAATGGTTGTCGTCGTACAAAATGGACACGGCAAACCAAGTTCAAATCCTGGAAGAAGCTGTTTGCATTTCACTTAAGCGTTAAGACCCTAGACAAATCAATGAATCCAACTATTCTCAGTCTAGCTATGGGTAAATAGTATGGTGGACTAAGTTCTTTAAACTAGGTATGGCAACCAGTCTAAGAGAAACATTCTTAGCCTGAGGGTGTCATACTTTTAAGGAACACGAATATTAATATATAAATCTATTTCTCTCTCTCCCCCTCTCTGTATATATATATATATATATATATATATATATATATATATATATATATATATATATATATGAGAAGAAATTATTTTAAAAATATAAACAAACATAGGATGTTATGATCAGGAAACAATTTTTAGTGTCAATACTTAAGCATTTCGGTATATTGTACCATCTTCAGGACACTGTTAAGTAATGTTTATGTGAGGGACAAAATGAAAGATGTTAAGTGTATAGTGATTGTGTGAATATGATGCTATTAACCGTTAATTTTTATATGCACGTTTGTTTACGAAAGCCAATGACGTGATCACTGCATGTGCAAAAATGGAAGGTGAAGACCATATAATGACGCATGCATTAACGTGAAAAGGCGGAGAAAACAAACGCACATATAAATATTAACGGTTAATAGCATCATATTCACACATTCACTATACACTTAACATCTTTCATTTTGTTCCTCACATAGACATTACTTAACAGTGTCCTGAAGATGGTACAATATACCGAAATGCTTAAGTATTGACACTAAAAATTGTTTCCTGATCATAACATCCTGTGTTTGTTATATTTTAAAAATATTTTCTTCTCATATTGTCGGATTAATTTCCTCACCGTATTTCCATATATATATATATATATATATATATATATATATCTTATAATAATGGAGATTGTGTGTTTTTCTGTCTGTAACGGAAACTATATTACTACTCAAGTTACAATTCCCTTAGTTATTGTCATCACATTCTCCGTGATTTTATTTTATTTAAATCTCAATTATTAAATAAAATTGTTTTACATTATTAATACTGTTAACCATATCTACATACTAACCACATGCAATTGTATTTATATATAAAACAAAATAACGGTTGACAGTGTGAACGGGAAGGCTAATTTGCATATTGATATTAAAAATTTAATTTTAATAAATATGTGTTTAGTATTATTGATTTCTAATTGTTTGGTTTTATTTTAATGAATATAAGCAAAAATCTCTTCAATTAATCTTAAATGAAATCCATTAACAAGAAAAAATATCAGTAATTTTATTCTTTACTTCCTATTTTAACTAAATACTTAAATTAGAAAAAATAACAATGAAAGACGGGAGTGATGGAAAAGTAAGTTTCAAAGTTGTTCTATTTTTCGATTATACTCCCTCTTTTTCAAATCTTTTATTAGCATTCTTATTCAGTTTCAGTAGCCTTTCTAATTTAATATGATATTTTATTACATTAAAGCTTAAATACTTGCACCCGGAGGGTGCATATATTTGCTAGTATATATAAAGGAAGGTATGTAGGTGTTATTGTTACTAGGTAATGTCTTTTCCGTTTGTACAAATGTTCCAGTGTCTCCTGGGTTTCTTTTTCGGTTTTTCAAAGCCATCAAATTCCTCGACGCAAGCGTGCTCCCTATATCATCCTTTAAGATCAACGAGAACAAATCTGTTGCGGCTCAGAGTTTCCACGTTGATTTACCAACAATTATTCCCAGCGGCCATATTAAGAGACGTACAGAGTTATCCCCCCTGTTGTACCTGTGAGCCGGTCAAATCTGACCGGCCCAGAAACAGAACTAGGCTGGCGGGAATTGTGATCTATAATAGGATAAATTGTTTTCTGTTCGTGCCTTGATGTTTCCCATGGGTGCCTCGTTCACAATGGCTGGAACTTCCTTTAGAGTTTCAAATGAGGAAGGGAAGTTTCGACAGCCAACTAGACATTACAGCTGAGCATATCCATACGGTCTGCAGAGGTAGGAGGAATAACGATACTGTATACATTTTCACCTATGGAAGACGTTAATGACCTGAAAATCCAAATTTAGGGAAATATTTATTTGATATGTCCATCTGCTCATCACGAGCTTTATCTAATAAACCAAGGAACCACACGTTTCTGGGTCCTCCCTAACTCATGAGTAGCAAAAATATGGCTGACTTCTGAGTTAGAAAACGGAAAGTTTTTTGGTGGTACCCAATGACAGTTTAACTACAGTCTATAAATTATCATTTTGTGAATTGGGTTACGGTTTTAGTGGATTAAGGTTGTTTTTAATTACGTATTGCTTTAAAAAAATAAACAACAAAAAAAAACAACAAATTACTGTACATTTAATTAACCATTGAAATGGTAGACGTTAATGACCTGAAAATCCAAATTTAGGGAAATATTTATTTTATATATGTCTATCTGCTCATTAACAGCTTTATCTAGGCTGACTTCTGATTTAGGTCGGAAAATTAAAACGGAAAGTTTTTGGTGGTACCAAATGATAGTTTAACTACAGTCTATGAATTAACATTTTGCGAATTGGGTTACGGTTTTAGGGGATTAAGGTTGTTTTTAATTACATATTGCTTAAAAAATAAACAACAAAAAACCCACGGTTTTAGGGGATTAATGTTGTTTTTGATTACGTATTGCTTAAAGAAATAAACAACAAAAAAACCAAATGACTATACATTTAATTAACCATTGAAATTAATTATTGAATCTATTATTGAGACAGTTATTTGTGTAAGTATTGCAATGTATAATATCAATTAAACTCAGTTTTAATAAATATTTTTCAACATGAAATGTATAGTAATTTGGTTTTTTATTGTTTTTTTTAAGCAATACGTAATTAAAAACAACCTTAATCCCCTGAAACTCTAACCTAATTCGCAAAATGTTAATTCATAGACTGTAGTTAAACTGTAATTGGGGACCACCAAAAAACCTTCCGTCTTAATTATCCGACCTAAATCAGAAGTCAGCCAAAATATTTAGACCTGGTCAGAGAACGGTAACAAATTTGTGGAACATGAAGGTAAAGGTCGTACTAATTGTGATTGGTGCCCTTGAAATAGTACCCGGATTTTTGTAAAAGAGTCTTGATGTTTTTGGAAATAATAGGAAGAATTGAGAAAAAAATCGTTGAAATCGGCTAGAATAATCAGAAGAGTCATGGAGACCTGAGGATACTTGCTGTCACTCAGCGTCTAGTGAACCTACCAATTTTGCATCATCATCATCAACAACAACAATAACGATAACGCTCAAATCATCATCATAATCATCATCATCATCAATAACAACAACAAGTATCATCTTCATTAACAGCTGCAGCAGCAGCAGCAGCAACAAAAACAATATCTATGATTAAGAGAATATGATATAAATGTATTTAGTGTTTTGTATCGAAATTTTTAAGAGACTTTTGAGGTTTCAGATTACAGCGCTCAAAATATCATCATCATCAACAACAACAATAATGCTCAGAATATCATCATCCTCATTGTCACGATCATCAACATCATCATCATCAGCAGCAGCAGCAGCAGCAACAACAACAATAACGCTCATCATCATCATTAACATTAACAACAACAGTAACACTGAACGCATCATCATCATCATCCTTAACAACATCAATAACAAAAATGTATCATTATCACCAACAACAACTACACTAACGGTTAACGCATCATCATCATCATCATTGACAACAAGAACGGCAACAATAACGCTCATTATCATCATCATCATCAACAACTACAAGAAGAATAACGCTCAACGCCTCATCATCATCATCATCATCATCATCAAAAACAATAACAACAACAACAACAACGATAATGATAATTAATAAAAATATGATATAAATGTATATTTAGTTTTTTTGCACCGAATTTTCTTGAGAGACTTTTGAGGTTTCAAATTACAACGGATTCATTAATCTTAATTAATAGAAATGGATGTTGAACTTTCGTATTTATCAAAATGTTTATCTAATCAACCTTTTTATACAATTGTCTGTTCTCATTTATCTCAGACATTTGCGCATCTATCTATCTATCTATCTATCTATCTAAATTTATTCGTTTGTATTATGTATCTCAATTTATTCGTATCTATCAATCTATTTATATATCTATCTGTCTGTCTAACTATCTATCTATCTCAATTTATTCGTATGTATGTATGTATGTATCTCAATTTATTCATATCTATCAATCTATCATAATTCATTCGCATCTATCTATCTATCTCAATTCATTCGTATGTATGTATCTCAATTTATTCGTATCTATCTATCTATCTATTTATCTATCTGTTTGTCTAACTATCTATCTATCTCAATTTATTCATATCTATCCATCTATCACAATTCATTCGTATCTATCTATCTATCCATCCATCTATTTATCTATCTATCTATCTGTCTGTCTAACTATCGATCTATCTCAATTTATTCATATCTATGCATCTATTACAATTCATTCGTATCTATCTATCTATCTATCTATCTCAATTTATTTGTATGTATGTTTCTCAATTTATTCGTATCTATCTATCTATTTATATATATCTATCTATCTGACTGTCTAACTATCTATCTATCTCAATTTATTCATATCTATCTATCTATCTATCTATCTATCTATCTATCTATCTCAATTCATTCGTATGTATGTATGTATGTGTTATAGGTGACACACCCTATAAGACCAATGGAATGCGCCAACAGCTTACTATAAATAAACAGGGATAATTGTGGCTTAAGCAAGCCAATGCGAGTGCCAATAACTCTGTTCGTCGGACGTAATTTCCACATCCCTCTATTGTATTGTCTACTTTCTGTTAATACATTTCTACTTTTCGTTACCCGTTGTTTTGTTCTTTTTTTTGGACCCCTTAAAACCTCACAACAGTATGTATGTATGTATGTATGTATCTCAATTTATTCATATCTATCCATCTATCACAATTTATTCATTTTTTTTCAGAATAAAAGGGGTGCCAAAAAGCACAAACAATCTCGCAACTTTTTGACACACTTTTTACATATATATATAGAGAGATGCACACATATATACGCATACACACAAATACACTTACATACACACATATATTGAAATACTTACTCTTTCAATATATATATATATATATACAAGCGTTCCTCTACTAAATTTAAGTCCCATTCCAACGGGCATGTTTATAACACCAAAGATTAATCGTAAACTCGATTAATTTAAAAGTAACCCTGAAGAATCTATCGATGAAACTCGAGTAGGTTACTCATTTCCATTCTTAAATAAATTTATGCTCTACATTGTATTGAGCACTTTGTATTTGTTTTTTCTCAACCTTAACCTCTGGATATTGTGCGCTTCCAACGATCGTTCTTATACCCACCGGTAAGTTAATACTTATACATATACAAATATATATATATATATATATATATATATATATATATATATATATGTTTGCGTGAGTTTATATATGTGTGAGTATATGAGTATGTATATGAGTGCATCCCGAAATATAGAGGTATAAACATTTCTTTACTTGTGCTTCATTCTCTATGCTCTTCAAATGTAAATACATACAAACTTCCCATCAACGGACTAATGGGGATAGAGTTGGTTCATATAAGTCCGTAGATGGGAAGGTTTATTTTAACGTAGATCGTCATGTCCTATAACCATTACACAACGGTAGCCACTACAAATGCGAAGGAATTATTTGTGAGTCATAAAGCAACTATTGTAAATATCTGTAGTAATGATTATATTTTCTTAACGTTTTTAAGGATCTTCGTAACATCTCTCCTTAATATTATGGCCATTATGATTGTTAATATATATATATATATATATTATATATATATATATATATATATATTATTATATAATATAACCTGTCTGATGAGGCTAGACTCTTTTGAGTTTCTGGTCGAAATTAATGTTATTGCAGGATGAGGGTCTGTTAAGTTTTTCTTTCATTGAAAGTTAGATTTTGCTCTGTATATAATTAGTTTATTGAGCTCTCTTAGGGATTCATAAAAATCCTTGTATGAATATATGTTTGCAACTAGAAAAGGGTTAACTTCGAAGTTCCATGATGGCTCCCGATTATGATAAGAAAGTTCCCGAGTTCGAAAAGAAGGTTCCTGAGTCCGAAAAGAAGGTTCCCAAGTCCGAGTAGGTTCCCGAGTCCGACAAGAAATAACTGAAGAAGGCCGGAGAGCATATCGACCGAAACGTTGTACAAATAACAATGAAGATGCGGACAATAGTCCGAATAATGCAGATAATACTAATCATCAAACCTCATCTCAAACATTCAGAGAAATCGTAAATAATTTGGGTTCTGTTTTTTCTGGGTCACTCAACTAGGGAATAACCCAACCCAGTTCCCAAACACTCCGACTCCTTCACAAACGATCCACCAACATCCACCCACTTTTCAATTTTTATCTTCTTACAAAATCTACTCGAGTCGATCGGCTTTACTCCGTTCGAACGGATTTAACCCTTTGAATTGTGACTATGATTAGATCATTCATATTCCCATTGCCTTTCTCCGATAACGATCTGTTTCTGTTTTTGTTGTTGTTGTTGTTTTTTTTTTTTTTGCTTTGATCAATGACGTCACTGATGCTCATCTGAAATTAAGGCGACTTAGAGATACAGCCCAATATGGCACAGTGACCTTTCCGAAGAGACACCCACCCTAACATATACTGTTACATAATCTATGCGGTTGCATAAGATTATTGTCAATCCCCTGTATTTCTAAAGGGATGGCCCTTTTCATATCACGACCGGGACTTTCCATGGAATAGTACAGAAAGCCCGCGAAATACGGGAAGTCACGTGGGACCTGGTTGGGTCCAGAGTTTCAGTTTAGACGTCAGCCAGAGAAGATGTCCTGCCTTAACTGGAACTCACACTGCATACGCGCGCTATGTTAGTCAGCTATTTAGTTACATGAAATGTATAGTTAAGTAAATAAAAGCTTAAGAAAATAACACGGTTTTGTGGTTGGTGAATATCTTGGTAACAAGACTGATCTAGAAGAAAAAATGAGTTAAGTGCGACCGACCACCAAGACGAAGTCCAGACGCTAGAAGAGATGTTAGAAGAAGACGTAAGATAGAAAGGACGTCAGAAGAAGAATAGAAGTAAGTAAAGAAGGGTATACAACAATACGTTAACTCTGCCTCTATATACACACAAAGACTGCCTACCACCCCGATAAAATCGATTTCATACATTACCCGTCGTTCTTAGGATAAAATGTATTGTTTTTTTTGTCTTTATGATTCTGGGACCTCATTCAAATACGTCAGACCTATTTACAAAATAAACCGCAAACGTTATTTAGCGTCATCTGAATGACAAAAACAAAACAACAGTTTTAGAAAGGTGTTTAAAAAAAAAAGAAATTGAGTGCCCATTACGAATGAATTCAACAAAATGTCTTCGGCATAAAATAACCTAACAAGGGTTGACATGCCGTAAGACCAATCAACAAACCAACCGAAGAGACACACAATCACATATATATATTTACCAACCCCTCCACACAAGCAAGATGTGACATAGGGTCAATTTCTTAAGCGGAATGTAACAGGTTTGAATTCACAGTTTTCTTTCTTCTAGACAAGTTACCTAGCCATGGTTAAAGAGCCCAGTCTGTCCTGATATTTGCCCATATTTGGAGGGAGAGTAGGATTCATACCTTTCCCAAGGGTATTAGCGCTAAGTGAAATGTAATTACTACGTCCAGGATTTGAACTCGAGGTGACAATTCCATTTCCCATGACTTTAGCCATTACACCACGCGCTTCCTAATCACAATTACATATAGATCAATAAGTAAAGTCGTCGGGGCAGCCTAATGTCGGTATCAGCCAGACAGCGAGGGAGTCTATCCACTTTCACTAGTGCTAGACCAAGGAGATTATTTTAGCGTCTGAGGTGGAGCGCCACGCCTACCATCAGCTCCTTACTTTACCACTCAGATCCATGTGCTACTCATACGCTGAGTTGGCGAGGACCGGTATCGAACTAGGAACCTTGTGGTTTCTAACCGAACTCTCTACCGACTGAGCTAACCCGACCCTACTGCCTCTATATACACACTAAGACTGATTAGCCTCCAGTTGAAATCTATTTGATAGAAGGAGCCCCCACCACCACCACCACTACCACCACCACCACCTCCAAAAAAACCAAAAAAAAAACAGAACCTAATTTTTTGGGTCACCCTGTATATATACTACTACTGATGCAGACTACCAGCACAAAAAAAAACTAAAAACAAACAAAACAAAACAAAAAAAAAAACGAACAAAAACAACAATTTTTGTCTTTTTGGGTCACCCTGTATTTTACACATAATTCTCAGAATAAACTTTGCTTTTTCACCTTTACAATTCTGGTACCTTATCCTCGACACTTGATTGGTGGATTTGAAGGAAACTTTATCTTATCACTGATTTTCAATTGTTCAATAAGTACAAGCTATTTATATATAAACTAGCTGCGGCTACCCGGCGTCGCCTGGGTAGAGGGGGATTTTTTAAAAGTTATTCCCGCAGATCCATTATTACTGAATCGGGAGTTGAATCCTCACGGGATGCCCCATTCAAATCCCTATGTAAAAAAAAAATACCATGCATTGATCCAGATACTCTGAAAAGATATGTTAATGTCTACTATGTAAAATATTAAATGAAGAAAAAAAGGGATTTTTTTTAAGTTAGTCCTGCAGATCATTATTACTGAATCACGGTTTATCTCTCTTTT
>CM042170.1:27491329-27503864 GCA_023376005.1 Doryteuthis pealeii | reverse complement strand
CCTAATTTAATTCACGCGATGTAACCCTGACGATTCAGATGATGAAACTCGAGCTAGGGATTACTTTATTTCCATTTCTTAAAAAATTGCCTCTTACATTGTATTTGAGCACTTTGTTATTGTTTTTCACGTCTTAACCCCTGGGTACTGCTGCGCTCCCAATGATCGTACCCGCCTACCTACGGGTAAGGCCACTATCATACACACACACACACACACACACACACACACACACATAAATATTATATATATATATATAATATATATAACGATAGGGAGTAGTCTCACGGTGCGCCTTTACTTATATAAATAAAATGTTGTTTAGGTTAAAATCCTCGTTCGTTAGAGCCATGGGCTGATGCAGAGTGTTAATATCAGACTGATGATATATCGATCGGCTTTCATCCAGCTGCGAGGTAGCCTTCCTAATGTCTAGCTACACTGAAGAGACGTGTTTGGTGGAAACATAGAATCTATCTATCTATCTATATTGGTAGAGCGTCCTTCTAGGAACCTCAAGTTCGGTTCCATACCGGCACTCGCTAACTCAGCGTATGAGTAGCACATAGATATTCGGTTACCGCGTAGCTGTGGTAAGTTGTGTTGCTCCGTCTCCTCTCTCTCTCTCTTCTCTTAATATATATATATAGTATATATATATATATATATATATATATATAATTATACAGCGGTGTGCGTATCTGTATGTATATATAAATTATATTTATTTATCTCGGACAGTTTATATCTGCTTTACTGCCCTCTCTACATATTATCTACTATCTGCTTAATATCTATTTAAGTTATTACTCTTTGTAATTATGTATGTATTTATGTATGTGTGATTGTGTGTGTGCGAGCATGTGCGTATCTATAATGTTTCTATAAATCTATCTAACTGCCTACATATCTACCATATTATATAGCCTGGCACTACGTAGTGTACTGCGTTAGCCCAAGCTAAATTTGAAGAAGTTATTAGATGAGTTTGCATTCTAATTGGGCACCCCATACTTCTTGCCTTGAGCCACAATCTAAGCAAGCTAATAAATAAATATATGTATCTGAGTCAATTCCCATCTATCTATCTATCTACATATATTCTCAATCCCTGATAGCCTATTTCAAGCTACTCGCTTATATCTTATCTATCTATCTATCTATGTCTGTCTGTCTGTCTGTCTCTGTCTGTCTGTCTCTCTCTCTCTCTCTCGTATTGTCTCTGTATCTCTTCCCTCTATCTGTCTGTCAGTCGTCTGTCAGTCTCTCTCTCTCTCTCTCTCTCTCTCCTCGTCTATATTATATATATATATTATATATATATATATATATTATATAATATATAAAATAAAATACATACCATAATATATATATAATATATATATATATATAATATATATATATATATATATTACGTGTTTGCCACCTATGTTGTCTTTCACTATAATTCTCCAACCTACATATACATATATAGCTACATATGTATCTTCAGTCTGCTCCTATCTATCTATCTATCTATTCTATCTATCTATGCATCCAGTATCACTATCTATCCAGCTATTCAACTGAACGCTTCATGCTCTATCTATATATTACCTATTCTTTTATCAGCTGCTATTTTTATGCCTAAATGAAAGTCAAAATCATTATGCTCAGAGAGGCGGATGCCAGACGACCCTATGATTTTAATTTTTATTTACTTTCTGATTAAATTTTCTTTAAAAAAATTTAATCCCACTGCCCACCCCGCCAGTAGTTGCCAGTTTCACTTAGTTTCTTCCCAATTATTTTATTTCCATCAATACCACTGACAACTGTGGAGAACAAAGAGGATTAATTCAGCGATGACCTCCGTGTCTCCAGAGTTGTCAGGAAGGCTCAGTTCGGTAGAGCGCTTCCGGTAGAAACCACAAGGTTTCCTAATTCGATACGGTCTCGCCAACTTCGTATGAGTACTGAGTAGCACAGGGATCTGTGCTGTAAAGTAAGGAGCTGATGGTAGGTGTGCCGCTCACCCGTCAGATGCCCTAAACAATCTCCTTGGTCTAGCGCGCCCATTCAAAAGGGGATAGACTCCCTCGCTGACTGGCTGATACCGACTTTAGCCGCCCCGACGACTTTACTACTACTTATATAATATATAATATATATATAGAAGAGAGAGAGAGAGAGAGAGACAGACAGACAGACAAGAGACAGAGACAGAGACAGAGTATGTGACAGAAAATAATGGCACATATGAACCACACACACACACACACACACTCTCTCACACACACACACACACACACACACATATATATATTACATAGATATATATATATATTACTATTAGATATGAACTGTTATACAGAGTTTTACGGAGCATTTACTAAGGTGTCTGGTTATTGCCTTCTCAGAAATGCGCATCTCATTGTCTCTTCATATGTTGGTAAACAAACGATTTACCTATAAATGTGCTATAATTAAGAAATAATATTATATATATATATAATATATATATATGTGTGTGTGTGTGTGTGTTTCGTGTGTGTGTGTGTAATTTGCATAAAATGATAAGAATAAATCTATCTATCTATCTATATCTATATAATCTATTATCTATATCTATTTATATGATATATATATAATATATATATATATATATATTATATTATATATTTGTTGTCGAAGCGGTCTCAGTATGCCTGTCTCGCAAGTATTATATATTTGTGTTTATATAGGTAGAAGCTATCCGTTTGTGTAGGTAGATATATCAAGTTTTGGCGGCATTAGGCTGAAGCCATTGAAGAAATATAAAAACTCGCTTGTTTTAGAGAAGAGTTTGGTTTATAGTAATTTTCGGATTTCTAGATTGTATATATATATATATATATATATATATAGTATATATTAGAGAGAGAGAGAGAGAGAGAGAGAGAGAGAGAGAGAGAGAGAAAAGAGATATGAACATACAGATAAATATTCATATATATATGTCATATTCAGTTTGTTCACATTAGCTTTATATTTTCTCTCTCTCTCTCCCCCTCTCTCTCTCCCCTCTCTTCTCTCTCTCTCTCTCTCTCTCTCTCCTCTCTCTTCTCTTCCTCTCTCTCTCTCTAATGAACAGCCAAAGAGACCAGCGACATTTTCTTTCACTTTTCTGCATGGAAGGGAGATTATAATCCGCGAAAATTACTAAATAAACCAAACTCTCTCGTTAAAACAAGCGAGTTTCTTATATTTCTTTAATGCTTCACACTAATGCCCAAACTTGATATATCTACCTACCACAAAACGGATACTTATATACCTATAAAACACAAATATTATATACTGCGAGAAGCTATACTGAGACCCTTCTGAACAACCAATATATATATTATATATATATATAAATATATAATAATATATATACATATAAATAGATATAGGGATATAGATATGATATAGATATAGATAGATAGATAGATATCTTATCAATGCAAATGACCACACACACACACACACACACACACACACACATTATATATAATATATATATATTATATATATATATATTCATTATATGCCAATTTATAGGTAAATAGTTTGGGGGGGGGGTTTTACCAACATATTGATGAGACATAGATGACGCATTTGATCTGAGAGGCAATAACCAGAAACCTTAGGTAAATGCTCCGCCCGGTAAAACTCTTGTATAAACAGTTTATATCTAATAAGTAATATATATATATTATATATGTATATATATATATGTGTGTGTGTGTGGTTGTGTGTGAGAGAGTTGTGGTCTGTGTGTGTGTGTGTGTTCATATGTGCCAATCTATTTTCTGCTCACATCTCTCTGTCTCTGTCTCGTCTCTGCTCTGTCTCTGCTCTCCTCTCTCTCTCTCTCTCTCATATATATTATATATATTATCATATATAAATAAGTAAGTAAAAGTCGTCGGGGCGGCCTAAAGTCTGGTAATCAGCCAGTCAAGCGAGGAGTCTATCCCCACTTTTCAATAGCGCTAGACCAAGGAGTTTGTAGCCATCTGAGTGGAGCGCCACACCTACCAATCAGCTTCCTTACTTACAGCACAGATCCCTGCTGCTACTCATACTCATACGAGTTGGCGAGGACCGGTATCGAATTAGGAACCTTGTGGTTTCTAGCCGAACGCCTCTACCGACTGAGCCTTCCCTGACAACGCTGGAGACACGGATGGCGTTCATCGCTGCAATTAATCCTCTTTTCTCCACAGTTGTCAGTGGTATTGATCGGAAAAAAAATAATTGGGAAGAAAACTAGGTGAAAACTGCACTACGGGCGGGGTGCAGTGGGATTAAATTTTTAAGAAAAATTTATATCAGAAAGTAAATAAAATAAAAAATCACTAGGGTTCGTCTGGCATTCCCCTCTCTGAGGCATAATGAATTTTGACTGTCATTTAGCGCATAAAAAATAGCCATGCATAAAAAAGATAGGTAAATATATAGATAAGACGATGAACAGTTAGTTAGATAGCTGAGATAGATTAAGCTGATATACTGGATCATAGATAGAAGATAGATAGATAGATAAGATAGTGGAGCGACTGAGATACGATAATGTAGCTATATATGTATATGTAGCGTTGGAGAATTATAGTGAGGACAAACATAGGGCAAACACTAAATAATATATATATAATAATATATATTATATATATATATATAATAATATATGTATGTAAAATATTATATTATTATATATATATATATATAATATAATATATATATATATATATATATATAGAGAGAGAGAGACGAGAGAGAGAGAGGAGAGAGACTGACAGACCAGACTGACAGACAGATAGAGGGAGAGAGATACAGAGACAGATACACGATGAGAGAGAGAGGAGAGACAGACAGACAGAGACAGACAGACAACAGACATAGATAGAATAGATAGATAGAAATATAACGAGTAGCTTGAAATACTTCAAGGGATTGAGATATTAGATAGATAGATAGATAGATGCGGAATTGACTCAGATACATATATTTTATTTATTAAGCTAGCTAGATGTGGCTCAAGCCCAAGAAAGTATGGGTGCCCAATTAGAATCAAACTTCACTAATAAACTTCTTCAAATTTATGCTTTTGTAACCAGTAACTACGTAGTGCCCAGCACGATATATATAGTAGATATGTAGGCAGTTAGATAGAATTTATAGAAACATATATAGATACGCACATGCCTCGCACACACACAAACACACATACATACATACAACATAATTTACAAAGAGTATAGACTTAAATAGATATTAACAGATAGCATAGATAGATATGCTAGAGAGCGAAGAGATATAAACTGTCCGAGCATTAAATATATTTATATATAATACAGAAACGCACACGCATGCTATATATATATATAATATAATATATATATATATATATATATATATATATTAGAGAGAGAGAGAGAGAAGAGAGACGGATCAACACAACTTACCATCAGCTAACCCGCTTAACCGCAAATTATCTATTGCTACTCATACGCCTGATGTTAGCGAGTGCCGGTATCGAACCCGAACCTTGAGGGTTCCTAGGAAGGACGCTCTACCAAATAGATAGAAGATAGATTCTATGTTTCCACCAAACACGTCTCTTCAGTGTAGCTAGACATTAGGAGGCGACCTCCACTGGGATGAAAGCCGGATCGATATATCATCAGTCTGATACTTAACCACTCGCCATCAGGCCCTGGCCTCAAGAACGAGGATTTTAACCTTAAACACATTTAGATTCTATATAAGTAAAGCCACCAGAGAATACTCCATCCGTTATATATATATATATATATATATATATATATATATATGTGTGTGTGTGTGCTTGTGTGTGTGTGTTGTGTGTGTATGAATAGTGGCTTACGGTAGGTACGGGTACGATCATGGAGAGAGCGCACAGTACCAGGTAAGACCGTGAAAAAACAAATACAAGTGCTTCAATTACAATGTAGAGCAAAAATTTATTTAAGAAATGAAATAAAGTAACCTACTCGAGTTCATCATCTGAATCGTTCAGGTTACATCCGCCTGAAATTAATCGATTTTTCGATTAATATCAGTTGTACCACGTTGCTGTTGAAACGCGGTCTTATCTTGTATAGATGAACGCGTGCTTTCAGATGATGAAAACTCGATTACTTTATATCCATTTCTGAAAATAATATATATATTATATTATATATATATATATATAACTTATTATAATGGAGATTGTGTGTTTGTCTGTCTGTAACCGAAACATATATTACTTAATCGAGTCACCAATCACATAGTTATTTACATCACATTCTCCATGATTTTATTTATTATTTTTAACCTCAATTATAATAAATTGTTACATATTAATAACTGATTTAAAAAATATTCTACATACTAACAACATGCAATTCATATTTATATATACAACAAAATAGCGGTTTACTGTGCGGAATGAGAGGGCTAACTTGCCCATATTGATATAAAATGTGATTAATAAATATGAAGCCGTGTTAGCTAGACTCCTCATAAATTTCTAACTGAGATTGGTTTATATATAATGCAATATAAGCAAAAATACGTCTCTTTCAATAAATCTTAAAAATGACATTAATTCCTCAGATAAACAAGATGACTTCAAACTGTAATAATTATATTCAGCCTATATATATGTTACTCATATTGATTTTAGAGCTAATCAGTTCTATACTCAACGGAAAATTACCCACCTATATATCAAATATTATTGTGTGTGTTTTTTAGTACGCGTAGTAAATGACTGACAAGAGTTATGTATTTCAAAGTGTTCTATTTTTCTACATCCATACCCCTCTGTCACAAATCTTTTTTATACTCGCGACTCTATTCAGTTTATCATTAGACTCTCTTCTAATATTCGAAATATAAATTATTTAATTATATTAATATATACTCAAATACTTTTTTGGTCACTCGAAAGAGAGGCGCTATTAATTTGCGCATAATGTTATAAATAATAAATATCATTATAGTTATATAGGTTAGTAAACACTCTAGATTTCTATCAATCATACAATTATGTATATATAAATATAATTTTTAAGAATGACGCGCTCAGTGATGCAGTACTGTGCGATATTAGGGAGAGCAAAATTATATGGACACGGGACCAGTATGTATGCTCAATTTTTCAAAGTGGAGTGTTGCATGTCATTGAAACGAGACATATAGTGTCTCTAGACGTGTCGGTCCCCTATTTATATCTTGTCTCACTGTCCATCCACTTCTACAACAACCAAATTTCTCTAAGATCTATTTTTACTAATTTTCAGGATGCTCCCTCGTCACTTACCTTTCAGGTTCTATTAATGGGGAGATTGGTGGAGGAAGGTATGGTTGGGGTGGGTGGGTCGGAGAATTTATAACAAACCCAAGATTTATTCTACCCATGGTAGAATCAAGTTCTGCTTGCCCTCCATTGCTGAGGGGGGGTTATCTTGCCCCTTTACGAGGGCAGTCACGTTATTCTAAATTTACCTGAGAATTGCACTATGTGGCGAATGTTCATACTATAATATGGAATTTTGAGCTATATCGAGTTTTCAGGTATCATTACATGCATACTAATCGTAGTTCTTTACTCGTCACAGAGATATTATGACATATTTGAGTATTTATGGAATCACAAGAACGCATATTGTACCCCCATCGCTGGCATGCGAGCAGAGACACAAGAAGAGTATTGGTACAGTATTTTATAACTTTATACCTATATAAAGAATAGTTATATTAATATATTGATAACTAGTATAATGATTGACCAAATGCTTAGGCTCTTTTGTGTGTCTTATGGTAATTGAACTCTTAGGTCTGGTTAATCTCCATATTCTATTGATGATAATATAATTGCTATGACATAATAAACATTATGATTCCATTATCACATATATGCTTAGAACACAAAATAATTTTCAGAGCATATATATAATATGAGACTCATTTCATACAGCATGAACATAGCGAGTCAACATATCACATACACCGGATGACAACCAACACACCAGCTAATTATGGCGCAATTCCTACTATAGTAACACAAAGGTTCAACATACTATAGTTGATCTGCACTCTCTAGTATGCTAAAGGAGAGCAAGAATTATACTCTTCTCCTTCTCACTAAAATATATGGAGGCAAGAATGAACTCCCCCTAGTTAAATAAGTTATGTATTTCCGCATTTATGAGTAATGTATATTGTTGAGGTACTAGTTATATTATATAAGTATAGAAGTATAACAATATATAAAGTAATAATATAGAAGAGAGAGAGATAGAGAGAGATAGAATAGCATTGAAGATAATAATACTAGAAGATATAACAGTTAACACAGTAAAACCAGGACACATCATATCTATATCTTTATATAATTGTTGTGGTGTGTGTGCGTTGATGATGTGTGTGTGAGCTGTGTTTTGTGCATGTGTGTGTTGGTAGTGTGTGTGTGGCGTGCGTGTGCTGTCGTGCGTTGTGTGTGATGTGATGTGTGTTGTGTTGTATCTACCTGCTTTCGCTTCAGAAACCCAAAAATTATTTTTGCATAAATATATATATAATACATACATAACACACACACACACATATTAATATATACATATATATAATATATATAATATATATATATTATATATATATAATATATATATATATATGGATAGATAGATAGATAGACAGATAGATAGACAGATAAATCGAACGATAGATAGATAGATAGATATTGTTTAACACGAGAAATTAGACTCATTCAGATATACAAAACAATAAGCATACGAGGAATCTTCCACGACAACAACATATTTCTCTCTATTTATCTATATTCATATCCATATCTATCTATCTATCTATTATCTATATATATATGCGTGGTGTGTGTGTGTGAATGTAATATGTATATATTGTGCGTTTGCGTTATCTATTTACGTTTAATATGGTTATGTGTAAATATATCTCGTGTTTGCCAATTCTCTACATGCGATGTTTTGTTATTTTATTTTTTCCAACTCATATATTTCCCGGGATCGTCTTTAATTTCGTCCCATGTTCTCAATAAGTCATCGTTTAAATAGTTGACATTAGATGACTCATGAAGAATATTCTTGCCGTGTTGCGTCTTGAGACTTAAGAAGAAGAAAAAAACAACAACAATTTATGCCCTTTGGTCGTGGGATTTTTTCCACTCAAATGGCGAAGAGTGATGAAGAGTATCTTGAAAAAACAGAAGGTATGGTGAGGAAAGTGTTCAAGAGACCTTAGACGGTCGAGTAGCTTGTTTCACCTTAAAAGTAACGATAGACTGCTTCGCTTTTTAACTGCTTTAATAATAAATAATAATAATAATAATAATAATAATAATAATAATAATTTCCTGGATCGACTACAGAAAAGCATATGACATGGTCCCACATACCCGATATTTTAGAATCTTTAATCCATGAAAGAATGGCCCAGCAACTGATCAGATGTATACAAGAAACAGAAATACCGAATGGATGACGAAAGGAATAACTACCCTAATCCAGAAAGACCCTCAAAAAGGAAACATCCCAGCAATTATAGACCAATAATAACGTGTCTACCCATGATGTGGAAATTCTGAATGCTGTATAAAAGAAGAAAATACTTTTCACTCAATGGCGGAAACTTCCCAGAAGAACAGAAAGGATGTCGCAAGGAAAAAGAGGAACCCACGATTTACTGCATATAGACCAATACATTCTTAAAGAAGTAAACAATAGACGGAAAAAATTTGCAATTGGGATCGATTACAAAAAAGCCTATGACATGGTCCCACATACCTGGATTTTATAGAATGTTTAAAAAATGTACAAATTTCCAACAACATCAGAAATTTCATTGAAAAGCCATGGAAAACTGGAGAGTTCAATTAAAAGCCGGAAAACAATCCCTGGCAGAGTAAAAATCCAAAGAGGCATCTTCCAAGGAGACTCATTATCACCACTACTGTTCATTATAGCCAATGATGCCTCTCAGTCATATACTTAAAAATGTACAGGGGGATACAAATTCACTAGCACACAAGAGAAGATAAACCACCTCATGTACATGGATGACATAAAAATTTTTGCAAAAAATGAAAAAGAATTGGAAACCCTGGTACAACTATTAGAATATATAGCCAAGATATAGGAATGGAATTTGGAATTGAAAAATGTGCTATGCTAGTAATGAAAAAGGGCGAAAGAAAATTAATGAATGGAATACAACTACCAAATCAGGACACCATAAAATCACTTGATGAAAATGAAAGTTACAAATACTTAGGAATTTTAGAAGCGGACAATATTAAGCAAACAGAAATGAAAGGAAAAGTTAAAAAAGAATATCTCAGAAGAACTAGAAAACTTCTAGAAACCAAACTTAACAGCAGAAATCTGATCAAAGGAATTAATACCTGGTCTGTCCCCATTATAAGATACTCAGGACCATTCTTAAAATGGACAAAAGAAGAACTCAGACAGATTGACCAAAGAAAATTAATGACCATGCACAAGGCTTTCCACACTAGAGATGATATAGATAGATTGTATGTGTCAAGAAAGGAAGGGGGAAGAGGTATTGCCAACATAGAGGAATGCGTAGAAACCACAATCCAACAACTTGAAGATTACACAAGGAAGAGCAAAGACAAACTACTTATGGCGCGCCAATAATAGTAGAAACGGCAGATGGACAAACAGAAAAACAACAAAGACTAGAAAACAAAAAGGAAGAAAAACAATTATACGGACGCTTCAAACGACAAATAGAAGAGGTTGCACAATGAAAGACTTGGACATGGTTAAGAAAGGAAACCTCAAACGAGAAACTGAATCACTTATAATTGCTGCACAAAATAATGCATGAGGACAAACTACATCAAAGCGAAAATCGATAGGACCCAACAGAATAGTAAATGTAGACTTTGCGGGAATAGAGATGAGACTGTAAACCATATACTCTGCGAATGTAGCAAACTAGCACAACGAGAATACAAAACTAGACACGACTGGGTTGGGAAGGCGATCCACTGGGAATAATGCAAAAAATTAAATTTTGACCACACAACAAAATGGTATATGCATAAACCAGAATCTGTTCTTGAGAACGAAACGCATAAAATTCTCTGTGACTTTGAGATAAAGACGGATCTTCTTATCCCAGCCAGGAGACCAGACCTAGTTTTGATTAACAAAAAAGAAAGAACTTGTCAAATGGTGGATTGTGCAGTTCCAGCAGATCACAGGGTGTGAAGCTAAAGGAAAACGACAAAATGGACAAATATCTGGACCTCGCCAGAAAACTGAGAAGTTATGTAATATGAAAGTCAAAGTGACACCAATTGTAGTTGGAGCACTTGGAACGGTCCCAAAAAGCTTGGAAAATAGATTGGAAAATCTGAGGAAGAATTGAGACCATCCAGAATACTGCACTGCTGCAATCCGCCAGAATACTCAGAAGAGTCCTGGAGACCTGAGGAGACTTGTTGTCACTCAGACTCCAGTGAAATACCATCAGCTAACGCTGATGTGAAAAACTCTAAAGTAGTGAATAATAATAATAATAATAATAATAATAATAATAATAATAATAATCTTATTATAATGGAGATTGTGTGTTTTTCTGTCTGTAACCGAAACTATATTAATACTCAAGTCACAATTCCCTTAGTTATTTATATCACATTCTCAATGATTTTATTTTTATTTAAACCTCAATTATTAATAAAATTGGTTTACATTATTAATACTGTTAACCCTATCTACATACTAATAGCATGTAATTATATTTATATGTACAACAAAATAGCGGTTTACAGTGTGAATGGGAAGGCTAATTTGCATATTGATATTAAAAATGTGATTTTAATAAATATGTGCTTAGTATTATTGATTTCTAACTGTTTGGTTTTATTTTATAATAATATAAGCAAACATTTCTTCAATGAATCTTAAATGAAATCCGTTAACAAGAAAAAATAACTGTCATTTTATTCTTCACTTCCTCTTTTAAATAAATACTTAAATTAGAAAAAATAACAATGAAAGACAAGAGTGATGGAAGAGTAAGTTTCAGTTGTTCTATTTTCGATTATACTCCCTCTGTTTTAAACCTTTTTATCTGCATTCTTATTTAGTTTCATTAGCCTTTCTAATTTAATATAATATATTATTATATTAAAACTTAAATACTTGCACTCGGAGGGTGCATATATTTGCTAGTAATAATAATAATAAGAGTCCTGGAGACCTGAGGAGACTTGCTGTCACTCAGACTCCAGTGAAAGACCATCAGCTAACGCTAATGTGAAAACTCAAAAGGAGTAAATAATATTAGACATGACTCTGTGGGAATTGTGCAAGAAATTCAATTTTCACCATACAACTAATTGCTGTATGCACAAGCTTGAACATTTCCTGGAGAATAGAACGCGTAAAATTCTCAAGGACTTCAAGGTACAGACGGATCACTAATACCGGCCAGGAGACCCGAGCTA
>CM042170.1:27483829-27486329 GCA_023376005.1 Doryteuthis pealeii | reverse complement strand
AAAATGTATTTTTAATGTCATTTTTAGACACATTTTTCTATTTAACACAGAGATGGGACCGTCAAAGGTACAACCCCCCCGAGTCAGATTGGACTAGCAAGTACTGCCGATGGAGTGGTACTCCACACTCCCCAGAGCTCCAAAATTGTAACTTCACCATTAGATGCAGTTTGACGTCATACACAGGACAATAAGACTCTCAGACACCGCCTTCTAGAACATCTATTAATAATGGAGATTTGCTTCCGGTTTTAGTCTGTAACAAAAATTACGTCACTGCTTACGTCACATTACCCAAAATCATCATAACATAGGAATACGTCATTAACATAGAAAAATACACTCAAAATTTGAACATGCAACATTAGACAGCTTCTCATTGTTTTTTTAAAACAAGTTTTAATAAATACATGACTGGTATTATATATCTATATATAGTTTGTTTATTTTAATACATATTTAAAGTTTACATTTCAAATGTTTATTTTTTAATCCTTACGAATTTGATGATTTTATTTACTGAGGGTACAAACTCGCTGACATGAATTTTTTACTCCCACCCCTCAGGCAATATGTTTAAAAAATCTATTTTTACATCGCCCGGAGAGCGTTTTTTATTTTTTACTAGTATAATGATAAAAAGGGTTGAAGCCTGGCATAACATCAAAGGTTGGGACATATTTCTTTTATTGTTGTTTTTTTATTGTTCTCAAATAGTTTCGACGTTAGCTCATCGTCAGGAGAAAAAAATTTATCTAAAAAGAAATTGTGTTTAGAAAGTTTAAAAAGTTTTGTGAGTGTTTGACCAGCCACAAAAATTTGGACAGTAAAGTGGTGAGTCCATCTGTTCAGGGATATAACCAGACCATGATATAAAGATAGATAGAGAGATAGACAGATAGATAGCTATAAGCAGACCGAGATATATAGATTGATAGATAGATATGAGTAGTCTCATATATATATATATGTAAACAAAAAATAAGTTACAAACACACACAACTATCAGAAATTGTGTATGTACATATTCATAAAATTCTAAAATATGGTTAATAATGGCCTGAAGAAGAATATAAACAAAATCTAAAACACGTGTCACATATGTAAGATAATAATATATATTTCTTTAAACATAACCCTTTTTGTGAACCATCTTTTTTTATAGAATATATATATATATATCTATATTATATATATATATATATATATATATATTAGAGAAGAGAGAGAGAGAGAGAGAGATAGGATCTAGTGAGATAGATAGACACGTGTCACATATGTAAGATAATGACATACGTATTTTTTAAACATAACCTCTTTTGAGAACCATATTTTTTATTTTTAATATATAATATATATATATATATATATAATTATATATATATATATAGAGAGAGAGAGAGAGAGAGAGAGAGAGGATCCGGTTGAGATAGATAGATAGATAGATATCCGCTGTCAGAGATAGATAGATAGCTCTAGCAGATTGATATATATATATATATATATATATATATATATATATATATTAAAAATAGTACAAGAGATAACCAACTCGAGTTTCACCATAAGGATCTTCAGGGTTAAATCCACTGAATTAATCGAGGCAGCGATTAATATCAGTCGATTTCACGTGTGTGTTCATTGCATGGTTATCACTTGTACCCATTTTATAATAAATTTGCTCTACTTAGTATTGAGCACTTTGTATTTGTTATATCGCTGACTTACCCCCTGAATTCCACACTTACTAACCATCCGTAAGTCACCTTTTCTTTTAAGAATATATACATGTGTGTGTGTGTGTTGTGTGTGTGTTGTGTGTAAATTGAAAATGGAAAGTGAATCCGATGGTATGTTGAAAAGAAAATAAAAGAAAGAAGTATAGAATGGATGAAATAGGATATTTAATCAATTATATATATATATATATATATATATATATATAAATATATATATATATATACCAGGAACAGAGCAACGTTGAATATATAAAAATTCTGATTTTTGTTCTGTTTTTTCTTGTTTTGTTCTTTTCACTGCTTCAAAAGACCAAACAAACAACGTCACAAGAACATAACTCATAATTTTATATATATATATATATATATATATATATATATATATATATATATATATATATATATAAAATTATGAGTTAATGTTCTTGTGAACGTTGTTTGTTTGGTCTTTTGAAGCATTAGAATAAAGAACAAAAACAAGAAAAACAGAACAAAAATCAGAATTTTTATATATTCAACCGTTGCTCTGTTCCTGTATATATATATATATATTATATATATATATATATATATATATATAATATTAATATGTATATTATGTTCTTGTGAACGTTGTTTGTTTGGTCTTTTGAAGCATTGGAATAAAGAACAAAAACAAGAAAAACAGAACAAAAATCAGAATTTTTATATATTCAACCGTTGCTCTGTTTCTGGTATATATATATATATAAAGATAAATCTAATGAGTAACACGAACCTAC
>CM042170.1:27463829-27481329 GCA_023376005.1 Doryteuthis pealeii | reverse complement strand
CGTTGGAAGAAAGGTCCAACTTAGAATAATTCTAATACAAACTGACTTGATGACCCAGCTACGGAGCTCAGTCGGTAGAGAGTTCGCCTAGGAACCCAAGGTTCCTGGTTTGATACCGGTCCTCGCCAACTCAGCGTATGAGTAGAATACGGAACTGTGCGGTGAAGTAAGGAGATGACGGTAGTCGTGGCGCTACACTTCAGAGGCTAAAACTATCTCCCTGGTCTAGCGCTAGTGAAAAGGAGATAGAGTCAGCTGTCTAGCTGATATCCACTTTAGGCAACGCCGACGACTTTTTTTTACGATATATATATATATATATATATATATATATATATATATATATATAATATATTATATATATATATTAGTATCCAATTCCGCTTTACCTTTACCGTCGCATTGGCATCAGTATATAATACAAAAGTGCTCAATATTATAAAACACAGAGCAGTAATAACACTAATAATATTATTATTAGAGGAAAAATAAAGGATCTACTATGGTTCAATCAAATCGAAATGATATCTTCAGGACCCTGCCCTATGATTAACTAAGTCGATGTAATTCCTTGGTTAAATTAAAGATATTTTTCTGATAAAAAGTTTAAATGTTTGAGAGAAAAATAACGTAGCGTTCAACCGTTATTATCCGAAAAAATCTTTAATTTAACTAAGGAATTACATCGACTTAGTTAATCGTAGGGTAAGGACCTAAAAAATCATTTCAATTTGATTGAAAACATGGTAGACCCTTTATTTTTCCCTAATAATATTATTAGTATTATATATATATATATATATATATATATTATATATATATATATAATACTATTAATGTTATTGTTAGATGGAAAATAAAGGGTCTACCATGGTTTCAATCAAAAAATGAACTCCTCAGGACGCCATTTTACATTAACCAAGTCGATGTAATTCCTCAGTTCAATTTTAACTGAGGAATTACATCGACTTGGTTAATGTAGAGTGGGGTCCTGAGGAGATCATATTTTGATTGAAACCATGGTAGACCCATTATTTTCCATCTAACAATAATATTAATAGTATTATTACTGCTCTATATTTTAATATATAGAGCACTTTTGGATTATTTACTGACGCCACTGCCACGGAAAAGTTAAAGCGGCAATTTGTACTATATATATATATATATATATATATATATATAATTATATAATATATATATATATATATATTATATTATATTATATTATGTATATTATATATATATATATAATTAATTATATTATATTATATTATATATTATATATATAAATCTCTACTGCATCGTTCGTTCGTTCGACTACCAATTCCTACAACCTCCCCCTACCAATTGTTCCTACCTCCCACTTCCAATTCCTACGCTACTGCTCGTTAAAAACAAGACACGGAACATACCATCAGTTTCCTACCTGAAGATGGCAATGGAATTGCCGAAAGCGCTCGTAAAGAACACTTTGGTGGATTGCTACATTAGTTCCACCCTGATACCAAAAAGATGGCCAGAAAATTAGAAAGGATCGAAAAAAAACTCGTCAGACAAGAATTGTCTGTACAGTTTAACACAACATGTTTAAAAGAAAAATTACTGCCAAAATACACTTATTATATATATATATATATATATATATATATATATATATATATATATATATATATATAATGGCTCATTAACTATAGTCTCATGGGAATGAAATAGAATTAATAATCCATTAGAGTTGATAAAAAACGATTAAAATGGAAAAGCCTGATCATTTGCATTGGCAACGATAATTATGTAAATAATGAGATATATTTACTCGAAATCGGAAGAGAAAAAATTCTATAGAATTATTGTCTGCAAGAAGCGCAAATATTATCTAAATATTTGAAAGAAAGCAAAAGTCAGGCGAAATATCAAAAGCCGGAAGCCAAATGCGAGACTGACAATAGTTTAATATTAGAATTAGGGAAAGTGAATTCATCGCCTAATGGTAATGACCTTTTATCTAACAAATGTAATCGGTTATTGGTTGAAAACGAAATTCAAAATCCACAAATTATTTTTCCAATTATATACAGAAGATGAAGAAAATAAATGCATTGATAATAATAATAATAATAATAATAATAATAATAATAATAATAATAATAATCACAAAATTCTCTGGGTTTCGAGGTACAGACGGATCACCTAATTCCGGCCAGGAGACCCGACCTAGTATTAATTGACAAGAAAATAGAACATGTCATCTCGTGGATTTTGCTGTCCCAACCGATCACCGAGTAAAAATGAAAGAAAGCGAAAAGATAGACAAATACTTAGACCTCGCCAGAGAACTGGAGAAACTGTGGAACATGAAAGTGAAGGTCATACCAATTGCTATTGGTACCGTTGGAACAATCCCCAAAGCTCTGGAAAGGAATTTCGGTGAACTGGAAATCAGAGGAAGAACCGAGACCATCCAAAATACAGCATTGTTGGGATCGGTTAGAATACTCAGAATAGTCCTGAAGACCTGAGGAGACTTGCTGTCACTCAGCCTCCAGTGAACGACCAGGTACGGCAGATGTGAAAAACTAATAATAATGATAATAACAACAACAACGACATTAATAATAATAATAATAATAATAATAATAATAATAATAGGTTGGGGTGGCCTAAAGTCGGTATCAGCCAATCAGCGAGGGAGTCAATCCCCTTTTCACTAGCGCTAGATCAATGAGATTGTTTTGGGGTCTGAGGTGGAGCGCCAAACCTACCATCAGCTCCTTACTTTGCCGCACAGATCCCTGTGCTACTCATACGCTGAGTTGGCGAGGGTCGGTATTGAACTAGGAACCTTGTGGTTTCTATCCGAACGCTCTACCGACTGAGGTAACCCGATGGGACAAAAATGAACTAATTGGGTACTACAAACGTCGAACTCAAGAGAAATCACATTAGAAGACAAGCGTATGGCTAAGAAAATGACATCTCTGTTATAATCGCAGCACAAGACAATGCCATAGGAACTGACAATATAAAGGCAAAAATAGATAAGACGTAGCAGAACAGAAAGTGCAGAATGTGTGGCGACAGAGACGAAACCGTTAATCATATAATAAGCGAATTCAAAATATTAGCACAAAGAGAGTACAAGACTAGACATGACTCTGTGGGATAGGTAATCCACTGAGAATTGTGCAAGAAATTCAATTTTCACCGTACAACCAAATGGTATATGCACAAATGTACCGTTGTGGTATATTTTCACGGTACCAAAATGATATAAGTAACGTTGTCCTTTTTTCCGGGCACTAAAACAATATCTGTAAGGCGGCGGCGGCGGCGTATATTGTATAGCGGGTCTCGTCCACGTGCCTCAAAATTCACAGTGCTAAAATGGTGTTGATAGAAATTATAACACGAGAAATATGTCGTGACAACTGCTAGCCTTTATTTGCAGGGTAGGTTCGTCTCGTGTGCTGTATGGAGAGGAGGAAAGGCAGAGAGAAAGAGAGAGAGAGAAACTGTTAAACTACTGTGACCCCGTACTAGGGTCCAGAGACCCGTCCGTTCCCCTAGGCGTCCGAAAGCAAAAAGAGGCCGGTCCCTTTCTTCGTCGTTCCACGTCACCACGTGACTTCCGGTCAACAACCGACTTCCGGTTGCCACTCAATTCTCAGTTCGGGGTCACGCTACGGTCAAATCATCGTTTATCCTGTTTTGGCTCATCACTATTTTTTAAACCTTTATCATCTCTTATTTATTTATTTCTTCCTCCCCCTTCCATTAGTAGTCCTAGCTCACAAAAGTCAGGATAATATACCCATCTTGCAACACAAACCGGAATCTGTCCTGGAGAATGAGACGCACAAACATCTCTAGGACTTTGAGATTCAGATAGAAAACAAAAAGATAAATACTCGGACCTCACCAGAGAACAGAGAAAACTGTAAAACATAAAGCTAAAGGTCCTATCAATTGTAATTGGTACCCTTGGAACGGTACCCAAGTGTTTGGAAAAGAGCATTGTTAAGATCGGCTAGAATATTCAGGAAGTCCTGAAGACCTGACGAGACTTGCTCTGACTCAACCTCTAGTAAACCACCACCTATGGTGGGTGGGAAAACTCGAATAGAGTCAAATAATAATAATAATAATATTATAATAATGTTGATTCGGCGTTTGTTTGTAACCGAAACTACGTCACAGCTTTCGCCACAATACCCTTAGGATTGGGTAGTTTTTCTATGAGTATTTAATTTATAGTAAAAATCATTAATACTTAGAATAAATATTATATTTTTACAATGTCTATGAAAATCTGTGTTAGATTTGCCTCAAAACAGCTCATGTTATTAGTGCATTTAAAATCCTGCAAGGTGTCTTATATATCACTAAGAAATACAGGTTTACATAATATAAGGTGTGGCTAATTTGCATACTGGATTTAACAAAACCAGGTTTAATAAATAATTACTTGGTTCTATTGATCTTTAAAATCAATCCTCCGAATGACTTTACACAGAAAACAATTGAAATATAAATGAAATATATAATCTTATTCAATTCCATAGTCTTTCTTATTTAATATATTTAATTACATTGAAAGTTCAATATATACGGGGGCATACTCTTGAATAATAATAATAATAATAATAATAATAATAATAATAATAGAAATTCGGTCTCTATTTGTCTGTAACTGAAATACGTCACTGCTTACGTCACAGTCATTTCAAGAATAAGTTTATCAATGAGTATTTAATTCATAGTCAGTATTATAATAATGATTACATGAACATATTAATAATATTAATATAATAATATGAACATATTAATGAACATATTACATGAACATATTAATAATATTAACATAATAATATGAACATATTAATAATAATAACATATTAATAACATAATATTAACATATGATTACATGAACATATTAATAATAATAATAATAATAATAATAATAATAATAATAATAATTACATGATCATATTAAAATTCTAGAAAAAATCAATTAATTGTCAAATTTTCACGAAATATATAATTGGATGTCCTTAGTATTGTAAAATATAAAAACTATCTCAGTGGAGAAGAGTAGATTTGATGTTTTTTTTAAATAAGTAATTAATTTAAAAAATATTAAACGTTTTATTTTATTCATTTAATTTTTCCATTGAACTTAAGCAATATATTTCAACAAATTATTTTTACACCACTTGGAGAACGTTTCTTTTTTGCTGGTAATAATAATAATAATAATAATAATATAATAATAATAATAATAATAATAATAATATAGAGATTATGTCTCCATTTGTAACCGAAACTACGTTACTGCTTACGTCACAGTCCTTTCTGTGATTAAGTTTATCAATGAATATTTAATTGATAGTCAGTATAATAATAATAATAATAATAATAATAATAATAATAATAATAGAGATTCAGTTTCTATTTGTGTGTAATCGAAACTACGTTACTGCTTACGTTACAATCATTTCAGGAATTAACTTTATCAATGAATATTTGATTCACAGTCAGTATAATAATAATAATAATAATAATAATAATAATAATAATAATAGAGATTCTGTCTCCGTTTGTAACCGAAACTACGTTAGTGCTTACGTCACAGTCATTTCAGGAATTAATTTTATCAATGAATATTTAATTCATAGTAATAATAATAGAGATTCTGTCTTCGTATGAAACCGAAACTACGTTACTGCTTACGTCACAGTCATTTCAGGAATTAAGTTTATCAATGAATATTTAATTCATATACAGTATAATAATAATAATAATAATAATAATAATAATAATAATAATAACATCATTAGAAACCATTGCAACTATTAACGTCCTTAATTCCCTCCCATCACAATTGCGGTCCCCTCTTAGATTACGTCATCAGTTTCTCATTTACGTTCAAAGCTGTTATCCACCCCCCACGCCCACCCGAACAGTGGTTCACCCACCCGTACCCAGTGAACACGTCGTGTATTCGGGGTGAATGCGTTAAAAAGCCTCATTGAATAAAGACTGAAATAATACAGTGAGTGATGAACAAAAAGGAGGTGGAAAAAAATGGGGTGGTTTCCGCCGGAGCGGAAGTCGGGCGGTAAAAAACGGAAGTGAGTAACTCTTTCTCGGCAGGAGTATGTATAGCGTCAAACAAAGGGATGAGAAATTGTTATCTGTCCCTAAGTGCTTTAGTGGATGAAGCGGGTAGATCTATTCATGTGGGAGAAGGAAAGAGGAATAATCCAAAGGATGTACGTGGGATTTTTAACGGAATCGACATTTTCTTTCTTTCTTTCTTTCTTTCTTTCCTTCTTTCTTCTTCTTCTTCTTCTTCTTCTTCTTCTATGATACTTTTTTCTTACTTTTTTTCAGTTATACATTCTTCTTCTTCTTCTTCTTCTTCTTCTTCTTCTTCTTCTTCTTCTTCTTCTTCTTCTTCTTCTTCTTCTTCTTCTTCTTTAATCATATCTTCTTGTTGTTGTTGTTCTCCTTGTTCGTCAATGATGCATTTTTCTTCCTCTTTTTCGATTATACATTCTTCTTCTTCTTCTTCTTCTTCTTCTTCTTCTTCTTCTTCTTCTTCTTCTTCTTCTTCTTCTTCTTCTTCTACAATACTATATTTCATTTGTTCTTCTTAATCATACATTTTCTTCTTCTTCTTCTTCTTCTTCTTCTTCTTCTTCTTCTTCTTCTTCTTCTTCTTCTTCTTCTTCTTCTTCTTCTACATTGCTACGTTTCCTTCTTTTTCTTCTTTTTCTTCGCTTTGTTAACAGCACTTAAAATACGCATGGCATATTTATTTTCTTACATCCTGTCCGTCTATAACTCTTCCTCATTTATACATCCTAGTTATCTCATCTCCATGTAACCCCACGAAGTTTTCATACCTTTCACTACTTCTTGGGAATCTTTACCTGTTCTAGAATTAACGCTAGGCCGGCACTGGTTACTATATTTTTTTTCATGCACAAACAAACATTCCCCATTATTCAGAAATGGCGTATCCCCCATGTCCCGATGAACGTTTGTTAAAAAACCGAAAGCTTATAACGACGATTTCACAATCAAGAATAGAATTTATCTTTTTTGAATACTTCGTGTTTTTTTAATTTTTCTCACACACACACGCGCACGCGCACAGAAACACGCACACAGAGAAACACATATACACACACAGACAGAAACACACTCACACACACACACACATATATATAGAGAGTGAGAGATCTAATGGTTAGAGTCATAGGAAATTGACTCGTCGACCCAAGTTCAATTCCTTAACGAAACTGTTTGAACTTGGGAAAAGTATGAATCCAATTCTACCTCCAGCTATGGGTAAATAGCAGGGCAGACTGGGCTCTTTAACCTTGGCTAGTTAACCAGTCTAGGAGAAGGAAAACTCTGAATTCAAACGTTAAAGTCCGCTAAATAAATTGACCTGGTGTCACATACTGCTCGTGCGGAGGGGTTGGTGTATATATATATATATATATAGTAGTCGTCGGAGCCAATCAGCGAAGGAGTCTGTCCACTTTTCACTTGCGCTAGACCAAGGAGATTATTTTAGCGTATTATATATATATACATATATATATATACATAACACACACACACACACATATATATTATATATATATATATATATATACAGAGAAATCGAGAAAGAGCAGAGAGAAGAGAGGAGAGAGAGAGAGAGAGAGAGAGAGAGAGAGAGAGAGAGAGAGAGAGAGAGAGAGAGAGAGAGAGAGAGAGAGAGCAAGGGAAGGACAGAGGTAGTATTTTGCTTATTTACGAGATTTTGCTAATGCGAAAATACTGGAACCGGCTTCTGTTTTATTTTGTTTGCGGATGGGAATGAAGATTATATCAGTTGACTTTAAATGTACTTTTTTCTTTTTCTTATTTTTACTTTATTTCATTTTTCGGAATTCGAGATAACCATCATAATTATAATTTTCCTATTACATTTCTACTCTATCGATTCTTTGAAATTGTCCTGCAGTATTTGCCCGAGTCAATTCCAATCAAATGCGGCCTAAAACCGCGTCACGCCAGAAACAAAATAAAATACGATTTCGAAATGATTACACAGTCAAACAAAAAAGAAACTTTTGTTGAATTGCCAAGGATGTTTGAACGCGTTCAGCGTATTTTGGAGACGGTGCATCTAAAAAAAAAAAACGACATGGTTCTATCGAATTAGTTTTTAAGATAATAGATACAGCTCTAAATTATGATCTTTCTCCAAAAATCTCCTGCAACTGGTCAGTGATTGCCAAATTGGTCAGTATTATCCCATGATATCAATACCACACAAAAAAAAAGCAGCTTTGTATTAATTGGATTATGCGGACTATTTTCCTCATTATTATTGTTATGTAAGTTGAAAATGGAAGCGAATCCTAACATGATTTGGGTATACAATGGAGAGAAAGACAGAGCTAGAGAGCTAGAGAGAGAGAGAGAGACAGACAGACAGACAGAAGACAGACAGACAGACAGAGACAGGAGAGACAGAGAGATAGATTAGAAATGATAGTTCTTAATTTATAACTTCGATTCTACCTGTTGTTTTGCTGACTGCTTCTCGTCTGGGTCATCTAACTCGTCGGCCGCCAATGTCTTTTCATGTGAAATGCTACTATTTTTTTTACTGGAAACAATCATCATCATCATCATCATCATCATCATGTCGCGCTGTTAGCACGGATATCCATGACAATCTCTCTCCATCCGTCCCTATCGCTCATCATTCTCGGGAGGTCCTCTATGCAGCATCCTGCATCCGCACAGAGCTGATCAATGTACGTTTTTGCTGGTCGGCCCACACTGGCACGCCCATGTGCTGGCCTCCACAGGAGGACGTCGCTTATGAGCTCCTCCTTGCTTCTCCAGCAGTGTCCCGCGTGTCTTGTCCGTCTTACTCGGATGGTTTGGGTGATATGTGGCAGGTGGCCGTACAGATGCTTTCTCATGGGGTGCTGTTTCCACATCTTGTTCATGATCACCCGTAGCATTCTTGTGCAGCTCCCATCTACTTTATTCTCTAGTCGCTTCGTTAGGGTCCATGTGGTGCAGCCATACAGCAGCACTGATACGACAACGGCCTGGAAGAACTGTTTCTTTAACTTGTCTATGAGATTGGATTTCCATATGACCGACAATTTATTTATAGCGGCCCATGCCTTTCCTATGCGTGCATTAACGTCATTTTCTGTCGAGGAGATGTTACTAAGTATCTAAATTGTTCTACCGAGTTTAGGAGTTTGCCATCGATGGTGGAGATGTCGCTTTTCTTTTTGAAAGACATGAACTCAGTTTTATCAGAGTTTACGTATGGCCGACATTTCGTGTTGCCTTTTCTAAGCTGTGTAGCAAGGATCCGCATCACTGTTCTTATAAAAAAATTACATTTGATATTGGATTTAGTTGGCGGAATTTTAAATAAGAATTATCAGTTAAATATTGCAAGTATTGTGCCATATAATTTGAAGAGAATACAAATTTGACAATTGATAGATCCCTATGCTGATCATACGCTAAGTTTGCGAGGGCCGATATCGAAACCGGAACCTTGTGGTTCCTGATTGGATACTCTACCGATTGAGCTAACCATAAAATGTGCTCACTTGATTGCCATCGGGCGGGGGTCCAGTGGCTTCTATCGACTGGGGCGTTAGAATGCACCGACTGCACCTCTGCAGTAAGACTGCCCCAATGAGGCCATCTGTTGACCGTGGGTAGCGACCAGTGATGCTTAAGGATGGAACCCAGGTGGATGAGCAGTTCATGAATTGCAATACTCCACTTTGGTCCTATCTTGGGCTAGACGGGCGGTCGGAGAGGCCCCTTCCGATCAATCGGCTGGTCACGTCAAGCCCTAGCACCTATATGATTTTCCCAACCCTATTGCCCTTATAGCAAGCCCCAACCCCTTTTTATCATATGGGTGATAGAAGGCGGTGACTGAGGGTCTACATGTCCTGGGAATGAGGTTAAACTCTATCTGATGGTGAGATTCCAGTTTTGGAGGTTTGGGGAATGTGGAGCACCCCTTCATCACCATTGCTCCCTGGTCCACACTAACCCGGAGGGGTAGTACCTGATAGGGTCCCATCTATGGGTTAAATAGAAAAATGTATTTATAAAAAAATTGTATTATCCATTAAGAATTGATTTATTTCAAAAATTTATCAACGTTAAATGACCCACTGAGGTTGATATGCCAAAAACAAAACAAAACAAACAAAACAAACCAAAAGTAGATAGCACTTAAGACACTTCATTTTGATCCTTTGAGGATATAAAAACATGAGAATCTTATAAACAAATATAATAGACTTAACTTATTCATCTATACATATATAAAGGGCAGTTGTGTGTATGTATGTATGGGTGTATGTATGGAGGAATTTACGAAAATAAAACAATTAACGACAAAGTAAATATACACATTAAATATCACCCTTTCTTGATTTTGGGCAAAAATTAGGAAGATTTTATTTATATTCAAAGACATTTAAAAATTAAAATATACACAGAAATAGCATTAAAATTCTACTTAAAAATGTCCAGAATTTGTAAATCTGCAGAAAAAGCCATGCATCAACTTTATGTGACAAATCTTAAAAGATGAAATTTGAAAAGAAAAAAAGATTTTTCTCCTTCTTGATATGTTTCTGTAGTTCATCCAATAATTCAAATTTTGATGAATTAATGTAGAAACAGCAAAGAAAATAGATAATTCTAAAGATTAGGTCTTACCCATGGTTATGTATGATTATCTGCCCTTAGTTGGTAGAGTTGCCTTCCCTCGTGTTTCTGTTTTCACCCCCACACAGGTAATGTAGTAAGTGACTTTAGCTTATGGACTCTCCATAACTTTTGTATCTTATCCCTTTTCTATGTACGTATATATCTATGTATCTTGTCTCATGTATATTTATTTCATGTCTTAAATACTTTTCCACGTGCTGTCCTTGTATTAAAGTCCATTGTTATATTTAACACTCTTGGTCGGAGTTGTTTGTTCAACAATAATTAACCTTATCATAACTTTGAATCCAACAGTTACATAAGGAAGCTTATCTGTGGATCCATGGGACCAGATACTATAAAGATGGTATCCAGTTGGATCAACTCCTCCCAACACCAATGCAGCATTGATCATTCCATGATATCTGAAAAATGAAAAGGTTCAGTTCAGGTTGGATAAATTTCCACAACACCCCAATTAGATAAGAAAAAAAAGCTGCTAAATGACAGTTTGATGCAAGAATTAAAACCCGACAACAAATCAGGAGCCGGAGTCCCTAAGGTGGTGTGATGCGGAATTCAAGTGCTACCCACCAACTCTGGCGACACTACCGCTGCCAAACTACATTGGTTCCTTACCTTTCCTTTGGATCACAGTGGCAGTGTGGAGAGAGGAGAATTTACTGCTCATCCTCCACATGAACTCACCCAGGCTAAGTAGTTCTAAAAAGAAATTTGGACTCTATACCATCGTCTCTCGTAGGAGATGCCCAAGGAGTAACAAAAATACAAATAAACTGATGTTGTGATGTTTGGTTAAGTTGTGGCTAAGTCTGTTGGATATCAAATATCTTTCCGTTCTTCGTTTTCTCCATTCCAGACTTTGAAAACTCTACTATTGACTTCAACGTCATTTAGTCTTAATTTGCCACTGAACGCGTCGACATTGCAGGGTTGCTGTTAAGGGTTGGTTTTCTTCTGTTTTTCGTTGTGCTAGGCTGGACATTGCTTTTTTAATAATTTAATTAACAAACACAACTTGTTTGTTTCTTGATCAAGTTTTATTTCTTAGCCCATAATTCTGCAGCGGGGAGAGAGACTGACCACGGGGGCTGACAATCGCATCTGCTCTCCTTGAAAGCTGGGTCGATCTGCTCTAAACTAGAAACTATCACCACGCATCCAATAGCCTTCTAAGGGGTCAAAGGTTATTAACCATAATTGGGTAATTTTCCATTGGGTCCCCTTATTTTAAGTTAACGACCCTAATTCAAATTTCTAGCTATTAGCACGTTCAAAATTTATGGCTGCCCAAAACCCGAGGAAATAAAAATAATTCCTTAATATCAAGCAATATCATTGAGCATTAAAATTGCACATACAGTTTAATATGTTTATAATAAGGAAAGTAAAAAAAAAAAATATTTTGCTTTTTACTGATTAAATGATATACAAAAACATTTACACTATATTTTAGAAGTCATAAAAAATAAATAGATTCATTTGTCCCACATTAGTTGTTACATTTGGGTATCTCTAAAAGACTGAATTTAATATCTCTTATGAGGCACAAGAAGTAACTAATTCCCATTCGCAACATCGTTTACACTTTAGCTTTTTTATCAAGAATCATGCGTATATATATGTGTGTAAATTGAAAATGGAAATGAATCCGACGGTATGTTGAAAGGAAAAATAAATAAAGCAAAGAAAATGTTGAATGGATAAAATAGATTAAATGCAAACAAATTATTCACAGTGTGTACAAAATTTGAAACTTGATTTTACAAGCGGATTCCGTTTATGAAAATAGATCTTTTTTCGCTTACGACTCTTCAGAAAAAAATCGTAAGAGGAACCAACAGGAAGACGGCAGAATGTCAAAAAGGTAAATGAGAGAGACAGAGACAGAGACAGAGACAGAGAGACAAACAGACAGACAGACAAAGGAGAAGAAAGAGAAAAGAAGAAATGGGTGGTTGGAAAAGCCCAACTCCTATCAATCCGCTGCTGATGTCAAGCCCTATCACATATATGATTGTCCTAACCCTATTGCCTTAATTGCAATCCCAAACCCTTTTTATCTTAAAAGAACTAGACAGTGGTTGTTGCTGGTTTTACTGCCAATTTCTGGAGCTCTGAGGAACGTGGAGTACACCTTCATCACCATTACTTCCTGGTCCATTCCGATCAGGAATGGTAGTACCTGTTAGGGTTCCATCTATGGGTTAAACATAAAAAACTAGTTTGAAAAAATGTGTATAAAAATGAGTACTCGTCAAGAATGAATAAATCAATTTTGACATAAAATAACCCAACAGGGTTTGACATGCCATAAAATTCAACCAAACAATGCTTCAACGTTGAAAACATTTTTTATTTCATTAATACCAGTCGTAATTTAGCCAGACCACAAAACCCAAAACAAATTATGAACCTTCCCCACCCGTCTACCCGGCTCAACAAAGGACTCCTAATACTTTACATCCTACCCGATTGTTTCCCGGCTTTATCTACCCGATAATCAGCTTGTAATGTTCGGACGCAGACCCCAAGATCAATATATCACTGAATAGAAAGATCAAATGAATATAAATGTAAAAATGAACCAGCTATTTTTCCTGGCAACGGTATAATAAGAGAAGTTGTCAGATTATGTTGTGTCGATTTTAATATAGACCCCAATGTTCGCTAAGAGAATGAGAGAATATATATATGAATGAGAGAATATATATATATATATATGTTTTGTTGAACTGTACAGACAATTCCTGTCGGACAAGTTTTTCGTTGATCCGTTCCAATTTTCGGGCCATCTTTCTGGTGTCGGGGTGTAACTGGTATAACAGTCCACCAAAGGTTTCAAAACGAGCGCTTTCGGCAATACAATTTGCCATCCTCAGGTAGGAAACGATGGTATGATTTCGTGTCTCATTTTTAACGAGAACGAGTAGTAGCAAGGAATTAGAAGTGGGAGGTAATAACCATTGGTAGTAGGAGGTTGTAGGAATGGTAGTGGTTCGAGCAAGCGTTGCAGTAGTGATTTTATGTGGGAGGGGGCACAAGTTTGTGAAAAGGGGAGGGGTATAAGGAAGGAGGATAGGCGGAAAATTATAAACATTTGAGATATGTTGACTTATTTCAAAGTTTATCTTGGGGGGGGGGACTGTTATACCAGTTACAACCCGACACCAGAAAGATGGCCCGAAAATTGGACCGGATCAACTAAAAACTTGTCCGACAGGAATTGTCTGTACAGTTCAACAAAACTTGTATAAAAGAAAAAATGCTGTCAAAATACATTTATTTTAAAATATATATATATGTGTGTGTGTGTGTGTGTGTGTGTGTGTGTGTGTGTGTGTGTATGTAAGTTTAAAATGGAAGCGAATCTGACGGTATGTTGAAAGGAGAACTAAAGGAAAGAAGATGTTGAATGGATGAAATAGGATTTATTCTATTTTATTTGACTGACACGTGTTTCGGCCAGGAGTTTATCCATGTATACATTTATTCTATATATCATTATTTTAAATACAAAATAAATTAAAAATAATATAAAACTATAACATTTTTTAGTATACAAAGAAATAACGACCTTCGTCTGAGTAAATCCTTGGTGTTTTTAAATCAGATCGGTTAAAATACGGAGATAATATATATATATATATATATATATATATATATATATATATATATATATATATTATATATATGATGGAAGTTGAAAATGGAAGCGAATCCGACGGTATGTTGAAAGGAAAGAAAATGCTAAACGGACAAAATAGATTCTATTTTACTGACACGTGTTTCGGTCAGTAGTTCACCCATGCACACATGCACTCTATCTATTTTTATATTAAATACAAAATAAAATAATAAAAATAGAAAATTAAACATCTTTTAGTATACAAGGAATAACGGCCTTCGTCACCAAATAATTTACTCTGACGAAGGCCATTATTCCTTGTATACTAAAAGATTTTGTAGTTTTCTATTATTATTATTATTATTATTATTATTATTATTATTATTATTATTTTGTATTTAAAATAATGATAGATAGAGTGCATATGTGCATGGATTAACTCCCGGCCGAAACACGGGTCAGTAGAATAAAATCTATTTTATCCATTTAGCATTTTCTTTCCTTTATTTTCCTTTCAAAACACACACACACACACACACACACACACACACACACATATATATATATATATATATATATGTATATATATATATATATATATATATATATATATATATTTTATTATGAATTAAAATAATAAAATAAAAGGGGATACGAAGGCCTTTTCGACCGGTACTTTTTCAAGTATTTACACTGGTTGACAATTAAAAGTCAGAAATGTAAAGAATTTGTTAAGAACAAATGGGGTAAACCAGAGAGTGTGTGTGTGGGGGAAATGGGGAAAGAGGGTATGTATATGTGCCCTAGGTTAAACCAGGGTTATGTTATGTTATGTCTCTCAACAGATAAATGGAGTGTCTCGGTGTTTGTCTGCACAGAGTAGGTCTAAGAAAAGAAATACTAACAGCCTCAAGGACTGCTAGATGTTGCTTAGACCTAGCTCTGTGCAGAATAGAGAAGCACTCATCTGTATAATCGGACAAACAAGCATTTATAGAAAGGTGCTCAGCGATCGCTGAGTCGAATGCTTGGGATAACCCGGATGTATTATTAGCGACGGCATTGCGGAGTACTCGGGGGACGTGCTGCTTCATTCTAATTTCAAGTCTTTGGGATGTACACCCAATGTATACCAAATTACATTGGCATTTAAACTTATAAATTACGTTACTTTGATGGAAGATTGGGAGTACATCTTTGTGGAAAGACCGAAATGCAGGTTGGGTGGTAATTATAGGTCTTACTTTTACTGCATTGTAGCAACACGTAACCGGGGAAGAGATCTTATTAGCAATAGTCTGGCTGGCTGGGCCGATCCAAGGGAGTCTGACGTAAACAGGACATTTAGAAGGGCCAAAAGGTTTGTCACTTTTAAATTTGTTTACAGTCTGATTAATGATTTTATCAACAATGTCATCTGGATATCCATTATTCGAGAACAAACCTCTAATCTGCTTAAGTTCTCCTTCAATTTTACTACTGGAACAAATTTTGAGGGCCCTAAACGTCAGACACTTGATTAAGTTGATCTTCCTCGATTTAGGGGCAAAGGCATCCCAATTTATATATAGCCCAGTAAATGTTGGTTTTCTATAAATGCTAGTTAGAAAAACCGACGAATTCTTTTCAACTAATACGCCCAAAAAAGGCAATGTATTATTGGCTTCAACCTCCATAGTGAAAGATAGAGAAGGATGTAAAGCATTGAGTTGATTAAAGAATGTTACAGCTTCGGTACGTGACTTGAAAATAGCAAAAGTGTCGTCAACGTAGCGATAGTAAATATAGGGCTTAGGGAGCCTGTTGAAAAGGAGTTGTTCGTGAAAACCGACGAAAATGTTGGCCAAAAGACTGCCGAGGGGCGATCCCATACTAATGCCGTCAATTTGGCGGTACATGGTGTCATTAAAACTAAACGAAACCGACTTGGTAGCAAGTTGGATCAATTCAACAAAAATGTGCCCAGGGAAGGATGGAGTAAACTTATGCTTGCTACGATACAAAAAGTCGGCACATATGGAGATCGTCTCGTCAAGGGGAATGTTGGTAAATAACGAGACAATATCAAAAGACACCATGTATTGAGTGTCAGCGCAGGGAGAAAGCTGACGGATTATGGAAGAAAAGAAAAAGGAGTCACTGATGCAGTGTTCAGAATAAAATTCTAGGACTGGATCAAGTAACTGGACAAGCCACTTTGCCAATGAGCAGAATGGACCATTGACAAAATGGGTCGTAGAGGAACATCAGGTTTATGTATCTTGGGTAAACCATATAACCTAGGTCTCTGTGAACCGACTGGATGTATTAGATCATAAACCTCTTTGGAAATAAATTTTTTTCTTGTGGAGATCAAGAAAACGTTTCCGTAATTTAACCTCAGTTTTTGGTGTGTCATCAAAGAACAAATCACCAAGCCTGAGAAATTTGGAAGGGTCATCCAAAATGGTAGACATTTGTGGTAATAGTCATGGCGGTTTAAAATGACAACACCGGCACCTTTATCGGGTTTCGTAAGTAGGATGTCGGTGTTGCGTTTTAAAAGTGACAAACCTTTTGGCCCTTCTAAATGTCCTGTTTACGTCAGACTCCCATGGATCGGCCCAGCCAGCCAAACCATTGCCAATAAGATCTCTTCCTCGGTTACGTGTTGCTACAATGCAGTAAAAGTAAGACCTATAATTACCACCCAACCTGCATTTCGGTCTTTCCACAAAGATGTACTCCCAATCTTCCATCAAAGTAACGTAATTTATAAGTTTAAATGCCAATGTAATTTGGTATACATTGGGTGTACATCCCAAAGACTTGAAATTAGAATGAAGCAGCACGTCCCCCGAGTACTCCGCAATGCCGTCGCTAATAATACATCCGGGTTATCCCAAGCATTCGACTCAGCGATCGCTGAGCACCTTTCTATAAATGTTTGTTTGTCCGATTACACAGATGAGTGCTTCTCTATTCTGCACAGAGCTAGGTCTAAGCAACATCTAGCAGTCCTTGAGGCTGTTAGTATTTCTTTTCTTAGACCTACTCTGTGCAGACAAACACCGAGACACTCCATTTATCTGTTGA
>CM042170.1:27458829-27461329 GCA_023376005.1 Doryteuthis pealeii | reverse complement strand
GCAAACCGGTAGTCCAGCAGGCAAAGTTGTGACTTTAACCGCTCGGCCCAAACAGGTATACATCGCTGATGAGACTTAATAAAGTCTGTACGATGTTCTAGCATCGCATTTCGGTTACAGATAGATTAAACACACAATCTTGCGTAATATAATGATAATAATAATAATAATTAATAATAATAATAATATATATATATATATATATATATATATATATATATAGTAGTATATATATTATACTGAAGATGTATGTTTACTATCTGTAACCGAAACGACAACTTTCTCTGACTCCACAATGCCTGCAAGTTATTTAATATTCATTATTTAATTCTGCCTAAATCGAAACTTTAATTGACCTAAATTTACACCATCGATATGTCACCGTCACCCACCGAAAGAAAAAAAATACCAAAAATTAGGAAATTAACCGATTAATGAGATTTTCAGTGTTAACTTATACCTTAATGAATTATGGCATACCGGTACTAGAGAGAAGGAAACCTCTGAATTCAAACCTGTATAATAACTCCGTATGAATGAAAAAATAACCTTTGTGTCACATCCTGTTCGGTGCGGAAGGGATTTAGAGGATAATAATAATTATACATTATAAATATATACCCCGAATAAAATTAAATATATTAATAAATAATATAAAAAACAAAATTTCAGACTATTATATATAGGATAGAAACCTGTTCTATATTCTTATGATGTCAATCGTCTACCCCAGAAATATAGAAGTCTGACAATTCTTTCACAAGGTTGAAAAAGTAAGACAGCTTGGGACGGCTATTCTAAAAATTGCGACGAAAGACTGCTAAACATCAAAAAGCCGATCAATATCCGGCTAATGGAAAGTCAATGGACTAAGTGCGTTAAATGCCAATGGCGAGATACATTGAAAGAATACGCTTTCATTCATTTTCCCTATTCCACGTCTTGGTAAATAAAGATTCGCGTCTTCTCGATAACTTTTTGAACTACGTCCGTAATCAAATTGAATTCTTGTCTTATTTGGTTAACGTTATCATCCAATGTAAAAATACTGCTATATTTATATAATCCAGGAGCTAAAGTCCCAACGTAACCAATTGTCTCCAAGAAAATTTAAAACTCACAGAAACGTTATTGTTTATTATCAATGAATCACCCTTAGCTTACATATTATAGCGCGGGATGTACTGGTTAGAGTCGTAGGAAATGACCGTCGTCCTGTCATTCCAAATCCTGGGGCGAAACCATAGTACACATAACGCTAATATCCTCGGGAAATGTATGATTCCAACTATTCTCCCTCCATGCGCCCGTAAATATTAGGGCAGACTGCGGCTTCTCCTTAACCTCCTAAATGTACCCGCAACCAGAATATCCGGAGAAGAAACTCTTGAATTTCAAAGCGTCTAAATCTTCCGCATGGCAGTGGTCACTAACTAACTATGAATAGGTTCGGTCCTGACTTAGTTATCAATGTTCAGTTCAAAATAAAATAGAATATAGTATATAATATATATTAAACGAATAATATATTATATAACATAATATATACTGCAGAGAGTATTATCTCCTTTTACTAGCGCATAGGGACCAAGAAGATTTTGCTTTTTGGCAATGCTGAGGCGGGTCGTGCCACACCAACAACTATCAGCCCTGCAGACTTCGTGCCTACTCATACGCTTAAGAGCGGGGGTCAGTATCGAACTAGAAACCTTAGTCAACCAAGAGCTAAGGTAAATTCCTGCGAATCTTTATTCTTTTTATATCTGATTGTTTATCTCGATGAGAGAGCGGAAGTCATTTTAGGTGACTAGTTAAAGCGCTATTATATTACGTAGATATATATTATAGATTAATATATATTGAATATAGTTATAGTAAATTAGTTATATGCTGTTGCTGTTGCGTGTGTGGTGGCTCTACTTCGTAATGATGCGACTATGCCCTAATGGGTCTTAATACTCGACTAGACTCTCACCGACTATGAATTCTGCACTTCCTAACCATCGTGTCCATATTCACCGTAAAGTCGCCTTTCCCTTTATAATATATAGTTATATATATATATTATCATATTATATATTAAGATGTTTGTAAATGCAAATTTGTTTAAAAAACTAACATTAAAAGTAGAGGAGAAATCAATACTGTAAAACTCGAGGACCGCTGATGTTACATTCGATATTAACAAAACCTAAAAATAAAAAGGGGATACGAAGGCCTTTTCGACCGCGTTAAACATTATACAGAGAGATATAAGATATTAAATTAACCCGCCCAACACACCACCACCCCAAAAAAAAAACGTAGCTAATTAGACTAAATAAAAAGAGTACAGAAAATGTAAAAAATATTTGTATAGAATGACCAAAAATGGGCTCGAACCAGAGAGATATGGTGAGTGTGAGGCGCGAGGGGAGAAATGGAGTGATAAAAGAGGGTACCTGCCTTCATATGATCAGGTTGCCCTTAGGTAAACCTAGGGTATGTTCTGCTTATGCCT
>CM042170.1:27438829-27448829 GCA_023376005.1 Doryteuthis pealeii | reverse complement strand
GGACAAACAGAAAACGACAAAGACTAGAAAACAAAAATGGGAAGAAAAACAATTATACGGACGCTTCAAACGACAAATAGAAGAGGTTGCACATGAAAAGACTTGGACATGGTTAAGAAAAGGAAACCTCAAAAGAGAAACAGAATCACTTATAATTGCTGCACAAAATAATGCCATGAGGACAAACTACATCAAAGCGAAAATCGATAGGACCCAACAAAATAGTAAATGTAGACTTTGCGGGAATAGAGATGAGACTGTAAACCATATACTCTCCGAATGTAACAAACTAGCACAACGAGAATACAAAACTAGACACGACTGGGTTGGGAAGGTGATCCACTGGGAATAATGCAAAAAATTAAATTTTGACCACACAACAAAATGGTATATGCATAAACCAGAATCTGTTCTTGAGAACGAAACGCATAAAATTCTCTGTGACTTTGAGATAAAGACGGGTCTTCTTATCCCAGCCAGGAGACCAGACCTAGTTTTGATTAACAAAAAAGAAAGAACTTGTCAACTGATGGGTTTTGCAGTTCCAGCAGATCACAGGGTGTGAAGCTGAAGGAAAACGACAAAATGGACAAATATCTGGACCTTGCCATAGAACTGAGAAGTTATGTAATATGAAAGTCAAAGTGACACCAATTGTAGTTGGTGCACTTGGAACGGTCCCAAAAAGCTTGGAAAATAGATTGGAAAATGTGGAAATCAGAGGAAGAATTGAGATCATCCAGAATACTGCACTGCTGCAATCCGCCAGAATACTCAGAAGAGTCCTGGAGACCCGAGGAGACTTGTTGTCACTCAGACTCCAGTGAAATACCATCAGCTAACGCTGATGTGAAAAACTCTAAAGTAGTGAATAATAATAATAATAATAATAATCTTATTATAATGGAGATTGTGTGTTTTTCTGTCTGTAACCGAAACTATATTACTGCTCAAGTCACAATTCCCTTAGTTATTTATATCACATTCTCAATGATTTTATTTTTATTTAAACCTCAATTATTAATAAAATTGGTTTACATTATTAATACTGTTAACCCTATCTACATACTAATAGCATGTAATTATATTTATATGTACAACAAAATAGCGGTTTACAGTGTGAATGGGAAGGCTAATTTGCATATTGATATTAAAAATGTGATTTTAATAAATATGTGCTTAGTATTATTGATTTCTAACTGTTTGGTTTTATTATAATGAATATAAGCAAACATTTCTTCAATGAATCTTAAATGAAATCCGTTAACAAGAAAAAATAACTGTCATTTTATTCTTCACTTCCTCTTTTAACTAAATACTTAAATTAGAAAAAATAACAATGAAAGACAAGAGTGATGGAAGAGTAAGTTTCAGTTGTTCTATTTTTCGATTATACTCCCTCTGTTTTAAACCTTTTTATCTGCATTCTTATTTAGTTTCATTAGCCTTTCTAATTTAATATAATATATTATTACATTAAAACTTAAATACTTGCACTCGGAGGGTGCATATATTTGCTAGTAATAATAATAATAATAAGAGTCCTGGAGACCTGAGGAGACTTGCTGTCACTCAGACTCCAGTGAAAGACCATCAGCTAATGATGATGTGAAAACTCAAAAGGAACAAATAATATTAGACATGACTCTGTGGGAATTGTGCAAGAAATTCAATTTTCACCATACAACTAATTGCTGTATACACAAGCTTGAACCTTTCCTGGAGAATGAGACGCGTAAAATTCTCAAGGACTTCAAGGTACAGACGGATCACCTAACCCCGGCCAGGAGACCCGAGCTAGTATCAATCGACAAGAAAAAGAGAACCTTTAATCTCGTGGATTTTGCCGTCCTGCTCGACCACTGAATGAGAATGAAAGAAAGCGAAAAGATAAACAAATACTTAGACCTTGCCAGAGAACTGGGGAAACTTTAGAATGTCGTTCAATTGTAATTGGCGTCCTTGGAACGATCACCAAACGCTGCAAAAGAATTTGGGTGAATTGGAAATCAGAAGAATAATCAAAATCATCCAAGCTATAGCACTGTTGGGATCGGCTAGAATACTCAGAAGAGTCCTGGAGACCTGAGGAGACTTGCTGTCACTCAGCCTCCAGTAACCCACTAGGTACGGCAGGTGTAATAATAATATTATGTCTAGAATTTGATTATCTGTCTGTCGACTGGGGTAGTAGAGTTGTAAGGGGGACCACCTATTGGCTTTGGATAGTGATCCGAGATACTTGAAAGGCGGTTGGAGAGGCACCCTCTAATCAACCGGCTAGTCACGTCGTCCTATCACCTGTATGCTACCCTGCTGCTCTTATGGCAAATCCTCAACTCTTTCTTCCTTTCTTTTTACGCTTTCTGTTTTCTTCTTTCACCATTTTCATTCTTTCTTTCTTTTTACCCTTTATTTCTTCTTTTTTTTGTTCTTTCGTTTCTTTCTTCTTTTTTGTCATTCATTCATTCATTTCTTCTTTCTTTCTTTTTACCTCTTCTTTCTTTTTTTCTTTCTTTCTTTCTTCTTTCTTCTTTCTTTCTTTTTTCTTTCATTTTCTTTTTTCTTTTTACACTTTCTTTCTTTTTCCTTTCTTTCTTCTTTCTTTCTTTCTTTTTTTCATTCTTTCTTTCTTTTTCCTTTCTTTCTTCTTTCTTTCTTTCTTTTTTTCATTCTTTCTTTCTTTTTTCTTTTTTTCTTTATTTTTCTGTTCAGTAACTATTGCAAAGAAGATTTTATAAGGAAGAAAAGGTCTTCAAGAATATTCGTTCTTTCATTCTTTCTTTCCTTCTTTCTTTCTTTCTTTCTTTCTTTCTTTCTTTCTTTCCTGTTTGTTTTCTCACTCTCTTATTCTTTTCCATAATAAATTTATTTCGACCAAAATTGGGGCCTTTATAAATTGATTTAACTAAGCTCCCCCAAAATCAAGTCTCATCAGATGGATAATCATCAATAATTTAGTGGTTGAGGGACTTAGTGTCCTGGATTACTTAAACTGCCTCTAATTGTGAGGTTCCAATTCAGAGAGTCCGTGTCCCATCTATGGGTTAAATTGAAAAATGTGTCTAAAAATGATTTAAAAATACATTTTAAACACCCATAAAGATGAATAAAGCAAATTGTTTTCGGCATAAAATAACCCAATAAGGGTTGAAATGCCATAACATCCAACTAACGAAAAAGCATGTACCCAATCATCGCCATTAATCCAAGATACGCTCTGACCCAGAGTGGTAATACCTGTTAGGGTCCAATGCATAGATTAAATAAGAAAAATGAGTTAAAAATTGAGTTAAAAAATTGAATATCAGTCAAGAATGAATAAAATGCAACGACTTCGGCATAAAATAAATCAACAAGGGTTGACATGCCGTAAAATCCAACAACCCAAACCTAACCAAAAACCTAACACTTTTTATCATATATGTGCTAGAAGGCAGTGACTAAGGGTCTAAGTGTCTTGAATATGACGTTAAACTGCATCTAGTGGTGAAGTTCCAATTATGAAGGGTATGCAGAAAAAATTAATACCCAACAAGAAACAAACGTTTTCGGCATAAAAGAACCCAACAAGGGTTGACATGTAGTAAGACCAACCAACCAACCAACCAACCATCCAACCAACCAACCAACCTGAAAGTTAGAGAAAATTTAGTGAGTCTTATTTTCAAGGATTGCTTATGGTTTGTTCATTTACTATTCGAAAGTATGGTAAATTTCAGTTTCTTTCGCAGTTCCCTCTGGATTACCTTCACTATTCAGTTGTGCCAGTTCTTGTACTCCTTTTGTGCAAGTTAGTTGCATTCCCTTTTTATGTGATTAACTGTTTCAACGTAGATTACACATGCAATTCTTCTGCATATTATCAGTTTTTGCCGAAAATATCCATATATTTTCTTCCCAATTTTCTTTTTGAGGTTTTTGTCTTGTTTTATTTTCCTGTTATTGGAGAAACTCTCCATTCTCTTATATATATATATTATATATATATATATATATATATAATATATATATATATATATATAATCTACTTGCCGGATGAAATATGTTAATTCTCGCTCTCTCCTTCTCCCTCTCTCTCTCTCAATATATATATATATTATATTATTTATATAGCAACTTGATTATATATATGTATATATATATCCATATCCGTATCCATATCCATATAGATGTCTATATATATGCATATCTCTACGTACCTCCTCCTCCTTCTGTGATACAACTACGGTGACTACTACTCCTGCTGCTGTAGCTGCTTTTTATTATTATTATTATTATTATTATTATTATTATTATTATTATTATTATTTAGTTTGATTAATTTTTGGGCACGTTATTTTCAAATGATCGATATATGCATTCATATATATATATATATATATATATATATATATATATATATTATTATAATTAGTTGCTATATAAATATTACTGTCAATATATACACATATATATATGTGTGTATATATATATATATATATCCATATATATAGTTGTATATATATGTATGTATATATATATATACATTTATATATATGGAAATAGATGTATATATATGTATGTGCATAAATATATCCATATATATAGATGCATATATATAGAGAGATGTGTGTGTATATATATATATATATATATATATATATATATGCATATCTCTATGCATGTATCTATGTACGTATGTATGTATATATATATATATATATATATATATATATATATATATATATATATATATATATCAAGAGTAGCATTAATCACACTTTGTCGGGAATTGAAACCTCCACCCCAAACACCACAGTGACTCAGTCCTAATTTCCATAACACGCTTCTATTAAACATTCATCGGTTCGCAGGTCCATTGTCGCCCGACAACTCTCGGCTTTCGCGCCAAAACGCACCCGCTGGACATTCGATGACCGTAACCACCCTGTGTCAGCATCCCATCCGCGCTAATATCAGTGTTGATCTTGGAAGAACCCAGGCAAATCGAGCTTTACCACAAAAACCTCTCCGGCAAGAGGTCCCCGTACTTCTGACCCCGACGGCCCCAACTGGAGTAATTAGGAGAGGGAGAAGCGGCGAGTTTGAAAATGAAAATGCTTTCGCATCGGATGTAACAGGTATCAACAGTCGGCAGTTGTGAAAGTTCACACGACGCTTGACATGGTCCGTGCGTCGCTTGCCGCGCGCTGAAAAGCATTTTCCTATGAAGGACTGCGAAAAAGGAAGGAAAAAATGAGAAAGAAAGAAAAAAAAGAGAAAAAAGAAAAAAAAAAAGAAAAGAGCGAAGTATTGTATCTGCTTATACATAAGGCATATTATAGCGTTAGCCTCGGGTCATCGGAAGAGTCAAAGATGGGGTCACGTTTTTAGGTCGTTATCTCTTTGTCCAATGGTAAGGAGTCCACACACACACACACACACACACACACACACACACATATATATAATATAATATATATATATACACACATACACATATATATATATATACACACATATATATGTATATATATATTATATATATGTGTGTATATATATATATATATATATATATATATATATATATATATATATATAGATAGATAGATAGAGAGAGATAGAGAGAGAGAGATACGCATAGATATATTTTTATAAGTAGACACACATTGAAATGTATAGATGAAAGGATATGAAAACACACAATGCTGTTAAAATGAAAATATTTTATATCATATTCATTTTCATTTTAACAGCATTGTGTGTTTTCATATCCTTTTATCTATACTCATACCGTCGGATTCATTTCCTTACTCTTAACTTATATATATATATATATTATATATATATATATATATATATATATATATAATACTAACATAATTGGAAGAAAAAGGAACGTTATACCATAGTTTCAATCAAATTGGACCCTACCCTACGTTTAACTAAGTCGATGTAATTCCTTAGTTAAATTAAATATATTTTTCGGATAAAAACGATGGAATGCCAGATCTAACAATAATATTTTGAATTTTGATACTCTATGTGTTTAGTATATTGAGCACTTTTGGATTATTTACCGATGCCACTGCAACGTAAAAGTTAAAGTGGCAACTACATACTATATATATATATATATATATATATATATATATAATATATATATATATGTGTGTGTGTGTGTGTGTGTGTGGACCCTGGTATATTGATATGTTTAATTTTGAGATTCATAAATGCTGGAAATTTTAAAGTAGAATTTCTGTGCATATTTTGATTTTTAAATATCTTCGGATATGAATTAAATATTCATAATTCTTGCCCCAAAAGCAAGAACCGATGATATTTAATGTCTATATATATGTACTTTGTTGTTCATTGTTTTCTTTACGTAGTTTCATACGGATATACATACATACATATATACATTATTACACACTACCCTTTATATATATATTTACCAACCCCTCCGCACGAGCAGGATGCGACACAAGGTCAATTTCTTAAGCGGAGTTTAACAGGTTTGAATTCAATGTTTCCTTCTCCTAGAGCGGTTGCCTAACCAAGGTTAAAGGGCCCAGTCTGTCCTACTATTTATCCATAGCTGGAGGGAGAATTGGATTCATACCTTTGCCATGAGTAGAAGCGCTAAGTGAAATGCGATTACCAAGTCCAGGATTTGAACTCGGGGCGACGAGTCCATTTCCCATGATTTTAACCATTACACCACGCGCTTCCATATTTTTTCATGTATAAAAGAAGTCAAAAATAAATATGGTGAAGATTTGTATTCCTTGTTTTTCATTAAGTAACCGAATACCCATCCTATAAACAGAAAAAATTAAGCTCTAATGATGGTTCTCCTACGTCCAAAAGAATTACTGTGAAGACAATAATTTCTTCAAAATGCCTATTTTCTGTATTTCATATCGACATTATTTAAAAGATTATCAACTTTGGGTTGGTTTCGTAGTTGGATTTTATTGTATGTCAACCCTTAATGGGTTATTTTATGCCGAAGACAAATGGGGGCTGCACAAGAATACTGGACGCAATCTTAAACAAGACGTGGAAACAACACCCGACGAGAAAACAGCTGTATGGCCACCTGCCCCATATCACACAAACCATCCGCGTGAGGCGATCAAGACACGCTGGAAAAGCAAGGTTGAACTTATTAGTGACGTTCTTCTGTGGAAGCCATCACATGGGCACGCCAGAGAAGTGTTACGTTGCAATCCTCACGGTACTAAAACGATACAAGCACCGTAGTCTCTTTTCTTTCTTGGTACTAAAACTCCGATAAAAAATCATAACACGAGAAACATGTCGTCACAACTCCCAGCCTTTATTAACGTGCTCGTCTAGTGGCTTCTACCAGGGAGGAAGGGAGGCAGAGAGAACGAGAGAGAGGGAACACTACTAGATTACTGGACTCTAATGAGGTCTGTCCCCCACGACGGACGCCGGCCAAAAGAGAACGAAGCCTTTCTTCCTCCCCCACGTCACCACGTGACTTCCGGTCAACACCGACTTCGGTCAACACCCGACTTCGCCTTGCCCCTCAATTCTTCGTTCGGGGTCACGCTACGGTCAAAACCATCGCTCTCCTCTTTTGGGTCATCACTATTTTTTAGCCTTTGTTATTTATATTCCTCCTCCTTCCATAGCAGTTCTAGCTCACAAGGGTCATATTGCTACATTCCTCCCTTACCATCATTCTAAAATTTTTACCCGTAAAATTTTCAAAGTATCTCTTTTTTTTCAAGAATATGCGTAATTAATTCATTAGATTTTTTTTTTCTTCTATCCGATATAGACCTTCCTCTCTCCGATAGAGCCACACGAGCATTGAATTTTACAATAATACAAAAAAAAAAAACACATACATATATAAAGTAAAAAGAACATTACAAAATCATTAAAGCAGGTGATATTCTCCTCTTTGCTCCACAATTGTGCTCTGACCTTACCTACTTTATTTGTTCATTTTTTTCTTTCTTTCTTTTTTTTCTTTTGGAAATACTCTCTCCAATTTGAATTTTTTTTTAAAAATTACTCATTTATTTTTCATTCTTATCAATTGCAGACCTATACTGATTTATAGCTTTTTTTCAAGCAACGGCGTTATCGTCGCCTCTTCAGCTGGTCAATAATTCTTTTCTTATTATTCCTTTTCTTTTGTATCTATTCATTTTAATCCCTTTCAGTTTTTCATTTATTTATCTTTTTCTTTTCGTCATTATTCCATCTCATATTCGTATTTTCATTTACTCATTTTTTCTCATCCTTTTCTTTTTCTTTTTTTTTTTTTTTTTTTTCATTCATCTATCTCTAATTTATTTCCGAGCGCCAAAACTAGGTTTTTCTGGAAGGTATCTGCTGTGTGAACAAACACTTGAACCACAGGCCTTTAAAGCTATCTTCATAGTCTGGTGGGGTATCATGTTTCCTTGTGGGCAGCACTGGTTGACCCCCGGTGAGCTCGCTGCTACTACCATAATCATTTGTACTCCCAGCGTTTTCAATACTTTCTTCATTGCAACTCTAAGCATAGCTATCTTCCTTTCCATTAGGGGAACATATTCTCTCATTTCTCTGTAGTCACTATCTGACGGTGTGGTATTTACCTTAGCCCTTACTGTTTTAGGGGAATCTTTTGTGATGCTATTCACTGTTGGAGTTATTTTGTGGCTTTCCATTTTAGCCATTACTCCAAAATTATTTTTATTATTTATTAACGTCCACCTGTCTGTTCAATTTCTCTTTTTTTTCTTTTTTCTATTGGGACATAGTTGTTCATTGTTCCTATCACCTTCACCCATGTGATTTGTACCCTCGGTATCCACATCACTATGTGAAGTATTACTATCCTTATCGGAGATTTCTCTCTTAATAGCTGTATATTTATCTTTATTTTCTGAGATATGTTCCGAGGACGTAGAATGGACTTGTGTGCCCTCCTTAGTTTTGCCATTCATATTAGACAAAGCGTGGTGCTGATTTTTGAGGGCTATCCCATGCTTGTCTCTATTTTTAAATTGTTCGGATGTGCTTTTAGGGGTAGGTGCCATCCACTTTTTATTAATTTTTACGGGACAATTCTAATGAGGTGATACTTGCTATTACACCCCCAACAACGTCCAGTCTGGTCTCTATTACCTATCTGAGGATGCACATTGCAATTCCTCACTGTAGGTACGTTCTACTCTGCTTGTTAATTTTTTCCTATTGTTACTTGTTCTTAATCTATCCTCTAAAAGAGTTCTTGATAGGCCCTATCCAACCCCTTTTCAACGCTTTTTTAAGGCACTCGTTACAGAATTAATGCATCAAACCAAGCCTGCGGTGAGATTCTGCAAAAACTCTTTAATAGTCTGAGACTCCATTTCGCATAAACAATTTCAGTCACAGAATAATAGAAGACTTATACTAATATTAATGATATCAATAACTAGTGAAGAAAAAAATACACAACTGTAGAACAAGAGAAAAAAAAAAATTATCACCTACCTTGTCACTTCTACGTATATTTTTCCTTTTTTTTTTTTTTTTTTTTTAAAGTTCTTTTTTTCTTGTAAAGTTCATTAATTCCGTCTTTTCTTTTTTTTTTTTTTTTTTAAATTCACACGTGGGCGTATATTTTTTTCTCCACGTGGGTTTCTCCTTCTTCTTTTATAAGTCCTTTTTTCTTCTTTAAATCTTTTTGTTTTCTTCACACGTGGGTCCGTTTTTTTTTTTTTTTAAGTTCTCAATTGTCTGTTGACTCGTTGTTGTCGTTCATCTCCTTTAATAAGATTTTAAAGGTTGCTCCCTTTTCTTTTTTCAAGGTGGGTCTTTTCTTTTTTTTTTTTTTTGTTTTTTTTCTTTTTAAGCCCTTTTTTCTCTCAAATGCTCGCTGTTGTTGCTCTTTCTTTTTTCTTTTACTTCTGTTTTTTTTTCTTTTCTTTCTCTCTCGTTTCTCAACAAGTCACTCCCTTTTTTTTCGTCACACGTGGGTCCTTTTTCTTTGTTTGTTTGA
>CM042170.1:27413829-27433829 GCA_023376005.1 Doryteuthis pealeii | reverse complement strand
CGCAGATGGCCCAAGGATCCAACTTTTTTTTATGTACCCTGTCACACATATGAAGCCATCGATAGACAGGCAATGCCACACAGGTCAGACTTAAATGTAGGAAATCTTTCCATGACGTCAGTCATGTGTCGCTTCAGGATGGAGTGCACGAGCTGCCTTACCTCAAACTTCTTACAGCTACCATCGGCCTGTCTTTCCAAGAGGATGTGTACCCAGCCCAACACCTTCTGTCAATTGATCCTTATCGCTGACTTCTGCAAGGGCATCGATGTAGACCCCATATCGAGACGCTACCCTGTCCCGACACCAGTTCGTCGTTTGGGGTTTTCTGATCTCTCAAGATCGAGAAGTGTCCAGACATTCCAGATGGCTATTGTTAGCGTTGTTTTTTGTTGTAATATTTTCTTGTTTTCACCCAGCTAAAGTGGACATCCGTCGAACGGTAGGTCTCTGGCTAGCTTGATAGGTGAACCGGCATTTGTTTAGGTCTCCTTTTCTAGACACTCCGCAAATGGCTGGATGAACAGTGTTACTCAAGGGGCTGCTCAGTCACCCACAACCTCGCCGAGGCACGTTTCTGTTCAATCAGCAAGGCAGTGACGTTAGGAAGGTCACGAGTCACACCGTATGTAGATTCACATCTGCATGCTTCCAGCCCGTCAGGCCTGCACACGTCACCATTTCTCCCTCACTGGGGGACTTGTAGAAATATCTAAACTTGTTTTTGTTTTAAATGTTGTGCGCTTGTTCGACATGCACCGCATGCTCTCCTTCCCCAAAGTCAAGTATCAGTGACATGTCGAGGCAAGATCACTGAGAGACTTTGGGAAACGCAAGTGGATGATCTGACAAGATCTACGGGTCCACCACACCGAAAAAAAATTTCTAAGTTTTAACTTAGTATAAGTCCACAGGTACGAGTTACTATTAAATAGGTGACCTTGATACAATTTCACATTGTATTTACATTTACGAGCATAAAAGACGATTACAAATATTCGAAAGTAAGATAAACAGGTAAACACAAGATGTCACTGATGTTAAGTGGGTTAAGAGTAGACATTCATAGAAAACAAGAAATAATGTGTTAAAGACAACAGGTTTTTGCAATTCAAACAATATAACAGTAACTTAGCCAGAAATGCGTCTTCTCTGCTACGCTACGCTACACTACACTACATAATATATATATATATATATATATATATATTAATATATATGTGTGTGTGTGTGTGTGTGTGTGTGTGTGTGTGTGTAGTATCCAATTGCCGCTTTAACTTTTCCGTCGCAGTGGTGTCAGTAAATAATCCAAAAAACGGAAAAGTTAAAGAGGCAATTGGATACTATATATATATATATATATATAATATATATATAATCTCTACTGCATCGTTCGTTCGAACTACTACCAATTCCTACAACCTCCCCCCTACCAATTGTTACTACCTCCCACTTCCAATTCCTACGCTACTGCTTGTTTCCCTTAAAAACGAGACACGGAACATACCAGCAGTTTTCTACCTGAAGATGGCAAATCGAATTGCCGAATGCGCTCATAATGAAACCTTTGGTGGACTGTTACACCAGTTCCACCCTGACACCAAAAAGATCGCCAGAAAATTAGAAAGGATCGAACAAAAACTTGTCCGACAAGAATCGTCAATACAGTTTAACACAACATGTTTAAAAGAAAAATTACTGCCAAATACACTTATTATATATATATATAATATATATATATATATATATATATATATATATATATATATATATAATATATATATATATATATAATGGCTCATTAACTATAGTCTCATGGGGAATGAAATAGAATTAATAATCCATTAGAGTTGAAAAAAGCGATTAAAATGGAAAAGCCTGATCATTTGCATTGGCAACGATAATTATGTAAATAATGAGATATATTTACTCGAAATCGGAGAGGAAAAAATTCTATAGAATTATTGTCTGCAAGAAGCGCAAATTTATCTAAATATTTGAAAGAAAGCAAAAGTCAGGCGAAAATATCAAAAGCCGGAAGCCAAATGCGAGATTGACAATAGTTTAATATAGAATTAGGGAAAGTGAATTCAATCGCCTAATGGTATGACCTTTTATCTAACAAATGTAATCGGTTATTGGTTGAAAACGAAATTCAAAATCCACAAATTATTTTTCCAATTATATACAGAAGATGAAGAAAATAAATGCATTGATAATAATAATAATATAATAATAATAATAATGAATAAAATAATAATAATTACAAAATTCTCTGGGTTTCGAGGTACAGACGGATCACCTAATTCCGGCCAGGAGACCCGACCTAGTATTAATTAACAAGAAAAAGAGAACATGTCATCTCGTGGATTTTGCTGTCCCAACCGATCACCGAGTAGAAATGAAAGAAAGCGAAAAGATAGACAAATACTTAGACCTCGCCAGAGAACTGGAGAAACTGTGGAACATGAAAGTGAAGGTCATACCAATTGCTATTGGTGCCGTTGGAACAATCCCCAAAGCTCTGGAAAGGACTTTCGGTGAACTGGAAATCAGAGGAAGAACCGAGACCATCCAAAATACAGCATTGTTGGGATCGGTTAGAATACTCAGAATTGTCCTGAAGACCTGAGGAGACTTGCTGTCACTCAGCCTCCAGTGAACGACCAGGTACGGCAGATGTGAAAAACTAATAATAATGATAATAACAACAACAACAACAACATTAATAATAATAATAATAATAATAATAATAATGATAATGATAATAATAATAATAGGTCGGGGTGGCCTAAAGTCGGTATCAGCCAATCAGCGAGGGAGTCAATCCCCTTTTCACTAGCGCTAGATCAATGAGATTGTTTTGGGGTCTGAGGTGGAGCGCCAAATCTACCACCAGCTCCTTACTTTGCCGCACAGATCCCTGTGCTACTCATACGCTGAGTTGGCGAGGGTCGGTATTGAACTAGGAACCTTGTGGTTTCTATCCGAACGCTCTACCGACTGAGCTAACCCGATGGGACAAAAATGAACTAATTGGGTACTACAAACGTCGAACTCAAGAGAATCATATTAGAAGACAAGGGTATGGCTGAAAATGACATCTCTGTTATAATCGCAGCACAAGACAATGCCATAGGAACTGACAATATAAAGCAAAAATAGATAAGACGCAGCAGAACAGAAAGTGCAGAATGTGTGGCGACAGAGACGAAACCGTTAATCATATAATAAGCGATTCAAATATTAGCACAAAGAGAGTACAAGACTAGACATGACTCTGTGGATAGGTAATCCACTGAATTGTGCAAGAAATTCAATTTTCACCGTACAACCAAATGGTATATGCACAAATTTACCGTTGTGGTATATTTTTCACGGTACCAAAATGATATAAGTAACGTTGTCCTTTTTTCCGGGCACTAAAACAATATCTCTAAGGCGGCGGCGGCGGCGTATATTGTATAGCGGGTCTCGTCCACGTGCCTCAAAATTCACAGTGCTAAAATGGTGTTGATAGAAATTATACACGAGAAATATGTCGTGACAACTGCTAGCCTTTATTTGCAGGGTAGGTTCGTCTCGTGTGCTGTATCGGAGAGGAGGAAAGGCAGAGAGAAAGAGAGAGAGAGAAAACTGTTAAACTACTGTGACCCCGTACTAGGGTCCAGAGACCCGTCCGTTCCCCTAGGCGTCCGAAAGCAAAAAGAGGCCGGTCCCTTTCTTCGTCGTTCCACGTCACCACGTGACTTCCGGTCAACACCCGACTTCCGGTTGCGGTCAACAACCGACTTCCGGTTGCCACTCAATTCTCAGTTCGGGGTCACGCTACGGTCAAATCATCGTTTATCCTGTTTTGGCTCATCACTATTTTTTAAACCTTTATCATCTCTATTTATTTATTTTCTTCCTCCCCTTCCATTAGTAGTCCTAGCTCACAAAAGTCAGGATAATATACCCATCTTGCAACACAAACCGGAATCTGTCCTGGAGAATGAGACGCACAAACATCTCTAGGACTTTTGAGATTCAGATAGAAAACAAAAAAGATAAATACTCGGACCTCACAAGAACAGAGAAAACTGTAAAACATAAAGCTAAAGGTCCTATCAATTGTAATTGGTACCCTTGGAACGGTACCCAAGTGTTTGGAAAAGAGCATTGTTAAGATCGGCTAGAATATTCAGGAGAGTCCTGAAGACCTGACGAGACTTGCTCTGACTCAACCTCTAGTAAACCACCACCTATGGTGGGTGGGAAAACTCGAATAGAGTCAAATAATAATAATAATAATATTATAATAATGTTGATTCGGCGTTTGTTTGTAAACCGAAACTACGTCACAGCTTTCGCCACATACCTTAGGAATTGGGTAGTTTTTCTATGAGTATTTAATTTATAGTAAAAATCATTAATACTTAGAATAATATTATATTTTTTACAGTGTCTCTATGAAAATCTGTGTTAGATTTGCCTCAAAACAGCTCATGTTATTAGTGCATTTAAAATCCTGCAAGGTTCTTATATATCACTAAGAAATACAGGTTTACATAATATAAGGTGTGGCTAATTTGCATACTGGATTTAACAAAACCAGGTTTAATAATAATTACTTTGGTTCTATTGATCTTTTAAATCAATCCTCCGAATGACTTTACATAGAAAACAATTGAAATATAAATGAAATATATATAATCTTATTCAATTCCATTAGTCTTTCTTATTTAATATATTTAATTACATTGAAGTTCAATATATACGGGGGGCATACTCTTGATATAATAATAATAATAATAATAATAATAATAATAATAGAATTCGGTCTCTATTTGTCTGTAACTGAAATTACGTCACTGATTACGTCATAGTCATTTTTCAGGAATAAGATTTATCAATGAGTATTTAATTCATAGTCAGTATTATAATAATAAATTACTGAACATATTAATAATATTAACATAATAATATCGAACATATAATGAACATATACATGAACATATTAATAATTAAATAATAATGAAATATTAATATAATAAATATTAATAACATATATTAACATTAATTAATGAACATATTAAATAATAATAATAATATATAATAATAATAATAATATAATTACATTGAATCATATTAAAATTCTAGAAAAATAATTATTGTCAAATTTNTTGTCATTAATTTCAAATCTTCATTTGAGAATGTCTAAAGTGGCGTTTGTTTTAAAGAATTTCTTCATTTTTCTCACATTATTTTCAGCTCGTGTGCACACACCGGCATCCACACGCACACACTCGCGCACTCGCACTTACACATTCAATTCGCTCGTATTTTCTCAGCCTTTAGTTATAAATATTTCATTTTTAGACATATTCATTATGATATATAATATACGTTGAACTTTTAAGACACCTAGAAACGGGCTGCGGAGAAAATATATATATATTAATTATGTATGTTTTCTTTGAACTTGTTTTTTGGTCTTTAAGCATTGGAAAAAAGAACAAACACACAAGAAAAACAGAACAAAATCAGAATTTTAATATTCAATTGTTGTTCCTTCCTGGTTTGATCAATTCTGATATTTCGGGTGAACATTCACCGTTTTCAAGGTATATGAGACAGTTTGCGCATGTTATGAAGGAGCCCAACAGAGAAATAGGAAGAGAAATATTCCAGCCTGTTCTTTCAACCACGACATCTATATGCACTACTGTCCTTAGACCAAGTAACCGCCGTGCTACACACGCAATCTTAACACTGGTTTATATATATATATATATATAACAAACCCTCCTCTCGAGCAGAATGTGCCACATGGTCAATTTCTCAAGCGGAGTTTACAGGTTGTGTTCTTGTTTTTTTTTCCTACACTGATTATCTAGACAAGGTTAAAGAGCCCAGTTTCCCTACTATTTACCTATAGATGTGGAGAAAATAGATGGATTCATACCTTTCCCAAGGGTATTAACGCAATGTGAAAACAGCCTCGTCCAGGATCTAAACTCGTCTTGTCGTGTATTTCTTAGGACTATAACCATTACACCACATGCCTCCATATATATATTTACCAACCCCAACCAAACCAACCACGAGCAGCATGCGACACAAGGTCAATTTCTTAAACGAAGTTTAACAGGTTTGAATTCAGTGTCCTTTCTCCTATACTGGTTACTTAGCCATGGTTAAAAGTCCAATCTTGCCCTGCAATTTACCCATAGCTGGGAGAATTGGATTCATACCTTCCCAAGGTATTTGCCCAGGTGAAATTTCAACAGCTTCGTCCAGAATTGAACTCGCGTTGACGAGTCCATTCATACGATTCTAATCATTACACCACGCGCATCCATATAAGCTCGGTATAACCTATTTTTCAGAAATACTTTGGATAAAAGTAATGCCTTTTCGCTCACAACTGCTGTTATTAATGATTGTAAAATGTTAACTGATGCTGTAGCTTCGGTCTTGAGCAAATATCAAGATATATTTTAGTAGAAATAATTCAATATATGTGAAATAATAATTTTAAAATTTTCGTAGACGCAGTGCCACATCGGGATATTGATCTTGTTATGAAAAATCAGAAATCATCAATAACTTAAAGTGGTGGACTTTCAAACTTTTTTAAATAGTATTTTCAGATTCCATGGTCGGAAATGCTTTAATAACCAATTTTTTAGGAGTAGGAACTCTTAAACTTATCTTACAGATAAAAATAGATTACAAAAAGTCGCCATTTTTCACGATCCCCTCAAATTGGAGATATAAAAATCGACATGACTCCGCCATGGAATTGGAAGATTACATTTTGGGGATTTTAATGTTAAGATAGCCCACACCTGGAAATCGGCATAACTTCGCCATTTTTTGAATTTGAAGATTAAATTTGGGGGATTGTTTAAGGTTAAGATAGCCCAACAGGAAAAATTTCAGAAAAATTGAAGTGGGAGGGTGACATGGCCTGGATGATTTGACATGGAATTACCCATATGTAATTTTTAAAAAATGCCCCCTCCAAAAAAAAAAAAACAAAACAAGATTTCACGTTAATTGATAAAAAATATTGAGATGAGCTTGGTGATTAGTATTATCTGCGTTATTCGGACTATTGTCCTCATCTTTATTGTTATCTGTACAATTCGGCCTATCCTCTGACCTTCTTCAGGTATTTCTGTCGGACTCGGGAATCTTCTCGGACTCGAATTCTTTTCGGACTCGCGACCCTTCTTTTCGAACTCGAACTTCTTGGTTCCGACCACGACAAGAAATTCCCAAGTTCGAAAAGAGGTTCCTGAGTCCGAAAAGAAGGTTCCAGAGTCCGAGAAAATCCCCGAGTCCGACAAGAAATACCTGAAGAAGGCGGAGGGCATATCGCCGAAACGTTGTACAGATAACAATAAAGATGAGGAAATAGTCCGAAAAACGCAGATAATACTAAAAATGAAATGTTGGTAAACAGAAGTGTGCGAGCCTCTGCTTTTAGTGTTGTACTCAGATATGAAAAAAAGTCATAACTTAAAACCCAACGTACGTTGGCGTCCACATTCAAACCATTTTGTTTTTTCATTTTCAAAATTACATACAGTTATATTCTCTTGCGTTTTTTATATATATTATATATATATCATATATATATATATATAATATATATATTTTGTAAATTATATTATCTATATATAATATATATAATATATATAGTGTGGGATGTCACTGTTTCAGCTTTTACTGGAACGGTGCCAAATGCAGTATTATTGGAAGAGTGCCTAATATAAAAATAGAGCTAACATATAATAAAATAAGATAATATATAAAAGTTTTACATATCTATTATTAAATTGTTTGCATTTACCATGCATAAACCAACATGTGTTTGACTGTTCCTTTATCATCAAATAAATAGATATGTAAAACCTGTTAAATATTTATTATATATATTATATATTATATATAATATATATTATATATATATATAATAATATGGTAGAAATGTGAGGAGTTAATCCGACAGTATGTGGGAGAAAGTAGACAAACACGGGATGTTATGGAACTTGATGTTATTGTCGACGATGCAACGTTTCGGTCTCTTATTAGACCATCTTCATGACACACACACACACACACACACATACAATTTAGTTAACCAATCCCCACAATCTAACACCGTGTACCACCATCCACCATTCCGCACTCCCCATTCCAGAGAGAAGAAGAATCCACTAACCACCCCAACCACAACCTCCCCTACTGACGACCTTCCTTTTCAGCATTTTGAGAATTTCCATCATTGGAGTAAGAACTATACCAAGTCGTGAAGATGGTCTAATAAGAGACCGAACGTTGCACGTCGACAATAAACATCAAGTTCCATAACATCCCGTGTTTGTCTACTTTTTCTCCACACACACACACACACACACACACACAACAACACACATATATATATATATATATATATATATATATATTATATATAACAAAAAATAAAAACCAAACAAGCTTTCATTGGTGATTTAAAAAAACGAAATTGTTGTTAAACAGATGTCTGCTGTACTCAAATATAGAAAAACGTTGGCGTCTCCATCAAAAATTTCGTTTTTCAAATTTTATAAAATTACATATTTTCAGATTCCTCCATTTTTTCATATTTATTAATAATGAAGATTGTCTATATTTATGTCTGTCACAAAACTACGTCAATCTCTACGTCACATCTTACGAACAATATTCTTATGCTATATACACCCAAAATTGAGTAAGCAATTTAAATATTGTTTTTACTCTGCCTTTTTTTTAACAGTAACAAGAAGTACTAAAAAGTTTCAATCAAATAAATACTACATTTTTGTAAAATTGATGTGGAAAATATTCAAATAATTGTTTGATTATTACATTCACGCAACATTTTATTATGAGGGACGGGGCTAAGTTTTCATTTCAAATTGTCTTATGTTCGTTTACTCCTTTAATAAATATGAGGATTTTCTTACTTATGATACAAACCTCTGACATTGAATTTTTAACTCCCACCCTCTCAGGCAATGTCTTTCAAAAATTAATTTTCCGACGCTCGGAAGGTTTTTCTGTTCTATATATATCATATATATAATAATATATATAATATATTATGTAAATGTGAGGAGGTTAATCCGACAGTATGTGGAGAAAAGTAGACAAACACGGATGTTATTGGAAACTTGATTTTTATTGTCGACGGTGCAAACGTTTCGGTCTCTTTATTAGAATTTCACTCATGGAGTAAGAACTATATCCAAGTCCTGAAGATGGTCTAATAAGAACCGAAACTTTGCACCGTCGACGATAATATCAATTTCCGAACATCCCGTGTTTGTCTACTTTCTCCAATAAACTATATATATAATATATATATACTATATATATATATATACATACACATATATATATACATACATATATATATATATATATATATATATATAATATACATATATATTATAAATGCATATATATATATACATAATATATATACATAATATATACCATATACATATATATATATACAACACACACACTATATATATATATATACATACATATATATATATATACATATATATACAATATATATACATACATATATATCATATATATACATTATATAATACATATATATAACAACATTTTATATAATATATACATATATAACACAACACCACACACACAACTATATAATAATAAATTTAATATATATAATATTATTATATATAGTTATGTAATTTTTTATGGTTTGTCAGGCAGGATTAAATGCATTTAGTTATCGTATTACCTACAACCATTACAGTAGTTGTAGATATTTTGTTCTCCCCTCAAATGTGACCTGGGCCCAGCTGTCCTTAGCTGACTATACACATATTATCATCACAGTTCATTTTTTTGTGATTTCTGCTCTTTTTGCTGGCCTGATATATGTCGCTTCCTTCTGTTGCGCCTTTACATCAGTCATTGTCGGTTTCACCTCCTCGCTATGTTCATTCTCGACCAAAAAATAATGCCTGTCTTTTCCCATTCTTACCATTTCTTCTCACTTTTTTAGATTTCTTCTATTCCACGACTCGTAAGTTATTATCTCCTACTCTTTACGCCTCTTTAAGAAAATCTATCTATCTATCATCTATCTATCTATCTTATCTATCTATCTATCTCTATCTATTATCTCTCTTTCTTTCTCTCTCTCATATATATATGTTTTATATAGTTATATATATATAGTTTATGAATTGAGAAATATATATATATATATATATAATATATATATATTATATATAGAAAAGAGAGAGAGAGAGAGAGAGAGAGAGAGAGAGAAGAGAGAGAGAGAGAGAAGAGAGGGGGAGAGAGATAGGGATAATAAAATAGACTGAGATAAATAAATGAATAGATAGATATTAATAAATCTATGAACATAGCTATGGATATATATATATATATAATATATATATATAATAATATATATATATATATATATATATATATACATAAACTTGAGAAAATCACAAATAAATTGTTAAACATGAGATCGTCTTTTGTTAATTCAACATGCATAAATGAAAATTCCTGCCAAATACACACACACACAAACACACACACACACTATATATATATAAATAATATTTACCAACCGTTTTTCCTGTAAAATGAGTTCTAGAGCTTCCTACTACTAAAAATTGGTTTATAAAAAAGATTGAAGATTGGGTGACATGGCCTGAATAATTGACATGGAATTACCCAATATTACTATGGATGAAATTATTATCGTTATTTTCGACTAATGTTTCTTACCAAAATTCTTTATACACACGTATTCTATTTAGAATTATTAAAAAAAACAAAATATATAAATTATATTAATAGAAATTAGAAAATAGTAGCAAACAGAGATCTTCGTCAGGACAGGGATGTTTTGATTAAAAAAAGAAAAAGAAAGGTAATACAAAGCGAACATTCAAAATTTATCACTTATAAAACGTAATCTTTTTTAAAAGTCAAATGCTTTCCTGTTTAAAAAAATATGGAATTATTTTGAAAAATTTGGGGACCTTCTTTCGAATCGGAACTTTTTGTGAACCCGAAGCCTTCTTTCTCTTGTTTAAATTTTTCTCTCTCTCCTTGTTTATATATATAATATATATATATATAATTATATAATATATATAATATATAATATAATTACCCCCACTTCCTCTCTTCTCTGGTTTGTCTCTTTATCTACGTCATCGACCACCTTACACGAATGTATTTATTGTTTTGTTTGCTTATAATGATATCTTTCGACATCACAGAGAGAGAATAGAGAAGGAGGAAAAGAGAAGAAGAAGAAAGAGAAGAAGAAGAGAAGAAGAAGAAGAAGAAGAAAGAAGAAGAAGAAAAGATTACCCACGAGAAATTAATGTGTTTTTGAAACCGACTAGCATTCTCACCATGAACATCTTTTTTGGTGTCTGGAGCACTATGGTAACTCAGTCTGCCCAGATTAATCGCAGTGTCGACCAGGAATATTCTAATTTGATTATCAAGAAAACAAAAAGACATTAAAGAAAAATGACAGAAAGAAGGAAGAATTACTTCATAGAATAAAAACAACAAAGAAGAATACTAGCATCTTAGGAGGGATGATTTTTAAAAGAATCTTTTCTCTAGAACAGAGTGTCATGGGTGTAACATTAGACTGAATCTTATGGTGTAATTCCAATTTTGTAGCTTTGGGAAGTGTGGAGTACCCTTCATCGTTATTACTCTCAGACCCACTCAGACACGGCGTGGTAGTACCTTTTAGGGTCCCATCTATGGGTTAAATAGTAAAATCGAGTCTTAAAAAATGTTTAAAAATGAGTTTCAAAAAGAAATTGAATACTCACCAAGAATCAATAAGACAAGACGTCTTCAGAATAAAATAGCCCAACAGGCGTTGACGTGCCATAAAATCTATCTTCAAATCTAGAACAGAGCTTCCCAAAGGTACAAACATCCCCCCCCACACACACATATATATATATTATATATAATATATATAATATATATAATATATATATATTATATATTGACAGTCGAGTTTCGGATCACGCACAAGGCGTCTTTCTATCTATAGCTCTGCTGATGAGGCCTAATAGGCCAAAATGTACATACAGGATTGATTTTTCTCGATTGTTTAGCCTTAAATTTAAATAGGTACGCTCGCCTAATTAACTATTAATAATTATATCAATTAACTTTCAAAATTAGGTACGAATTCAATTAAAGCACATTTCTCCCAAAAATGTGGCTCAAAAAGGCTAAACAAATATCGTAATGCCAATCAATATATACTATATTATATATTATATAGTATATATATATTAATATATATATAATAATATACATATACATATACATATATATATACATATATATATATATTATATATATACTATATATATATAACCATATACATTATATACATATATATATATATAATATTATATATTAACATACATGTATATATATATATATATATATATATACATATATATATATATATATATATATATATATATATTATATATATTCACCAACCTCTCCAGGTGAGCAGGATTGCGACACAGGGGCAATTTCTTAAGCAAAGTTTAACAGGTTTGAATTTAGAGTTTTCGTTCTCCTAAACCTAAACAAATTTCAAGAACCCAGTCTGTCCTCCTATTTACCCATTGCTGGAATGGAGAGTAGTTAGATGCATACCTTTCCCAAGGGTATTAACTAATCGTTAATATTAGAATGAAACCCGGGAGAATAGTTGCGTCTATGGAGGTATGATTTTTTTTTAAAATCCTTTATCAAGAACAGGTTAATATGTTTCAAAGAAAGTCCTAAGCATGAATACAGTTTTTAGGTTTGGTTGGTTTGTTTTGTTTTACGGCATATCAACCTCAGTGGGTCATTTAATGCCGATAAATTAAAGACCGCCCGTCTAGCCCAAGATAGGGCCAAAGTGGAGTATTGCATGTCATGAACTGCTCATTCACCTGAGTTTTATCCTTAAGCATCACGGGTCGCCACCCACGGCCAACAGGTGGCCCCATTGGGGGAGTCTTACCCCTCTGCAGAAGTGCAGTCGGTGCATTCTAACGTCCCAACCGACAGGGCGGATACAGTTTTTACTGGGTGAATGAAAACAGGGATCACCAGTGGGGGGGGATTTTAAGGGACCGGGTTAGCTCAGTCGGTAGAGTGTTCGGCTAGAAACCACAGGTTCCTAGTTCGATGCCGGTCCTCGCCAACTCAGCCTATGAGTAGCACAGGGATCTGTGCGGTAAAGTAAGGAGCTGACGGTAGGTGTGGCGCTCCACTTCAGATGCTAAAAAGCAATCTCCTTGGTCTAGCGCTATTGAAAAGGGAATAGACTCCCTCGCTGACTGGTTGATACCGACTTTAGGCCGCCCCGTCGACTTTACTTACTTTATTACATGAAAAGTTATTACATTTCTACTGCGTTTCGACCTGGACCGAATCGCCCCTCCTGGCAACCTGGCAACCTGGAGCAACCTCAAAGCAAAATATTGACGCCACTCTTAGTGCAGACACCCGATCGACATAATTTTGGGCTGATAAGGTACCCCACTCGAAAAAAGGTCCACCCGAACAACTCTCCAAGTAGCTGAATTACAGGGTACGCCACTAAGCGCGACATTTACATTCCTAATAACATTTCTGAATTTAAAAAAAAAAACATGAAGTCTTGATGCCAAAAGTATTTAACCCTTTGTCTAACACCCCTCCCCCCTCAGCTGTACCAAATTTTCTTAGTATTTTTACCTGTACTACCAAGAATATGCGCTCTCCGGGCGTAAATCGTTAAGTTTTAATGTAATGAAATATATTAAATTAGAAAAAAATTAAGAAAATAATAAGAACGCATATAAAAATATTACACTTATTTCAGTTATATGTTCATTAGTTTCAATTTAAAATCATTCATAGGATTGATTTTAATACGTTGGAGAATAAATAACACCAAGCAATTATTTATTAAACCCGGTTTTGTTAAAACAGTATGCAAATTAACTACATCATATATTATGTAAACCTTTATTTCTTAGGGATATATAAGGTACACTGGAGGAATTTAAACACACTAATAACAGGGGTTGTGTTGAAGCAGATCTAACTCAGATTTTCATAGAGACATCGTTACTAAATAAGTTATTCTATCTATAAATTAATGATTTGTCAATGACTATAAATTAAATACTCATTGATAAACTTACGCAATTACTTATAGTATTCCGACGTAAGTAATGATGTAATTTCGGTTACAGACGAACAGACATCGAATCTCTATTATAATAAGATTTTTTTATTCATTCATCTTTTTATTAAATGTTGCTGCTGAAACATCACATACGATAAGTTTATCGGAGCGATGAAGTTTTAGAAGAAAAGGGCGTCAACAATTCTTTGGAAATTGAAGCGACACGCAACCGACAAACTAATAAACAGATATAAAACAATAATATTAGAAATCAATAATTCCAGGTAATTATTAATTAAACCCGGTTTTGTTGAAACCAGTATGCAAATCAATCACAACATATTTTATGTAAACCTTTATTTCTTAGTGATATATAAGACACATTGCAGGATTCTAAACGCACTCATAACATGGTGCGTTTTTAGGAAAAACTTTCATAGAGATATCGCTAATAAATAAAAGTTATATTATGTCTTAATGATTTTGACTATAAATTAAATACCCATTGATAAACTTATGCAATTGCTGAGGGTATTGTGATGTAAACAGTGATGTAGTTTCGGTTACAGACTGACAGACACCGAATCTCTATCATAAAAAGATAACGGGATAATTCAAAGTTCATTATCATAGGTTTTACTTGATCCCCAAGGCTACCAGTTAGGAGTCTGGCACATGGTTACTAGTCGAGAGCACACAGTAAATATACACCTCAATTTAAATTGCAAGTCAGTAAAAACATGCAAATAGACGTCATCGTCAGGCCAGAGTGTTTTGATTTAAAAAATATACAAGAGAAACTTTCGAAATTGATTTCTACATAAAACAGCATCTTTTTGAAACTAAAAAGTATATCATGGTTTGAAAAAAAAAGGAATCATTTTTAACAGTTTAGGTTTAGTGCTGTATAAGATTACCTATAGACCATAAAAGAATGGTTGTGTCTATCTTATGAATTAACTGTCGGATAAACAAGACGGGGAGTTAGTATTTGAATTACGGATCGAATAAAATTACTATCATCAAATATTTGACTTTGGCCCGGGTTAGCTCAGTCGGTAGAGCGTTCGGCTAGAAACAACCAGTTTCCTAATTCGATACCGGTCCTCGCCAACTCAGCGTATGAGTAGCACAGGGATCTGTGCGGTAAAGTAAGGAGCTGATGGTAGGTGTAGCGCTCCACCTCAGACGTCAAAACAATCTCCTTGGTCTAGCGCTATTGAAAAGGGGATAGACTCCCTCGCTGATTGGCTGATACTGACTTTAGGCTGCCCCGACGACTTTACTTTTTTTATATATATCTCCTACTTCTCTTTGTGTGTGAGTAATTGGCCATCTTTACTCACGACACACAGGGTACTTTATCCTTTTGCAATAGGGAACCCAATGAATGGAATATCCGGCAACATTCGAGACTGGCACTGTTGTATAGAATTACCTACCTCCCCTCTAGACCGTAAAAGAATGGTTGTGTCTATATTATAAATTGGCAGTTGGTTAAACAAGACGGGGAGTTAGTATGTATTTGAATTCCTGATCGAAAAAATAAACTATTACTAAGTATTTGACTTTGCCTCTTATTCGCTATTATTATATATCCCCTACTTCTCTTTGTGTGTGAGTAATTGGTCGCTTTTACTTCCGACACAAAAGTGAATCTCATCCTCGTCGGCACTCGTCGGTTAATTGCCGATTAATTTCAATCGGTTTAAACTCTTGTCTGTCTGTCTGTCTATCTATCTATCTCTCTCTTTCTCTCTCTCTTTCTCACTATACTTTCTTGGCTGCATCTCTCCCTCTCTCTATACTTCTTGCTGTCTGTCCCCCTCCCTTTATTATTATTATTATAATTTATTTCTACTTTCAGTTTCACTTTCAAATCAGTGTTCAATTTTCTTCGACTTCTTTGTACAGTGCTTTGTTTTTATCGTATTATTTTTTGGTGGTAGTGGTGGTGGTGGCGAAGATATGCGTAATTATTAGAGATGTCGGTGAACCGAGGTCAAACACCGGCTGGTAAAAAAAAAAAAGTTTAATTCGCACTAAGCCGCTTATAAACGGCATGAATTCCCCTCTCCATCCTGCAAAGTAGTTAATTGTAAAATGACGATGAATCTTCGATAATTTAGCTGAAAGAGTTTATATTACTATTGGTAATATGTAAGCCAGAATAATTTGTCTGGATCGAATGAATATAGACGTCAACTTTCTTGGGAGCGTTAGCATGAAAGGAAATTGAATAAGCCTTGTCCATGATTTGAACACGGTCGCGTATTCTATTTATTCCTATGATAAACCATTACACTAAGCTTGCCATATGGAGAGAGAGAAGGAGAGAGAGAGAGAGAGAGAGAGAGAGAGAGAGAGAGAGAGAGAGAGAGAGAGAGAGAGAGAGAGAGAGACGCCAGAGAGATGATATATAGACATATATATATATATTATATATATAAAGTGTTGTTCTGGTTCCAACGGGGAGAAAATTCAATATTTTATAAAAAAGGAAGGTCCGCAAAATGTATTTTGTTCTCAGAAAAAAATTTTTAATTCTTTTTGTTTTAAATTTTTTTCTGAGAACAAATACATTTTGCGGACCTTCCCTTTATATATATATATATATATATATATATATATATATATAGAGAGAGAGAGAGAGAAGAGAGAGAGAGAGAGAGAGAGAAATAAAGAGAGAGAGAGAGAGAAAGAAAGAAAGAAAGAGAGATAGACATACACACACAGATGGAGGTAAAGTGAGACACACACACACACACACAACAAATATATATATATATATACATACATATATATATATATAGAGAGAGAGAGAAGAAAGACAGAGAGAGGGAGAGAAAGAGAGAGAAAAAAAAGAAAGAGAGAAGAAAGAAAGAGAGAGAGAATAAAGAGAGAGATAGAAAGGGAGAGAACAAAACGAAAAGAGAAAGAGGAAAATTAAAATGAAAGACACAAAATGTTCGAAATTAGATTGAATATATGGAAAATAATGAGATTATCTGCAAAACCTACAAAAGAAAGGAAAAAAAAAAAAAAACAGAAATAAAAGAGAATAGGAAGAAAGATGAAAAACGAGACGAAGAAAGAAAAGAAGAATAAACAAACAAAAGAAAGAAAGAAAAAAGAAAGAAAAGAAGACGAACTCTAAAATTAAGAAAGAAAGAAGAAAGAAAGAAAGAAAAGAAGGAGAAGTGTGACACGTAAAAGATAGCTTGAACTTAAAGTGGAGAAGGCAAAGAAAGAAAAAAGGAGGCAAGAAAAAATAGACTAACATTAAGAAAGAAAGGACTAACAAACTAAAGAAAGAAAGAAAGAAATAAAGAAAGAAAGAAAGAAAGAAAAAACAAAAAACAAAACAAAGAGAAAACTAATAATGAATAGAGAAAAAAAGAAAGAAAAAAGAAACAAAGAAAGAGTCGAACGAATGAAGAACTAATCAACAAAATAAAGAAAGGAAAAAAGAATGAAAGAAAGAGATGAACATGTAGATTAAAACAGAAAAAATTAGAGAAAGAAAAAAAAACAAAAGAAAGAAAGAAAAGAAGGAAGAAAGAGATGAACATTTAATTTAGAAAAAAGAAAAAACTAAAACTCATAAGAAAGGAAGAGAAAAAAGAAAGAAAGAAACAGAGAGATGGATACTGGAATTAGGAAAAAAAGTAAAAAAAACGAAAGAAAGAACTAACAATCTAGAGAAAGAAAGAAAGAAAGAAAGAAAGAAGGAATAAAGTAAGAAAGAGATGAACATTAATTTGAGAAAAAAAAACTAACACTTAAAAAGAAAGAAAGAAGAAAGAAAAGAAGAAAAGAGGACAAGAAAGAGATAGATACTGAATTTGGTGAAAAAAAAAAAAAAAGAAAAAACGAAAGAAAGGAAAAAGAAGAAGAAAGAAAGAACAAAAATGAAAAAAGAAAGGATGAAAATAAAAAAAAGAAAAAAGAAAGAAAGAAAGAAAAAGAAAAAAAGAAAAAAAAAAAAGAAGAAAAAAAAAAAAGAGAAAGAAAAAAAAAAAAAAAGAAAAAAAGAAAAAAAAGGAAAAAGAAGAGAAAGAAAGAAAGAAAAAAAAGAAAGAAAAAAAGAAAGAAGAAGAAGAGAAAGAAAGAAAGAAAAAGAAAAGAAACAGAAAGAAAAAGAAGAAAAGAAAAAAAGAAAAGAAAAGAAAAGAAAGATAAGAAGAAGAAAAAAAGAAAGAAGAGAGACTGAGGAAAGAAAGAAAGAACTAACAAACTAGAGAAAGAAAGAAAGATGAAAAAAAAAAAACTAACACTCAAAAGAAAGAAAGAAAAAGAAAGAAAAAAAAAGAAAGAAAGAAAAGAAAAGAAAGAAAAAGACGAAAGAAAGAAAGAAAGAAAGAAAGAAAGAAAGAAAGAAAGAAACAGATGGATACTGAAATTAGGGGAAAAAAGAAAAAAAACGAAAGAAAGAACTAACAAACTAAAGAAAGAAAGAAGGAAGAATGGAAAAAAGGAAGAAAGAGATGAACATTAGATTTGGAATAAAAGAAAAACACTCAAAAGAAAGAAAAAAAGAAAGAAAGAAATAGATACTGAAATTAGGAAAAAGAAAGAATAAAACGAAAGAAAGAACTAACAAACTAAAGAAAGAAAGAAAGAAGAAAGAAAGAAAGAGAGAAAGAAAGGAATAGATACTGAAATTAGGGGAGAAAAAAAAAAAACGAAAGAAAGAACTAAGCAACTGAAGAAAGAAAGAAAGGAAAAAAGAAAGAAAGAAAGAGAGGAAAGGAAATATCGAGACAACTTTAAGCAAAAATCAATTTTCGCTGTCTAACCGTTCGCGTGTCATTTCCGCTCAGTTTTGTCTTTGCTCCTTTCCAACCTCCCCCAATCCATGTCTTACTTTCGGCAGCAAATATTTTCACAAATCCCGCTCTTAAAATTGGGTGGGAATTCCAACAATGGCGCTTGGGTGACGAAAAGGCAAAAAGAACGCAACGCTGGACCGATTCAGTGACAATATCGTTTCAGAAGGAAACATGTCTGATCCACTAATGGAGTCAAAATATGGGGGTAGGGGAAGCGGGTAGGGATCCGGGGGATCCGGGGGATCGGAGAATATGGAGGGGTGAAGCGGAGGGGGCGGGGTATTGGAGAAAAATCTAAGAATTCTTGGCCCAAAGAAAACGTCGAACGGATACTGGCAAAGATAAAAGCTAAATACGGTTTGAGATTATGTAGAAAGAGAGACCGAGCTGGAGTGGGAGGGGTTGGGAGAAGAAAATCTTCCTGGAGTTTGTGGTCATATTTAACTATTAAAAGAAATTCTCGTCGTCTTAGTCCTTTCGAACTTCAATTTTCTAAAGAAAGGAAAATAGAAACCCTTTACATGTAGAACTATTTGAAACACTTTGTTTTAAGTAATGATTAGGCAATAGAAGGACCTGTATCATACAACAGTATGATATATATATATATATATGAAAAATATATGGAAATTAATCCGACAGTATGATGCTTCTGATTTTTAATTAAAAATAAAATTTATTTTATTTTTATTTTTAAAACAGAACATGCATTTTCAAAAAATTTTCAGCGGTTGATATCAGCGTTCGTTTTTGTAAACAGTCTTTTTAACGATATTTTTTCTCTCGTCTATGTCGCTCTTTGATGAAGATCAACTTTATCGTTTTGGTCGAACAGGCCTGTCAGCAATCACATAACAAACATCATATGTTTTTTTCAAATGTTATAATTTTCATATATATATATATATATATATATA
>CM042170.1:27403829-27408829 GCA_023376005.1 Doryteuthis pealeii | reverse complement strand
AGTTAGTATCACTTCTTTTTTTCATTAAGAGTCTCGCTACATTTTTATCCTATAGCTTTTTTAGCGCTAGAAATTGACAATCGCCAAACACCGCTATTCAAAATTAGATTTACAAATGCTCTGTCACCGATATCGAGCACTCTTTCTTTAAAATAGATATTTACTAAGCTTCTTAGGCAAGAATTATGGGAGGCCAAGTGAGAATAAAACTCACGAACAATGGTCTGCTTATCCAGCTTGCTAATCAATACACTACTTGAATTACATAAATAAATAGATAGTGTTACTTCTGATATACTCCTTTTCAGTATTATCTGCGTTATTCGGACTATTGTCCACATCTTTATTGTTATATGTACAACGTTTCGGCCGATATGCCCTCTGGCCTTCTTCGGGTATTTCTTGTCGGACTCGGGAACCTTCTTTTCGGACTCGGGAACCTTCTGGTCGTAGTAGGGAACCGTCTTGTCGAAAAGAAGGTTCCCGGGTTCGACAAGAAATACCTGAAGAAGGCCGGAGGGCATATAGGCCGAAACGTTGTACAAATAACAATAAAGATGGGGACAATAGTCCGAATAACGCAGATAATACTAATCATCAAGCCTCATCTCAAACATTCAGAGAAATTGTACTACTTTTCAATTTCGAATTCATGCATTTTAGTGATATGTACTTCCTATAAAAACATGCTACCAGGGAACAACTGTATATTATATTCAAACTAAAATCTACCATCGTCTCTTCTTTGTAGCAGACTGCTTGAAGATTTCTCTCTTTAACCAAACAAGTTATAAGAGCATGAAACTAATAAGATAGCAGATTAGCTTCCATTAAATCTATATAAAAATGATATATTTTTAAAAATATAACTGTTTATACAGAGGTTTTAGTGAACATCTACCTAAGGTTTCTGGCTTTTGCCTTCTTCAGGATACTTTTTTTATACCTCTAGTGTGTTTGTAAAACAAAAAGTATCCTGAAGAAGGCAAAAGCCAGAAACCTTAGGTAGATGCTCACTAAAACCTCTGTATAAACAGTTATATTTAATAAATACAGCTCTTACTTTCGTAATTGAGCACGTTATTTTCCTTTATTTCATCTCGGAAAAATTACCAATATACCTAAAAAATCATATACATATATATATATGGTATTTGTGGAAAAGGTGACTTACCGGTGAAAATGGTCACAGTGTTCAGTTGATTCAAGTTTCACAATGATAAGGCAGCAATATAACAAATATAAAGTGCTCAATACGTTAGTAGAGCAAATTTATTATGATAATGGTACACGGTAATAACCTACTCGAGTTGCACACGTGAAATCGATTGCAATTAATCATTATCTTGATTAATCCAGTGGATTTAACCCTGAAGATCCTTATCGTGAAACTCAAATAGGTTATTACCGAATACCTTTATGATAAAATATATATATATTTGTGTGTGTGTGTGTGTGCGCGCGCACACGCGCGTGTGTGTGTGTGTGTATGGAGAAAGGTAGAAAGACACGGGCTGTTGTGCAAAATCGATGTTTTGTTGTGCAAAATCGGTGGTGATGTCGACGTTATAGCGTTTCGATCTGTTTGACCATCTTCAGGATGTTGGATTGAGTTCTTGCTGCAACGGTGAACATTTTCATACTGAAAGTTAGGAGGTAGTGAATAGGGGAGGGGTGGTCAATTTTTGGTGTGAGTTAGTTGGTAGTAGAAGTTCCATTTATTTTTTCTGTTGTGATGTGTAGTTAGTGGGTCCCTGTTAATGATGCCACAGCTACACATCACAAGAACTCAATCCAACGTCCTGAAGATGGTCTAAGAGACCGAAACGTTATAACGTCGATATCAGTACCTACATTAAACATCCATTTTGTACAACATCCCGTGTCTGTCTACCGTTCTCCACATACAATCGGATTAATTTCCTCTTATTCCTCCCATTTTTATAATGCATCAGTTATTTCATTTCAAATCTTTAATTAAATATTTTTGCTATGAAAAATTAAAATATAAGATTCATTTGAAATAAAAAATATTCCGTTGTTAAGTTTAAAATGTTATACTTTTAGATTCTAGAAATAAATATCTATTTAATGCAAACCTTATTTTAGTCGAACAAAGTATACGTTTTGAAGAAAATCTCTATTTCAAATATAGCCCCCCCCCTCCCTCTTTTAAGCAGGAAAAATATCGATGTATAATTTTTTCTTTTATAAGATAATAGCCAATTAAATAATTATCGAAATGAGTAAAAAAGAAATTTCCAAAAATTAATTATTTATGAATTTTTTTACATTTTATTTTCCGATTTTCGGTACTTATTTTCTTATAGAATATTCCAGTTAAAAATTTTTCTGTTTACAACTTCGGTCTTTTATCTTTTTATTTATACTGTAATTAGTATCAAACAAGGACTAACTCGCCAATATTTTACACCCCAGATGTAATGGGGGTAAAAATTAAGTGACCTGAAAAAAATGAGAAAGTTTTGAAATAAAATAAATACTGCATTATAAAGAACATTTCATTAAAATCCGATAATTCCCTGATTTTTGGTAAATTATTTTCTATAGTGATTTTGTCAAAAACGCATTTTAGGCCAATTTTGGGTATACTTATATATATATATATATATATATATATATATATATATATATATATTAAGTTCGGGTTATCTGTAGCGTAATTCGCTGAAGAAAATCTTACGACCCTTTTATTGTCCATCTCCCAATATTTGCCTCCCCTTTTCAGCAAATACTTTTAAATCCCCTTAACCATGTCTCACTTTCCCGCCTATTTTCCATTTCTCAACCAACAACAGCCAATCCCCTGCGTCAATATTTCCCACCCCCAACTCCAACTTTTTTTTTACACCATAATTTCTTTTAATATATCTCTTTTGCGACACCCCCCAGTAATTCAGCCCTTACCCCTTTTCTTGTGGTTAGCATCTTCCCACTCCGCTGTCCCTTCGCTACATATTTTTCCAGAAAAATGTTTCACCAAGCCATCATTTATATTTTTCACTCTATTCTCTTATCTTAGCATCTCAAATATTCTATCTTAATTCTTTTTTTTTTTTGGAGGGGGGAGGGTTGGGGTATTTTCTTCAGCACCCACTTGCGTATCTTTTTTTAGCTTTTTTTTTTTTATTCTTCATCTTACCATTTTCGTTTTACTCTGCTTCCTTGTCCAACGTCTCTGACCTTCATATTTCTACTTCCCCAACATATTTTTGTTTCCACCCAAGCATATTTAGTTTCTTCGCATCTCTATCTCCCCCGTTTCTCCCTCTCCCCCTCTCTCTCACTCACTCTCTCTGTCTCTCTTTCCAATCTCCCTCTCTTTTTCTCTTTCTCTCTGCACGTCTGTCTCTCTCTTTCTCTATATCTATTTAGGCCTATCAGTGTGTGTGTGTGTGTCTGTCTGACTTAATCTTATATATATATATATATATATATATATATAATATATATATATATATATAGCCGTAGAAGAAGTTGTATCCCGACCACAGTTTCGGTTTTACTCCAACACCTTCATCAGATGAAGGTGTTGAAGTAATACCGAAAATGCTCTGTATTCACAATATATTGAGCCCTTTTGGATTAACTACTTATGCTATGTTCACATAGTAGTACCCATAAATATATATATATATATATATATATATATATATATATATATATATATATAATATAAAGATTTTGAAGGCAATTTACAATGCAATATGTGTTGAACTTATTTAAGTATTTTTTTTCAAAACTCAATATAGTTTCGGAAGTAAAATTCCATGTTCAGAGTTATTGAAAGTTGAAAGTATTGAAAGTACTAGGTGATTTTTTTTATAGTACTTATCCCACGGCGATATTGTAATCTTCTGTTGTTTCTTAAGAAACAAAATCAACCTCCAAACCAATATATATATATATATATATATATATATATATATATATATATTTGTTTGGAGGTTGATTTTGAAGGCTATCACAATGCAGGTGTAAAGAAAAAAATAATACGGTAACAATGGTGTTGTGTGTTAACCTGTATTTTATTCTTGAATTTTCGAAATAAAATCTCTTTTTTAAAAGATCACTGGAACTGAAGTAGTCTAGTTATGACATTTCTATTTAAATGCTTTTTGTTTAAATGATGGTATTTCTTATATAACTGTATTCTCGTGCTGCATGTTTACGTGAATGCGGTTTTTTGTGGTTTTTTTTGTTTGTACGTGTGCGTATGTTGTCATGCGCGTGTCCATGAAAATGCGTGTTTGCTGTGACATTATGACTGTATCCTAGCGCGGGAGTGCACGTGTGTATGTGCGTATGAAAGAGCGTATTTGTGTTTGGGGGCCATGGTGATGTATAATATTTCGTGTTGGATGTAATATAAATGAATTTAATCATTTCTTCTTCTTCTTCTTCTTCTTCTTCTTATTATTATTATTATATTTATTTGTTTATTTACTTATTTATATATAATTCAATTCTTCTTTTTATATTTTATAATACATATATATATATATATATATATATATATATATATATATATAACTTTCAAAGAAAGAAAAACTTAACAAACCCTCATCTCGTAATAATTTATTTCGACCAGAAACTCAAAAGATTTTTTTAAATTAAAAAAATTATTTAACATTTTTGTTTAAATTCTCAAGAGCCCAGCTTCACCAGACGGATTAAATAGAGAGATAGATAGTTAGATAGGTATGAACTGACTGAAATAAATAGATATATAGATAGATGAATAGATGAGTATGAAAAGACTGAAATAGATAGATGGATATAAATACAGATGGATATATATATATATATATATATATGTGTGTGTGTGTGTGTGTGTGTGTGTATATAATTTAATAATAGATAAATATATAAAGGTTTTATATATTTAATGACATAGGAACAGTCACGACCATTGGTTTCATGCATGCGTAAACGCAAACATTCGTCAGGTGATGTTGGGGTTTTAAGTCCAAATGCGA
>CM042170.1:27378829-27401329 GCA_023376005.1 Doryteuthis pealeii | reverse complement strand
TATAATAAGATAAATATATAAAGGTTTTACATATCTATTTGTTTGGTGACAAAGGAAAATTCACGAACATATTGGTTTCATGCGAGGCAATCATCAGGTAAATATGTTTCCAATGCAATGAAAATCGATAAAATAGACATAGGATGTGTATGATTGGATAAAGTGATGTGCGTATGTATGTGGTGGTAATTTGAATGTATAAGAGTGTTTATGGACAGCATATATATATATATATATATATATATATATATATATATATATATATATATATATATATTATTCTTTAGGGGTACCAAGTTTTTTGTACAAGGTGATTCTAGCTGGTCCTATTCTCTAATAGTAGTTTGTTGTAAAGTTCAGGTTCCGTATGAGACCTCAGTGTTTAATTCTTGTAAAATAGAGCAAATTTATTTGTTAATAAAAAGGCCTTAAATACCCTGGGTATTATGGAAATGGTCCATAATCACGATACCCATGGTATTTTTATTCACAAATATATATACATACATGTATGTGTGTGTTTTTTTATGTCTACGTGTGTGAGTATATATATATATATATATATATATATATATATAATTTTAACAAATCTTATCCTATACCCCTTTATAGAATATTAAAAAAATCTAACATATCAACCACACACATATAACTTAACAACAAATCCAGTTCCCCAACACATATAAACAAAAAAAACAAACAATTAAACATACACGCACACACATACACATATTCAGTTAACCAATCCTCAACAACCCAATTTTCTAGACTAACACCATTCTGACACTGTTTCAGCATTTTGAGACATCCCATCATTGAGCAATACTATACCAAGTCCTGAAGATGGTCTAATAAAAGACCGAAACGTTCCTTCGTCGACAATAAACATCCAGTTTCCATGACATCCGCTGGTGTTTGGTGTGATAGTCTTTTCTGCACATACTGTCGCAGATGAGACCGCCTCGACATTCTCAGCCATAGGTATAAGGAAACAATCTCTAATTTCTATCGAGTGACGTCACGCTAAGCTAAATAATGACTATTACCTCTATAATAAAGAAGGAAAGAAAAAAGACATGCTACAAATAAAAAATATAATGAGAATGAAAGCCGAGCAAAAATAATAGAAGATTTGAGTTATATCGTGAAGATGATTAAAAATAAAATTTAAAATGATAACAGCAGGATTTTTTTCATTTAATATATTTAGATAGTAGACATAACATTTCTTTTCAGAGTAGCTGGATCCATGCAAGGTCTATTTTTATACAAGGGGATATAAATGGGCATCCACAGAGATTCAACTCACGAATCAGCATAATGTACTGCGGACTAACTTTAAAAAAATATCCTCTACCCAGGCGACGCCGGGTAGCCGCAGCTAGTTATATATAAAATAGCTTTACATATTGAACAATTGAAAATCAGTGATAAGATAATGGATCTGCGGACTAACTAAAAAAATTCTCCTCGTACCCGGGCAGTACGCCGGGTAGCCGCTGCTAGTATATATATATATATATAAGTATATATAAGCTATCAGCGCACACACCACACACACCACACACACACACACAACATATAATGTATATATAATATAATATAAATAATATATATAGTGTGTGTGTGGTGTGTGTGTGTGTGTGTGAATAGACTGAGATAGAAGAATAGATAAGAGATAGATAGATAGAACAGATGAGATAGATAGATAATGACACAGATAGATAGATAGATAAATGAACAGACAGATAGATAGATAGATAGATAATATGAACAGATTCACATAGATAGATAAATAGATTGATATTAAATCTAATTTGCGTTACTGTATGTGCGTGCCTAGATACGCGTTCGTTAAAACTTGAACATTTAAAAAGCACATCCCACTTCCCCAATAACACACCTCCCCCAAAATACACCCCGTACCCTAATGGATATTTGATAAACGGTCGCTGTCAAGGCGAAGGGCGTTTCTCTAGAGGAAGACTAATTTTTTGTATCAATTTTTTTAAACGAACAACTGAAACCTAATCATTAGAGCGCCAGTTCGGCCGCGTTGCTTTTGCTTTTTACGGATTTTAATTCATGAAGACTTAAAATATGGAAGCTGGCCAAAATGGCGACCATGATTCTCTGAATTTTTTTGTTTTTTGTTTTGCAGAGGGAGGGGAGCCGTCTGAGAGTAGGAAGGTGAAGGAGGAGAAAAGGGTAAAGAATGGAGAGAGAATGGCTGTCAGGAAGTTTTTTAAAAATTACGAAGGGGAGAAATTAAATTTGTTGTTGTTTTTGTTTTTTTTAACAAAAATTTACGAGGTTTATCCTGAAAGAGCCCAGAACGTTTGAATATCCAGAAACCTATTTCTCTAAATTTTTGAGATGAAGCTTGATGTGAATAATTTGATGCTCTGCGTTCTCATCTTATGTTAGACTAGCAGTGTTACCGCAGCGTCGCGTCTGGCTAGAGAGGGATTTTTTAAGGTTAGTCCGTAGATCCATATTACTGAATTGTGAGTTGAATCATCGGGGGATCCCCATTTAAATCCTCAAGTACAAAAAAAAAATAGACCTAGCATTGATCCAGCTACTCTGTAAAGAAATTAATGTCTACTATTAAAATATTAAATGAAAAAAAATCCATGCTGTTATATTTTAAATTTTATTTCTTTAATTATTCTTCACGAATATAAATCAAATCTCTATTATTTTTGCTTAAAAACCAAGCCCTGGTGATATTTAATGTGTATATATATATTTACTTTGCCGTTAATTGTTTTATTTTCGAAGTTTCCTCCGGACATACACATACACACAACTGCCCTTTATATATGTATAGATGGATATATATTCACCGACGCCTCCGCACGATCAGGATGTAACACAAGGTCAATTTCTTAAGCCGTTTTCCTTCTTCTAGAGTGGTTGTCCATAGCTGGAGGGAGTATAGTTGGATTTATACCTTTCCCATTAGCGCTATGTGAAATTCAAACAGCCTTGTCCAGAATTTGAACTCGGTCGACGATTCCATTTCCTACTACTCTAACCATTATGCCACGCTTCTCCATCTTTATTTTCCATACCCTTTTACTTAATCGGATAAATAAATGTAGAGAGAGAGAGAGAGAGAGAGAGAGAGTGAGAGAGAGAGAGAGGAGAGAGAGAGAGAGAGAGAGAGAGAGAGAGAGGAAGGGGATCTTATAATGGTTCTATATCGCCAACTGGGGGTGATTTCATCCTCTGGTTAACACGGTTTCTTTTGTGCCGGGCTTAGTTGTCTGTACGCATCTTTGTTTTCAATAATGAAGCAAGACTTAATTTATTTTTCAGACGTCTTCATTACCCGAAGCTCAAAAGGGTTCAACCGTGCGGTGAGATGATGGCTAACCTGGGAATAGACAACCATCACGTCCGGTCCCTTCGACTATCCGCCAAATTCTAAGTAACTAACTCAGTTCTCTTCTCACGCTTTGCCTTCAGCCAATGAGAAATCAGCGGCTGAAATATATAAGATCTTTTAATAAAACTGTAGTATGGATTCACATTCTGTATTTTTGAATAAAAGTATAAATTGTAGGGATGCGAGTTTTTTTTTTGTTTTTTTTTTTTTACATTTAAAATCTCATTTTAAAAAATGTAACCCTAAACTTGTGAGTGTTTTCAAACATAATCTTTTTTTCTTCTAAAAAACGAGATTTCGTGAAATACAATAAGAAATACATAAGAAATGATCTTGGAAACTCAGCTTCAAATACTGGATTGCATTTCACATTGCTCTGATAAGCTTGTGAAAGGTATGAATCAAACTATTCTCTTTCCAGGGTAAATTGTAGTGCAGACTGGGTTCTTAAACTTAATATGATAACTGGTTTAAGGGAAATTTTAAAAAATCTGAATTCAAAGCAACTGTATTCCACTTAAAAATTGATCTCTTGCTCATATGACAAAAATCTAAATTCAGTTCTTAGTTGCTTGTTGAGTCAAAGTAATAAAAAATGTATTCATTTAATTCATTTTCTTTTTTTCCCCTAAAAAATGTAACAATAATAAGTCTAAGAATTAAACACGTGTCTTGATTTTTAGTTGGAAACTTTCGCGTATTAATTCAAATGAAAATTATTCGTTTATTCTATGAATAGTTTATTTCTTTTTGTACCAAGTTATGGAGAACTAAGGGGTCAATTTAGCTCAATCGGTAGAGCATCCACCTGGGAATCGCAACGTTCTGGGTTCAATACCGGTCCCCGCTAACTGAGCCCACGAGTAGCACAGATTGCGTTATCTGATATGTGTGGTAAAGTGGGGAGCTGGCGGCAGGTGTTGAGTTCCACCTCAGTAAAAACAATCTCTCTGGTATAACGCTAGCGAAAAGGGGATAGACACTCTTGCTGTCTGGCTGATACAGACAATAGGTCACTCGCCCAACTCTTCTTATGAAGAACTATGAAAAGTTTCACAAATCGATTGATTTTTAATTGAATTATATCATTTAATCAGTAAAAATCCAAAATTAAATTGTACTTCTGATTATAAGCATATTAAAGTGCATTGTCGATTTTAATGTTAAATGACTTCTCTTTGTCTGAGTTATAATCCAACCGATCATACCAAAACAAACTCTAAACGGGCGGTCGGAGAAGCCCCTCCGATCAATCGGTTGGTCATGTCAAGCCCTAGCACCTATATGATTTCCTCATCCATATTACCCTCATGGCAAACCCCAATCGTTTTTATCTTATGGGTGCTAGAAGGCGGTGGCTGAAGGTCTTCATGTGCTGGGAATGATGTTAAACTATATCTGATAGTGAGGTTCCAATTCTGGAGTTTGGGGAATGTGGAGCACACCTTCATCACCATTGGTCCACTCTGACCCGGAGTGATAGTACCTATTAGGGTGCCATCTATGAGTTAAATAGAAAAAGGTGTTGATAAAAAAGATTGAGTATCCATTAAGAATGAATTTATTTCAAAACTTTATCGGCATTACATGAACCACTGAGGCTGATAAGCCGTAAAACAAAAACAAAAAACAAAGAAAAACAAACGCAACTTCTATATATATACTAGCAAGAATATGCGCCATCCAGGCGTACGCATTTAGGTTTTAATATAATTAAATATGTTGAATTAGAAATTAAATAAGAACGCATCTAAAAAAGACTACACTTAATTTAATTATATTATCATTGGTTTCTATTTAAAATCATTCATATGATTAATTTTTATACGTTCGAGAATAAAACAATAATATTGGAGATTAATAACACCAAGTATTAATTTATTAAACCCAGTTTTGTTAAAACCAGTATACAAATTAACCACACCATATATTTTGTAAACCTTTATTTCTTAGTGATATATAAGACACATTGCAGGATTTTAAACGTACTAATAACATGGTGTCTTTTGAGGCAAATCAAACTGAAGTTTCCATAGAGACACCGTTAAGGAATAATAATAATGTTCTATATATTAATTATTTTAACTATGAATTAATTACTCATTGATAAACATACCATTTTTTAGGGTATTGTGGTGTAAACTGTGACGTAATTTCGATTACAGAAAGACAGACACCGAGTCTCTATTATGATAAAATAGATACGTGTATGTACGTGCGTACGCGCGTGTGTGTGTGTGTGTGTGTGTGTGTGTGTGTGTGTGTGTGTGTGTGTGTGTGAGAGAGAGAGAGAGAGAGAGAGAGGGGGAGAGGAAGAAAGAGGGGTGAGTGAGACCGTGTGTGTGATAAACATACCATTTTTGAGGGTATTGTCGCGTAAGCAGTGACGTAGTTTCGATTACAGAACGACAGACACCGAGTCTCCATTATAATAAAATAGATGCATGTATGCACGCGAGTACGGGTGTATATGTGTGCATGTGTGTGTATGTATGTCTGAGAGAGATAGAGAGAGGGCGAGAGAGAGAAAGGGGGAGGGTGCATGTGTGTGTGAGCGTGTGAGCTTGTATAAGCTAGAAGTGCCCGTTGTGATTGCGCATCGGCTATCACTACTTGGTTTGTCTTCTCATCCGAGGGCGTCCAGGGAACCAGTGAGCTTTTTCTCGTCTGTGCATATCAATGTCCATGTCATTCTCGCGGTCAAGTTGTGTGCGCCAAATGGCCGCTAGATGGCGTTTGTCTGCATTATGACGTAAGTCGCCGGCGCTGGAACATAACATGATATGACGTCTCTTGTCATATCCGACAATATTGCACCAACAATCCTCAGATGCACCAAAGTCCGTCTACCGCCCCCCCCCCAACTCCATTGCTACCCGCTCCCCACATCCAGTTCCAACGACGCCGCCTCACCAACACAGTCTCCCTCCTAAAAAGCTCCCCGTCATCAGCGCTAATACAAAGTCTTCTTTACGCTGCAATTATCATCATTGCCAGTAACTTCATCAGCATCATCATTATTAATCCCGTACTTTTACGCCACATTGGATGTCATGAATTTCATCCCACTTTTCTTCTTGTTCTTGTTCTTGTTCGTGTTCTTCTTCTTCTTCTTCTTCTTCTTTCTTCTTTTCCATACCTATTGTTGTTGTTGTTGTTGTTGTTCTTCTTCTTCTTCTTCTTCTTCTTCTTCTCATCTGACTCTTTTACTTCTTCATCTTCTTATTCCAATTTACTTCTGGTTCTTTCTTTCTTTCTTTCTTTTCTTCTTTCTTCTTCTTCTTCTTCTTCTTCTTCTTCTTCTTCTTCTTCTTCTTCTTCTTCTTCTTCTTTTCCATACCTGTTGTTGTTGTTGTTGTTGTTGTTGTTCTTCTTCTTCTTCTTCTTCTTCTTCTTCTTCTTCTCATCTGACTCTTTTACTTCTTCATCTTCTTATTCCAATTTACTTCTGGTTCTTTCTTTCTTTCTTTCTTCTTCTTCTTCTTCTTCTTCTTCTTCTTCTTCTTCTTCTTCTTCTTCTTCTTCTTCTTCACTCATTCTTATTCCTCTTGCTATTTTAATTCTTCTACTTATTTCACTTTTCTTTTTTCTTTCTTTCTTTCTTTTTCTGATTTTCTCATCTTTCACACCCATTCTTGTTCATTTTATTATTATTATTATTATTATTATTATTATTATTATTATTATTATTTTCATTCAAGCTTCTTTATTTTGCTACACTGTCTTCTTCTTATTATTATTGTTGTTGTTGTTGTTGTTGTTGTCGTTCTTCTTTCTTCTTCTTTACTCATTCTTATGCCTGTTGTTATTTTAATTCTTCTTATCATTCCACTTCACTTTTTTCTTTCTTTGTTTTTTCTTTCTTTCTTTTTCTGATTTTCTCATTTTCCATATACATTCTTGTTCAGGTTATTGTTATTATTATTATTATTATTATTATTATTATTATTATTATTATTATTATTATCTATTCAATCAATCTTCTTCTTTATTTTGCTACTCTGTTATCTTGTTATTCTTGTTCTTCTTCTTGCTCTTGTTCTTGTTCTTGTTTCTTCTTACTTCTTCTTTAATATTAACAAAATCTTCAAACTCTCACTGCAAACCAAGTGACATAAAGTCTTCTTGGATTTCTATTTTCCCCAGCCAATATGCAACGCCTTTTCAGGTTTCTAGAAATATTATGATTTCTACTTCGCACGAATCTTGCTGTTGTTAAGAATTTTTCTCAAAATATGGAACTTGCAAGGATTGCTGACTTTTGGACAGTACCAATGTCATATCTTGAGTCTCTTGGGTTACGGTGTCAATTTTCCCAATGATGATAGGAATAACTTTGGCCTTGAGCCCCCATATTCGTGATAGTACAACCTTCGGTTGAGCATACTACCTAATATTGACAATATCTTTTATTGTAACACAGCGAGCATCTGGGACAGCAACATCAAGGATGACACGGTATTCCCATTATTAGTATTACCAATATATCAAATACGTGTGTATTTTTCACACCAGTGTTGACTGATAGTCTTTCACTGGAGTCAAACTCTCTTAGTCCATATTTCTCTTACTATCTTTTATCTTTTGTTGTAGTCCAGCATGTTAGCCTCAGGGACCGGAATGGTAGTACATATTAGGACAGGGATCACCAAACTTTTTTCACAGTGGGTCGGATAATTGAAAAAATTACGAGCGCGGGCCACATTATTATTGTGTTCAATACTTGCAAGCCGGAACGAAAGCTCTGATAAAAAGATGTACAACAAAATTTATCTTTCCATGTCATATTCATGGGTGAGTGGCGTAAGATGCACAAACAAATTTAACCAACATATCTATTTTGAAAATATTATCAAAGAACACAACATTAGCAGAAAGGTTTAGTGAAATTTGTGAAAATGAAGTTTGCCTTTCAAGATATCGTCAATGTTTGGTTTGGAATTGCTACATCCAATCAAGAGAATTGCTTTCAAATGTTTATCCGTCAATTTCGTTCGATGGATTTATTTCACATATTTCAATTTTGAAAAGGCTTGCCCGCATACATAAGTTGTTCCAAACACTGATACCTTACCAAATTGCGTATCCTACCTACAGACGTCCGTGAAGATTTAGTAAGCTTAACATGATATTTATATTTAAATGGTATCAGAACGTCTCGCGTTCCGTACGTTTTAACAAACAAATTCAAGTACCGTCGAGATAAAATGCCTTCGTGGTCCGGATCCGGCCCGTGGGTCGTACTTTGGTGATTCCTGTATTAGGGTCTCATCTATGGGTCAAATAACACAAAGTAAGTTCTTAAAAATGTGTTTAAAATATAGCGTTTAAAAAATTGTGTTAAAAAATGAGTTTTAAAAAATTGAGTACTCATCAAGAATGAATAAAAAAAAGTCTTCGGCATAAAAAGACCCAATAGGCTGCAAAATCCAACCAACCAACCAGCCAACTAATCAACTAACCAATCAGGGGCACTATTCTCAAGATTTGGTCCCAAGGAGGATGTACAAATACTCGCGTTGTGATTTTGAACATTAGGAAAGAAGAATTTGGGAGAAGAAAGAGAGAGAGAGAGAGAGAGAGAGAGAGAGAGAGAGAGAGAGAGAGAGAGAGAGAGAGAGAGAGAGAGAGAAAGAGAGAAAGAAAAGAAAATAGAGCCAAAAAATCGGTGGGTTCGGAACTCGAAAATGAAAGAAAAGAGAGTAGAGGTACGGTGTGTGGGTTTGTCGGGACAACCGTACAGCAGGCAAGTGCTCGGTCAGACGCATCAATCACGGTTCAAAGTGAAAGGCTCGAATAGCCAAAAACATTTTTACACCTCGTTTGTTTTGAGTCTTCGGTATTAAGCCAGTTTTTCAACTGACGTCGAGAAAAGAAAAAGACAAGAAAAAAAACGTGGGTTTCTTTACGCTTTGTTTTGCTGTCTATCTCTGTCTGTGTGTCGTTCTTTCTGTCTCTCTTTTTATGATCTTATACACAACATCTTGTCGCAATCATTTAGCGTTTTGTTACTCACCACTTTGTAGCAGACGCTCTCCCGATCCCCCAGCTCTCCGTTTTCTCTATTCTACTGTTCGTTATAAAACTTTTTTTTTCCCTTCTCGGCAACCATACTTTTTTCTTTGGCGGCGGGGAGGGGGAGGGGCGACGCTTTACATTTATTCAATTTGTTTGTTTACATAACTTCATTCTTTTTTTCTTTTTTCTTTTTTTTTTCTTTTCTTTTTCATTCTTTATTTCTTTCACATTCATTCTTTTTCGTTTCCGTCCATCCATTCGTTGTCTTTTACTTTCTCTTTCCATAAGTCATTTTCGTTCATATGAAGCAAAAATCAAAAATAAACCGCCCCCTCAAAGAAAAAAGAAAGGAAAACAGAACAAACACCAAAAGAAATGGTGGAGGGAATCATTTCCAATTCAAAACCACAGCCACGGGAATTGAAACTACGTTGCCCCTCAGAATGGCACGGGAATCTCTTAGAAATCGGTATTCAACATCTGGGTGGGGGATCATTCCTAAGACCAACAGTCCTTGAACCCATCTGGCAGAGTAGGGCCTAGGTTTGGGCGGGTTTGGGCGGGTTTGGTTTGGTTTGTTTTTACGGCATATAAACCTCGGTGGGTCATTTTATGCCAAACAAAGTTTTGAAATAAATTAATTCTAAATGGATACTCAATTCTTTTATAAACACATTTTACTATTTAACCCATAGATGGGTTTGGTTTGGTTTGGTTTGTTTTACTGCTTATCAACCTCGGTGGGTCATTTAATGCCGACAAAGTTTGAAATAAATTAATTCTAAATGGATACTCAATTCTTTTATAAACACATTTTACTATTTAACCCATAGATGGGTTTGTTTGGTTTGGTTTGTTTTCTGCTTATCAACCTCGGTGGGTCATTTAATGCCGACAAAGTTTTGAAATAAATTAATTCTAAATGGATACTCAATTCTTTTATGAACACATTTTACTATTTAACCCATAAATGGGGCCCTAACAGTACCTGTTAAATTTTATAGCATATCATATATAATAAATCATACTGATTAATTTCACAACAGATGCGTAATAAAATTTTATTTCCTCTAGAGAAGATGAAATGCCCAGAAACGCTCTTCTCCTATGTTTTATATTTGTATTATTTATAATATTTATAATATTTATATTTATATATATTAGCAAATATATGCACGTATTTAAGTTTTGATATAATAAAATATATTAAATTCGAAAAGCTAATGAAACTAAATAAGAATGCAAATAAAATCATTTCAAACATAGGGGAGTATAATCGAAAAATAGAACAAGTGAAACTCACTTTTCCATCACTCCTGTCTTTCATTGATAAATTTTCCTCAGTAGCTATTTTGTTAACATAGGAAGAAAATAATAAAATTACTGTTATTTCTTCTTATTAATGGATTTCTTTTAAGATTTATCTCGGAGATTTTTGCTCATATTCATTAAAATGAAACTATACAATTAGAAATCAATAATACTAAGCACATATTTATTAAAATTATTTTTTTAATTCGATATACCTTCCCGTTCACATTGCAAACCGTTATTTTGTCGTATATATGAATACAATTGCATGTTATTAGTATGTAGATATTATAAATTGTATTAATAATATGAAACAATTTTATCAATAATTGAGTTTTGAATAAAAATAAAATCTTGGAGAATGTGGCGCAAATAACGTGTGACTTGATTAGTGTCATAGTTTCGGTTAAAGATAGACAAAAACACAATCTCCTTTATAATGAGATATGATTTTTATGGGAATAGTTTGTAGGTAAATATCTTGTTTTAAACAAATCGTTAGAGTGCGAGACAATAGTTGATACTCAATTTTTCTTTACAGTTGTATTTTTTAGAACTCATTTTTAATGTTATTTCTCTGAATGTTTGAGATGAAGCTTGATGATTAGTATTATCTGCGTTATTCGGACTATTGTACTCATCTTTATAGTTATTTGTATAACGTTTCGGCCAATATACCCTCCGGCCTTCTTCAGGTATTTCTTGTCGGACTAAAAAGATATGTAGTTCAAAGTTAATTGACCTGAAAAAATATAATAGTTTTTTAAAAAAAATAACTCGTACATTATATATTTTATTCATTGATATATAAATACTGAAATTGTCATTAAATTCGGTTAATTCCCTGATTTTTAGTATTTTTTTTGTTTCGGCAGGGTTACATACAGTGGTACAATTTAGGTCCGTTAAGTTCAATTTAACCAAAGTGTGTTTAAAAAAAGATTGAATTAAACAAAAAATGTGTTCGGCATAAAATAACCCAATCGGTTGATATGCCGTAAAACCCAACCAACCAAGCAACCGACCAAGCAACCAACTAGGGCTTGACGATTGAGGGGATGTCGTCCTCTCCAACCATATAGTTTGGATGCGACTGTATTCAATTATGACGAACTAATAGGAAAAGGTCGAATAGAAACATAACATCTTATCTATCTATCTATCTATCTATCTATCTACTATATATATATATATATATATATATATATATATATAAAGGGCTGTTGTGTATTTGTGTATGTCCGGAGGAAACTTCGAAAATAAAACAATTAACGACAAAGTAAATATACATACACATTAAATATCAGCAGGGCTTAGTTTGTTAGTAAAAATAAAAGAGATTTGATTTATATTCGGGAAGATAATTAAAAGATAAAATTTAAATGATGACAGCATGGATTTTTTAGATTTGATATTATAGATAGTAGACATTAACGTTTATTTTCAGAGTAGCTGGATCAATGCAAGGTCTATTTTTTTTACATAGGGATTTAAACGGGGTATCCATCGAGGATCCAGCTCACGATTCAGTATTAATGGATCTGCGGGATCAACTTTAAAAAACCGTCTACTCAGGCAATGCCGGGTAGCCGCTGCTAGTACATATATAAAGGGCAGTTGTGTATATGTGTATGCCCGGAGGAAACTTCGAAAATAAAACAATTAACTGCAAAGTAAATATATATAAACATTAAATATGACCAGGGCTTGGTTTTTGAGCAAAAATAATGAAGATTTGATTTATATTTGGGAAGATATCTAAAAATTAAAATTTGTATAGTAACAGAAGGTAATTGAAATATGATGTTGATTGATTGAATTAATCGTCTCATTTATATTGTATTTTTTTAAAATTGTAAATTATTGAATTAAAATTTCTTACTATATTGTATACATTTACGTGGGGATTTCATGGGGCATCTAGTAAGGATATAACTTGTGATAAGTAATAATGGATCTGCAAGACTAACTTTTTAAAAATCCCCCTTCTACCCAGGCGACGCCGTGTAGCCACCTTTAGTATATATATAAAGGGAAGTTGTGCGTATGTGTATGACCGGAGGAAGCTTAAAAAATAAAACAATTAACGATAAAGTATATATATATATATATAATATATATATATATATATATATATATATATATATATATATATATTAAATATGACCAGGGCTTGGTTTTTGAGCAAACATAATAGAGATTTGATTTATACTCATGAAGGTAATTAAAAAATAAAATTTAAATGATAACAGCATGGATTTTTTTTTCATTTAATATTTTAGATAGTAGACATTAACATTTCTTTTCAGAGTAGCTGGATCATTGCAAGGTCTATTTTTTTTTTTTTTTTTTTTTTTTTTACATAGAGATTTAAATGGGGCATCCCACGAGGATTCAACTCACGATTCACTGGATCTGCGGGACTAACTTAAAAAAACCTCTACCCAGGCGATGCCGGGTAGCCAATTCTAGTTTATTATAAGCATCTGTGATATCTTAGAATAAATTATAGCATACGAGATGAAACATCAAAGTCGTTATGTCGGATGTGACAGATGGTAACGCTTCTATTTATAGATTTTTCCCGCGCCAGAAATATACAAGACGAAGAAGATGCTTCTCTTCTTCATCATCGTGTATTGATCTCACGTATCAATCAGCGATGCAGTGGGTTAACTCTTTGCCTACCAAATTTCCCCTACGGCAGTACCAAATTTCTTGGTATTCTTTACCTGTATGATGGGATATTTCAAAGTTCTTTATGTATTCACCTCAGAACTCATTCTATTCAAATAAAGTCCTATTGTTATTGTGATCTGAGCCCTTTTTGCTCAATTATAATTAACGAAGCATCAGTTTTTGTACTTTTTCTCGGGTATGGTGGGAGTGTCGCTGTGAGCGGCTTAATGCTTTGCCTGCCAAATTTCCCTCATGGTTGTACTAAGTTTCTTGGTATTTTTACCTGTATGGTGGGATATTTCAAAGTTCACTATATATTCAACTCAGAACTCATTCTATTCAAATAAACTCTATTAAAAGTCCCATTATTATTGTAATCTGAGTCCTTCTGCTCAGTTATAATTAACTAACCATCAGTTTGTGTACATTTTCTTGGGTGTAGTCGGAGAGCCGCTGTGAGTGGTTTAATTCTTTGCCAACCAAATTTCCCCTACGGTTGTACTAGATTGCTTGGTATTCTTTACCTATATGATGAAATATTTCAAATGTTCACAATCTATTCAACCCAGAACTCATTCTATTAAAATAAAGTGCACATTATTATTGTGATCTGAGTCCTTCTGTTCAGTTATAATGAACTAACCAGCAGAGTTTGGTAATGAATAACATCTAATAATATCCACTTTGTATAATGCTCAGTGAATTTTGTTCGGATTTAAAATTAAAAAAATAGGGTGGGGTTCGATCTAGTAAAAAACTATTTCCCCAAATACATTTTAGGAAAAAAATCATCTAAAGGTAAATGAATATTGAAATTTTCGGGAAAATTTGACAATTGATTTTTTATAGAATTTTAATATTTTTATGTAGTAATGATACTGACTATAAATTAAATACTCATTAATAAACTTACTTAATTCCTGAAATGACTGTGACGTAAACAGTGACGTAGTTTCGGTTACAGACAAATAGAGACTGAATCTCTATTTTATATATACTTGCAAATACATGCAAACTCCGGGTGCAAGTATTTAAGTTTTAATAATTAATATTAATTGATAAAATGTCATATCAAATGTAACTATTTCGTTAAAATAGGAAGTTTTATAAAATATAATATAATATAAAAATTCAGTTATTTCTTCTTGTTAATGGATTTCTTTTGAAATGTATACCCGAGATTTTTGCTCATATTTATTAAAATTAAAACAAACAATTAGAAATCGTTAATATTAAGCAAATATTTAATCATATCAAATTTTTAAGATCAATATGCAAATTAGCATTCCCGTTCACACTGTAAACCGCTATTTAGTTGTGTATATAAATACAATTGTATGTTATTAGTATGTAGATACGGGCAACAAAATTAATAATGTAAAACAATTTTATTAATAATTGAGGTTCAAATAAAAATAAAAACCTTGGAGAATATGACGTAAATAACTAAGAGAATTGTGACTTGAGTAGTGGTATAGTTTGGATTACAGACAGAAAAACACACAAACTCAATAATCATAATTATAATATATATATATATATATATATATATATATATATATAAAGTTTGTTTCTTTATAGTATCTTTGAAGCATTGTGTGTATGTGTAATATAAAGATTTTGAAGGCAATTTACAATGCAATATGTGTTAAATTTATTTAACTTTTTCTTTTTTTTTTTAAAAACTAAATATTTTCGGAAGTAAAATTCCATCTTCAGAGTTATTGAAAGTACTAGGTAGAAAACAAAAGTTAAATAAATTTAACACATATTGCATTGTAAATTGCCTTCAAAATCTTTATATTACACATACACACAATGCTTCAAAGATACTATAAAGAAACAAACTTTATTTCACTATGCCGAGCAAGGCTTATATTTATAGTAAAAATTAAAAGAATTTCGAACAATTTCCACGCGCGGGAGCAGCCGAGCCAGTTAACATCACGGAATTAGCCGATTTAACATCACGGAAAATTTTTTTTTTCAAATATACGGCGTTCCCCAACTTCTTAAACAACAGATGATTACAATATCGCCGTGGGATAAGTACTATAAAAAAAACACCTAGTACTTTCAATAACTCTGAAGATGGAATTTTACTTCCGAACATATTTAGTTTTGAAAAAAAAACAAAAGTTAAATAAATTTAACACATATTGCATTGTAAATTGCCTTCAAAATCTTTATATTATATATATATATATATTTTCATTCACCAGTCTGAAGAAGGGAGTATTATAATCCTAAAAAATTACTAAATAAACGAAACTTTTCTCTAAAACAACCGAGTTTCTTATATTTTTAATTTCTTTAATGCTTCACACTAAAGCCCAAACTTGATATATGTACCTCCCATAAACGTATACATATACCTAATAAACACACACATATATATATAAATATAAATATAATATATATATATATATATATATATATATATATATATATATGTGTGTGTGTGTGTGTGTGTGTGTGTGTGTGAGTTCGTATCTTTCCCAAGAGTAACAGTCCAAAAGTGAACGTAATAACGTACCTAGAGTTCGAACTCATTTACGATGATATCACAATCCAGCTCGTTAGCCATTACGCCACAGTGACGCCCCCTACCCCCGATTTTTTCAAGAATTTCAAATTATGAATAATAACAACGACAAATGCGTGTCAATGACATAAGCTGATTTTACCAAAGTCCCAAGTGATCCCTTTTTTTTTTGTCTTCTTATCTGAGATTAAAAACGAGCAAAAAGAATTCGGAATGTTGATAAGGATAGTAAAGTGGTTAAGTCGTCGGCGAGTCTTGATTAAGTGAAGTGGGGGGGGGCGACATACTTAAAGTACAAAGCATTCACAGTAACAAACAAATCTTTATCAGTCAGAAAAAAATTGAATCCGATTTCATTTAAGCACTTTGTTTTCTTCGAGGAGGTGGGGTCTCCATGGTGTAGTGGCTAACTTCCTGGAGTGGGATATCGTAGTAAGCGAGTTCGATATCCAGTCGCTCACTTTGAAACGAATACTCTTGGAAAAATTATAAAGCCCTTCATTCCACCAGCTTTGGGTTGAATAGGACTACTACTCTTCTACAAGGCTGGTTAGTTGTTTCGGTAAATTTTAGAATATAAAAAATAAACTTAACAAAATCACATTATATCAGATTTTGAACAATTATTTTTATTTCATTGAAGAAATCTTATTATAATGGAGATTGTGTGTTTTTCTGTCTGTAACCGAAACTATATTACTACTCAAGTCACAATTTCCTTGGTTATTTACGTCACATTCTCCATGATTCTATTTCTATTTAAATCTCAATTAATAATAAAACTGTTTGACTTTATTAATACTGTTGGCCTTACCTAAATGCTAATAACATGCGATTGTATTTATATATACAACAAAATACCAGTTTTCAGTGTAAACGTAAAGCGAATTTGCATATTGATATTAAAAAAACTGATTTTAATAAAAATGTGCTTGGTATTATTGATTTCTAATTGGTTGGTTTTATCTTAATGAATATGAGTAAGAATCTCTTCAATAAATCCTAAAAGAAATTCATTAACAAGAAGAAATAACTGTAATTTTATTCTTTACTTCCTATTTTAACTAAATAGTTAAATTAGGAAAATTTAGCATTGAAAAACGGAAGTGATGAAAGAGTAAGTTTCAGTTGTTCTATTTTTTCCGATTATACCCCCTCCGTTTCAAATCTTTTTATTTGAATTCTTAATTAGTTTCATTAGCCTTTCTGATTTAATCTAATATTTTATTACATTTAAACTTAAATACTTGCACCCGGAGGGTGCATATATTTGCTAGTATATTTTTGCTAGTTTATATAATGTAATTTTCTAAAAACTTTTTATATTCTATCTCTCACTTTCAAGACGAACCTATTATAGACCATTCCCATGCTTGTAAGGTGGCAAACTCAGAAAATCAGCAGGTGGGGAAATACTTATTTCCCCCACAGTATACGCGTTAACGGGAATATATATATATATATATATATATATATATATATATATATATATATAGTTTTTTTCGTAGTTAGGGTCTTTCCATGTGTGGTTTAACCAAGCTGATGCAGGTAGACCATAAGGAGAGCTCAATGTACCTAATACCAGTGAGTAGAAGGACAGAGCAAGATATTTAGTAAATGAAGAAAAACTCTAAACTTGCTTCATTACAATAATTTATTTCAACCGTATTAATACGGCATCTTCAGGTAATCACAAGAACATGACTCTTACCGTAAGAGTCATGTTCTTGTGATTACCTGAAGATGCCGTATTAATACGGTTGAAATAAATTATTGTAATGAAGCAAGTTTAGAGTTTTTCTTCATTTACTATATATATATATATATATATATATATATATGCACCAACCCCTCTGAACGGGTAGGAGCTCGAAATCCAGTCGAGATATAATGCTCACTTTGTAACGAATACCCTTGGTAAAATTATAAATCCCTTCATCCTCCAGATATGGGTTAAATAGGACTACTACTCTTCTTCTACAAGGCTGGTTAGTTGTTTGGTTGGATTTTACGGCATGTCAACTCTTATTGGTTTATTTTATGCCGAATTCGTTTTGTTTATTTTATTCAATTTCCATCAAGCACTTTGATTTCTTTGAGGAGGTGGGATTTCCATGGCGTAGTGGCTAACGTCTTGGAGTGTGATATCGTAGTAAGCGAATTTGAAATCCAGTCGAGATATAACGATCACTTTGAAACGAATACCCTCGGAAAAATTATATCCCCCTTATTACCCCAACGTTCGGTTAAATAGGACTACTACTCTTCTTCTACAAGGCTGGTTATTTGTTTCGTTGGATGCTATGGCATATCAACTCTTATTGGTTTATTTTATTCATTCAATTTCCTTCAAGCACTTTTTTTCCTTCGAGGAGGTGGGGTCACCATCGCGTAGTGGCTAACGCACAGGAGTGCGACATCGTAGTAAGCAAGTTCGAAATCCAGTCTTTCCCTTTGAAACGAATACCATTGGAAAAATTATAAACTCCTTCATTCCCCCAGATTTGGGTTAAATACGACTACTACTGTTCTTCTACAAGGCTGGTTAGTTGTGTGGTTGGATTTTACTTACAACTCTTATGGGTTTATTTTATGCCAAAAACGTTTTGTTTTATTCATTCGATTTCCTTAAAGCACTTTGTTTTCTTTGAGGGGGTGGGGTCTCTAACGTCTTGGAGTGCGACATTGTAGTAAGCGGGTTCGAAATCCAATCGAGATATAACGCTCACTTTGAAACGAATACCCTCGGAAAAATTATATACCCCTTCATTCCCCCAATTTTCGGTTAAATATGACTACTACTCTTCTACAAGGCTGGGTAGTTGTTTCGTTGGATTTTACATCATGTCAACTCTTATTGGTTTATTTTATGCCTAAGATGTTTTGTTTTATTCATTCATGATAGGTATTCAACATTTTTTAACTTAATTTTTTAAACCCATTTTTTTCTATTTAATCTACTGTAGGGACCCTAACAGGTACTACCACACCTGGTCAGATCGGACCTGGGAGTAATGGTGATGATGGGGTACTCCACACTCCCCAGAGATCCAGAATTGGAACTTCATCATTAGATTCAGTTTAACATGATACACAGAACACTGTTTTACAAGGATGGCTTTGGCATTAAATAACCCACTAAGGTTGATATGCCATTAAACAATGTTTGAATCCGATTTTCTTCAACCTCTTCACCTCGGGGTGTAGTTGCTCAGGTGCCGGATTTTGATATCGTAGTAAGCGAGTTCGAACTCTAGTCGCGCTATTATTGTCAATTTGCTCCGAATACTCTTGGAAAAGCCACGTACTCCTTTATCCCTCCAGCTATGATTTGAATATTATCTCGACTTTCCTTCTATCATATCCGAACTATCAGATGGCCGTAGCTAAGGGTCTTCAATAATACCCTACCTCGGGATATCAGTTAAGTGACAAATTATAAACATTTGTACAGACGAACTAAAAGTTTGCAACCTTATTGGGAGTCTACTAGCGCAAGGTGGAGCGCCCCACTTACCATCAGCTCCTAACTTTACCACACAGCTCCCTGTGCTACTCTTACGCTGAGTTTGCGAAGTTCGGTATCGAACCAAGAACCTTGTGATTCCTAGCTGAACACTCTACCGACTGTGCATAATTAACTGAATACCCGTCTAATATGCAACACAAGAAAACAAACATTTTTTTTTTGGAATAGACATTATTAGTGGAATATTAGTGGCTGTGCAGGCTTATCCATAAGAAACAGACTTTGGTGCACCTACTGCACACAAACTGTGATACTTTCTGGGGCTGCTGTTTTCTTTCCCTCTTTCTGTCTCTCTTTGCTGTTGGGGTTACTCTCCTCTCCGCCTCACTCCTCTTCGTGCCTTGCTTATCATTAAGGCTCCAGGCCACTCGATTTTCTACATCTAGCTCCAACGTGTTTGTGCCAATGTTGCATATCCTCATGTTTCTCCCGCAGACATCTTTAAAGCGTAGGCGTGGTCTACCTACCGATCGGGAACCTTTTACTAATTCGCCATACAAAAGATCTGTTAGGATGCGGCCATTTTCCATCCTCCTGACATGCCCAATCCAGCAAAGGCGCCTCTTGCAGAGGATTGAGAAGATGCTGTCCATGTTGGCGCAATCCAGCACGTCTGTGTTGGGCACATTACCCTGTCAGCGGATGTGCAGAATACGTCGTAAACACCTGTACAATTATATTAACTGTAATATCATTTTCGATGTAAAGTTTAATATCAACCTAAAAAAAAATTTTATTCTGATTTTATCTGATCCTTATTTTGGTGTTTAAAAAAATAGCATTATGTATTAAAAAGAAAACAATTGTTTTAAAGCTAAATTCTACAATAATGTAAAAATATACATATTTATTGGAACAACTACATTCCTGTGAACATTAAATTCACTCCATCCCAGAAGAAATGTCACCCCTTGCTGATTTTCTGAGTTTTGCCATCTTACAAAAATAGGAATGGTGTATAATTTTCACGGTAGGTCCGTCTTGAAAGTGAAAGATAGAATATAATTTTTTTTAGAAAATCACATTATCACATTTTATCAATTCTTTCAATAAAATACAAATAAATGTTGATATAATGTGATTTTCTAATATTTATTTTTAGATTCTATCTCTCACTTTCAAGACGGACCTACATTTCAAATTCATATATATATATATATATATATATGAAATAAAAATGGAAATTAATCCGACAGAGTGAAATTGATATGTTGAAAAATACAAAATATGTTTACAAAAGCATGGGATCATCAGGAGAGAATGTGCAACCGTTTGAGAGGAAGGCCCCGAAACGGCCCTGATGATCCCATGCTTTTGTAAACATCTTTTGTTTTTTCAACATATCAATTTCATATATATATATATATATATATATATATATATATATATATATATAGTCACTGATAGTTTCTTGTCCATTCGATTTTCAAACCGAGAGAAACTGTCAGTTACCAAGCGCCGTTGATTTCATGTCTTCGATACCCTAACTGTAATATACATGCTTTATCAATAATATTCTGCACTCTTTACTTAAATATAGCAGACTATATATATATATATATATATATATATATATATATATATATATATATATATATATACTTTATGGTACACTAAGCATTATTACTCTTCCCTCCCCCAAGGAACTTTGACTACTCTCAATGCAAGATCGTCTTCACACCTAATCTTCGAAAAAAGAAAGTTTTGATGGTATGGCTATAGAGGTTGATATATATATATATATATATATATATATATATATATATATATATATATATATATATATATATATATATATATATATATATACAAGCTTTCTCACGTTTTCATCGTGAAAAAAAAGGAAAGTAAACAAAATAGTGTCACATGAGTTGGACAAAAGCAATAATAATCCAAAGGGTTTCTTTAAGTGGAACATATTTTCGCAAACGGGTCACGTGACTCCTCTTGACCCGCCAGCCAAGTGTTGAGCTCCTTACTCAAATTAATGATACATCCAGCTAAAAACAAAACCAAAACAAATTTCCCTTCTCTTTCTCTTTCTCATTCTCTTTCTCTTTCTCTTTCTCTTTCTTTTATTGTTTTCTTAATTCTTCTCTTTCTTTATTCATTCACTTCATGATATTTTTCTTTATGTTTTTTTTTCTTTTTTTCTTTTTATTCTCGTTCTTGTCTTATGATTAAAAATGATTTCATTTTTATGTTACTTCCATTTCTATCTTCAGTTGTTTTTTTCCCTTTTCTTTCAATCCCTCTATTCTTTCATCAATTATTTTCTTCATTTTCCTTCAGTTCTTTAATATTTTTCTTCTTTCCTTTTTTTTTAATTTTTGACTTTTTTAGTTCGATATCAATATTTTCCGATGCTTTCTTTTCTTTCTTCCTTTCTTTCTTTCTTTCTTTTTTTTCTTTTTTTCTCTCTTTCTTTCTTTCTTTCTTTCTTTCTTTCTTTGTCTTTCTATCTTTTTTTGTCTTTTATTTACTTCTCATACATTTCTTTCTTTCTCTTCTTTTTCTTTCTTTCTTTCTTTCTTTCTTTCTCTCCTTCTTTACTTCTTTCTTTCTCTCCTATTTTCTTTCTTTCTTTCTCTCATCTCTTACATTTCATCTACTTCACACATTTTTCTTTCTTTAATTTTTAAAAATTCTTTCTTTCTTTCATTATCATATTTCTTTCATGTCTTTCATGTTCTTTTTATTATTTTGTTCTTTCTTTCCTCATTTTTTTTACCTTCAATTATAATTAAAGAATGACTTCATTTTTATGTTACTTCCATTTCTATCTTCAATTGTTTTTTTTTTTCTTTTTCTTTTTTTTCTCTTTATTTGTTCATTAATTATTTTCTTCATTTTCCTTCAGTTCTTTGAATATATTTCTTCTTTCCTTTTTTATTTTGAAATTTTGGCTTTTTTAGTTTGATATTCACATTTTCCGATGCTTTCTTTTCTTTCTTTCTTTCTTTCTTTCTTTCTTTCTTTCTTTCTTTGTCTTTCTATCTTTTTGTTTGTCTTTTATTTACTTCT
>CM042170.1:27341329-27376329 GCA_023376005.1 Doryteuthis pealeii | reverse complement strand
GTGACCTGAAAAAAATGAGAAAGTTTTGAAATAAAATAAATAATGCATTATAAAGATCATTCATTGATACATAAATACTAAAAATTTCATTAAAATCCGATAATTTCCTGATTTTTGGTAAAATATTTTCTGTGGGGGGGCTAAACTCATTTTGTCAAAAACGCATTTTAGGCTCATTTTGCCAGTCCCTAATGTATATATATGTATATGCCAATACATTTATTTGCGTTACTGTTTTTGGGTGCCCAGATTTCTCATCCTTTCAAACAATATTTTTAAATAGATAGATAGATATATAGATATGAATAGACTGAGATAGATAGATAAATTGATAGATAGATAATGAATAGACTGAGATAGATAAACTGATAGATATGAATAGATCGATAGATTGAAAGATAGAGATTAATAGATAATAGTGATAGATACATCTACTGATAGATCGATTGATAGATAGAGATGAATAGACTGAGATAGATAGATTGATAGATAGTTGGTTGGTTGATATATAGATATGAATAGACTGATATATATATATATATATATATATATATATATATATATATATATATATATATATATATATATACGCCCTGTCGGCTGGGGCATTAGAATGCTCGACTGCACCTCTGCTGAGGGATAAGACTCCCCCAATGAGGCCACCTGTTGGCCGTGAGTGGCGAAACGTTTAGGATAGAGCCCAGGTGGCTGAGCAGTTTATGACTTGCAATACTCCACTTTGGCCCTATCTTGGGCTAGACGGGCGGTCGAAGAGGCCGCCTCCGATCAATCGGCTGGTCACGTCAAGCCCTAGCACCTATATGATTTTCCTAACCCTATTGCCCTTATGGCCAGTCCCAACCCTTTTTATCCTATGGGTGCTAGAAGGCGGTAACTGAGGGTCTAAATGTCCTGGCAATGACGTTAAACTCTATCTGATGGTGAGGTTCCAGTTCTGGAGGTTTGGGGAATGTGGAGTACCCTTCATCACCATTGCTCTCTGGTCCATTCTGACCCGGAGTGGTAGTACTTGTTAGGGTCCCATCTAAGGGTTAAATAGAAAAATGTATTTATTAAAAAATTGTATTATCCATTACTGATTTATTTCAAAACTTTATCGGCATTAAATGACCCACTGAGTTTGATAATCCGTAAAACAAAATCAAACCAAACCAAACCAAACATATATATATATATGTACAAGCTTTTTTTAATAATTTGCTATGAGCATTGTGTTTATATTGGTTTGGTTTTGAAGACTATTACAATGCAAGTGTAAAGAGAAACTATGATGTTTCCTGTTTACCCTTGATTTATTCTTAATATTTCACGATAAAGATCTCTTCGTCTGAAGATTTCGGAAACCCTGGAGCTGTTGATATCAATTGTTCATTCAGTTTTGTTCTTTATATCTTCCAAATTCTCTTATTCCAATATATATATATATATATAAAAGTTGGCTTACCGGTGAATATGGACAAGATCGTTGGAGGTGCACAAAATCCAGGGGTTAAGACAGCAATATAACAAATACAAAGTGCACAATACAAAGTAGAGCAAATTTATTAAAGGAATGGATACAATAGAAACCTACACGAATTTCACCATAAGGATCTTCAGGGTTAAATCCACTAAATTAATCGAGGTACCGATTTAACCTTGAAGATCCTTATGGTGAAACTCGAGTAGGTTTCTATTGTATCCATTTCTTTAATATATATATATATATATATATATATATATATATATATGTGTGTGTGTGTGTGTGTGTGTGTGTGTGTCTGAACAAGAATGTTGCGTGCAGTCCTGATCAAGTCGCAGAAACAGCACTCCACAAGGAAGCAGGTGTCCGGCTACCTGACCCCTATCTCACAAACCATCCGAGTGAGACAGCCAAGGCATGCTGGGCAATGCTGGAGGAGCAAGGGGAAATCATAAGTGACGTTTTCCTGTGGAAGCCAACACATGGACATGCTAGAGGGGGCCGCCCACCAAGGACCTACATTACCCAGCTCTGCGTGGGTACTGGATACTGCACAGAGGACCTCCCTGGGACAATGAATGATAGAGAAGGTTGTCTAGAGATTGTCATGGATATCCGTGCTAATTGCACGACAGGATGATGATGAGGATATCTCTCTCCCCCCTCTCTCTCTCTCTCTCTCTCTCTCTCTCTCTCTATATATATATATATATATATATATATATATATATATATATATATATATTATTCCCTCCACTGACAACTGTAGCGGGACTTGTGTTTTAAAATTATATTACATTATCTGTGCAAATAAAGTAAAGTCGTCGGGTGGCCTAAACTCGGTATCAGCCAGAGAGCGAGGGAATCTATCCCCTTTTCACTAGCGTTAGACCATGGAGATTGTTTTGTTTTCTGAGGTGATGTGCCATGCCGACCATCAGATCCTCATTTTACTGTACTGATCTCCGTGGTACTCATACGCCGAGTTAGCGTGGGCCGGTATGGAACCAGGAACCTTGTGGTTACTACTCGGACACTCTACCGACTGAGCTATAATCTATACATATATAAAGGGCAGTTGTGTGAATCTGTATGCCCAGATGAAACTTCGAAAATAAAACAATTAATGAAATATATATATATATACACACATTAAATATCACCAGCGCTTGGTTTTTGAGCAAAAATAATAGATTTGATTTATATTTGTGAAAATAATTAAAAAATAGAATTTAAAAGCATGGATTTATATTTATGAAAATAATTAAAAAATAAAATTTAAAAGCATGGATTTTTTCATTTATTATTTTCGATAGTAGACATTAACATTTCTTTTCAGAGTAGCTGGATCAATGCAAGGTCTATTTTTCTTTACATAGGGATTTAAATAGGGCATTCTGTAGCGAGATGATGAAGGTCCTGAGTTTTGGGAGGACTACTATTAGAAAAGGAGGAAGAAGAAATGAGACAAGGTGGAGGCTTTGAAAAATCGTGGCGTGATGAACGATAATTTGACCGGGGCATGACCCCCGAATGGGGAGGTGAAAGCCAACCAGAAGTTTCGGGTGTTGACCTGAACCAGAAGTCACTTGGTCACGAGGAACGACGAAGAAAAATACCGGTCTCTTTTTGCTTTCCGAGGCCTAGGGTACGGACGGGCCTCTGGTCCCTAGTGTGGGATTACAGTAATTTAACAGTGTCCTCTCTCTCTTTCTCTCTGCCTTTCCTCCTCTCCGAAACAACACACGAGACGAGCCTGGAAATAAAAGCTAAGCAGCTTGTGAAGATATATTTCTCGCGTTGTACCTTTTTATTGACCGCCGCGTAACGAATACCTTTTTAGTGCCGTGAATTTGGAGGCACGTTGTCAAGACCCGCTATACAACGTATATCACTTTGGGTACTGTGACCATATATCGCTATCAGAACGTTACAATTCCACGAGGACTCAACTTACGATTCAGTGATAATGGATCTGCGAGATTAACTTTAAAAAATCCCTCTCTACCTAGGCGTCGCCGGGTAACTGCAGCTAGTACATATATAAAGGGCAGTTGTGTGAATCTGTATATCCGAAGGAAACTTAAAAAATAAAACAATTAACGACAAAGTAAATATATATACACATTAAATATCACCAGGGCTTGATTTATATTCGTGAAGATAATTAAAAAATAAGATTTAAATAATAACAGCATGGATTTTTTTTATATTTCAACTCACGATTCAGTAATAATGGATCTGATCTGCGGCACTAACTTTAAAAAAACTCCCCCTCTATCCAGGCGACGCCGGGTAGCCGTTGCTTGTCATTAAATATATCAGTAATATAATACACAAACATGTACATATAATGAGAGTAATGTAGAATCACCAATACCAATAGAGAGACATAAACCTGAATGAAATGACTGGATCGACGCTCGACGATGCCTAACACAAGGACCTTTCCACACTGAAAAGGCCATTACTGAAGCACTTTCGTCTCCTTTCACGTAAAATAACCCCCGACCACTGGCCATAAAACGTTGTTGTCCAGTTAGATATTTTTGTTTACTGTTTGCTAAATGAAGATTAATGTCCAGATACTATTTGCACAAACCCACGGCTGGCTCCGCGCGGAACGAATGAAATCTACGCCCGTCCGTCCCAGCCGGTCACTAATTAAGCCATTAACTAAATTAATTTTGCTTTGGAAAAATACAGTAAGCGAATCAGGCCGGGGATATTGCCGGTATGTCGACAGAAAATACTTGTTCGTAGGCAAATTGCAAATGGCGACGACGACGAGGAAAAGCGTTTCGAATAAAAAAAAAGAGTGAGATTACATCTGGCCTTCCGACCACAGATCACAAAATGGCGGCCCTTAAATAGAACATTATCATTTGTAATTATCTATAAGTATTTTTACTTAATACAATTCTGTCCTCTAGTGGATCTAGATTTGCTTACGTTAATATGTCCGTTTTTGTTTTTATATATATATATATATATATATATATATATATATATATATATATTGTGTGTGTGTGTGTGTGTGTGTGTGTGTGTGGTAGAGAGGCGTGGATGAGAGGATGTCTGGTTGAATATAAATATATGTTTATAGATGTATATACATATGTGTACCTATATATGTATACATATATACATATGTATGCATAAATGTATATATTTGTATAATTTATATAATTATACATATGTATATTTATATATATATATACGAATATGTATATATTATATATACCATTTTATCTATATATAAATATATGTATACATTATATATATATGTATACATATACACATATATTGTATATATGCACATATATATATATATATATATATATATATATATATATATTCATGATATATATATATGTATTTATATATATGTATGTGTATTTCTGATCAGATATATGTGTATGCATATATATATATATTATATATATATATATAATATATATAGTGTGTGTCTGTGTGTCTGTGTGTCTGTATATATATATATATATATATATATAATATGCTATATATATATATGTATATATATATATTGCACATGCATATGTATATATATATTGTGGTGTGTGTGTGTGTTTCTATATGTATATGTCAACTTAATATACATATATGATATATATATATTTCTATACATATTTTATATATATATATATTATATATATATATATATATATATATATATATATATATATGAGAAAGAAGTAATTTTTGATCAAATTGGCTTGTTAACTAGCATTATAGTTCTTCCCTTGTGGAAAACAAATCGCAAAATGTTTCTACATCGAACGTGGATCTTGTTGTCACTTTTTATCCCGAATAAGACATCGATGGTTATTTCCTTGTTGACTAACATGAGTGACGCAGAAAAAACAGAACCCAAATTATTTATCTATTTTCCCATTAAACTAACCCTAAACCCTAACCCTAACCCTGAACCCAACCCTAAACTTTGTTGGACTGAACCCTAAAAAAAAAAAAGAATTAAAATTAACAGTTTTATTATCATATTATAATATGTTACTCAACTAGGAAATAACCGGCATCGATTTTCATTTCCATTTCATTCTTAGTCATCGGCGGGCATCTTCAGGTCGGACACAGGGGGGTGGGAAGGATGGAACGTTTGGGGGAAGCGTCAATATATAAATATATGCATTCTGGTATGGAATGTCTTTTAAAAATTAATATAAAAAACGTATATTGGTTTAAAAACAATGTAAATTTTATTTTTAAAGCTGAAAGTCTCAAAAGTTGCTGAGAAAAACTCAACATATATATATGTGTGTATATAAATCAATAACTGTGATTTTCTGTGTGTTTTTCTGCACCAATGCTAACATTAAAACAGCCTTCATCATGTTAAACCGTCAATACACATGACAAACGTGCAATGTGCATTATGTATATTAACCATTGTCACTAATCACAGTTCGGGGATACCGTATGTATGTATCTATCTTATGTCAAACATGTGGTTGGATTCTGCTTTCTCGGGCTGGATATATCAATCATAAGATATCTCATCAGGGACAATTCATGCACACTCCAGGAACAATGTGTCTTGCGCAATCTGTAACAAAGTCTGTAAGTTAGCTTCTGGTCTTATGAGACATCTGGTGGGGCATAAGCATCAAATTTTATCATCTGATCTATCTGATACAATTGGAAGGACGTCTTTCCTATGTCATATTTTCATCAAACTCTATGTATCTGCAGCGGGATTGATGAGTCATTTGAGGACTCACGAAAGGAAAGGTTCTGTCGGTGGGGGTTATAGGATTTTGATGGACGGCATATATATGAAAAATAGATGGAAATTAATCCGACAGTATGAAATTTAACATTTTTGAATACATCATTTGTTTTTTCAAAAATGTTAAATTTCATGTATATATATATATATATATATATATATATATATATATATAATGTTATTCTGGTTCCGGAGAGAAAATTCAATATTTTATAAAAAAAGGTCCGCAAAATGTATTTTGTTCTCAGAATTTTTTTTTTTCTGAGAATAAAATACATTTTGTGGACCTTCTTTTTTTATAATATATATATATATATATATATATATATATATATAGTGGACAAATAGGTTAGATTATTTTGTATATCTTTCCGATTCTATGAAGACGTTAATAACTTAAATTGCCCTTTCCTTTCCATTCCTTTTAGAAGTCCGTAACTGGTGGCTCGTTAGTCCAATTCTTGACTTGCAGATGCGGTCACACACATTGCAAGGGAAATTCCCATCTACATTTGGGGTTCATGATAGAAAGACAGAAGAAAAAAAACAGTGGGAGAGAGTTAAATCAAGATTATTCTAATTTTTATATATTGAACTATTTTGCTATAATAAGCATATCAAATGTTGTAATAAATAAATTATCATACTGTGGTATATCCACAGGTTCTGCTATTATTATTATTATTATTATTATTATTATTGTTGTTCATTCCTTTTGAGTTTTTCACATCAGCGTTAGCTGATGGCCTTTCACTGGAGTCTGAGTGACAACAAGTCTTCTCAGTTCTCCAGAACTCTTCTGAGTATTCTGGCAGATTGCAGCAGTGCAGTATTCAGGATGCTCTTGATTCTCCCTCTGATTTCCAGATGATCCAAACTTTTTTCCAATCTTTTTGGGACCGTTCCAAGTGCACCAACTACAATTGGTATCACTTTGACTTTTATGTTCCATAACTTCTTCAGTTGTCTGGCAAGGTCCAGATATTTGACCATTTTTTCATTTTCCTTTAACTTCACCCTGTGATCTGCTGGCACTGCAAAATCCACCAGTTGACAAGTTCTTTCTTTTTTGTTTATCAACACTAGGTCTGGGCTTCTTGCTGGGATAAGGTGATCAGTTTTTATCTCAAAGTCCTAGAGAATTTTATGCGTTTCGTTCTCAGAACAGATTCTGGTTTATGCATATACCATTTTGTTGTATGGTCAAAGTTTAATTTTTTGCATGATTCCAGGTGGATCACATTTCCAAACCAGTCGTGTCTAGTTTTGTACTCCCGTTGTGCTAGTTTGCTACATTCGCATAGTACGTGGTTTACAGTTTCATCTGTGTCACCGCATAGTCTATTATCATTATTTACTCCTTTTGAGTTTTTACATCAGCATTAGCTGATGGTCTCTCACTGGAGTCTGAGTGACAGCAAGTCTCCTCAGGTCTCCAGGACTCTTCTGAGTATTCTGGCAGGTTGCAGCAGTGCAGTGTTCTGAATGGTTTCAATTCTTCCTCTGATTTCCAAACTTTCCAAACCCTTTTCTAATCCTTTTGGGACTGTTCCAAGCGCACCAACTACAATTGGTATCACTTTCACTTTCATATTCCTACTTTTTCAGTTCTCTGGCAAGGTCCAGATATTTGTCTTTTTTTTTCATTTTCCTTTAGCTTCACCCTGTGATCTGCTGGCACTGCAAAATCCACCAGTTGAGAAGTTCTTTCTTTTTTGTTAATCAACACTAGGTCTGGTCTTTTTGCTGGGAAAAGGTGATCCATTCTTATCTCAAAGTCCAAGAGAATTTTATGCGTTTCGTTCTCAAGAACAGATTCTGGTTTATGCATATACCATTTTGTTGTATGGTCAAAATTAAATTTTTTGCATAATTCCAAGTGGATCACCTTTCCAACCCAGTCGTGCCTAGTTTTGTACTCCCGTTGTGCTAGTTTGCTACATTCGCATAGTACACGATTTACAGTCTCATCGCTGTCACCGCATAGTCTATTATTATTATTATTATTATTATTATTATTATTATTATTATTGTTGTTGTTGTTGTTGTTGTTGTTTAAGTAATTTGAGGATCCCATCTGAAATAGAATGGCAAAATAATTTCTCTTTCCATTTTCCGAATTGCGATTGAATTACGTTAAATATCAGAAGCCGACATTTTAAGTGATTAACATCGAAATAGAAGTAGAAAAAACAAACAAATTGTTTACCCATGTTTTTCATCACCTGGGACAGGATTGGGTATCGATGTTTTTTTGAGTTTTGTCCAGAAACAAGAACCAACAAGATATGCTTGTGATGTAACAGCATTTTCACTTTTTGTTTGTTTATGGACACGACGTAACAAGATGGTTATCGTATATGTCTATCTGATTTTCAAAAATTACTTTCTTTATATATTTATACATACATACATTATATATATATGCATATATATACATATATATACATCTCTATATGTATATATGTGTGTATGTATATATGTATATATATATATATATGTATATGTATGTATGTATATATGTATATATATTATGTATGTATGTATATAATATATATATATATATATGTATATATATATATATATATATATGTGTGTGTGTGTGTGTGTGTGTGTGTGTGTGTTTGAAAGAAAGAGAATGACTCAACGGAAAAAACCGAAAACTGAGCTAGTCATAATATTGACTACGACGATAAAAAGAAAAAGAAACTGAATAATTCACAATAACAACCAATATTCAATATGAATATGAACAATATATACATACATACATATATATATATATATATATATATATATATATGTATGTATAGATAAAAAATATGTATATATATATGTATAGATAAATATATATATATATGTATGTATACATATGTATGCTTATATATATATGTGTGTGTTTCATATATATATATGTGTGTTCATCATATATGCACACACACACACACACACACACACACACACATATATATATATATATATATATATATATATATAGAGAGAGAGAGAGAGAGAGAGATAGAGATAGATATAGATATAGATATAGATGTAGATATAGATATTTGTGTGTATGTAAAAGTAATTATAGATAATTACTAATGTTTCAGCATTTCGTTTCGACTAAAAAAAAAATCCAGTCTTATTCATTTACGTGGTAATCCCAAATGCAAGGTCTGTATAATATTCATGATTCACAGAAACATTCATAATTTATTGGCAATGATGTTTACATCATTTATCATCTCAACATGCATCTATTTTTTTCTACATAATCCCTATTTCTATCGATGCATTTTTGTAGACGCTGTGCAGTTTGTGTATGCCCATGATATACCAGCTCGTCCCTATGTCATTGAGGAAGCGTTGAACCTCATCGTTGTTACAAACGTCTCACAACGATTGCGGACCTTTTTCACAACCATGCACGACTCGCCATCACTTTGGTTAATTGGCGATGAATCTCAATCCGTTTAACGCTTTTTACGTTCTAAAAACAAATAACTCCAAACTTGGTGGTAGTGTCAGTTGGAGCTCCATCAGAAACAGCACAGAAGTTAACAACATTAATCCTAGGGAGCCATCTCCCCAGGCAACATCGGCCCTCTCGATTTAAAGGGACAGGGCTGGGTTTATTGCCCAGTGCCTGAGGCACACCCCGTGAGGGGGAATGCCAACGGGATTAACGTATTTTGGCACCCGCCTTCCATTAGCTCCGGTGCGTGGGTGATCCCACATTAAGAGGGCCTTATGCCTGACCCGTATACATTGGATACGTGGTGATGCGTAAATACCTACCCAGGACATTTTTTTAGTCGAGGAGGCATTATCCCTCTGTAAGGGAATACGGTAGGCGTATTGTTCTATAACCCTTCTGTCTGGGTATATATTATGCTCATATTTAGTAGTCTATTTCTTTTTGTATTGAAGGCGATATCCATGGTTATATCTCTCATATACAATCTTCAATATACTTTTTGAGTAGCTGTCTTCATGACTAGTATTTATTCTATCTTCGGTTTCTTGTGTGTAGTTGGGCCGGTATTCTACTTTCTGTATTTCTCATATCTGTATGTATTCTATCTCGGGGTAGTTCTGGCTTCTTTTGTTGACTCTTCTCGTAAGCTTCTCTGGTAATTAAGATATGCCAAGGTTGTCATAGTTGATAGAGACAAACTCAAGGCGTATAGTTTTTTAGTGATTACATTTTATTTAGACATTAAATCCTAGGAATTTCTCAATCGTCAAGTCCATCCTTATGTTATTGTTCTATAAATAGACTTAAACAAAAATAGAGTTGCTTCCGTTTTATCAGTCAAATCATTTTGTTTACATTTGTATATTTTGAAACGCCAGCGTTCAGATCCTGGTTAAGTTTGCTTGAGAGTTAGAAGCATTTTCTACTCTGTGTTTTAATAAATCCTTGTTAATTTTATAACAACCTGGTCTGGCATTATCATCCCTATCCTCCATATAATTTATCTGTATGTTAAAAACATAACAGTTATATACCCCTTTTTACTCGGGTGTATATAAACGGTGGAGTGTTCACCTCTCGTGTATGATAGAGAGAGACTTAGAGTTATATTAGATTAGAGATAAGAGATCTTACTTTTTAACGTCTACTTGTTACTTGTTTTCTTCGTCTAACTCATTGGCCGCCATTGTTCTTTGGACTGACCTCTATCTAAGGGCTGGCTTTTCTCTTCTTCGTCGATTCTTCTTGTTGGTACTTCTTTGGGAAGGGCTAGTCATTGCTTTCAATATTTAATTAATAAACACAGAACCTTGGTGTTACTTGATCAAGCTTTTATTCATTAGCCCATATTGATTCTGCTGTTGGGAAGAGGACCCCGGAGCTGACAATACATCTACACTCTCTGACTTGTATATGCTAAACCAAACTATCTTATTCTCACGTGTCTGAACCGGAGGTCAGTTGGAGAGTCATCTAAAATGTGAATCATAATCCCCAACAGTTATGGAAAATTATCCACCTCCGCTTTGAGATGGGCTAGTCATTGGAAAAGAGAGCGATTTTCTTCTTCCTTGTTATTCGTCACTATGTCTCTTCCACTTCCGGTACTTCCGTTTTTACTTTCAATTCTTCTTCGGGGGTCATTCCTCGGTTACGTTACTGATAATAACGAACTTAAATTCAAATTCTAAGCAACAGACACGTTCACAATTAATGACTTATCATGAATTGTAACACTACATCGTGAGAGCTAACGACTGAATGTCTAACTAAGCTTTCTTTCCCACCGTTTCGCAGCGACAGGAATTCGGGGTCAAATTGAGGTCATTGAACGTCATTCACCCAACAGTCTCAGAAACACCTGAATTTAAATGTTTTCTACACTAACCGTCCAAAAACCGACGGTACTACATCAATATATGACAGTATTCAATGCCATGCCAAGTGAATTTGGTTAGGCTTTATGCCAGGTTCCAGGAATTACAACTCCCATCATGCTATACCAGTCCAGACATCAGCCTGATTATCTTGAATACCGATACACCGATGCTGAAAGAAAAAGTTAAAGCCATGAATTAAAATTAATAATTCAAGCAAGACAGAGAATCACTTTAAATAAGGGGGTGGGGGCGTGTATCATGTAATTTTTAAACTGCGGAATTGGAAAGTCGGGTTTTAAGTCTAAAAGATATGGAAGAAACAACAATTTAAGCTTCTTAAAACAAGCTTTTTGCAGATCAAAAACGAACTGGGAATTCAAAGGGTTTGTTTCGTGAAAAAGCATTATTAAATGGGAGATTAAAAAGCAAGAAATGACATGCTGGTAAGCGAATCAATGCAATTTCGAAGTTTATTTACATCCCCATCAGTTTCAATTAAAATTATTTTTAAGATTCTCACAGTGAAACCTGGATAGATATATACTGCTTTCATCTGTTTTCTAAACAAGACCTACTTATGTACTGAGCACTTTTCATATTTATTCTTTTTTGCAACTTATTCGGTTTCTTTTCATCGACAATCAAGATTGTGACTCACTTTAATTCATATATATATATGAGTCAGATATACCAACTAAAAGTTTCGCTTAGTGCTCTTCAGGGCTAAGATTAGGTTTATCTTTATTATTTGCTCTACTTAGGTATTGATCACTCTTTACTTATTAGCTTTTATATATCCTGGCTGTTTTTATATGAATATATATTTTTCATATATATATACACATAAATTGTTTTTTTTTCTTCTTTTGGCCAAGTATTATAGTATCAACCGATTATTTTCGGTTGGTACGACTATCTTGGTCTTTTCTTTTTTTCAATTTTTTCCCAGGTAATGTTTGGTAGTATATATTTACAATCAAACTATTTGCTGGTTTTTTTTCTTACCGCAAGGGATTACCAACAATTTTGGTTATATATATATATATATATATATATATATATAAATATATAATATATATATATATATATATATTATATATATATATATATGTCTCTGATTTTTTAAAATAAAATTTATTTCATTTCTCTGAATGTTTGAGATGAGGCTTGATGATTAATATTATCTGCGTTATTCGGACTATTGTCGCCATCTGTATTGTTATTTGTACAACGTTTCGGCCGATATGCCCTCCGGCCTTCTTCGGGTATTTCTTGTCGCACTCGGGAACCTACTCGGACTCGGGAACCTTCTTTTCAGTTCCTGAGTTCGAAAAGAAGGTTCCCGAGTCCAAGTCAGCTGCTGTGAGAGTTAGACACATTGCTCAACGGAATTGAGTTTATTTTTTTCGGTTGGGTTTGTTCTGTTTCCAGGAAATCATTTATTCCTTTAAAAAGTAAAGTCGTCAGGGTGGTTTAAAGTCTGTATCAGCCAGACAGCGAGGGAGCCTATCCCCTTTTCAATAGCGCTAGACCATGGAGATTGTTTTTTTTTGCAACTGATGTGGAGCGCCACTCCTACCACCAGCTCCTTACTTTACCGCACAGATCCCTGTGCTACTCATACACTGAGTTTATCGAGGGCCAGTATCGAACTAGGAATCTTGTTGTTCCTTGGCTGACGCTCTACCTACTGAGCTAAGCCGGTCCCTTTATTCCTTTAGTAGGAAATAATATTGTAAATAGTATGAAACTAGCAGGACCTGTAGATATACCACAGTATGGTACTTTAATTATTACAATGTTTATATGTTTACTTAAGAGCTATTGTAAAATAGTTCAATATGTATAAAGTATAATAATCTGGATTATTCTAATTAGCATCGCATTTGTTAATGTTTCTATTTATTAATGTTTACTTTAATTATTACAATATTTATGTTAGGGAGAGTTATCTCCCCCTAACGCTTCGAACGGGACTCTCTGAAGAGGAGGGTGAAAAAGACGGTAGAGCAGATTAGAACCGAGTAGGTGATACACGTGTCTCCTATCATCAGCCAAACTCTAATCAAAAACCATCCACTGTATTCCCTGTCAGTGAAAAATAAATAAAACCAATATTGTTATTGTTAACATATTCTCTGTTTTATCATCATTTCTGTATATCCTACATCTCGGGATACAACAATTTATATGTTTATTTAAGAGCTATTGTAAAATAATTCAATATGTATAAAGTATAATATCTTTATTATTCTAATTAGCATCGTATTTATTAACGATGTTTCTATTTATTAATGTTTACTTTAATTATTACAATGTTTATATGTTTAAGAGCTATTGTAAAAGTTCAATATGTAAAGTATAATAATCTTGATTATTCTAATTACCATCGTATTTATTAACGACGTTTCTATCTATTAATGTTTAATTATTACAATATTATATGTTTACTTAAGAGCTATTGTAAAATAGTTCAATATGTGTAAAGTATAATAATCTGGATTAGTCTAATTAGCATCGCATTTATTAACGATGTTTCTATTTATCAATGTTTACTTTAATTATTACAATGTTTATATGTTTACTTAAGAGCTATTGTAAAATAGTTCAATATGTGTAAAGTATAATAATCTTGATTATTCTAATTAGCTTCGCATTTATTAACGATGTTTCTATTTCATTATTACAATGTTTATATGTTTATTTAAGAGCTATTGTAAAATAGTTCAATATGTATAAAGTATAATAATCTTGATTATTTTAATTAGCATCGCATTTATTAACGATGTTTCTATTTATTAATGTTTAATTATTACAATATTTATATGTTTACATAAGAGCTATTGTAAAATTATTCAATATGTATGAAGTATAATAATCGTGATTATTCTAATTAACATCGCATTTATTAACGATGATTCTATTAAAGTCTAGTATATAATAAATGCGATGTTAATTAAAATTAAATAATGACTATTTCATAATCGGTGGGAATATAATTTAAATAACTAAGGAAATCGTGACGTCGTTGGTGACGTACTTTTGGTTACAGACAGACAGTTACATAATCTACATTATAATAAGAGATAAGGAAATGATCCCGAAGGAGACAACTATGTTTGAGTTCACCCCATTCTCTCTTTTCTCTTTGGTCTTCTCAAAACACTTTCATATTCTTTCTCTCATTTTTCCATGCATTCCAAAATCACCTTACCATTTCCCAAGAAGGATTCCCCTAAAAGAAAATCACTTTCTCCAGATTTTTCTTACAGTTTTTCTTCGGCCAATAATTTTCGCCATTATTTCCGTCCATGTTTTCTCCTTTATCCCAACCAATTTTTACACAACACTTAGCCCCCCCCCCTCTGCCTTCCCGCCTGTCCTTTATCCAATGCACTCCCACCCAACCCACACTGTCACCCACCCACCGACATCTTATTTTCTCTTTATTGCCTTAACCCCGTTCTTCGGCTCGCATGTAATCGAATTGTAATGAAATGTTTACCGTCGCTGTTTGCGGTCGCCCGGGCGCCTATTGTGAGGGCGTCCCCTCTCAGGGCAATTCATTATGATAGCAGATCAACGCTGGACATGCAGATTAGAGAAATGACAATAATAGCAAGCACGGACAAATTCAAGTTCCGATGACAACATTTATGGTCAGACGCTGGACTGCGACCTGTGCTCCACGGAAAAAAAGGGGGGGGCAGAGGGGCAAGACAATATCCATGAAACAAATAATAAAAGAGGAGGAAAAGCGAATAAAAAGAAATTGAAAGAAATGAGCTGATATGGAATAAATAGGTCTCTGTGTGAGACTGGCATTTCTCGTACAATATATATATATATATATATATATATATATATATATATATATATAGTGTCATCCACATATAATGTTTTGCTGTATCTCAGCTCTTCACTGTATCTAGACATTGCTGGTTGGGATCGAAACTTGACTCATATATATAATATATATATATATATATATATATATATTAAATTTTTACTTGAAGACACTAAACGCATGTATCGCATAAAATTCGATACTTTTCTTATAGAAAATGAACTTGACAAGTGTAATCCCGGCAAAGGATGGCTCGGTGTGCAGAATACCGTACAGACTTTTCGACTTTATTAAGTCTCATCAGCGGTATATACTAACGATTTCCTCCGACAGAAATCGAAAACCGGGACTTCAGCAGACACAGTGAAACACTAGTGAAACACTTTTTCGACTCGGCCACAGTACACAGCTGACAATCCTAGCGAAATTAAGCTTGTCAAGTGATACTTACACGCCTCTACCATAATAGGTAAGGGGTGTTATTGGGAGAATAATAACAACAGACCGTATGCCCTTCGGCGAAGTGAATAAGATTTTTGGATGTTGTTTTTTAGAAACGTTGCTGAATAAAGTATATATTAAATTTTACTTGAAGGCACTTACAACGCATGTATCGCATAAAATTCGATACTTTTTCTTATAGAAAATGAACTTGACAAGTGTAATCCCGGCAAAGGATGGCTCGGTGTGCAGAATACCGTACAGACTGTTTCGACTTTATTAAGTCTCATCAGCGGTATATACTAACGATTTCCCTCCGACAGAAATCGAAACCGGGACTTCAGCAGACACATAAAATTCGATACTTTTTCTTATAGAAAATGAACTTGACATGCGATACATGCGTTGTAAGTGCCTTCAAGTAAAAATTTAATATATACTTTACTCAGCAACGTTTCTAAGATAAACAAACATCCAAAAATCTTATTCACTTCGCCGAAGGGCATACGGTCTGTTTGTTATTATTCTCCCAATAACACTCCCTTACCTATTATGGTAGAGGCGTGTAAGTATCACTTGACAAGCTTAATTTCGCTAGGATGGTCAGCTGTGTACTGTGGCCGAGGCGAAAAAGTGTTTCACTAGTGTTTCACTGTGTCTGCTGAAGTCCCGGTTTCGATTTCTGTCGGAGGAAATCGTTAGTATATACCGCTGATGAACTTAATAAAGTCGAAACAGTCTGTACGGTATTCTGCACACCGAGCCATCCTTTGCCGGGATTACACTTGTCAAGTTCATTTTCTATAAGAAAAAGTATCGAATTTTATGCGATACATGCGTTGTAAGTGCCTTCAAGTAAAAATTTAATATATATACTTTATTCAGCCAACGTTTCTAAAATAAACAAACATCCAAAAATATATATATATATATATATATATATATATATATATATATATATATATAAAGGAAAAGTTGACTTACCGGTGAATTAATATTCGTTGCAGCGAACATTTTAATGCAATGACCACATACGTGAAATCGACTGCTATTAATCGGTGTCTCGATTAATTCAGTGGATTTAACTCTGAAGATCCTTATGGTGAAACTCGAGTAGGTTATTTCTTGTACCCATTTTATAATAAATTTGCTCTACTTTGTATTTGTAATATCGCTGACTTACCCCTCTGAATTCTACACTTACTAACTACCGTGACCAAATTCCCCGGTAAGTCAACTTTTCCTTTATATATATATATATATATATATATATTATATATGTGTGTGTGTGTGTGTGTGTGTGTGTGTGTGGTGTGTCCATTTTACATGACAGAAAAGTTACAATACAGGACGTTTCTGATAATGGGAATTTCTGTAGTTGGTTGGTTGGGTGGTTGGTTTTCCGACATATCAACCCTTTACGGGTCATTCAATGCCGAAACAAGTCATTTAGATACCAGGTTGCTTATAGTACCCACTACTGCTTAAATGCACACCACAAATTGAACATGATGACCCTGACTTTTTTTAAGGTAAGTTGTCATTGGGTCTTATTTGGACAATTCAAGGCCTCCTACTACAGCAAGTATTGTGGATACTATAAGTCAGTTTGTTGGAAAGAGCAGCTAAATCCCCCTTGTAGTCCAGATCTTGTCCCCTCTTATTTTGACAAAATACTAATTATCAAGACTTATCTTCAAAGAATTTCAATGATGGGCCTACCATCGGATTAGAACGGTTAGTGTAGGAAAATATTTGTTTTAAAATGTTATTTGAATTCAGACCCGCCCGTTTGAGCAGGAGGATTGATTGACGTTCAATAACTTCAATCTGACCCGAATTCCTTTTGCTACGCAAACGGTGGAAATAGAGACTTTTCGTTAATCAGTTTACCACTAGACACCCGAATGTAAAGACGTACTTAGCGGAGCTTCCCGCGGTGGTTTAAGAATTCTAATTAATAAAGTGTGATCACAAAAATTTGAGTTTGTCTCTAAAAACTATGACAGTCGCTCTCGTACATGTCACCTGTTTACAATGAAGGCGTGAATTGCAATAATAGTAGTAATCTATTTCCATCGAATGAGTGCTGATGTGAATAGATAGTATGAACTTTGAAATATCCCATCATACAGGTATAAGATACCAAGAAAAATTGGTAGAGGCCTTAGGGAAATTTGGTAGGAATAGAATTAAATAACCCAGGAAGGTTGATATGAATAAAGAATCCAAACCAAACCAAACCAAACCAAACCAAACCAAACTAATTCTTTTTGTTATCTCAACTCACCTGAATCACGCTTCTCTGAGAGCACGTCTCGAAGACAATGTTAGATAAAAAAGCCCCCGGTACGTGTCAAACTCGCGCGTCCACTTCTGCCTCAGGAAAAGTCTGGCTTTGTTCTTCGCTGTCGTTAAACAGAGTGAATGGTGGTATGGAAATGTGACTGGATCTGTGCGGTAAAGTGGGGAAATTGCGATAGGTGTGGCGCTCCCTCTCAGCAAAAACAATCTCCTTGGCCGTAGCGAGTAGGGGATAGATTCCCTTGCTGTCCGATGGATACACTATTCCACAAAATTTAGGGGTGGTATAGCTTAGTCGGTAGAGCATATATACATATATATATATATATATATATATATATATATGTAAGGTATCCAAAACTGGTAGTAAGGGATGATTCTACATGGGATATTCAAAATCTCACTGTATAAAATATTGCATGTTTTTGTAGGTGCAAATAAAATAATTTTTTATAAATCCCAAGAGAGATACTTAATGCATAATAATCTATATTTTAGATTAAATACAGATCAATATTTACCTTTGAAAGAAAGGAAAAACTCAATAAACCGTCATTCTGTAATAAATTTATTTCGACCAAAACTCAAAAGGCTTTTAGAAATTTAAAGAAATTTCTAAAAATCCTTAAGAGCTCAGTCTCATCAAACAATTACAGATAGAATGAATAACCTAAAGTAGTTTTAAAATTTTCTGGTGAGATTTCTTTAGGTTATTCATTCAATCTGTGACTGTCTGATGAGATTGAATTAAGGAGTTTTAGAAATTTCTTTAAATTTATAAAATACATTTAAGTTTTGGTCGAAATAAATTTATTACAGAATGACAGTTTATTGACTTTTTCCTTCCTTTCATATATATATATATATATATATATATATATATACGGGTAAGAGGATTGGCGAACGAAAGTTCATTCGGGTCTTAAACCCGGCCAGTTAAACGGTATAACCACACTGATGAGAAGTGATACTTCGAAACACGTGTCTGTGGATTACTTATTTATTATTATTATTATTATTATTATTATTATTATTATTATTATTATTATTAATATATATATATATAAAAGGGTTTTGTAATTTGCTTGAAGCATTGTGTATATATTGGTTTGTTGGTTGGTTTTGAAGGCTGTCACAATGCGAGTGTAAAGAAAAAAGAAGAATTAGAATTTAGCAGCCGCTAAGACAACTTCAGTTCCAGTATTCTTCTGGTGATGGGAATTTTCATCCCGAAATATTAAGGAATATAGCTTAATGACAGGTTAACAAAAGACATCATAGTTACCTTCTTTTTTCTTTACACTTGCATTGTGACAGCCTTCAAAACCAACCAACAACTAATATATATATATATATATATATATATATATATATATATATATTATATAGAGAGAGAGAGAGAGAGAGAGAGAGAAAGGTAGAAAAACAATGTTGTACAAAATGGATGTTTATTGTACAACATCCCGTGTTTGTCTACCTTTCTCCACATATTGTTGGATTAATTTCCTCTTTTTTGTCCCATATATATATCAGTCTATCCATATCAGTCTTTTCATGTATCTCAGTCGGTTTATATCTATCTATCTGTCTATCTATCTATCTATCTAATTGAATGGGAGTTTTACCTTCAAATCAATATTTTCCTGGTCGGTAATAAATTCATCTTTGAATATAAACGCATCTCTCATTGCCCTTTCCATACGTCTTTTTGCTCAATTTCATTGAGTGTGTGTGCTTGTGTTACATGCACGCACGTGTGTGAGTCTGTGTATGTATGTGTGTGTGTGTGTGTGTTTGTGCACGCGTTTTGTGTGTGTGTGTGTGTGTGTGTGTGTGTGTGTGTGTCTTCCGTATTTTTCTCCTAGTTTTTAATTTAATCAAATGCTCAAATAAACTCAATCTTGAAACATTTCTTCTTCTTTTTTTATTTCCCGCCTTTTTTGCATCGTTTCTTTCCATTTTAGATTTTATTTTCCCTCAAATTTCTTCGGCCATTTCTTTTTCGATTTTTGATTAAATTGAAAACGGTTTACTAATGCGAATTTCCGCTCTTTCTTTCTTTCTTTCTTTCTTTCTCTCTTAATTTTTATATTTTTTCTTTATCTATTTCTTTCTTTAGTTTTCTATTTTTTCTTTCACTCTTTATTTCTTTTATCTTTCTTTCTTTCTTTCTTTCATTCATTCTTTATCTATTTATTTACTTATTTATTTCACTTTTTATTTTTTAAAATCTTTATTCCTACCTTTCAGTTCATTTTCATCTCTTTCATTCTTTCTTTCTTTCTTTCGTTCATTCTTCTATATTTTCATTCGTTTATTCTTTCATTCTTTGTTTATTTGTTTATTTATTAATTTGTTTCTCTCTTTATTCATTTTTTATTATCTATTTTCTCGCTTTCTTTCTTTCTTTCTTTCTTTCTTTCTTTCTCTCTTTCTTTCTTTATTTCTTTATTCATTTATTTATGTCTCTTTTTCTTTCTTCTTTCTTTCTTTCTTTATTTCTGATCCTTTTTTTCTTCTTTCTTTCTTTGTTTCTGTATCTTTTTCTTTCTTTCTTTCTTTCTTTCTTTATTTATTTCTGTCTCTTTTTCTCTTTTTCTTTTTTTTTTATTTGTCTATTTTTTCTTTTTTCTTTTCTTTCTTTCTTTTCTTTCTTTTCTTTCTTTCTTTCTTTCTTTATTTTTGTCTCTTTTCTTTCTTTCTTTCTTTCTTTCTTTCTTTATTTTTATTTATTTTCTGTCTCGCTTTTTCTTTCTTTCTTTCTTTCTTTTCTCTTTCTTTCTTTTCTCTCTTTCTCAATCTCTTTATTCCTCACTTCTCTTCTTTCTTTTATGTTCTTTCTTTCTACCCTCATGCTATTTTAATCTAATTTTTTGCAGCGTTATTTCCCCCCTTATAGCAGATCAATACACCTTGATTTCTGATACACCTGTGTATCAGCAGGTGTCAACATAAACGACCTCCCCACCCTGACCCGCCATTTTTTTACAAAACATCTCATTGCATCGCTTATTTCTAATTTTACCTTTTTCTGAATTTAATTTTTTAAAATCATCCCATTCTCGAGCTGATTTTATATCATGTCACCGTTTTTATTCCTTCATTGTCTAATATTTTCCTCTTTTCTTCCATTCAACTTTTGATACAATATTTCTTCACATCTTTCCATCGTCTTTGCATACTTTAAACCGCACACAGCGGCTCTTGCGCCACATAAGCAAAGTACAAAAACTGATAGTTCATATATAATTGAGCAGAAGGACTCAGATTAGTAATATAATATAGAAAAAAATATATTTAATATTAATATTAGAAATTAAATAGTAAACAAGAAAAACATGCTAAGAAAGAATTATTTACACTTAAACCACTCACAGCGGCTCTTCTACCACCGCCAGGCAAAGTACAATAGCAGATGGTTAGTTCATTATAATTGAACAGAAAGACTCGGATTGTAATCTTATTATAATGGAGATTGTGTTTTGTCTGTCTGTAACCGAAACTATATCACTACTCAAGTCAAATATCCTTTGTTATTTACGTCATATTCTCCATGGTATCATTTTAAAAAATCGAAACCTCAATTATTGATAAAATTATTTTACATTATTACCAGTGTTGTATGTATCTACATGCTAATATTTATATATGCAACAAAATAGCGGTTTACTGTGTGAACGGGAAGGCTAATTTGCATATTGATTTCAAAAAAATTGATTTTACTAAATATGTGCTTATCATTATTGATTTTTAATTGTTTGGTTTTATCTTAATGAATATAAACACAAATATAGAGGATAAATCTTAAAAGAAATCCATCAACAAGAGGAAATAACTGTAATTTCATTCTTTATTTTCTGATTTAACCAAATTGTTAGATTAGGAAAATTTAGCAAGGAAAGACGGGAGTGATGGAAAAATGATGGAAGAGTTAGTTTTAAAGTTGTTCTATTTTCTAAAAAATTATACCCCCCTCTGTTTTAAATCATTTTATCTGCATTCTTATATTAGTCTCATTAGACTTTCTAATTTGATACAATGATTTATTACATTAAAACTTAAATTAAGTAAAATCCGTAGGGTGTATATATTTGCTAGTAAAAATAACGTACGAAACGAAGCAAAAATCAAGTGGAGCTATTTAAGTCAGAAACAATGATTTGCAATTTCATTACATATACATTCTACCGTTGTCTTTGCAATGAATGATACAAAAATATACAATAACAATCGATATAATACTCTACAAATTCAATCCAAAAGAAAAAAAAATTAAAGCGGAGTTGTAAAATATGTAAATTGATTTGCCTATAAAAATCAGCGTTTATAATATCTAGCAGACAAAAAAGAGACAAACACACAACTCTGAAAATAGCGGGACAACATAAGATCAAAATGAACGAGATATCTTCCGTAATTCACAATTTCAATATTACAAATAAAACAAACATGTATCTTCTTTTTTTTTGTTCAGTTCTTTTTAATTTTAAGTTGGACATTACAAGATCATTTGGAATATTTCATTTTTAAAATTGGGTGAAATAAAATGGGACAAATAAGTAATCTGCAATTAAGCGATACCAGATAATCTGGATTTACATTTTTTTATTGCATCTTGGACTATTTGGACAGTCTCATTTTTCAGTTCATTTTAATATTACGTTGGGCATTTAAGCGACGCAAGCGACCATATGGAATGTTTCATTTTAATAATTGGGTGAAATAAAATGGAACAAATAAAAATCTGCGATTAAGTGACACCAGATAATCTGCATTTACATTTTTGCATCGCATCTTGGACATTTTGGACGGTCACATTTTTAACCAGAGGGTATTGCAGGATGACAACGGACGGAAGATTTAGGAACAAGCGTATTAATATATATATTAAAGAGAATGAGCTGTGAGGTGAATAGATAGTGAACTTTGAAATATACTCACTGATCAGACATACTAAGAAAATTTGGTAAGCAAAGAGTTAAGCCGGCTGGTTCTCCTATTACAGTGATCTTACCGTGAGCCACTTGCAGCGACTCTCGCACGTGTCAATTGTTAACACTGAAAAACCACTACGTGAACACTAAGATAATAATAATAATAATAATAATAATAATATAGTAGTAGTAGTAGTAGTAGTAGTAGTAGTAGGTTTTTATTTGAATAGAATAAGATCCTAGGGGAATAGATAGTGAATATCCAATCATAGAAAAATACCAAGACAATTTGGTCCAGCCATGGGGGAAGTTTGGTGAGCAAAGAGTTAACGTAGGCGTTTACTAAACTTAGCTTAGATTGGTTCAAGGTTATTCAGTAGTAATAGATCTGCGAGACTAGGTTGTTAACTATCACACCAGGATGACCTTGATTTCTGAGTGGTTAAAGCCAAGCCGGAACCGGCAGTGAGAATGGAAGGGAGAGTTAGAAGGAGAAAATTGGCTGTGTGTTTGAAGGGGACAAACGCAAAATGGGGATCTGTCCTCCGAAGCCATTTGCAAACAAATAAACGAAACCAAACCTTTCTCTGAACGACTTTATTGTTAAACAAACACATGAAGATGTCTGAACAATATTCTAATTTGATCGTGTTAGGGGAAATAATTCTCTCCTAACTAACGTTTGACTCTTCACTGAAAAAAAGGTGTAGCATCAGATAGTAACATGACTGCTTGATAAATACACTACGTGTCGACAATTAATTGTTTACCCAACCCATCCCGCTGTATCCGGGTCGGTTAGAAAATAAAAAATGAATATTGTTGCATTTTTAAAATATATTTAACTGTTTTGTTATATTGTTATTTCTAAACATATTGGGATATAACAGATCGGATTGTATAAAACTATATAACTGTGTATAAATTATTTTACTGGGTAGGAATAATTGATACTACATAACTGTGCAAACACACTATTATAGAAAAAAGTGTGTAATTTAAGAAATAATTTTAAGTAACTCTAAAAATATGAATGGCTATGTTTATTAACAAACATTTAACAGTTACTCAAATTTTGGCATTAAATAAGCCATAAGGATTTGATAGGCCGTTAAACAAATTAACTAAACAAAACGAAACCTCTGATCAACTTTTGCTTTGGTCTAAGCAAACGCATAAAACACATGTTTGAACAACATTTATATTAGATTGGATTACATGAAATCATATAGCTTTGAGTAAATTATTTGTACAGAGAATAATAGTTGATCCTATATAACTGTGCAAACCAATTATTATAGAGAAAAGGGTGTGATTGAAAAAATGTTTGTAAGAAACATGGACCATATGACCTTTAGGCACCCCTTTTGCGATCTCGATTCATGGAACATTTTTTTAATTTACACCTTCAAAATCCGCTTAATTGTTAACAGACGATTTTTAGAGTTTTTTTTTAATTATAAAACTAACCCTAAACCCTAACCCCTAACCCTAACCCTAACCCCTAACCCCAACCCTAACCGTAACCCCTAACAAACAACCGGATTTTGATGGTGTAAATGAGAAAAGTGTCCTTATGAGTCGAGATCGAAGAAGGGGTGCCTAAATGTCATATGGTCCAGAAACCTTAACAATATTTCTTTTCTTTCTTCTGTTTCTGTCCTTCTTTTTTCTTCTTTCTTTTAATTCTACCTTTATTTTCTTTTAATTCTACCTTTATTTTTTCTTTCTTTCTTTCTTTCTTCTTTCTTTCTTTCTTTTATTACTACGTTTCTTTTTTCTTTTTTTTTTTTTCTTTTCCTTTCTTACTGTTACTTTTTCTCTTCTCTCTTTCTTACCTTCTTTCCTTTCTTTTTTTTTTTTTCTTTCTGTATATTTTTTCTATCTTATCAATTTATTCTTTCTTTCCTTTCTTTTTTTTTTTTTTTTTTTTTCTTTTTTCTTTTTCTTCTTCTTTCTTTCTTTCTTTCTTTTCTTTTCTTTCTTTCTTTCTTTCTCTTTCCTTCTTTCTGTTGCTCACTTTCTCTTTCTTTCTTCCTTCCTTCGTCGTTCTTTTATCTTTCTATCTTTCTACTTTACTTCCTTTTTATTTTCTTCTTTCCTTTTCCTTTCTTCTCTTCTTTTTTTCCTTTTCAGTCACTTATTTTATATCTAATTTCGCATCTAATTTTTTCTCTTTCCTTCCTTTTTTTTTCCCTTGTTTTTCTTTATTTTTCTTTCCTTCTTTTCTTTCTTTCTTTTCCTTCCTTTCTTTCCTTCTTCTTTTTCTTTCTTTTTCTTTCTCTTACTTCCTGTTACTTCCTCAACTTTCTTCCTTTTTTTCTCTTCTTCCTTCTTTTCTTTCTTTCTCTCCTTCTTTTCTTTCTTTCTTTTCTCTCTTTCTTACTTCCTTTTTTTTACTTCAGTTACTTTCTTTTTTTTTTTTCTTTTCTTTCTCTTTCTTTTCTTTCTTTTTTCTCGTTCTTCATTTCTTTCTCTTTCTTTTCGTTCTTTTCTTTCTTTCTTTTTTTCTCTTTTTCTTTCTTTCTTTCTTTCCTTTCCATTCAATCTATATAACCTGCATTTTAATTCTTTTAAAATTCCTAATTTCCTTCTATATTTCCTTTCTCTTTTTTCCGCCATCTTTAATTTTCCATCCAATCATCTTCTTTCCATCAATAATTTGTTTTCTCTCCTCATTCGTTTCACAATATTGACTTGAACTGCCCTACTTTTTCTGGGCGGATCAAACGGCCGCGTCCTCCAAATGAACTGCGTTCTGCGTTTTGTGTCTTCTTCCGCTTATCAATGCCGGCTGCACTAGTTTCCACGTTCACCTTGTTAGACAGAAGGAAAAGACAAAACCAATAGAAAGAAAGGAAGGAGAACAAGTACAATTAGTGAAGAGGGAAGAAAGGGGAGAGAATCGCGTAGGGATTATCCCAAAATAAAGTAGAAAATCAATTATGAGGAAACACGAAGTAAATAGAGAAGCGAGGATTTGACAGAAATAAATAAATGGAAAAAATATAATGCTAAAAAAATCGACAAAAAAAAAAAAGGAAAGAAAGAATTTCAGAAGAAGAAATCAAGAAGGAAATTTTGAAGGAAAAGGAAAAATAAAATTAAAAAAAATAAAATGGTGAGAGACGTGGAAAATAAAAGAGAATGATGGAAATAATAAGAAATGATTAAAAAAAAAAAAAAAAAAAGAAAATGAAGGAAAAGGGGGAAAATAGTAAAGAAAGGGAAGAATAGAAAAAGAGGAAAAAATATAGATAGCAGGAAGAAAAGAAAGAGAAAAGAAGAAATCAAGAAGGAAATTTTGAAGGAAAAGGAAAAATAAAAAAAATAAAATAGTGAGAGACGTGGAAAATAAAAGAGAAAGATAGAAATAAATAAATGATTAAAAAAAAAAAAAGAAAGAAAATAAGGGAAAGGGAGATAGTAAAGAAAGAAAGAAATAGAAAAGAAGGAGGAAAATAGATAGAAAGAAGGAAAGAGAAAAAGAAGAAAGAAAAAAATAGAAAGAAGAAAAAACAGAAAAAAAAAAGAAAGGAAGAATATAAAGAAGAAAAGAAAGAAAGAAGAAAATAGAAGAAAGAGTTAATGAAAAAAGATAGAAAAGAAGAGAAAAAAAGATAGAAAAGAAAAAAAAGAAAAAGAATAGAATAGTATGAAGAAAGAAATAGAACAAATAAGGAAAGATATAGATAGCAGAAAGAAAGAAAGAAAAGAAAGAAGAAAAATAGAAAGGAAAGAAAAAAAGAAGAAAGAAGAAAGATAGAAAAGAAAGAAAGAAAGAAAGAAAAGAGAAAAAAGAAGAGAAAAGATAGAAAAAAGAGAAAAAAGATAGAAAGAGAATAGAGAAGAAAGAAAGAAAGAAAAAGATATGCAACAAAAAATAAAAAAAAATACTAAAATAGAAAGAAAAAAAAATTAAAGATAGGGCGAGAAAGAAAGAAAAAAGAAAAAGAAAGAAAGAAAAGAAAGATACAATAAGAAAGAAAAAGAAAGAAATAACGAAAGAGATATAGAAGAAAGAAAAAAAAAGATATGAAATAAAAAGTAAAGAAAAATACGAAAGAAAAAAAGAAAAGAATGAAAGAACGGTATCAAGAAGAAAGGAAAATATAGGAAGGAGAAAGGGAAATACGAAGGAAAAAAGGGAATTCCATCAAGACCAAAGCACTGTTAAAATCATTATACTACTAAGCAGAGTCCTGGAGTTTTCGAATTTAACCACCAGATGGGACCCTAAAAGGTACTACCATTCCAGTTCGAGTGGACCTGGAAGTAATGCCGATGAAGGGAAACTCTATATTCCGTAGAGATCCAGAATTAGATGCAATTAAAATTCATATCCCGGACACTACGTCTCTCAGCCACCACATCTAACATATATTATATAAAGTGCGTGGTGTAATGGTTAGACGCTGGGAAATGATTCCTCGACTCGAGTTCAAATCCTGGACGAGGCTGTATACAAATCACATCCAACTACTCTCCCTCGAGCTATGGGTAAATAGCTGGTAAACAGACTGGGCTCTTTAACCTTTGCTAGTAACTAACTAGGAAACTTCTGAATTCAAACCTGTTAAACTCCTATTAAGAAATTGAGCTTGTGTTACATCCTGCTCTTGCGGAGGGGTTGGTAAATATATATGTGATGAAAAGGTGGATTTGCCATAGGGCAGTTTTGGTTGGGACAATCGTATAGGTACTAGGGCTTGAGATGACTAGTCGATTGATCTGAGGGTGCTTCTCCGATCACCCGTCTAGACTATGCAACGGCTAAAGTGGAGTGTTGGAAGTCTGGACTATTCGGTAACCAGGATTGTGTCGGTAAACATTACGAGTCGCTGCCACGGTCAAAAGGTGGTTACATTTGCGGGAATTACTGCAGAGGTGCAGTCATTTTTTACAACTCCAGCGCGGCAGGGCGGAGTTATTCAGTAGGGCATAGAGAGATAGATAGAAACAAAAGAAGAGAGCTCAATAGATGAGAAATTGACTTTAGATCGATCGAGATATTGAATAAACACATACCCGCAGATAGTAGGCTAATCTGAAAGAGATTATATATATATATATATATATATATATATAATATATATATATATATATATAATATATATTAATGTGTGTGGTGTGTGTGTGTGTGTGTGTGTGTGTGTGCGTGTGTTGGCAATATTGATTAGATAGTTTTAGTAAATTTCATAAGTTAAGAGTACACAAAATCACTGATAGGACACACACACACACACACACACACACACACACATATATATATAAATATATATATATATCACATTTACCATTTGTGGATATCCTGAAGATTCGCGCTACTGCGAGAAATTTAAGTCATTAGTTTTTAAACCATTCGAATTTAAACCAATAATATATATATATATATATATATATATATATATATATATATATATATATATATGAGATACAGTGAGGAAATTAATCTGACAATATGAGAAGAAAATATTTTAAAAATATAACAAACACAGGATCTTATGATCAGGAAACAATTTTTAGTGTCAATATTTAAGCATTTCGGTATATTGTACCATCTTCACGACACTGTTAAGTAATTTTTTGTCCCTCACATAAACATTACTTAACAGTGTCCTGAAGATGGTACAATATACCGAAATGCTTAAGTATTGACACTAAAAATTGTTTCCTGATCATAACATCCTGTGTTTGTTATATTTTTAAAATATTTCTTCTCATATATATATATATATATATATTATATATATATATAATATATATATATATATAACAGGACAAGGGAGTTATGTGTCAACCACGGTTTTAATCTGTACCTATAGACTGAAACCGTTGCAGACCCATAATCCTTTTTACTATTACTATTATAAGGACTGGATTAGCTCAGTAGGGTACAGTGTTTGTTGCCTGGATTCGGGGTGGTAGGTAGAGCTCTCCGCCTCACATGCTAAAAATCAAACTCCTTTGCCTAGCGCTACTGAAAAGGGGATATTTTCCCTTGCTGTTTGGCTGATACTGGCTTTAGGCCACCCTGGCGACTTATTATAGCTCTTTGTTTATGATATATTGAGCACTCTGCATAAATTACTAATGTCACTGCCAGTGGCAAAATAACCGGCGGCAATTGGACATTTCATATATATATATATATATATATTATATATATATATATATTCATAGTACTATATATGGGCCCACTGTCCTAAAGCGAACAAGAAATCCGCTATGATTCATAGTGTGTTGTGGCTTCTTGTTGTCTGTGTTGTAACGGTCAATTCGGACAACCCACCCGTGGACCCGCAGGGGAAGAGCGAGACATCGAATTGGCGTGGACAAGAAACCTTATGGTCAAGATGTCTTTTTTCTCTTCTCTTCGGATTGAGCTGGCTTGCAAAGATGCATTACTTACACAGAACACACTCACATACGTCTAAGCACACTCCACACACCACAGCACACACAGAGAAAGAGAGAGAGAGATGAAGGAGGAGAGAGAGACGAGAGACCGCGGAGAAGAGAGAGAGAGAGGGAGAGAGAGAAATACTCTCATACATGCAATTGAAATGGCAATAATTGGAATATATTCACCTTTAGCTCCCACGAAATTACCTTACCACACAGGTTCCTAACAACTTTCCGTAGAATTCCAATTGGTCTCCTCTCCCTCCTTACCCCTCTCTCTTCTCCCAACTCTCTTCATCATTTCCTTCCTATATTTCTCCATGCCACTCCACACACGATACCACACACACCTGTCTCTCTCTCTATCTCTTACACATATATGAGGAGCCACTAACAACGGTTTAATAGTTAGCAAGCTACGAATCGCAGATCAATTTAATAGTCGAGTTCGATTTCTCACTGGGATTGTCCCCATTCTTCGGCTTTGTGCTACATCTAAGGCTAAGTTTAGTAAAACTACACACACACACACACAGCACACACACACACCACACCACACACACATATTATATATTATATAATATTATATATATATATATATACTATATATTATAAATGATATATTATAATTCAGTCGGTATATCTTTTTCACATCCCGGTTTCATATCTAAACCTTTTTTCTCTCTCTTCGTATAATATAATATAGTATAGAATTTAACATTTTGAACTAAAAAAACAATATTAGTAATTATAATTTACTGGCAGAATCTGTTTCGACGCCTCTTTAGTAGAAAGGCATCATCAAAGAGCGAAAACATATGAAGGAAAGAAGGGATATAAAAAAAACCGTTTGAGAAGATTGTTAGGGGTACATAACCAAACACCACGCTGGAAGCTTTTTTTAAATGCGCATCTGTATCACCAAAAAATTAAAATTTTATTTTTAAAATCAGAAAGCCCATTTATTTAATCCAAAATAACTCAAACAAGAGTTTTTTGCGTCGTAAAATTATAAAAAAGGTTAAGAGATTATCAAAAAATGTTTTCAAAATATATCCAGCTATTGAAGTTATTTACAATCCACAACGCAATTGATAGAAAAAGGGATTGGGTTAAGTTTTCAAAAAGGGTGTCGGTGCCTTGTTGGTATTTTTTTTTTTGTAGTGTTTTTGACCTCGAATTTGAATCCTAAACTGTTCGATTAGACTCTCCCTCATAATCTTCATATATCTTAATACTTGGTTCGATCATAAATTCTTCTCGTCCGTTATGAGTCGCTGTATCAACAACCTCTGGTCGTTTTAAAAATTGAGGACCGTTCAATAAATATTAATAACTAATCACATAATAATAATATCAATAGCTTGTTATCTTGTACCAAAGAGAGACAAGACCTAGAAACGCTCTTGATCGGCTGATGGAGAAGCTTGTCAACTTCCAACTGGGAAGACTGTGTGCCAGAAATTTCTTATCTTTCACCATTCACCTACCTAATAAACTGGTAATATGCATACAAGCCTGGAATCTGTCCTGGTACGATGAGCATGTGGGACACACCCAATTTCTCTGGGATTTGCGGTAACATAGACGGAACACCTATATCCCAGCCAGGGAGACCAGACATAGTTTTCTTGGACAATTGTGATTGAACAAGATAGCAGGAAAGACTTGTCATCTCGTTTGAATTTTCTGCCCCGTACGCGACCGTGTTCCGATGCACAGAATGAAAATAAAATACCGAGTCGGAAAAGCATTGACAACATACTTGGAATCCCGCCAGGAGAAACCTGAAAACAACAAAAACGGTGGAAACATATGCAGCCCGGGCGAACAGGTCCGCCAATCCCAATTACTTGTGTGAATTGGAGCTCCTCTCGAAACAATCCTCAGGAAGGTATTGGTAAAAAGAGCCTGGATGAATTGGGAGATAAATCAATGAGGAAGGTTCCGCGTGGGACCATCCAGGAGACGTCACACGCTATTATTTGAGATCGGCTTGGACCTCACCCAGGAAAGGACGTCCTGCGAGACCTTGGGGGAAACTTGCTGGCGTCACTCAGCCTCCACGTGAACTACCGGCTTACCGGGTAGGTAGGAAAAACTTGAATTGACGTGATAATTGAACTATATTAACTTAAAAAGTTAAAAATATAATATAAAGAATATTTAAAATTATAATTACACAAGTATATTAGAAAAAAACCTTTATTAAGTAATAAATAAAAAAAAATGCAGATAATAAGATTTATTTTTTAATTTTAAAAAAAATCCCGGGCATATTGACAGAGCTAGCCTCGCTAGGTTTCTTTTATCTTTTATTCCTTCTACTATTTTTTCCTTTTCTAATTGTCTCTAATTGTTCAAGATGGCAATGTAAAAAGTATAATATGCAGATTTCCTCTGTTGAACCGCTTACCTTAATCGTAGACTTTTTTGTTCCAGTTCTTTTCTTATTTCACCCAATTTGAATTATTTCCAAAATGCGTCTGGATGTCGCCCTTTTTATGCTTGACCACTGCTGTAATATTGAAGATTGGTCAATTGACCGGAATATATATTTTGTTTGGTTAATTTTAATCTTTATGTCGTCCCGTGATTTCCTTACCTTTAATTCCCGCTGTTTTTTTTTTTTTAGCGATAATATTTTTTCCGAGCATCGTGTTTTTTGTCACTTTTTTCTACAACAGCAATATTATAATGTAGATATTTTCCAATGTCTATTAGCGGCGTGATACAATCACTATTTCCTGAGCAGCCTATTTGTGGGCCTAGATAAATTGCAAATATTTTTTCTTATCGGTGGCTCTAAAATCAGAAGTGGAAAAAATTGGTACGGGCTACGCATACAGTTCCTCTCCTTGCGCCAGTCGTAGCAGGAAAAACGTCTGTTTTTACAGCCTCCAATCAACTAAAATGCATTTTACTTGCGTGTTTTCGTTACATTAAAAAAAGTTCTTGTTTTTTTGTTTTTTCCTGAGCCAAAACTGGTAGCCCGGCGGTTTGGCGCGCATATCTGATCGCGTTAATGGATTCTTTTTGTAATTTAAATGTGTGAAAAACAGATAAACCGTGCGAAAAGCTGAAATGAAAATCGCAAAGAGGTAATAATGAAATTGATGTCATCCACTGGGGGAATTGTTGTAAGGTCGGTGGCTACTCATAAATGGAATGGTCCCCTCAAGGATATTTGTGGTAGTCTCCGTAGAGAAAGAGAGAAGAGAATGAGTAGAGGAGAGAGAGCGAGGGACGAGAGAGGAGAGAGAGAGAGGAGAGGCAGAGAGGGGGACAGACAGAGAAAGAGAGACAGAAAGAGAGGAGAGAAAGGGAAAGATTGAATAGGCTTTAATTTGATATTGTTGAGTTCGGTAAGAGATGAGATATGAGAGAGAGAAGAGAGACGAGATTCGTAGTTGACGTGCCGACGGAGACGACGAGAGTCGAGCGTCTAGCAGATATTCGATGCAGAGAGAGACAGCCGACACGAAAGAGACAGGGCGCGACCGGATTGGACGAGAGTGATCAGAGGGACCAAAAAGAACAAAATTAGAACAAGACGGAGGGAGAAAATACGGGAACTTGGACATGGGCCCAAATGAATATTCTGTGAGTCACCCGGTAAGAGGTGGTAGAGGAGAGAGACATAAGAAGAGCGACATGGTGAGTATGATACGTGCGAGAGAGAGAGAGGCAGAAGAGAAGATATGATCGATGTAAGAAAAGCGATCTTACATTGAAGAGGGAGAGAAGCCCATGCGCCAGTGAGGAGAAAGACAAGAATGATAGCCGTTTACCCGGGTGTCAGAAGACAGATACTCAAGCAGCCCCTCAACGTCCCGTTGAGGGAGGACGAGGGACAGGACAGAGAGAAATAGAGAGAACATAGAAAGAGAGGAAGAAAGAAAGAGAAGAATGGGAATGGCTCAATATAATATTTGTGAGTCGTAGACAGAGAGAGCAGAGAGAGGAGAGAGAGAGATGAGAGAGAGAGAATCGAGAGAGAGAGAGAGAGAGGAGAGATGAGAGAGAGAGAGAGAGAGAGAGAGAGAGAGAGAGAGTGAAAGAGACAAAGAGATAGAGTGAGAGGGAGACAGACAGAAAAAGAGATACATAGAAATAGAGGGAGAAAGAGATGGAATGGCTCAATGATATTCCTGAGTCGGCAAGAGAGAGAGAGAGAGAGAGAGAGAGAGAGAGAGAGAGAGAGAGAGGGGGGGAGAGAAGAAGACAAAAGAGATAGAGAGGGAAAGACAGAGAAAGAGATACATAGAAAGAGAGAGTTGGAATGCCTCAATGATATTTGTGAATCGGCAAGAGAGAGAGAGAGAGAGAGAGAGAGAGAGAGAGAGAGAGAGAGAGAGAGAGAGAGAGAGAGAGATACAAGCGCTAAGTGGCTGCCTGTATAGATATTGGCAAAGGCCATAATACTAATACTTTATCAGAAGAAATATTCCCGCAAACACACACACACACAGACACACACACACACACACTTTCACATACGCCAAGCGCATGCACACAGATACACAAAGGCGTACACATATACACACTCAAAGTCATCCAAATGTACACACACATATATATAAAGTACTCGCCTGTAAGAGAGAGAGAGAGAGAGAGAGAGAGAGAGAGAGAGAGAGAGAGGGGGGGACAGAGAGACAGAGAGAAAGAGGGGAGGGAGATGGAAAGAGAGGCTCAATCGTTAAAATATTTGCTTGTATACATATATGGTAATGGGCATGATCCCAATATCTTACATTTATCAATAGAAATATCCAAACACACACACATATCTACACATGCTCATGCACATACACAAATACATACACATACACACATACATTAAACATACACATATAAAAACAAATACACACACATATACAAATACCTACACACACACACACACACACATATATATATATATATAAAGTCGACGGGGCCGCCTAATGTCGGTATCAGCCAGTCAGCGAGGGAGTCTATCCCCTTTTCAATAGCGCTAGACCAAGGACATTGTTTTTTAGCATCTGAGGTGGAGCACCACACCTACAATCAGCTCCTTACTTTACCGCACAGATCCCTCTGCTACTCATACGCTGAGTTTGCGAGGACCGGTATCGAACTAGGATCCTTGTGGCTTCTAGCCGAACGCTCTACCGACTGAGCTAAACCGAGGACTCGCTTCTGTTTTGGTACATACATGTCAATTTAGAAGGTGTGTCAAAAAATATCGACATGTTTTCTACTTTGTGACACACCTTGTATTCTGAAAAATATAACGTTCCATTCATTCTTCATTTCTATCTTGGTAAATACAGCTTTACAATTGGTACTTTTTTGAGACACCTTGTATTCTGAAAAAATTAATGAATGTAACGTTAATATAGATAGATAGATAGATAGATATGAAGGGTCTGACATGGATCTGAACAGGCGGAGATTGATAGATAGATATATAGTTATATACCA
>CM042170.1:27331329-27338829 GCA_023376005.1 Doryteuthis pealeii | reverse complement strand
TCACCTGAGTTAATTCATAAAAAGATATTGATTTAAATAAGATAAAACAAAATAAAATAAAAATCCCGCCAATTTTAGAACAATAGACAGGAATGGCCGACACGTTCCAGGAACAATTAAAATCAAGAAGACGTCATATCTTGTTATAATTGAAATACGGTGTCTTTATAACATTTACAAAATACAATACTCGCCACCGGCCTGGAAGAAGGTAATCCACTGCCAATGATATAAGACTACTCAGTCAGCATTGGTATTGGCATTTCAGTCTCGGAAGACTATAATATAGTTTTTGTGTCCCTGAAGTTACAGCGCCTCCTGTGACTGTGATGTCCAATGTTTGAAAAACATTCTCGTCCACAGATGTCCCATTTGAAGGCTGTCTCTGAAGATGTTGATGTGCCGACGCTTTGTTCCCGCTGCTTTCTTCTGGACCTCTTAGCTTCATGGTGTTGTATCAGGGTGACTTCTGAAATGAACAGTCCTCTACAGAGAGCCTGCCGCCACCGAGGTCGGTCCTGAGCCAAATTTTCCCAGCTGGACGGGGCAATGTCTAAGCACCTGAGATCATTCTTGCAGATATCCTTGAATCGCAGCTGGGAGCGACTAATATATCTCTTACCAGACGAAAGCTCTGCGTAGAGGATGTCTTTCGCGATTCGTCCATCATCCAGCCATCGGAGACGACGTTTTCTCAGTAGAGAACACAAGCTGGGGAGTTGAGCTCTCTCTAGGACTGCTGTGTTAGTGATCCTGTCCCTCCAGGTGATGCCCAGTATACGTCTAAGGCAGCGAAGGTATAAGCTATTTAGCCGCCGGTCTTGGTGGGAGCACAAGGTCCATGTTTTTAAAAAAATATCGCTTCCATTATTTGCAAATCTTTGCCGAATGACAAGATTTTACATGCCCTTGAGCTTCAAGGAAGAAGATAAAACAAACTGCACGTCACTGTGCTCACAGTTACTGGCTACAGCTTTGCAGCAGCATTCAATCATCCACTGAGTCCGGTAATATCAAAGGCATGTACGACGGCATAAAAAGGGAGCTTGGATCTTCATATCGCAAAATCACTCCTCAGTCAGCATTTACGTATTTATGGGGATTGGGAGGTACCCATTAACATTCATAGGTAGGTTATAGGAGGATTGGGACATACCCATTAATATTCATAGGTAGGGTATATGAGGATTGGGTCATACCCATTAACATTCATAGGTTGGGTATATGAGGATTGGGACATACTCATTAATGTTCATAGGTAGGGTATATGAGGATTGGGACATACCCATTAATGTTCATAGGTAGGGTATATGAGGATTGGGTCCTACCCATTAATGTTCCTGGGTAGTGTATATGAGGATTGGGACATACCCATTAATGTTCATAGGTAGGGTACACGAGGATTGGGACATACCCTTTGATGTTCATAGGTAGGGTATATGAAGATTGGGACATACTCATTAATGTTCATATGTAGGGTATATGAGGATTGCGACATACTCATTAATGTTCATAGGTAGGGTATATGAGGATTGGGACATACCCATTAATGTTCATAGGTAGGGTATATTGCAGTAACATGACAACAGTCACCTAAGTAAATTGATGAAAAGGATATTGATTAAAATTAAGATAAAATAAAATAAAATGAAATAAACAATCCCGCCAGTTTGAGAACAATAGACAGAAATGGCCGACACATTCCGGGAACCATTAACATCGGGAAAACGTCATATTTCAAAAAACACAAAAGCCGCGAATTTTCGTTAAACAAAGGAAAAACGTGAGGACGAAAACAATGAAAATTAAAAACAAAACCAAAAAAAAAACAAAAAAACAACAACAAAAACAAAGAACAAAGAAAGAGCACAGAACTGGGCGTATTGCGACAGGAAAATGACGTCCAATTTACATAAAAACCTACTGTGGTTTTATTGTTTTTATTTTGCGAAATTAGATGATCGTCTCAAATTTAATTGGCAGCTGTGGGTCACTTGACGTTATTACGACCCTAGAGACATACAGGTTGTCCCCAGGAACATCAGGCACATGTGTGTCAGTAACTGGAAAGAGTTTTCTTTTTCAGTTCTCTAACGACGGACAAGTGGTTTGATAGAGTGTTATCAAATTAAGTACATAGAAAAATAGAAACACACGAAATGTTCCAAAAAATCTATTATTTATTCTTAATAGGAATGTCGACGCTATAACATTTCGGTTTTTGTAACCTTCATCAGGACACATGGTGAATTGTTTACGGAGATGGTAGGAGACTTATAAAGTACTGACGCACTGTGGATATATCGTAATATGATAATTTAATTATTACAACGTTTGATATGTTTACTTTAGAACTATTACAAATACTTCAATATCTAAAAAGAATGATAGTCTTTACTTAACTCTCTCACTATTTTTTTCTTTCTTTCCTTATTTTCATCTTTTAATTATGTTCGATTGAAAGATTAGCGTTATCGCTTCCGTACACTCACCCCGTCTCTCTATATTGCCCCTACTCTATTTCTTTCTTTCTTTCTTATTATATTTTTTTCTGCGCATCATGTCCTTTTCTTCATTTCCTTTCTTTATAATAAAAAAAAAACGGAATAGTCCATTATTTAGAGGAAGTGACCACACTCATAAGAAATAAGAATTCGGAGGATAATCAACACCAGATAATCAGGATTTATGTTTTTGCATTTCATCTTGAACGGTTTGGACGGTCTCATATTTAATCAGAGGGTGTTGCAAGATGAAAACGGTCGGGAGATTAAGGAACAACCGTATTAATATATAGATGTTTCTGTTTTTATTTCTTTTTTTGTTTCTTTGTTGTTGTTTTTTTCTTCAGCCCACACATTCTTCAACGTATTAATATTAACTACGCATAGTTAGTGAACCCAGAGGAAAATTTTAACAAAAATTGAAAAAAAACAAAATCCCTAATATGAAATGTTGATTTTTATCGAGAGGAAATTTTTCTGAATTTTTTAGATAATGCTTGATGATTTGTATCATTTAGATTTTTCGGTCTGTTGTCCTCATTTTTATATTCTATACACAACGTTTCGGCCGATGTGCCCTTCAGTCTACTTCAGGTGTTTCTTGTTGATATAATGGAATGACCCATCTCCCCCGTACCTTAACAGTGGTGATGGTTCTAGCCACTATTTAAGAACACACATATTACTCTGTGCAGAACTCACTTGAAGTACTTAGACGACGGACCTTACTATATAACACTTGTCACGTGACCTTACTATATAACACTTGTCGAACTCGGGAATCTTTTCGTCGAAATTGGATAATCGACTCAAATTTAATTGGTTACTGTGTATCACTTAACGTACAGGTTGTACCCAGTGTTCAGTTATTTTGGTATATATATATATATATATATATATATATATATATGTATGTATTTACCAACCCCTCCGCACGAGCAGGATACGACACAAGGTCAATTTCTTAAGCGGGGTTTATCAGGTTTGAATTCAGAGTTTTCCTTCTCCTAGACTGGTTACCTAGCCATGGTTAAAGAGTCCAGTCTGCTCTGCTATTTACCCATAGTTGGGGGAGAATTGGATTCATACATTTCCCAAGGGTATTAGCGCCATGTGAAATTCCAACAGCTTCGTCCAGGAATTGAACTCGCGTTGACGAGTCCATTTCCTACTACTCTAACCATTAGACCACGCGCCTACATAAGTTATTTTGGTATATAAGGTGTGTGCTAGATCCCCGCCTATACTTATAGACTGGCCAAGGTCACGTGATTGACTCTTCTAACCAATCACTGGCAGTACTACTGACCTGATAAGATACTTAAACCCCCCATAATGGTCACATATCAAATACACTCTTTGACGACAGACGCATATAGGATTGCCGGGATCTTTGCCAGTACTCACGAAGGACTTATACGATTACCAGTAATTCAGGACACTTTAGTAACCAAAGGATTCACATAGTCGACCGACTCTTTACCAAGGATTCCACCAGATAAGGGCTTCTGCTATAAGGCCAAGCAATGACCCTTAAAAACTTAACACCCAGGAAGCTCGGGAACATCTATGTCAGTAACGGGAAAGATTTTTACAGTTCTTTACAGACCGACAAACGAACGGTTTGATAGTGTGCGTGGACCCAAAGAAAAATTTTAACTTAAAAAAATCTTCCCAATGAGTTGGTTGGTTGGGTTTTACGGCTTATCAACACTTGTTGGGTTATTGTATGCCGAAGACGTTTTGTTTTATTCATTCTTCATGGGTACTCAACAGATACTATCCCTCCAGGTCAGGGTGGAACTGGGGGCAATAGTAATGAAAGGGTACTCCACATTCCTCAGAGCTTCAAAACTGGAACTTTACCATCGGATAGAGGTTAATGCCATACCAAGTTCACTAATACCCTCAGCCATCGCTTTCTAGCTCATATGATAGAAGGTGCTAGTACTTTACCAGCCTATTGATCAGTAGGTGGACTAGATATTTACTTCGTACCCCACGTGTACGAGTCACTCACAATGCCCTATTAATGTGGGTCTACCCACGAACCGAAGCTCATGTATGGCGTGTGTAAAAATTGCGTTGATCCCGTCGGCATTCCTCCTCAAGGAGGCGTCTCAGGCGCTGGGCAATAAACCCAGCTCTGTCCCTTTAAATCGAGGGGGCAGGTATTGCCTGGGGGGATAACCCCCCGGGATCAACGCCCTTAATTGTAGCCACGGTCCAGGGCCGAAACAACTGAAAAAGAATCGGTGGGTGGACTATCCGATCACCCGTCTAGCCTAAGTAAGGACCAAAGTGAAGTGTTACATGTCATTATTTAGATCTTTCGAACTGTTGTCCTTATCTTTATAATTGAAGTCAGTCAGTCCACTATTGGTTTGAACAATGTGACTGGCCAAGCAAAACTGAACCAGTATCAAGACAACTTGTACTTATGGGAATTCGGAACAGTCCACTCATGTATTTGGGTGATTCCATTCCCTGAGTCCTGATTGACTGCTTGGTTTGTAGGATCCATAAATCCTGCCATTTTGCAGTAGTCTTTGCAGCAAACCAGAATCGTATTTCAGTTACGACTTCTTGCTGTCTTGTCTTGCCAATTCGACGACAATTGGACTTAGTATTATTCTACATTTATATCTACGTCTAGGTTGAGTTGCTCTCCAACCTACTTCAGGTGTTTCTTATCGAACTCGGGGAACATCGCGTCGAACTTGCGAACCATCTTGTCGAACTTTCAAGCCTTCATGTCGTAATCAGGAGCCTTCACGGAATGAAACGAAACCTTTATTCAATCAACCGTGGTAGACTGTTCCCATTCAGTTAAACATGTCCGGGTACAAGGGTTAACCTATTTTAAGTTGGACACATGGCGCAACTCATATATATATATATATATATATTTACCAACTCCTCCACACGAGCAGGATACGACACAAGGTCAATTTCTTAAGCGGAGTTCAACAGGCTTGAATTCAGAGTTTTCCTTCTCCTAGATTGGTTACCTAGCCATGGTTAAAGAACCCAGTCTGCCCTACTATTTACCCATAGCTGGAGGGAGAGTAGGATTCATACCTTTCCCAAGGGTATTAGCGCTAAGTGAAATGCAATTACCACATCCAGGATTTGAATAGAAGGGTTGAGTTAATGCAGTTCTAAATGACAATCATCTGCAGGTTCAATCCTGACCACGGGCAATAGTAAACTAGAATACTAAAGGTAGTTTAATATTTGAACTAGTTCATGGTTAACATAATGAGAAAATCTACCCCGATATTGCGCAAACAAAAGTCTCGCTATGACGTGCTGTTTTTCCTTTTCAACCTGATATACATAGAGAATCGTATGATTATAACAAACATCCTTCCGTCTTCCGTCAATCTATTTATCTATTTATTTATTTTCCTATTTTCATAAAAGTAATTTGACGATATTGCGCTAACAGAAGTCTCGTTATGATGTGCTACTATTCACTTTCATCCTGATATACATACAAAGACATATGATTACAACGTACATTCTGTTTTCTGTTACTCTAGTTATCTATCAATTTATTTTTCTATTTCTTTAAGAAGATTTAATGATATTGCACTAACAAAAGTCTCGCTATGAGGTGCTTTTTTTTTTTTTTTTTTTTCTTTCTCTCACGACATACACACAATATCCTATTATTACAACATTTGTGCTGTTATCTTTTAATTCATTTATGCATTTTTTTTTGCTCTAAGAGTAATTTGATGATATTGCGCAAACAAAAGTCTCGCTATGTTGTGCTGTTTTTCCATTTAATCCTCATATAGATACAAAAACGTATCATTATAACAAACATTCTGTCTGCAGTTAATCTATTTACCTATTTATTTTCCTATTTCCATTAATGTAACTAGCAAAATAAAAAAAAAATCCTCCGGGCGATGTAAAAATAAATCTTTGAAAGATATTGCTTGAGGAGGTGGAAGTTAAAAATTAAATGTCGGAGAGTTTGAACCATAAATCATGAAATCATCAAATCTATTAAAGGAGTAAAAAAAAATAAAACAATTTGAAATCGAAACTAAGTTCTATTAACTTTGAATATCTATTAAAATAAAACAAACTATATATAGATATATGATACTGGGGATGTATCTATTAAAACTTGTTTTAAAAAACAATGAGGACTGTCTGATGTTGCATGCTTAAATTTTGAGTGTATTTATTCTATGTTATGACGATTTTGGGTATAGTGACGTAAGCAGTGACGTAGTTTTTGTTACAGACAAAAACCGGAAGCGAATCTCCATTATTAATAGATTTGATGATATTGCGCTAACAAAAAAAAAATGTGCTTTTTTTCTTCAATTTTTCAATTTATTTTTTTATTTTTTTATTTTTCTATTTGGCTACCTTGAAATTTTAACTCTATCAAGGTCAAAATGTACAAGAGCTTGAAAACATTAAAAAAATGAATTAGAATAAAATAAAATAAAAATAAATGGAAGGTGACCTTGATATTGAATTGTGCGGGCTCAACGAGGTCATGCACGCATGCGCAAGACAGAAACTTGTCTATTTTGCCCGAAAGGAAAAGGAAGGGAAGGAGAAGGCTAAATTGGACGAGAAGACCTCAGCATCTGACGTGAAACAAACAATATGAATTGGATTGAGAAATGAATGTTGATTAATACTTAATTAAATTAATTTCATTTTTTATTTTTGAATTATTTGCAATTTCTTGTAATTCGTTTCAGTTATTTTTTTTTTGTTTTTGTTTTTTTTAATTTTATATTTGAAAAAGAAAGAACATTTTTTTTTGTCATTTTCACTGTACAATCAATTAATGTTGTTGCTGTCGAGAAAATGTCGAAATAAGGAAAATTGACGAATGCCTTGGTGAATATTGCGACCAAGAATTAGACTTCATCATTGACGTAGAAAGTTTTTTTGTTTGTTTGTTTGCTTCATTTTTGCTTTTTTTTTTTTTTTTTTTTTTCTCAGGGACTTTTATTTG
>CM042170.1:27321329-27326329 GCA_023376005.1 Doryteuthis pealeii | reverse complement strand
CAATTAAGTATTGAACAGGCTAATCGCTGCTTTACTTCGGTGATCCAACGGGAACCGGTGTTTTCAGCCTTACTTGACAATAATCAATTCTTTCTGCATTATTTAATAAGGAATCAAGTCATTTTGATGAATAAATGACTTGGGTTTCTTACTGTGCCTTCTGTTGTTTAAGTGGTAACCCAATTAAGGATTGAACACGCTCATCGCTGCTTTACTTCGGTGATCTAGCGGGAACCGGTGTTCTCAGCGTTACTTGACCGTAATATCCATTGTTGGGATTGACATAATAAAACAATATTGTGTCATTCGGGAGTAGCGAACGCGAAGAGAAAGGCAATCATAATTTTCTGTAATAATTAATAAAAAGGTTCAATTAATTAAATGAATCCTATTTCAAAGACAAAGAAGAATAGAAATTATGTCTTTTCAAATAAATAATAAAAATACAATAAAAAATAATGGTCTGGGGATAGGTGGGCGAAAATACAATTTGAATAATTCGCTCCGAATGAGTTGAAAACGAGGCTATGTCGGCCATTTTTTAAATTTTATAAGCAAACGTTTTCCCGCTTTGAAAGATTTAATCAACATATTAATACAAGAGAGGAATGACAGGAAATTCATATAGATTCGCTCCTGCTACCACTGGACCTAACACTGTAACTCAAATTAATTATATCTTCTAATAAATTTGAAAATAATTAAAGTAATAAAATGGAGCGAGGTTATATCATTTCAAATCTAAAAGTCGACTATCCGTTATTGATGGTTGCTTTTTTATACACAATCTCATTGGTGGGAGGCGAGTGGTGTAAATAGTTAGAGTCGAAGAAAATGGACTCGTCCACCCGAGTTCAAATCCTGGACGAAACTACTGTTCACATAGTGCTAACCCCCTTGTGAACGGTATGAATCCAACTAATTTCCTTCCTGCTGTGGGTAAATAGTAGGGCAGACTAGGCTCTTTAACCTTGGTTAGGCAACAAGTCTAGGAGAAGGAAAACTCCTGTTGAACTCCGATTAAGAAATTGACCTCATATATTTATATATATCTGTATAAACTAATGAAGTTATTCTGATGAAGTTTTTGAATACTAGAATAGTTTCAGTCCTAATTAGTGATTTATAAAAAAAATATGAACATTTTTAAAATAGATCTATTTGTTGCATACATGGGATCGAAACTGCCATGCTGGATCAGAAGGGAAGGGCGAGCAATGCCAATATATATATATATATATATATATATATATATATATATAAGTAATCCACAGACACGTGTTTCGAAGTATCACTTCTCATCAGTGTGGTTATACCGTTTAACAGCTACCCCTGGCCGGGTTTCAGACCCGAATGAACTTTCGTTCGCCAATCCTCTTATATATATATATATATATATATATATATATATATATATATACTAAATCTTCACAAACTTTCCCTTCCCCTGAATTTCATCACCAACTCACTTTCTCCTCTATAAATACAAATTACGTACCATGTTTTGAATAAACAGACTGATGAAGTTCCTCGCTTAAAGCAGAACGAAATATTTCTCTCCTACATCGACTTACTTGATTTATTATTTTTTGTCCACTTTTCCTTTTATCTTACCTCATACTGTCGGATTTTTCTCCAACCCTCCTATCTTCATATATATATATATATATATATATATATATATACATATATATATGCAACTTTGCATTTGAAACATCGTCACCTGAAGAATGTTTGCGGTTACGCATGCATGAAACCAAATGGTCGTGACTGTTCTTTTGTCATTAGATAAATAGATATGTAAAACCTTTATATATTTCTTTTATTATATTATATAATATTTCTATTTTTTTATATTGAGAACTCTACCAATAATACTGCACTTTCGAACACCGTTCCAGTAAAACCTGAAACAGTGACAATCACACACTATAGTTATATATATATATATATATATATATATATATATATATATATGTGTGTGTGTGCGTGTGCGTGTGTGTGTGTGTGTGTGTGTGTGCGAGCGTGTTTTTGTGTATTTGTTTTAAACATTATCTGAAATTAGAGACTATTAAAATTCACCCATGACGGGAAAATCATAACAAAAATTTCATAAGTCAGAATTAAAAAAAAGTAATTATATTTTTTTTAAATTTTCGTCTCTGCAAAGCGAATCCATAATTTGTCCCGTCAAGTGTTTTGAAAATGAAAACAGTTATACAATAGGGGCGGATCCCCTGGATATTCTTGAAGAGAGCGTCGCAAAACCTCTGCAGGGGGTGAATTCCTAATAAGATATTAGGGTGGGTCATAAGTTTTGCAATATTTTGGTAACGTGAGGTACAATTCGTCAGCCCCGACAATTTATTTCAGAATAGAAATATAGAACTACTTAAAGATCTAAATATAAAACTACTTGCCTGAAGATCGTTATATGACATGAAACACTTAGACGCAATTTTATTCTATAATGAAAACGGATATGAATATGTATTAAAGAAGCCGAAGACGATGCTTTATTTTCACACATTACACAATATAAACAATGTCAGATAAAAAAACGTAATGTTGGTTGTTGTATCAATGTGTGGAGGATGATCACCAATTAGGACTGAGTCAATTCTAGTAGGGACCATCTCAGTTGTTTGTTTTTTGTTTTGTTCTTTACATAGTTTGAAAGTTGATTATAAGTTTACTTATTGTTGTGATGTTAATTCAACAGTAAAAAAGAAGTCAAGTCGAGGTAGGGTAAAATAAGACAAGTGTATTTACAATAATGGTACAGGAACGGCTAGCTTGCCGTTAAACGGTAACAGTACAACCTTTTCACTCGGTGTCTCACTATTTATATTCTCCACTGTAGGAACGGCCGCTATAACACTTATACATATTTAAAAAATAGGAAGCGCGTGGTGTAATGGTTAAAGCCATTGGAAATGGACTCGTCGCCTCGAGTTCAAATCCTGGACGTGGTAATTTCATTTCACTTAGCGGTAATTCCCATGGGAAAGTTATGAATCCTACTCTCCTTCCAGCTATGGGTAAATAGTAGGGCAGACTGGGCTCTTTAACCTTGTTTAGGCAACCGGTCTAGGAGATGGAAAACTCTGAATGCAAACCTGTTGAACTCCGCATGAGAAATATAAGTTGTGTCACATCCTGTTCGTGTGGAGGGGTTGGTTAATATGTATACATATTAAAAAATTCTATTTTGATACCATCATAAACCTTGAAGCTCGTCAAATTCTCAAAGTTTAGGGAAATGGCCTGGTTTAGCTCAGTTGGTAGATCATCCGCTATGGAATCACAGAGTTCTGAATTTGATGCCAGCCCTCGCCAACTCACTGCACGAGTAGCCCCGTTTGAGTAATCTGATCTATGCAGTAAAGTGGAGAACTGAAGGTTGATGGGGCGCCCCACCTCAGTAAAAACAATCTCTCTAGACTAGCGCTAGCGAAAAGAGAATAGGCACCCTCGCTGTCTGGCTGATCTAGATTATAGGCTACTACCACCTGGTTTGCTACTTATACATTGATGTTAAGAAATCTTGTTTATTTTACGTTCTTATTTATATTTGGTTATGTTGTATTGTCCTCGGCCGGAAAACAAAGCTTCCGGAAAAAAAGACAAAGAGAAATATAAAAATATATATTTAAAAACAAGGGGAAAACGAAAGCGAGGCTTTCCGGTCAAGGAAGCAGGGTGAAGATAAAGAAATATATTACAAACGTCCGTTATCAGATCAAAAGATAAAGATACGTAGGCGTGTCGTCAATACAAAAAGTCAGAGGGTCGAGCCGACAGCAGTCAGACGCAGAGACGCCAGCTGACAGCCAAAAGGACACTCCCGTCAGCAACCACCCCTCGGGCACGCATTGTAAGCTCTGCGCTATCACCACCCACACACCGAAGAAAATATAGAAGGGTCCTCTCTTTGTACATACGTATCTGTTGTTATTGAAGTCCAGTAGTCGGTCGTAGCTGACTACTAACATACATCGCTTTGGGTACAGTGAAAACCCCAGCACTAACGTACACGATTTAGAATAGCGAAGAAGGCCGCTTCATAACATATAGAATTTGATGCCAGTACGTAACAGTTAGTGGTTTCAGCACTCTTGTACTTTCTCGATCGTAGGAGCGGTGTTCAGAAAATACTTAAACAGTTTTTAAATGCTTTATTGTGAATCATCATTCTTGATGGGTATTATGCTTCTGTACTTTTGAGATGAGGCTTGATGTGAATAATTGTTGTTTTCCTCATCTTTATTATGGTTTGTATAAACAAAACGTTAACCCCGCTCGTATCCACCTGAACAAGGCACGAAGATACAGCAGCCTATATCAAAATAAAGATGAGGACAACAGTCCGAAATATCAAAATTATTCTTGATGGGTAATCAACATTCTTAAATTTAAACTCATCTTTTAAATACAATTTAAAACAAAAATAACGGATTAGGAAAATCCGAAAAAAATTGTTGATAGTTTATGGAAAAAAATGAATAAATAACGAACACTGACAATTGCATTCAATTAATATTTCGCCTCTCTTGATATTAGAGGCTCCATCAAAAGGAATAATTCTGATAAAGCCTTTAAGATCAACAAAAGCGAAATATTGAGAAAGAAAATTATCATATAAACTTACAATAAACGCGATTCCCTAAAATATAGGCATAAAATAACCCAACACTGGTTCACATGCCGTTAAAATCAATCAATCAAAATGAGTTTGATCACTGTGACTTTTTCCTCTTCTTAACATGGAATTCGTACTTGAAATTGTTTATATCATTAATAATTTTTTATTGAAAGTGTTATATTATTTATTGGTTGGAGGTAAATTTTATGTGAAATGTAACATTAAGGAAACAAGCAAAACAGTAGAAATAATCACAAAGAAGTTTGAGTCGTAATACAAATGTCCTATATATGTGTGTATTATTAATTGTATCAAATGAACAAATTACAATGGTGTGTTTTAGTCAATTAAGTTT
>CM042170.1:27263829-27318829 GCA_023376005.1 Doryteuthis pealeii | reverse complement strand
GACACACGGTCAATTTTTTAAAAAAAATTATCAAGTTAAAAATTCGGTATTATTCTGTTTTGTATTCTGAAGAAAAAATTTAATGAATGGAACGTGTTTTCTTTTCAGAATACAAGGTGTGTTAAAAAGTACAAAAAAATCTCGATAATTTTTGACACACTTTGTAAATAAACTCCCATGAATTCTGTTTACTATTTCAATGAAGTTGGCTGTCTGACAAAACTCATTTAATGATATCTATTAATAATGGAGATTCGCTTCCGGTTTTTGTCTGTAACGTCACTGCTTACGTCACATTACCCAAAATCGTCATAATATAGAATAAATACACTCAAAATTTGAACATGAAACATTAGACAGTCCTCATTGTTTTTTAAAACAAGTTTTAATAATTTTTTTTATAACATATATAGTTTGTTTTATTTTAATACATATTTAAAGTTTACATTTCAAATTGTTTAATTTTTAATCCTTTAATGAATTTGATGATTCTACTTACTTAGGGTACAAACTCGTTGTCATTGAATTTTTTACTCTTAGGCAATATGTTTCAAAAATCTATTTTTACCTCGCACAGAGGGCATTTTTTATTTTGAACTAGTACATTTAAGCGAGAAAAATGGAAAGGAATTATTGGGGTACTTATTGCTCGCATAAATCCCAAAATGGGCTTGAAGGGGCTCCTTAGCCTTGGTTGGCAACCCATCTACTCAAGGAGAACCTCTGCTGCCTTTCAAGGAAAGGCTAGATGAGTAAACCTCGAAAATAAATCAGGAGCTGGAGTCCTTAAGGTAGTGTGATGCTGAAATCCAATGTTACCCATTAACTCCTGCGACAATACTGTTGCCAAACTGCATTGATTCCTTACCTTTCTTTTGGATCCCAGCGACAGTGTGGAGAGGGGAATTTACTGCATGGGCAACAGCTCATCCTCCATACGAACCCGCCCAAGCTATGTAGTTCAAGTTAAAAAAAAGGAAAAAAATCCTTGACACTACTCCATCGTCTCTCGTAGACGGAAGAATGCCAACCAACCATATAGCTCAGTGAGTGCAACATCAGACTGGACACCAGTAAGGTCTCATTGTAGACAAAATGATTGGAAGTAAAATATGAATATTTTGGTTTGGACTAAATTTATTGCTGTTATTTTGTCAACAAGTGCTCCGATCAAATTTAGTTCATATGCACAGGAATATATACACAAGAAAATACATTTCTTCCAAACCAAAGTATGAGAAGTAAATACACAAGCGATGTGTTTTTGATATGGCTTTTTTTAGCTGACAATTTTTGGGAAAATATGTGCTTAATTGAAGTCGTAACTAATTTTGAAAGTTAATTAATAAATAATTAATTAATTTGGCGGGCAATCTATCAATCTAAATATGCTCACATCTACTTGTGTATACGTCTGTATATCTATCTGTCACAGTCTATTAATATTTCTCAATAATAATCTTTATATATCATTTCATGAGATTATATCTATCTATCTATCTATCTACGTAACTATCTAAATATGTTCATAAGAATGTGTATATATGTTGAAAAAATGATTGAAAAAATATATATGCATACTTTGGTTTTTGGGAGAATATGTGCTTAATTGAAGTCGTACCTAATTTTGAAAGTTAATTAATTAATAATTAATTAATTAGGCGGGCATACCTATTCAAATGTAAGGCTAAACAAATCGAGAAAAAAATCAATCTGTGTATGTACATTTCGGCCTATTAGGCCTCATCAGCAGAGCTATAGATAGGAAGACAAGACAGATAGGAAGACTAGACAGAGCTATAGATAGGAATACAAGGCGGTCGTCCTATCTATAGCTCTGCTGATGAGGCCTAATAGGCCGAAATGTACATACACAAATTGATTTTTCTCGATTTGCTTAGCCTTACATTTGAATAGGTATGCCCGCCTAATTAATTAATTATTAATTAATTAACTTTCAAAATTAGGTACGACTTCAATTAAGTACATATTTTCCCAAAAACCAAAGTATACATATATATTTTTTTCAATCATTTTTTCAACATATATACAAATTCTTATGAACATATTTGATAGTTACGTAGATAGATAGATAGATAGATATAATCTTATGAAATTGTATATAAAGACTGTTATTGAGAAATATTAATAGACTGTGACAGATAGATATACAGACGTATATACAAGTAGATGTGAGCATATTTAGATTGATAGATAGAGAAATGGGATTGAAATGAATAGTCTGGAACATATGCACAATCACGTGACTATATATATATATATATATATATATATATATATATATATATATATATATATAGAGAGAGAGAGAGAGAGACATACATACGTACATACATACATATGAACAGATAGATAGATAGATGAATAGGAACATATTAAGAAAGATAGATAGATAGATAGATAGATGAATATATATATAGAGATTTATAGATATGATCGTATAGATTAATATGTAAAGACTGGTATTGAAAGATATTGCTAGACCAATACAAACAGATATCATCATCATCATTCAGCGCGGATATCCATGACAATCTCTCTCCATCCGTCCCTATCGCTCATCCTTCTCGGGAGGTCCTCTATGCAGCATCCTGCATCCGCACAGAGCTGATCAATGTACGTTTTTGCTGGTGGGCCCACACTGGCTTGTCCATGTGCTGGCTTCCACAGGAGGACGTCGCTTATGAGTTCGTCCTTGCTTCTCCAGCAGTGTCCCGCGTGTCTTGTCCGTCTTACTTTGATGGTTTGTGTGATATGTGGCAGGTGGCCGTATAGCTGTTTTCTCGTAGGGTGTTGTTTCCATGTCTTGTTCAGGATCACCCGCAGCATTCTTGTGCATCTCCCATCTAGTTTATTCTCTAGTCGCTTAGTTAGGGTCCAGGTGGTGCAGCCATACAGCAGTACTGATATGACAACGGCCTGGAAGAACCGTCTCTTTAACTTGTCTGTGAGATTGGATTTCCATATGATCGGTAGTTTATTTATAGCGGCCCATGCTTTTCCTATACGTTCACTAACGTCATTTTCTGTGGAGGAGATGTTACTGCATAAATATCTAAATTGTTCTACAGAGAAAAGCAATGGTACGTTCACCAAACAGATATAAAGACGCTTATTTCAATACATGTGAACATATATATATATATATATATATATATATATATATATATATATATACTTGAGATATATTTTTGTATCTGTATCCTTTTTTCTGAAGTACATATATCAGGTTTGGACATTCACTGCTACTAAATAAAACGAACTCAAAAAAACAAAAACAACTGAGTTTTCTGATATTTACTCCCAGATGAATATATTATGAATATATTATTTTAATATAGCACTTTAAGGCTTCACACTGATGCCCAAACCTGATAAATGTACTTCCGAAAAACGGATACTTATACAAAAATATATCTCAAATATATATACTCATCAGAAGCATACGGAGACGCCCAATCAACACCGTGCATATATATATATATATATATATATATATTATATATATATATATAGAGAGAGAGAGAGAGAGAGAGAGAGAGACGGATTTATACATACACAACCACACACACAACCACACACCTAAAAAATGCACAATGTTTCCTTTCGATACATACACCTACACCGTCCCATACTCACGTCATAAAAGAGAACATTTGACGTCATATTTCAAACCGTCCCCTTTTTTCAAACGTCAAAATTTTTTTTAAAGACACTGAATAACAAGAACTACCACTCGCTTTTCTCGTTATTCTGTGATAAATAATTTCTTATCACCTTCCATATACCAACAAATGAATATACCTGAAGATGATCTAATTAATAGATCGAAACACTGCAGCGTCGGCCAATAAACTCAGCACTAACCCATTTAAACCTGTGTTTTTTCATTTTTCTTAATATACTACATACCGTCGGATTCACTTGCTTTCCTCATATATATATATATATATATATATATATATATATACGCACATATATACACACTCAACACCCACACACCCACGTATATATATATATATATATATATATATATATAGAGAGAGAGAGAGAGAGAGAGAGAGAAAGAGAGAGGGAGGAGGAGAGACAGATCTCTCTGGGGATTTACTATACATCCTGTCATACACCCAATACAACCCAACCCATCATATGACTGAATCCTTCTCTCACTCCGTAAGTGTAAATTCTTTCCCAGTTAATCGACTTTGCTGTTTCTAAATTAACCTTGTTCCATTCATGTCACGTTGTGACTATGTCTGGCCTCTGGGTGCCGGGCAAATACAGCCTGTCTTCTGGCCGTGCCGTCGACATAACCAGGCCGGCCATCTTCCTGAAACAGATTTTGACAATTCCCGCTCCGTCTCCGGCTAATGCTTATCACTAATATCATTGAAGTCAAATCTACTAATATGATGACTAAATTCTTTTGCACTGTTACCATGTGTACGCCTTTCCCCAGAGTCCCCAAACCCATGTGAATAGCTGACTAAGCAGAGTATTAAACTGGCTAGCAAAAACAGATTGTCGTTCATTGATTTTAACGGTATGTCAACCCGTCTAGGGTTATTTTATGCCTAGATTCATTGTACGTTCGTACGAGTGGGAGTCAAAAAGTAATGCCATTTTGTTTAGGACAGATACAATTACCAACACAGGAACATGTATCGTACCTCAGAAGGAAGCTGGTCCTCTGTGGCTCACATCCCTAATTCTCCATATAGTCACTGTTTCTCTCAATAGCAATGTTCCAACATCGAATGAGAGCATGTATCCCTGCCCCTGTAAAATTCTGTTGACTGTTCTTTGAGCCCGTTCTTCACTATATATATATTTACCAACCTCTCCGCACGAGCAGGATGTGAAACAAGGTCAGTTTCTTAAGTGGAGTATAACAGGTTTGAATTCAGAGTTTTCCTTCTCCTAGACCGGTTGCCTAACCAAGGTTAAAGAGCCCAGTCTGCCCTACTATTTACCCATAGCTGGAGGAAGTGTAGAATTCATACCTTTCCCAAGGGTATTAGCGCTAAGTGAAATGCAATTAGCATGTCAAGGATTTGAACTCGGGGAGACGAGTCCATTTCCTTTGATTTTAACCATTACACCACGCGCCGTTCTTCACTATATATTTCACTTTCATCACAAAGAAAATTGTTTGGCTCTCAAACCCTCTTTCATGGGACCGAAGTGATGATGGTCTGACGGCGGTAAGTCTGGTGAGTATGGAGGATGCGATAAAGTTGTCCACCCAAATGAGGCGGTTTTCCCCCTTGTACTGATGCTTGTGTGTGGTCGAGCATTGTCATGCAGAAGAAAAACATTGTCGATTGGCAAGCTGGATCTAATCCGTCGGATTCTTGCTGCTGAGTCTCGTAACATCTGTCACCACGTGTTCTAGAATGCTTATATATATATATATATATATATATATATATATATATATATATATGTGTGTGTGTGTGTGTGTGTGTGTGTGTGTGAGTGTGTTTGTCTGTGTGTGTGTGTGTGGCTGTGGTTTTGTGTCTGTATGTATGTCTGTGTATGTGTGTTTGTAGGGTGTATTTATATGAATTAATATATTGGCGATTATTATTAACTCTCATGTTTCTAAACAACTTGTTATAATTACATATACAAGGGTCATTCAATTAATATGGTGAATTTTGCCCAATAAGTTGGCAATAAGTAGCATTGTTTAAAGTTGCACATTTTTCAACGAAATCAGTAGTAACGTAGGCCTTAGTTTTATTTTTTTTAAACTCACATAGAATAAAGAAAATGGTATTTCTTTTTTGGCTCATCCTCGTTTTGACATGTTATTGTTTCTCAAGCTGTTAGGTGTTTTTTTTAGGCATATCAACCTTTAAAGTGCAAAATACTTCAATTTTTAAAAAGTATAATAATTTTGATCGAACTCTTATATCAAAACTAAAACTTATTCGCACGTGTCTGTATTGGTGGTCAGTTAGAATCAAGGTCACGTCACTCATAATCCCAAACGGGTATGGAAGCTGGTCCTCTGTGGCTCATATACCTACTTCTCCCTGTAGTCACTGTTTCTCTCAATAGCAATGTTCCAACTTCGAATGAGAGCATGTATCCCTGCCCCGTAAAATTCTCACTTTCTCGTCACAAGAATAATGTTTGGCTCTCAAACCCTCTTTCATGGGACCGAAGTGATGATAGTCTGACGGCGGTAAATCTGGTGAGTATGGAGGATGCGATAAAGTTGTTCACTCGAATCAGGCGGTTTTCCCCCTTGTCCTGATGCTTGTGTGTGGTAGAGCGTTGTAATGCAGAAGGAGGACATTGTCGATTGGCAAGTTGGGTCTAATTCGTCGGATTCTTGCTCTGAGCCCCGTTAGGGTCTCAACGTAGGCCTTAGTTTTTGTTTTATTTTAAATCCCCCCCAAAAAGAAAATGGTATTTCTTTTTGGCTCATCCTCGTCTTGACATGTTATTGTTTCTCAAGCTGTTAGGTGTTTTTTAAAGGCATATCAACCTTTAAAGTGCAACATACTTCAATTTTTAAAAAGAATAATAATTTTGATCTAACTCTTATATCAAAACTAAAACTTATTCTCACGTGTCTGTACTGGCGGTCAGTTGGGATCAATGTCACGTCACTCATAATCCCAAACGGGTATGGCAAATTATCCACCTCAGCTTTTAATGCCAATGAACTTTATTTAAAATTCTAATTACAGTTTCTCTGAATGTTTAAGATGAGGCTTGATCATTAGTATTATCTGCGTTATTCGGACTATTGTCCTCATCTTCATTATTATTTGTATAAATAAAGGGTTAGGTTCAAAGTTCCGTGATGGCTCCCGATTACGACAAGAAGGTTCCCTACGACAAAAAAGTTACCGAGTCCGAAAAAAAGGTCCCCGAGTCCGAAAAGATGATTCCAGAGTCCGACAAGAAATACCTGAAGAAGGTCGGGCATATCGGCTGAAACGTTGTACAAATAACAATGAAGATGAGGACAATAGTCCGAATAACGCAGATAATACTAATTCTAATTACATGTATACCGTAAAATAAAACAACTAAACAACCAGCCCCGTTAGATCACTGAAGTTAAGCAGTGATAAACCTGTTTAATACTTGAGAGACCTCTTAAGCAACAGCAGGTACTGTAAACAACCTGACTTCTTTGTTAATCAAAAATGACTTTATTGAGCATTAAATAACTCAGTGAGATCGATTCCCACTGGATGCCTCACTGTTGTGACCTTGTACCAGACTAAGACATACTATGTTACTACCTAGACTTTTGGTTTGTAAGAGGTTCCACTTTTTTTAATTTATTAACGTTTTGTATTTTTCGCACTCTTTCAGTACGGTGTCGCAGTCCAGCACGTTAAGCACTACATCACTGGGACCCATTTGATTATTTTATTTCCTGCATAAATGAAATTTCATTTCATTCTAAAAAGTAGTCCTGATGCTATCCTCATCTTCATCATCAAGTCGTGCTGACAACGTGATTTCCCTTGAGTTTCTTCTCTCGCCATCCGTCTCTATCATTCATAACACTTGGCAGGTCCTTAACACAGTATCCAGTGTCCGCGCAGAGCTAATGAATGCAATTTTTGCTGGTCGACCAACACTGCAGAGTCAATTTGTAAGTTTGTTTGTGAAAATGACTTGATTCGGTATTAAATGACCCGAAAAGGTTTAATATGCTGTAAAACAAAACAAAAAAAAACCCTCGCTTGATCACTGAAGTTAAGCAGTGATAAACCTGTTTAATAGTTGGGTAACCTCTTAAGCAATAGCAGGTACTGTAAGCAAGCTGACTTCTTTGTTTATCAAAAATGACTTTATTGAGCATTAAATGACCCGAAAAGGTTTAATATGCCGTAAAACAACACAACCAACCTACAAAAAGTAAAAAGTCACTCGTGAGATGCCATTGCCCATACGAATCTATTATTACCTTTAATTTTTGATTTTGCTAAAATTTTAAGGAAGATTTTTTTAATTATTGTTCATTTTGTTAAAATTTTTCGATTTTGTTAATTATTGTTCATTTTGTTATAATTTTTTGATTTTGTTAATTATTGTTCATTTTTGTTGAGCATTACATGACCCGAAATGGTTTAATATGCCGTAAAACAACACAATCAACCTACAAAAAGCGGGAGATGTCATTGCCCACACGAATCTATTATTACCTGCGTCATTTTTCTCGTACCCACCCTACCACTACACATCGAATTTGCACTGAGGCAGGTGCGTTGACGTACTTGTTCTCTTGTAGCTACTTAAACTGTGATGTTATGCACATGTTTCGAATCTTGAAGATGACCATAAAAAATAAGAAAGATTAATTAATACAGAATAGAAATATTAAATTAAAATGATAAAAATTGCAGAGCAAAAAATTAAAAAAGAAAGATAAAGAAAGAAAAGAGAAAAAGGTTTAAATAATAATGATTTTATGAATTGTTGAGAGTCAGGCGTTTTTTTTTTTTAATTATGAAAAGTTAACAAATGTTTTTAAAAAGAAAGCTACAATAAGCCTGCTTGATAAATAGAAGAATAATTATTAAAAACAAGAAAGAAGGTGAAATGAAGAAGATAAGGAAGAAGGAAGAAGGAAGAGTAGTAGAAGAAGAAGAAGAAGAAGAAGAAGAAGAAGAAGAAGAAGAACAACAACAACAACAACAACAACAACATCGACAACAAGAACAAGAACAAGAACAGAAAGCAAGAAGAAGAAGAAGAAGAAGAAGAAGAAGAAGAAGAAGAAGAAGAAGAAAAAGGAGAAGAAGGAGGAGGATTTGGAAATTTAAGGCGAAGAAAAATAGAAGAGAGAAGGGAAAATACAACAAAAATCAAGAAGAAAGAAAGAAACAGGGGGAAGATTTAAAAAAAGAAGAACAAGAACAAGAACGAGAAGAACTAGAAGAAGAAGAAGAAGAAGAAGAAGAAGAAGAACAACAACAACAACAACAACAACAACTACAACAACAACGACAACAACAACAACGACAACAACAACCAGTACGAGAAGAAGAATCGAAAGTTAAAAGAAGAAGAACAACAACCGAAAGCTGGAAGAAGAAGAAGAAGAAGAAGAAGAAGAAGAAGAAGAAGAAGAAGAAGAAGAAGAACAACAACAACAACAACAACAACAACAACAACCAGAACGAGAAGAAGAACGGAAAGTTAGAATAACAACAACAACAACAACGGAAAGCTGGTAGAAGAAGAAGAAGAAGAAGAAGAAGAAGAAGAAGAAGAAGAAGAAGAAGAAGAAGAAGAAGAAGAAGAAGAAAACCACCACCACAACAACAACAACTACATGAACGGAAAGCAATAATAATAATAATAATAATGATAATAATAATAATAATAATAATAATAATAATAATAAGAAGAAGAAGAAGAAGAAGAAGAAGAAGAAGTATAAGTGGACGAAGAAGAGAATCGAGAAAGTATTTTAATATATACATGTATGTATGTATCTATGTCTAGATCTAACACTAAAAAAAAAAATAAAGATAAAATAACAAAAGGCCAAAAAGGTTTACCAAGAAGTCAGACATGTGCACCATTCTTTTGTTATCAGCTCATCTAAAATGTGTCACTTGGTCCTTACCCATATCTTCATCACAATAAACAATTCAACTGAGTATGCAAGTCTTTCGGTTTATATCTTTAACTGATCTGTTGTGAATTCGTGCGTGACATCAGTGCCTTTCGTGGCAGGAATGAAAGTCAATAAAAACACATGTAAGCCGTGTGTGATATTACGTAGGATAAATCAGCATGTTTATTAATTAATTAATACTAACAAAATAAAAAAACTACCTCCGGGCGATGTAAAAATATATTTTTGAAACATATTGCCTGAGGGGTGGGAGTTAAAAAAAAACGCGGCATCCTTGTATAGTTCCAATATAGCTTTTTCTCTAAAAGTTTCATTAGTGTCCAAGTGATGCTGTCATAGAATATAGAAGAAGATGAGAGGGAGGTAAAAGCATAGAGGTACATGATGATGATGATGATGATGAGAGTTGGGAATATAGTAAGAGTTGCAAGGAGATGAGAATGGGGGTTAAAAATTCAATGTCAGCGAGTTTGTACCCTAAGTAAGTAAAGTCGTCGGGACGGCCTAATGTCGGTATCAGCCGGACAGCGAGTGAGTCTATCCCCTTTTCACTAGCGCTAGACCAAGGAGATTATTTGAGCATCGGAGGTGGAGCGGCACACCTACCACCAGCTCCTTACTTTACCGCTCAGATACCTGTGCTACTCATACGCTGAGTTGGCGGGGGCCGGTATCGAACCAAGAACCTTGAGATTCCTAGCCGAACACTCTACCGACTGAGCTAAACTGGTCCCTAAGTAAGTAAAATCATCAAATTCATTAAAGGATTAAAAAATGAAACAATTTGAAATGTAAACTTTAAATATGTATTAAAATAAAACAAACTATATATATAGATATATAATACCAGTCATGTATTTATTAAAACTTGTTTTAAAAAACAATAAGGACTGTCTAATGCTGCATGTTTAAATTTTGAGTGTATTTATTCTATGTTATGACGATTTTGGATAATGTGACGTAAACAGTGACGTAATTTTTGTTACAGACAAAAACCGGAAGCGAATCTCCATTATTAATAGATATACTAGCTAGAATATGCGCCATCCGGACGTATCTAAGTTTTAATGTAAACAAATTAATTTAATGGGAGTAATGGCAATGAAGGGATACTTCACATTACACAAAAATGGAGCCTCTCTATCAATTGCAATTCGGAACAATTACGAGCTCTTATTGTCGGTAGTGGAACTTCCTGCACAATGTGTGAGGATCATTGTTATTGAAATATTTGTACACATTCAACGTACCAAAATCTGTTTTTATTGCTATTCTGTGCATGTTGAGTTTAATGATCCATTTAGTTTCTTTTTGTCTGCGAGTTTAATGATCCATTTAGTTTCTTTTTGTCTGCGTGTTTTTATTGCGGAAAATGTGTTGTGTAGTGTATATCATGGTTGATAAAAAATATCAGATATTAATCAGTAGGGTTGATTTTAATACGTTGGAGAAAAAAACAATAATATTAAAGATCAATAATATCAAGTAATTATTTATTAAACCCGGTTTTGTTAAAACCAGTATGCAAATTAACCGCACCATATATTATGTAAACTTTTATTTCTTAGTGATATATAAGACAACCAGTCTAAAAGAAGGGAAACTCTGAAACCAAACCTATTAAACTCCGCTGAAGAAATTGACTTTCTGATCCATTCTGCTTGCCCGAAAAGGTTGTTTGGTCTCGATGTAAACTCAGATAAAACGGGGTGCGGATACTGGATGTCGTAAGGAGAACTTGCCCAGTGCCATGGCCGATAGAGACTGAGGGTGGGAATAAGTGAGTGAGTGTGTGCGTCTGTATCTGTGTGTGTGAGAGAGAGACAGACAGACAGACAGACAGACAGAGACAAAGACAGTGACAGAGACAGAGACAGGCAGAGACAAAGACAGAGACAGAGAGAGACAGAGAGAGACAGAGACAAATGGGTGGTCGTGCGAATCCGTACTGTCAGCACGACATGATGATAGTGGAAATTGTTTTTTATTTTTTAAATAATTTAACAATCATATGGTTTTTGGCTTTTTTTTAAAGAAATGTTCAGTTGTTTATAAAAATCATTTTATTTCTTAATTTATATCTCCATTTTCTTATTTTTTTTGTTTTTTATTCATTTTTTTTTTTCAATTTCATATTTGAATTTTCAGTTGGCTAAATATCAATGCAAATCTCATCGCCAATCCACCATCTTGTTTACAACTATGTCTGCGATTTGTTTGTAATGTGAGCAACAGAAAATTACAAGGACTCCTTTACATGTTTGCTTGTCTTTTTTGTTGTTGTTGTTGTTGTGTTCTTGCTTTTTCTATGTATTTGTTTTTACATTGTGCCTCAGTCGACCGCAGCTGCAAAAAGACGACATATATTTTACAATCTTCATGGAGCTATTGAATTGTTGCTGTTAAAGAAGCAATTACAATCCGAGTACTTCAGCCGGCAAACCGATGTGAACGCACCGTTTTTGTTTCAGTCTGAAATCAGCTACTAACTATCAACTGAGCATTTCAGCGCGTAAAATATCTGAAGAAATTGAAGTATATATATATATATATAATATATATATATATATATATATATATAATATACCAAGCGTGTTGGTAGATCCTTGCGGAGAAAAAAACCCAGCAGAGAGTTTGATTGTAAAAATATACTACCAAACATCAACCAGGAAGAAAAAAAATTTTGAAAAAAAGAAAAGACCAAGATATTCGTACCAACAAAAAATAATCTATTGGTACAGTATTTGGCCAAAAGAAAAAACAATTTATATGTATATATATGTATATAAGATATATATATATATTCATATAACCGCTAGGAGAAGCTAATCTGTAAAAAGTGCTCGATACCTAAGTAGAGCCAAGTAATAAAGATAATCTACTGAGTCAGACGAACCTACTATTAGTTTCGCATAAAGCTCTTCAGGGCTAAAATCTGAGTCAGATTTTAGCCCTGAAGAGCTTCATGCGAAACTAATAGTAGGTTTGTCTGACTCAGTAGATTATCTTTATATATATATATATATATATATATATATATATATATATATATATAAAAATGTTGTTCTGGTTCCAACGGGAGAAAATTCAATATTTTATAAAAAAAAGGGAAGGTCCGCAAAATGTATTTTGTTCTCAGAAAAATTTTTTTTAAATTCTTTTTGTTTTACATATGCAACACGTGTTTCAGATCTTCTGGTATCTTCTTCAGGCTTTGATTGATAATATGAAAATGAATTTTTACATGCATGTGTATATATATACATACACAAGAGTATTTCATCTCCTCTTCCTGTTTTTGTGGGAGCGAAATGGAATTTCATTTTTAACATTAGTTTTTTAAACAGGTGTTTTTGTTTTTTGGGTGGTTTACTAATAAAGTCATTAGCTGAATTTTTATAACATTTTTTATAACTTTTTTTATTTTTATTACTTTTTTATTACTTTTTTATAGTATATATTTAGACTTTAGGCCGCACCGTCGACTTTACTTACTTTTACTATCGTAGACGATAGATGGTCAGCAGGATCCCCAAATGGGTAAAAAGGGGCTCTTTAGCCGTGGTCAGCAACCCATCAGTCAAGGCAAAGTCCGACACAAAACCTCTGCTGCCATTCAATGAAAGGCTAGGGGAGTAAACCCCGAAAACAAATCAGGAGCCGGAGCCCCTAAAGGTGGTGTGATGCTGAAATCCAGTGCTATCCATCAACTCCTGTGACACTACCGTTGCCAAACCGCATTGGTATCTTACCTTTCCTTTGGATCACTGCAGCAGTGTGGAGAGGGGGGATTTGCTGCATGGGCAACAGCTTATCCTCAATGCATACCCACCCAGGCTATGCAGTTCAAAGAAAAAAAAACTGTCACTGCTCCATCGTATCTCGAAGATGGAAGGGTGCCAAACAATAATCATTAATAAATAAAGAGATACTTACATATATATATATATAATTTAATATACCAAGCGTATTGGTAAATCCTCGCGGTGAGAAAAAACCCAGCAAATAGTTTGATTGTAAAAATATACTACCAAACATCAACCGGGGAGAAAAAATTTTTTGGAAAAAAGAAAAGACCAACATAGTCGTACCAACAAAAAGTAATCTATTGGTACAGTATTTGGCCAAAAGAAAAAAAAATTTATATGTATATATATGTATATAAGATATATATATATATATTCATATAACTGCTAGGAGAATAGCTAATAAGTGAAAAGTGCTCAATACCTAAGTAGAGCAAATAATAAAGATAAATCTAATGAGTCAGACGAACCTACTATTAGTTTCGCTTAATGCTCTTAACTAAGCGAAACTAATAGTAGGTTTGTCTGACTCATTAGATTTATCTTTATATATATATATATATATATATATATATATAGAGAGTTTCATAATTTGCTTGAAGCATTGTGTATGTATTGGTTAGGAGGTAGATTTAGAAGGCCATCACAATGCAGTTTGGAATAAATAAAAAATAATAATACGGTAACAATGGTGGTGTGTGTTGACCTGTATTTTTTTATTATTTCTTGAATTTTCGAGGTAATACCTCTTTATCAAAAGAATTGAACTGAAGCAGTACAGCTATGGCATTTCTTCCTAAATGAATTTTTTTTTTTTTGAAAATGACGTTATTTTTGAAATAACTGTATTCCCGTGTGAGCGTGAATGCGTTTATTTTTATTTTTATTTTTTTTTTGTACGTGTGCGTATGTTGTAATGCGCGTGACATTGAAAATGCGTGTTGGCTGTGACGTTAAGACTGTATCCTAGCGCGGGATTTTGTACGTGGGTATGTGCGAATGAAAAAGTGTATTTGTGTTTTGTGACGTTTCCTGTTGGATTTTACATCAATTTAATCATTTAATATTATTAATATTATTATTATTATTAATATTATCATATTTATTTGCTTATTTACTTATTTATATCTAATTCAATTTATCTTTTTATATTTATAATATTTTTAAATATATATATATATATATATATATATATATATATATATATATATATATATATATATATTTATTTATTTATTTATTTAATTTATTTTCCTTAACAACTAGTGTGCAATGGCTTGTGTGTTTTTTATGTGTGGGCGAGATGTTGGGCTATAGATTTGAGTGCGTGTTTCGTATTAGTCTTCTCGTTGTAGATTGTTTTCATTAGTAATTCTCCATTGTGCATGTGGGTATGTGTTATGTGTGTGTGTGCATATACTGTTACATGTGTGCGTAGGTTGTGGGTTTATTGTATGATGAACTCTGCGCTGAGTTCACTCCTGTTATTGATCTCTGGGTGTAATCTAGCGATTAGCAAGGCCTCTTTAATTCTGAGATTACCCAAATTTCTCTCTCGAGCCTCTATATAGACTGTTATATTTCTTTCTGTGTTGTTGCATTTAACTAAGTGTTTACGGAAAGTGGATGCTTGTGTGTGTAAGTGTTCTTTGATTCTAATGTGTAGTGGTCTTGTGGTGCTACCTATGTAAAATTGGTTACATATATTACATTTTGTGCGGTATACCACATTCACTTCGTGGCACATACCTGTGTCGCGGATGGGGCAGTTCGCTAGTGTACAACTAGTGGCCTCCTTATGGCGGCTTTTGGAGAGTTTTCTCCTGAGTGATGGTCCGTAATGGGCAAGTTGTATGTCCAGGCCCTCCTTCCGTATCGCCCTACGTATTGCTGTGGTTATATTTTCGTTGAAATGTGGTAACCTTAAAAAACAGGCATTGGACGTGAGATGGTGTTTTGTGGATTCTGTTTGCTTGAGTCGTTTTGTGATTGAAGTGGGGTAACCATTGTCTTTTAGTGTGGATATGAATTGTCTGGTGTGTGTGATCTGGTCCTGCTTCTTGCTGCATTTGTTTCGGATACGGGCAAGTTCGTTCTTTATGTATCCAGTCTTTGCCCCAAGGGGGAGTGCCGATTTGTGGTGGACGAACAAGTCTCTGCTGGCCGATTTTCTATAGAAGTCGGTGTGGATTTCTCCCTTGTTTAATACCTTAAGTCGGAAATCCAACAGTGATAATGATCCTGTGCAGTCAGGATGTTCTATGGTGAAATGTATGTTGTTGTCTATGTTGTTGAATGTTGATGCGATTTTGTTGGCTTCTTCACGGGAAGATGTGAGGATGAGAATATCATCTATATACCTGGTGAAGAAGGCACAAGAGCGGCAAATATTAAGTGCTTGGCGTTCAAGTCTGTCCATGTAGGAGATGGCCAGTAAGCCCGAGAGGCTGGATCCCATCGGCAGGCCCTTTATTTGCTTATATGTTCGTTCTTGAAACGTGAAGTATGTGTTGTCTACGATTATTGATAGAAGTTGGTGTATGTCTTGAGGGGTGAGGTTGTAGCAGTATAGGCCGGATGATGCTATCCGTTCAGTCAACAGGTCGACCGCTGGTTGAGCTGGTACTGATGTGTATAGAGCGGTAACGTCCAAGCTAAATGCGTATTTATTATTTTCGAGTATATTTGATGGGGTTTGTTGCAGTTTGTGAATGACTTCGTCAGAGTTGCTGACATGTCCAGGGAGAGTCGCTAATATTGGTTTCAGTATTTTTGAAAGGAGCCATGATGTCTTATATAGTGGTCCTTCCACACTGGAGACTATTGGTCTAATTTGCGGTGTTGAATTGGTTTTATGTGTTTTTATTAGATGGTAAAACCTTGGTAGGGTGCTATTTTTGCTAGTGAAGTTGTTCTTGTATCTGTTGGGGAGTTTTCTATTTTTGCAGATTTTGGTCCATGTGGTGTTTATGCGGTTTTCTATTTGGGTAGGCGTTGTATCTGTGACCTCTGTATAGAGTTCGTTGTTGTTAAGGTGTTCGAATGCCAAGTTGTTGTACGTATCCTTAGGGATTATGCAGAACTCTTTTCCTTTATCAGAGGGCAGGTAAATTAATTCTTTCTCTTTTAGTTTTTTAATAGTGTTGTGTTGTGCTTTAGAAAGGTTGGGTTTTATTTTTTTGTTTCCTTTTATGATTTGGAATATTGTTTGTTTGAGTCTAGATAGTTTTGAATCTAGTACTTGGTTGGCTGGAGGTGGGTTTTACATAGGTAGCACCACAAGACCACTACACATTAGAATCAAAGAACACTTACACACACAAGCATCCACTTTCCGTAAACACTTAGTTAAATGCAACAACACAGAAAGAAATATAACAGTCTATATAGAGGCTCGAGAGAGAAATTTGGGTAATCTCAGAATTAAAGAGGCCTTGCTAATCGCTAGATTACACCCAGAGATCAATTACAGGAGTGAACTCAGCGCAGAGTTCATCATACAATAAACCCACAACCTACGCACACATGTAACAGTATATGCACACACACACATAACACATACCCACATGCACAATGGAGAATTACTAATGAAACAAATCTACAACGAGAAGACTAATACGAAACACGCACTCAAATCTATAGCCCAACATCTCGCCCACACATAAAAAACACACAAGCCATTGCACACTAGTTGTTAAGGAAAAAAAAAATAAATAAATAAATTAAATATATATATATATATATATATATATATATATATATATATATATATATTTAAAAATATTATAAAATATAAAAGATAAATTGAATTAGATATAAATAAGTAAATAAGCAAATAAATATGATAATATTAATAATAATAATAATATTAATAATATTAAATGATTAAATTGATGTAAAATCCAACAGGAAACGTCACAAAACACAAATACACTTTTTCATTCGCACATACCCACGTACAAAATCCCGCGCTAGGATACAGTCTTAACGTCACAGCCAACACGCATTTTCAATGTCACGCGCATTACAACATACGCACACGTACAAAAAAAAAAAAATAAAAATAAACGCATTCACGCTCACACGGGAATACAGTTATTTCAAAAATAACGTCATTTTCAAAAAAAAAAAATTCATTTAGGAAGAAATGCCATAGCTGTACTGCTTCAGTTCAATTCTTTTGATAAAGAGGTATTACCTCGAAAATTCAAGAAATAATAAAAAATACAGGTCAACACACACCACCATTGTTACCGTATTATTATTTTTTATTTATTCCAAACTGCATTGTGATGGCCTTCTAAATCTACCTCCTAACCAATACATACACAATGCTTCAAGCAAATTATGAAACTCTCTTATCTCTACGCCTGAGCCAGGATGAATTTGCCAAAATCAAGGAACTGATGAAGCTATCGGAGAAACGCGCTAGGATCGGCTGCCAAATTAACTTCCTCAAACGCTGCAGAAAATACAATATAATTCCCAACACAATCAGAAACATCCACCTACCAACATGCTTCCAACTACCAAAATTTGAGCGGACACTGCACTACCTTCATACGTTCCTGATCAAGAAAATGATACAACACCTACATCTCACTCTACACAAACACATAAACACATACAACGAGGCGATAACAACACTACCCACTACAACAACTATACCCATACCACAAATTATAAACCAAATCTACCACTACAGCGTGGACCATGAAAAAAAACGTCTAAAACAAAAATTCCAATGGACTCAGAACAAACAACACCAACGCAACACACAACGCAAATATGCAGGAAAAACGAATGACTTTAAAGATGAACCACACAACACAATACCACAAAATCAGCCACGTGTTACGGACTTATCACACTCCCTAACTAATGAAGAAAAGGAGCTACTTAGTCTAGGACCCAAGTTTATATTGTCTCAAAAAATAAATGACAAACTACTACTGGACCTTGAGACGAACTTTTGTCGAACTGCATACCAACTAAAATGGCTAACCTTCATCGATAACACACCCAACCCCACAGATACAACAAATAAAAACAACCAACTCCCTACTTACACATTAGATAACCCACTACACCCACCTCCAGCCAACCAAGTACTAGATTCAAAACTATCTAGACTCAAACAAACAATATTCCAAATCATAAAAGGAAACAAAAAAATAACACCCAACCTTTCTAAAGCACAACACAACACTATTAAAAAACTAAAAGAGAAAGAATTAATTTACCTGCCCTCTGATAAAGGAAAAGAGTTCTGCATAATCCCTAAGGATACGTACAACAACTTGGCATTCGAACACCTTAACAACAACGAACTCTATACAGAGGTCACAGATACAACGCCTACCCAAATAGAAAACCGCATAAACACCACATGGACCAAAATCTGCAAAAATAGAAAACTCCCCAACAGATACAAGAACAACTTCACTAGCAAAAATAGCACCCTACCAAGGTTTTACCATCTAATAAAAACACATAAAACCAATTCAACACCGCAAATTAGACCAATAGTCTCCAGTGTGGAAGGACCACTATATAAGACATCATGGCTCCTTTCAAAAATACTGAAACCAATATTAGCGACTCTCCCTGGACATGTCAGCAACTCTGACGAAGTCATTCACAAACTGCAACAAACCCATCAAATATACTCGAAAATAATAAATACGCATTTAGCTTGGACGTTACCGCTCTATACACATCAGTACCAGCTCAACCAGCGGTCGACCTGTTGACTGAACGGATAGCATCATCCGGCCTATACTGCTACAACCTCACCCCTCAAGACATACACCAACTTCTATCAATAATCGTAGACAACACATACTTCACGTTTCAAGAACGAACATATAAGCAAATAAAGGGCCTGCCGATGGGATCCAGCCTCTCGGGCTTACTGGCCATCTCCTACATGGACAGACTTGAACGCCAAGCACTTAATATTTGCCGCTCTTGTGCCTTCTTCACCAGGTATATAGATGATATTCTCATCCTCACATCTTCCCGTGAAGAAGCCAACAAAATCGCATCAACATTCAACAACATAGACAACAACATACATTTCACCATAGAACATCCTGACTGCACAGGATCATTATCACTGTTGGATTTCCGACTTAAGGTATTAAACAAGGGAGAAATCCACACCGACTTCTATAGAAAATCGGCCAGCAGAGACTTGTTCGTCCACCACAAATCGGCACTCCCCCTTGGGGCAAAGACTGGATACATAAAGAACGAACTTGCCCGTATCCGAAACAAATGCAGCAAGAAGCAGGACCAGATCACACACACCAGACAATTTATATCCACACTAAAAGACAATGGTTACCCCACTTCAATCACAAAACGACTCAAGCAAACAGAATCCACAAAACACCATCTCACGTCCAATGCCTGTTTTTTAAGGTTACCACATTTCAACGAAAATATAACCACAGCAATACGTAGGGCGATACGGAAGGAGGGCCTGGACATACAACTTGCCCATTACGGACCATCACTCAGGAGAAAACTCTCCAAAAGCCGCCATAAGGAGGCCACTAGTTGTACACTAGCGAACTGCCCCATCCGCGACACAGGTATGTGCCACGAAGTGAATGTGGTATACCGCACAAAATGTAATATATGTAACCAATTTTACATAGGTAGCACCACAAGACCACTACACATTAGAATCAAAGAACACTTACACACACAAGCATCCACTTTCCGTAAACACTTAGTTAAATGCAACAACACAGAAAGAAATATAACAGTCAATATAGAGGCTCGAGAGAGAAATTTGGGTAATCTCAGAATTAAAGAGGCCTTGCTAATCGCTAGATTACACCCAGAGATCAATAACAGGAGTGAACTCAGCGCAGAGTTCATCATACAATAAACCCACAACCTACGCACACATGTAACAGTATATGCACACACACACATAACACATACCCACATGCACAATGGAGAATTACTAATGAAACAAATCTACAACGAGAAGACTAATACGAAACACGCACTCAAATCTATAGCCCAACATCTCGCCCACACATAAAACACACAAGCCATTGCACACTAGTTGTTAAGGAAAATAAATTAAATAAATAAATAAATAAATATATATATATATATATATATATATATATATATATATATATATATATTTAAAAATATTATAAAATATAAAAAGATAAATTGAATTAGATATAAATAAGTAAATAAGCAAATAAATGATAATATTAATAATAATAATAATATTAATAATATTAAATGATTAAATTGATGTAAAATCCAACAGGAAACGTCACAAAACACAAATACACTTTTTCATTCGCACATACCCACGTACAAAATCCCGCGCTAGGATACAGTCTTAACGTCACAGCCAACACGCATTTTCAATGTCACGCGCATTACAACATACGCACACGTACAAAAAAAAAAAATAAAAATAAAAATAAACGCATTCACGCTCACACGGGAATACAGTTATTTCAAAAATAACGTCATTTTCAAAAAAAAAAAAATTCATTTAGGAAGAAATGCCATAGCTGTACTGCTTCAGTTCAATTCTTTTGATAAAGAGGTATTACCTCGAAAATTCAAGAAATAATAAAAAAATACAGGTCAACACACACCACCATTGTTACCGTATTATTATTTTTTATTTATTCCAAACTGCATTGTGATGGCCTTCTAAATCTACCTCCTAACCTATATATATATATATATATATAGGTCCAAGTGATAACCTACTCGTGTTTCACCATGTTGAGGATCTTCAGGGTTAACTCCACTGTGTAAATCAAGATATTGGTTGATTGTAGACAATTATATGTATGTATCTTTTGCTATGAACGGTACATTCATAGCAAAAGACACATATATATAATTGTCTACAATCAACCAACATCTTGATTTACACAGTGGAGTTAACTCTGAAGATCCTCAACATGGTGAAACACGAGTAGGTTATCACTTGGACCTATATTAAAATAAATTTGCTCTACCAACGTATAGACCACTTATTTATTTGTTATATCACTGCCTTACCTTTATGAACTTCACATCAACCACTGTGACCATATTCACAGGTAAGTCATTTTTTCCATAATATATATATATATATATATATATATATATATATATATTTTTTCGAACATTTCAAAAATTCTCCGCTTTTTCCAACAAATTTCATTTCAAATAAGGATTTACTCTGATGAAGGTCGAATTTTCTTTGTGTGCGGAACATTTCTACATTTTTTCTATTATTATTATTTCTTTTCATTTGTTTTTTTTTTAATAATAAGAGTTTGAATAATGTATACATGGATAAACTCCTGACCGAAACACGTGTAAGTAAAATTGATTAAAATATCCTATATCATCCATTCTATACTTTCTTTCTTTTATTCATTGTTTTAACACACACACACACACACACACACACACACACATATATATATATATATATATATATATATATATTGAAATGGACTCGACAACTCGAGTTTAAATCCTGGACGATGCTGTTGGCATTTCACATGGCACTAATACCCTTGGAAAAGGTATGGATCCAATTCTCCCTCCAGCTATGAGTAAATAACAGGGCAGACTGGGCTCTTTAACTCTGGCTAGGTAACCAGTCTAGGAGAAGGAAAACTCTGAATTCAAATCTGTTAAACTCCGCTCAAGAAATTGACCTTGTGTCGCATCCTGCACGTGCGGAGTGGTTGGTATATATATATATATATATATATATATATATATATACAACAAGCAGTACCTGTAGATATGACCCATGATGCTTAAGAATTGACCCCTGGAGGCTGGGCAGTTCATAACATGCAACACTCCATATTGGCTCTTATTTAGGCGAAATGGGCGGTTGGAGAGCGCCAACCGTTTTTTATCATATATGTGCTAGAAGGTGGTGGTTGAGGGTCTTCATGTTCTGGAAATGACGAGTTTTGGAAGTTTCGAGAATGTGGAACACCCCATCATCAACATTGCTCCCAGGTCCACTCTGACCCGGGGTGGTAGTACATGTTAGGGTGCCGTTTATGGGTTAAAAAGAAAACTGAGTTTATAAAAAAATTGAGTATACATTAAGAATGAATTTATTTCAAAACTTTGTCGGCATTAAATGACCCACTGAGATTGATATGCCGTAAAACAAAAGAACCCAAACCAAACCAAACCAAACCTGTAGATATACCACAGTATGATACTATAATGTAATATAACGTTTGATATGCTTTACTTAAGAGCTATTGCAAATTGTTCAATATGTGAAAGAAGGCGAAGTGACCTATTGTCGGATTCAACCGGACAGCGAGGGTGTCTATCCCCTTTCGGTATGCACTAGACCAGAGAGATTGTGTTGTGTCTGGGGTAAAGCGCTATACCTACCATCGGCTCCCTACTTTAGCGCACAGACCCAAGACGTGCTACTCATACGCTGAGTTGGCGAGGGCCGGTATTGAACCCAGAACCTAGTGGTTCTGACCCGGATGCTAATCTTGATTTAACTCTTCTTTTTATTATGTACGGTTGAAACAAATTAGCGTTATCGCTTCCGCGCACTCAACCCTTTTCTATTTCTTTCCATTACTCTCTGTCTTTCTTTCCCTCTTTATTTATGTATGTTTAAACAGAGCGAGAGTTAGAGAAAGAGAGAGAGAGAGAGAGTGTGTGTGTGAGAGAAAGAGAGAGAGGGGGAGTGGTGATAGCGAGTGAGAGAGAGAGAAAGAGAGAGAGAGAGAGAATGAGAGAGAGGATAGCGAGTGAGAGAGAGAGTATGGAGAGAGGGGGTAGCGAGTTAGAGAGAGAAAGAAAGAGAGAGGGGGTTGGGAGAGAGGGGATTACGAGTGAGAGAGAGAGAAATTGAGAGACAGTGGTGGAGAGAGGGGATTGCGAGTGAGAGAGAGACAGAGAAAGAGAGAGAGAGAGAGGGAGAGAGGTGATAGCGAACAAGAGAGAGAGAGAAAGAGAGAGAGTAAGAGAGAGAGAGAAAAAAAGAGAGTAAGAGAGAGAGACAAGAGAGAGAGAGACAAGAGAGAGAGAGACAAGGAGAGAGAGAGAGAGAGAGAGAGAGAGAGAGAGAGAGAGAGAGACGGGGAGGGAGAATTCGATATGAAAAGACTGAAATCTATTGACGCACGTACTTATCCCTATTTCTTTTTCTTCAGCCAACGAAATTGCCGATTAAACGTCTCATCTTTCTAAATACATTCTCTTATCGATCGAAACACTTACTCTCCATAATGTCTTCCATCTTACGAATCTCCTTACTCTCCACAACCTTTAAGCGCTCTCCTTTTTCCCTCCTCCTCCCCTTCCTTCTCTACTTTCCACCTCCCACCCCTACTCCCTTATCCGTTACTCCTAAATTGATCCTAAGGTCGCTCTTTTGATATTCGGCGCCATTTATAATAATGTCGTGTCCTTGGTCATGTGCACTTCTTTGTTAAGTAATACAACATTGTTACCCAATGCTATAAGAATATTGAATATGAATAAGCATGTTTCCTTTCTCTTTTTTTTTCTTCTTATAGAACTGATTTTTTTTTAGGTTATTTCTTATTAAACATTTTTTCTGGTTTTATTTATTTATTTTTCTTATCTGGGTTTGTTTATCTATATTTCACCATTTTTTTTTTTTTTGCTTGATATTTTTTATTTTATTTTATGACTGTTTTCTCTCTGCATCTGACCGTTCAGGCTGTAGTACCTCAGAGTTTAAACTTCGTTTTTGTTACATTTTTTCTGATTTTATTTATTCATTTTTCTTAACTGAGTTTCTTTTTCCATATTTCACCTTTTTTTTTTTTTTCAATTTTATTTTGTCTGTTTTCTCTCTTCATTTAACCTGTGGTACGTTAGTGTTTAAAATTAGTTTTTGTTACATTTTTTCTGGTTTTATTTATTTATTTTTCTTATTTGAGTTTGTTTTTCTATATTTCACCATTTTTTAAATATTTTTTTATGACTGTTTTCTCTTTGCATCTAACCGTCCAGGCTGTGGTACCTCAGAGTTTAAAGTTCGTTTTTGTTTTTTTTTTTTTTTTTTTATTTTATTTATTTATTTTTCTCATCTGAATTTTTTTCTATATTCCATCATTTTTTGCTTGATATTTTTATTTTATATTTTATAAGTATTTTCTTTCTGCATCTGACCGTTCAGGCTGTGGTACGTTAGTGTTTAATGTTCGTTTTTCTTTTATTCATTTTATTTATTATTTATTTATCTATTTTGCATTTTACCCATTTCTGTGTGATTTCCGTTTGCCCGTTCAGACCTGGGTACCTCAGAGTTTAAAGTTCGTTTTTTGTTGCTTTTTAAGTCGTGTGCACATCAATATAAGGTATATACAACATTGATACCCACTGCCCCAAGATTACTAAATATGAATAAATATGTTTCCTTTTTTCTTTCCTTAAGAACTGACTTTCTTTAGTCTGTTTTGTTTTTTTCTAAATTAAACGTTTTTTTTTCTAATCTTATTTATTGTCTGACATTGTTTTTCTATATTTCAATATATTTTTTGCTTATTCTATTACTGTTTACTCTTCGCATTTGACCGTTCAGGCTGTGGTATGTTAGAGTTTAAGGTTCATTCCCCGTTACACTTTTGTTTTTACCCATTTCTGTGTGATTTCTGTTTGACCGTTCAGACTTTAGTACCTCAAGGCTTAAAGTTCGTTTTTCCTTGTTTTTTATTTACTTTTTTTGTTATGTGCACTTCAATATTAAGTATATACACCGTTACCCACTGTCATAAGATTACTGAATATGAACAAACACGTTGTAGAGTTGTACGACGGATATATATTGGAGGTGTACGCGCTTGGACACTCACTGGCAATAGAGTACTTAACCATTCGAAACATGGAGGAGAACAAATATAAGCAGGCTGCTTTGAAGCCTAAGAGTTGTCTACTGACAGTCATACACTTTCCACATGTTTCTTTTTTTTCTCTTTCAGAACTGATTTTTTAAAGTGTCTTTGTCTTTCTTATTAAACATTTTTCTAGTTTTATTTATTTATTTGTTTTTCTATATTTCTCCATTTTTTTTTGTTTTTTTGTTTGATATGATTTTATTTTATTTTCATTTTATTTTATTTTATTTTATTTTATGACTGTTTTCTCTACGCATTTGACCGTTGAGGCTGTGATACCTCAGTGTTTAAAGTTCGTTTTTGCTTACATTTTTTGCCATCTTAACTTTTTTGCATTCTTTTCCTTCTTTTTTAGTTTATTTTCGTCGTAATTCTTTTCGGTTTATTTGTTCAAATACTTTTCCGTCTCGTTTTCTTTTGCTATTTTTCTGTTTGTTTTATTTTTTTCTATCTTATTATTTCTTATTTTTCATCTGAAATTGTTTCGCTATATTTCTCTTTTTTTTTTTTTTTTTTTTTTGCTTGATATCTTTTATTTAATTTTTGACCGTTTGGGCTTTGATACCTTAAAGTTCGGTTTTCGTTAAATTTAATATTTTTTTTGTGTGTGTGATATTTTTATTGTTTTCTCTATGCATTTGATTGAGGTTGTAGTTCCTCAGTTTTTAAAGTTCATTGTTCGTTATATTTTTTATTTACTTTTTTTTTTAACCCTTTTTTGCATTCTTTTCCTTCTCTTTTAGTTTATTTCCGTTTTTCATTTTATTTTTCATCGTAATTTTTTTGTTTTACTTTGCTGTTCGTTCAAATACTGGCTATTTTTTTAAATTTTTTAATTTTTTTTTAATTTTTAATTTTTTTTTTTTTTGTTTCACCTTTTCTTTTTGCTTGATATTTTTATTATAATTCTTAAGCGGAGTTTAACAGGTTTGAATTAGGAGTTTTCCTTCTCCTAGACTGGTTACCCAACCAAGCTTAAAGAGCTCAGTCTACCCTACTATATACCCATATCTTGAAGGAGAGAAATTAGATGCATACCTTTCACAACCTGTATAGAGTTATTTTATATCAAGAGGTTAGAGAATTATGTTCCTTTATATTCATATTTACATCTTCTGTGTAATTGTTTCTCAAGATTTGGTTGATTGAGTTGGATTTTACGGCAGTTCAACCCTTGTTGAGTTATTTTCTGCCAAAGATATTCTATTCATTCGTGATAGGTATTAACATTTTTTTAAATCCAACTTTTTAAACACATATCTTTTAATTCATTTTTTTCTATTAAAGCCATAGATGGGATTAAAACAGGTACGACCACTTCGGGTCAGAATGGACCTGGGTGTAATGGCGTTGAAGGGGATACTCCACTTTTTCTTAAGAGGTTTGTTTTTCACATAATCCTATTAAATACAAAAAAGAAAATGGAAAATGTGAGTTTGTTGAAAGAAGAAAGAATTGAAGTGATAATTCTTAGTGGACATGAAGGATGGTCATATTGAAAGATAGCAGATGTTTTTAATGGACGTCATCCCAGGAGGGCACTAAGTGTCTTTTCATCAGTGGAGAAGGCGGTTAGACCCTATAATGTGGTGTTAATGCATCGGGTATCACGTGAATCTCGCACAACGCATCGAACTTTTCATCACAAATCGTGGAAATCAGATTGAATCTGTTATTAATATTCCAATTAACACGTTTGTTCAAATAGCAGTTTCGTTGCCACCTTTACTTTATTGCATCAGTTTTAAATTTATTGCAGGTACACGTAGTGGGCCAATAATGTTACACTCTTCTTTGGTATAATATAATACCCACACGTGTACAAAAATGGTAAATTGATCAAATAGCAGTTTCTCCTCACTGACGTGGTCACATTTCCTTTATTGCATCAGTTTTAAAAGTATTGCGGATACACGTAGTAGGCCAATAATATACCACACCTATGTGGTATAATATAAGACAAACACGTGAACGGCAATGGTAAATTGCTCAAATTGCAGTTTCTTGTCACTGAGTTTGTCATATTTCCTTTATTGCATCATTTTTAAAAGTATTGCTGGTACACGTTGTGCGCCAATAATGTACCACGTTTCTGTGGTATAATATAATACAAACACATATACAGCAATGGTAAATTTATAAAATAACAGTTTCTCCTCACATTTCCGTTATTGTATCAGTTTTGAAAGTATTGGCGGTACACGTGGTGGGCCAATAATGTACCACACCTATGCGGTATAATATAATAGCAACACATGTACAGCAACGGTAAAGGGTCGACATGCCGTAAAATCCTACCATCCAACCAACTAACCTTATATTCTTTACTTTTTCAGGATTTCCCATTCTCTCTTATAACTTAAAGCATCCTCCGTCTATATCTTTCTTTTTTTGCATTGCATATTTTCAATCTGTTAAAGAAGGAAATCCTCCATGTTCTTTTCCATGTTTATTGATGAAGATAACATTTCATCGAATCCCATAAGGCTGACCTAATTCTCGCAGCAGCAGCAGCTTCTCAATTTGGAGCTTTTATTTTAGGCCCAAAATTAATCTCATGCATTTTCTTTCTTTTTTTCTTTTTTTTTCTCCTTTTTTTTGTTCTTTTTTGTTCTTTTTCTTTTTTTCTTTTTTTCTTTTCCTTTTGTCTTTTTTTTTTTTTCTTTCTTTTCTTTTTTCTTTTCTTTTTGTTCTTTTCTTTCTTTTTTTTTCTTGTATAGTCTTTCCTTCCTTGCTACAAATCCAGCTTTCTGTTACTTTTGAAATAAAACAAAAAAAATCTGCCATGGTTTCGGGTTTTTGTTTCTTTCCGTTATTATTTCTTACTTTTTAGTAATCGTTATTTCTTTCTTGTTTCCTTGTATATATTCATCTTTATTTATTATTTCTTTCTTTCCTTCTTTCCACTCAAGTTATTCAAATTCTTTATTTCTTTTCTTTCTTTTTTCCACACCCCGTCTTTCTAATTCTTTTTTCTTTCTTTCTTTCCTTTCTTTCCTATCCCGTCTTTTTACCTCTTTCTTTCTTTCTTACTTTCTTTCTCATCCCGTGGTTCAAATTCTTTCTTTCTTTTTTTCTTGTTTCTTTTTGATTCTTTCTTTCTTTCCTTCCCATTCAATGGTTCAAATTCTCTTTCTTTCTTTTCTTTTTTTCTTTTTTTTTTTTCTTCCACATTCCTTCTTAATTCTTTCTTTCTTTCCTTTCCATTCAGTGGTTCGAATTATTTCTTTCTTTCCTTCTTTTTTCTTTCTTTTTTTTCACCATCTCGTCTTTTGATTCTTTTCTTTTTATTTCTTTCTTTGGTAAATACGAGATGCAAAAGAAAAACCATGCTTTCTTTCTCAACCATTTTCATTGCATCCTTTCTTTCTTTCTTTCTTTCTTACCGTTCCCGCTTGATCACCGAAATTAAGCAGCGATGAACCTGTTCAATATTTAATTGGGTGACTTCTTAAACAACAACAAATACTGTAAGTTACCCGAGTCATTTGTTTATCAAAATGACTTAATTCGGTATTAAATGACCCGAAAAGGGTTGATATGCCGTAAAACAACGACTCAACCGACAAATCTTACTTACGTCTCCTTTATTCAATACTAGAAGCGGCTACCCAGCGTCGCATGGATAGAAGGGTGGACATTTGTTTCGCAGATCCATTATTACTGAATCGTTAGTTTGATCCTTGCAGGATGTCCATTAAAATCTCTATGTAAAAAAGAATTTGGTGAGGCGTCACAAAATAAAGTGCACAGAGTCTCTGAAAAGAACAATCGGTGTCTCCTATTTCTCTGAATGTTTGAGATGAGGCTTGATGATTAGTATTATCTGCATTATTCGGACTATTGTCCCCATCTTCATTGTTATTTGTACAACGTTTCGGCTATATAGGCCTTCTTCAGGTATTTCTTTCCGGACTCGGGGACCTTCTTTTCGAACTCGGGGACCTTCTTTTCGAACTCGGGGACCTTCTTTTCGGATTCGAGGACCTTCTTGTCCTAATCGGGAACCTTCTTGTCCTAATCGGGAACCTTCTTTTCGGACTCGGGGAACCTTCTTTTCGGACTCTGGAACATTCTTGTCGTAATCGGGAGCCATCACGGAACTTCGAACTTAACCCTTTATTCAGTCCACGGGGGTATCCTGTTCTCATTCCGCTAACCATATCTGAGGTAGGAGTTGTGTTAATTATTTTTCTATGTTACTGCCTCTACTCAGAATTGAACCCGGAATCCAGAGATAACTGTCACTTAGAACTGTCTTAACCTAACTACATTATCCACTTATACCAGTGTCTCCTATATTAAATATTAAATGCAAAAGAATCCTTGCTGTTACTATCTAAATTTTATTTTTTTAATTATCTTCACGAATATAAATCAAATCTTCATTATTTTTGCAAGATCTGTTGATAGTGAATGTGTATATATATTTACTTTGTCGTTAATTGTTTTATTTTCGTAGTTTCCTCTAGACATACACACATCTGCTCTTTATATATGTACTAGTAGCGGCTAATTGACGTTGTCTGGATAGAGATGGGATAATAAAAAGTTAGTCTCGCCGATCCATTAATTGTTTTGGTCTTACATAATTGATTTATTCTTTAATCACAATAACAACCAATAATAATGATTTTCCCTTCTCCTAGTATTTAAATCCTAATTTTTAAATATCCTCCCAGATATGAATAAAATCTTTATTATTTTGCACAAAAGCAAGCTCTGGTAATAGTGAATGTGTGTGTGTGTGTATATATATATATATATATATATATATATATATATATATATAATAATAATAATAATAATAATATATTTTTGAAGGCGTAATAATGCACATTTATGTTTAAAAATGTTTTTTTTCCTTTTATTAGTCCTAAATATTTTCAAGCTAATGCTCATCATCAGAGGATTGAAAGATTTTTTCATAATTTTCATCTGTATTTGATAAATTCAACTGATGTTGGTCCGTTGAATGCCTGATCGTAACTGCGAAAGTTTTTTTTTTTTTTTTTTTTTTTCCGGCGAAGATGTAGTTACGCTCGGTAAACTCCGTAAAAATCGCGGGATGTTTTGAAAATGATTTCATATATAAATTTTTTTTCTTTTTTTATAATACTATAAAATAATGAGGCCCTGCTCAGGGACACTGAAATAAAGATTTTTTATATCATCATTTTTATAGTGAGTTCGAAGCATTAATTAAAATGTAATAATATATTTTTGAAGGCGTAATAATGCACATTTATGTTTAAAAAACATATTTATTTCTTTTTTTTTTTTCCCCTTTTATGAGTCCTAAATATTTTCAAGCTAATGCTCATCATCAGAGGATTGAAAGATTTTTTCATAATTTTCATCTGTATTTGATAAATTCAACTGATGTTGGTCCGGAAAAAAAAACAAAAAAAAACTTTCGCAGTTACGATCAGGCATTCAACGGACCAACATCAGTTGAATTTATCAAATACAGATGAAAATTATGAAAAAATCTTTCAATCCTCTGATGATGAGCATTAGCTTGAAAATATTAGGACTCATAAAAGGGAAAAAAAAAAAAAAAAAAAGAAATAAATATGTTTTTTAAACATAAATGTGCATTATTACGCCTTCAAAAATATATTATTACATTTTAATTAATGCTTCGAACTCACTATAAAAATGATGATATAAAAAATCTTTATATATATATATATATATATATATATAAGATAAAGATCTTTATCTTTATTATTTGCTCTACTTAGGTATTGAGCACTTATTAGCTTTAGTCTCCTGGCGGGTTTGTATGAATATATATATTTTATATATATATATATATATATATATATATATATGCATATAAATTGTTTTTTCTTTTGGCCAAAATATTGTACTAATAGATTATTTTTTGTTGGTACGATTATCTTGGTCTTTTCTTTTTTATAAAAAAATGTTTTCTTCCCGGTTGATGTTTGGTAGTATATTTTTAAAATCAAACTTTTTGCTGGTTTTTTTCTCACCGCAAGGATTTACCAACAAGTTTGGCATATTATATATATTATATATATATATATATATTATATATACTTTTATTTTTGTAGTTTCTTCCGGACATACATACGTACACACAACTGTTCTGTATATATGCATATATAACCATTTACTTATTTAATGCCATTTCTTTTTTTCTCTTCATTTTTGTACTCTTTTCTCATTTCATTCACTTTATATATATTTACCAACCCCTCCGCACGAGCAGGACGTGACATAAGGTCAATTTCTTAAGTGGAATTGAACAGGTCAGAATTCAGTATTTTCCTTCTCCTAGACCGGTTACCTAACCAAGGTTAAAGAGCCCAGTCTGTACTACTATTTATCCATAGCTGGAGGGAGAGTAGGATTCATAACTTTCCCAAGATTATTAGCGCTAAGTTAAATGTAATTACCACATCCATGATTTGAACTCGGGGCGACGAGTCCATTTCCCAGGACTTTAACCATTACACCACACGCTTTATAGATTTGTCTCTATTTCTTTTTAATCGCATCATTTGTTTTTGTTTTTTCATTGTTTCTTTATGCTATGTTATCTCCTCACGTTACCCACATTCCACACTCAGGGGAAATGTAGAGTGGTTTGAGGAAAACGTTGGGGGTCACTTCGATTGAATCAAGTGATGAGAAAGATTGTGTTTAGAGTTTTAGTAGATGGATTTCTGGAGTGCTTACAGAACTGACCCATTTTAAAGGTTTTAAATTTAGTTAGAAAGAAAGTATTAAAAAGAGGCGACGGGAAAGAAAAAAGAGAGAAAGAAAGACTTAAATAGTCTGGGTATGAAAGAATTAGAAAGAAAGCAAGTAAGAAAGAGTAAAAAATGCGGGATATGAAAGAAAGAAAGAAAGAAAAACAAGGGATATGAAAGAAAGAAAAAATGAAGAAAAAAAGTTAAAAAGGCAGGGCGTGAAAGAAAGAAATAAATAAAACACGGGACGTGAAAGAAGAAAGAAACTGAATTTTTGATAAAGAAAGAGAAAGAAAGAGTAAAAAACATGGGGTGTGAAAGAAAGAAAGTTGAAAGCACGGGATATGAAATAAATAATAAATAAATAATAAAGAATGAAAGAAAGAGTTTAAAAGACAGGGTGTAAAAGAAAGAAAGAATTGAAACACAGGACGTGAAAGAAAAAAAAAAGAAAAATTTTAAACAGACTCAATTTGAAAGAAAGAGAAAGAAAGAAAGAGTAAAAAATACGGGAATGTGAAAGAAAGTTGAAAACACGGGATATGAAAGAAATAAAGAATGAAAGAAAGAGTTAAAAAGAGAGGGTGTGAAAGAAAAGAATCAAAAACACGGGACGTGAAAGAAAAGAGAGGAAAAAAGAAAGACTTAAACAGTCTGGGTATGAAAGAATTAAAAAGAAAGAAAAAAAGAAAAAATTTTAAAAGAAAGACTTATAAAGACGGAATATAGGAGATGAAAATGTTTCTTGTCTCTATGAAGGTGGTTGTTTGGAAACTGAAATAAACTCCCTGAATTATTAAGACATTAATTTGGATGATTTTAAAGTTAGTTAAAATGCCTCTCTTCGAGGCTTCGATGGAGACTTTTAGAAGGATTTTCCTCCTTTCTAAGAGACACGGTTTGAAAACTCATGGAGATGGCCGGCCTGAATTATTAGAACATCAATTAGGAGGATTTTTAAGTTAGTTTGATGCCTCTCTTAGGGTCTTTGATGGAGATTTTTAGAAGGACTTTCCTTTTCTCTAAGAGACACGGTTTAAAAATTCATGGATATGCCCAGGCTGAATTATTAAGACATTAATTCGGATGATTTTAATGTTTATAAGAATGCCTCTCTTCGAAGCTTCGATGGAGACTTTTAGTAGGATTTTCATCCTTTCTAAGAGACACGGTTTGAAAACTCATGGAGATGGCCGGCCTGAATTGTTAAAACATTTTTTTTTTAAATAGACCAATCTGCAAATGCGTATTTGTCCTCTTCGTTACCTGGGATCAAGTGACACGTTTCCGAGTCTGCACGTGACGTTTATTTATTTATGTTTATATTTCCCTCTCTTGCTCTTTTTTCTTTATAGTAGTCTTTCTTTCTTTCTTTCTTTCTTTCTTTCTTTCTTTCTTTTCTATTAATACTTTTTTGTCTTTCTTTTCATCTTTCTCATTTCTCCTTTTCTTCATTTTTCTTTCATTATTCATTTTTTTCATTCTTTCTTTTATTTTATTTTTTCTTCCTGTCTTTCTTCCTTCGTTTTTTCTTAATTCTGCTTTGTCTTCTGTTTCATGTTTCTGATATCTCCTTTTGGCTCCTTTTGTATTCCTTATTTCTTTCATTTCTTTTTTTCATTATTCATTTTTTCTTTCTTTCTCTCATTTTTCTCTCTTTTTTTCTTCCTTTCTTTCTTTCTTTCTTTCTGTTTATACTTTTCATCTTTCTCTTAATCTTTCTCATTCCTCTCTTTGGTTCTTTTCGTTTGAATTCCTTATTTCTTTCTTTTATTTTTCTTTTCATTATTCTTTTTTCTTTCTCCCTCCCTCCAATTTTCTTTTTACTTTCATTCTTTTTTTTCTTTTTCTTTTTTCTGTTCATACTTTATGACTTCATTTTCATCTTATTTCTCCCTTTGGTTATTTTTTATTGGATTCCTTTTTCTTTCTTTTTTTTTTTCATTTTCATTATTTCTCTCATTTTCTTTTTTCTTTCTTTCTTTTATTTAATTCTTCTGATTTGTTTTTTTTTTTTCATTTTCTCATTTCTCTTTATGGTTCCTTTTCTTTGAATTCTTTATTTTCTTTCATTTTTATTTTTCTCCCTTTCTTTAATTTTTCTTTCGTTTCTGTATTTCTAATCATTTCCTTATTTTAATTTCAATTTTATTTATAATCTTAATACTTCTATTTTATTTATGTGTTTCTTACTTTTTTCGTATTTCTCTTTCTTTTTTTCTTCCTTTCATTCTTCCCTTTTCTGTTTTTAATTTATATTTTATTTCTTGATTTTGTTTATACTTTCTTTCTTTTATCTTTTCTTTTTTCTTGTTACTTTTTACATGTTTTTCTTCCTTCATTTCTTTCTTTCTTTTTACTATTTCTTTTAATCTTTGTCTTTCTTTCTTTAATTTTTCTTTTCTTGTATTTTCCTTCCGTTTCTTTTTTCTCTTTCTTTCTTTCCTTTAAATTATTTTTCTTTTTCTTTTTTCTTTTTTTTTTCTATCTTTCCTTCTTTTTTTCCTCTTTTTTCTTTTTCTTTTTCTTTTTTCTATCTTTTCCTTTCTTTTTTTCTCTTTTTCTTTTTCTTTTTCTTTTTTCTATCTTTCCTTTCTTTTTTCTCTTTTTTCTTTTTCCTTTTCTTTTTTCTATCTTTCCTTTCCTTTTTTCTTTTTTTCTTTCATTTCGTTTTTTTAATTCTTTCTACCAGTCTTTCTTTCTTTCTTCGTTTCTCAATTTCTTATTTCTGTTTTTAATTTCTCCTTCATTTTCCATTCCTTTTCTGTATTTCTATAGATTTTATTATTCAATTTGTTCTTTATTTTATACTGCCTACTTATTTATGTTTCTTTCTTTCCTTCTCTCTTTCCCTCCTTCTTTCTTTCTTTTTCTCTTTCTTTCTTTCAACAATCTGTAATTCTTTTGTTTTATGAAACCTTTTTTGATCGAATAATAAAGGCATAAAACGTTAATGAAAGGAAACAAGAGAAATTTGTATAAGACAAAAAGAGAAGAAAAGCCCCACTAAAAACAAAAGGGATCATGACTAATTCTAAGAAATATGTGAAGTTGACAATAAAAAAATCCTTACGAATAGATTGGAACGATTGAATAGGGTTGAATAGATAGACAGAAAGAGTGAATGGTTGGTTGGTTGGGGTTTACGTCATGTCAACCCATTGGGTCATTTTATGCCGAAAACAAAATGGGTTAAATCGAACTTAACGGACCTAAATTCCACCATCGAATGTCACCCCACCACAAGAAAAAAATAACAAAAATCAGGGAATTAACCGAATTTGATGAATAAAAGATATAATGCACCAGTTATTTTATTAAAAACCTTTTATTTTTTCAGGTCAGTTAACTTTGAATTCCATATCTTTGAGGCGTAACACAGATTCTCAAAGATACGTGGTTCAAAGTTAACTGACCTGCAAAAATGTAAAAGTATTTTGATGAAAATATACGTTATCGATTTTATTGTTTTTTCTCATGGATTCTAATGCCTTGAATTTACTGATGGTGAAAAACTGGTGAATTAGGAGTTTTAGGTGATTTTCGAGGCTCGATAAACCCCCCTGAGAGAGGGCAAAAATGGCAAATTGGGTGTGCAAATAAAGTGCCAAACTAATATGATTTTCTGATAGAGTTCGATGAGGAGTATCACATAGTAAAAGATGGATGATGGCGCTTGAGTATTAAGGGAGATATGGGGCTTCAAAGTTTGCCCCAAATGCCATTTTTCAGCCATTATAAGACTACGTACCATATATCATTTATTCATTAATATATCAACACTGAAAATGTCATTAAATTCAGTTAATTCGCTGATTTTTTTTGGTATTTTTTTTTTTTGGCGGGGTAACATGCAATGGTGGAATTTCTGTCCGTTAATTTTGATTTAACTCCTTTTCTTTTATTCATTCTTGATGCGAACTCTTTTTTTAAAAACTAAAATTTTTAAACACATTTCAGAATTCATTCTGTTCTATCTAACCCATAGATGGTACCCTAAGAGGTACTACCACTCCAGGTAGTCTGAGTCCTCCTGCTCAATTATAATGAAGTAACCATCAGTTTTTGTATTTTGCTTGTGAGTGGTTGGCTGGTGTGATTTTATGGCATGTCAACTCTCGTTGGGTCATTTTATGCCGAAGTCCGTTTTGTTTTTATTCATTCTTGACTGGTACTCATCATTTTTTGAAAGTGTTCTATTTCAACCCATGGATGAGACCCCTTCTTCTTCTTCTTCTTCTCTTGTTTTTAATCTTTCTTCTTCCTTCTTCTTGTTTTATCTTTCTTCTTCTTCTTCTTGTTTTATCTTCTTCTTCTTCTTCTTCTTCTTCTTGTTTTATCTTCTTAATCGGTAATTATGAACTTTTGTTTAGTAAATTAGGGTGTCCCAGAAAAAAACAGAACCCATAAATGTTGTAATGAAACTGTTAATTTTTACTAGTGGGGTTTCGGGTTAGCGTGAGGGTTAGGGTTCTGTTTTTTCTTGGTCACCCTGTACAGGGTGACCTAGAAAAAACAGAACCCACATTATTTATTTATTTTCCCATTAAACTAACCCTAAACCCTAACCCTACCCCCTAGTTAAAATTAACAGTTTTATTACAGAATTTGTGGGTTTTTTCTGGGACACCCTAATTTACTAAACAAATGTTAATAATTACCTATATACTACCAATCCAGGTCAGAGTGTACCAGAGAGAAATTGTGACAAACGGGTACTCCAAACTCTTCAGAGTTTCAGAATTAGAACTTCACCGTTAGAGATGCACTCGGGACGGAAGAATAGAAGATGAGGGAAGAAGTGAAAGAGAAAGAGAACAAAACTAATCCATTCTTGATGGGTACTTATTTTTTAAACTCAAATTTTTTAAACACATTTTTAGAATTCATTTTGTTCTACTTAACGCATAGATGGAACCCTAAAAGTACTACCACCCCGAATAATCTGAGTCCATCTGCTCAATTAAAATGTAATAACCGTCAGTTTTTGTAATATGCTTGGGTATGGTATGTATCGATATTGGTCGGTTGCTTGTATGCTATGGCATGTCAACTCTTGTTGGGTTATCTTATGCCGAAAACATTGTGTCTTGATGCTACTCAATCTTTTAACTCAAATTGTTAAACATATTTCAACAGGTACTACCAATTTGAAAGAAAGCAAAACCTAAGAAAGTTTTAAATAGTTTATAAGGAAGAAAGAAATAAAGAGGGAGAAGAAAGAAAGAAGTGTGACAAAGAGAAAGAAGGAAAGGCAGAAGAAAAAGAATGAATAAATGGTAAAATGCATCAAATAAAAAGAAAAAGAAAACCCCAGAAAGAACAAAGAAGGAAAGAAAGAAAGAAACGTAAAAAACAGAAACAATGAAACACGGAACCAAAAGAATGATAAAATGCATCAAATAAAAATAATAGAATGAAGAAGGAAAGAAAGAAAGAAGGAAACGTAACAAACAAAAAGAATTAAACACGAAAAATACACAATAAATGATAACATGCATCAAAGATAAAGAAAAGAAAAACCCCAGAAAGAATGAAGAAAAAAAGAAAGAAAAACGAAAGAAAAGCAAACAAAGAAGCCGAATGAAAGAGTAGAGAGAAAGAGAGCGAAACCTAAGAAAGTGTTAAATAGTTTATGAGAAAGAAAGAAACAAACAAACACACAGAGGGAGAAGTAAGAAATAAAGAAGAAAGAAACGTGACAAAGAGAAAGAACGAATGACTGAACAAAAAGAACCCAACGAATAATAAAATACATCAAATAAAAAAAAATACGATGTAAATGGTAAGATTTGAAAAATGAAACATTTTTGGAGTTGGCCCCTTCTTTCTGCGTCATTTGCCCTTTTTTTCTGGGTTCTGTTGTTTATTGTAGGAAGAGTCACGATTAAACCTTTTACAGAAAAGGAATAATAAAACGATTGGGGCCAGGCAGGAAAAACGATCGTCAGTAAATCGTGTTGCGCCCTGGCCGAAGTGAAAAGGTGCGTAAACAGATGGTAACAATGAAGAGGGGGTAGGGAATGGGTGATTGCAGAAGAAGAATAATAGTAATAATAAATAAGAATGGAAGAAAAAGAAGAAGAATGAAAGAAGAAGAAGAAGAAGAGAAGAAAAAAATAAGGGGAGACAACGAAAATGATGGTAACAATGAAGAAGGGGTTGGGAATGGGTGATTGCAGAATAATAATAATAGTAATAATAAGAAGAAGAAGGAAGAAGAAGAAGAAAAGAGGAAGAAGAGAAAGAAGAAGAAAGAAGAAGAAGAAGAAGAAGAAGAAGAAGAAGAAAAATAAGGGAGACAACGAAAAGATGATGGTAATAATGAAGAGGGGAGGGAAAGGGTGATTGCAGAATAATAATAATAGTAATAAGAAGAAGAATGGAAGAAAAAAGAAGTGTGGAAGAAGAAGAAGAAGAAGAAGAAGAAGAAGAATAAGGGAGACGACGAAAAAGAAAATGGTAATAATGAAGAGGGAAAGGGTGAGTGCATAAATAATAATAATAGTAATAATAAGAAGAATGGAAGAAGAAGAAGAAGAAGAAGTATGGAAGAAGAAGAAGAAGAATGAAAGAAAAGAAGAAGAAAGAAGAAGAAGAAAAATAAGCGGAGACAACGAAAAGAAGATGGTAATAATGAAGAGGGGGAGGGAAACGGTGATTGCAGAATAATAATAATAGTAATAAGAAGAATGGAAGAAGAAGAAGAAGAAGAAGAAGAAGAAGAAGGGGAGACGACGAAAAAGAAGATGGTAACAATGAAGAGGGTGAGGGAAAAGGTGATTGTTGAGGAAGAAAGTAAGGGAGGCAACTAAAAAGAAGTTGGTGTGGCAAAAGGGTTGCCCTTCAATTCTTCTCCTTTTCCTCTTTTTTCATCTCATCTTTCCTTCTTAATTCTGCTTTTCTTTTTTTTACCCTCTGTCTTTCATTCACCTTTTCCTTCAATTTCTTCTCTTTTTCCTTCTTTTTCATCTTATCTTTCCTTCTTACTCCTGTTTTTCTTTTTTTTTTACCTCTTTCTTTTCATTCACCTTTTTCCCTTCAATTTCTTCTCCTTTTCCTTCTTTTTCATCCATCTTTCCTCTTCTAATTCGCTTTTTCTTTTTTTTACCTCTGTCTTGTTCATTCACCTTTTCCCCTTCAATTTCTTCTCTTTTTCCTTTTTTTCATCTTATCTTTCCTTCTTACTCCTGTTTTCTTTTTTTTACTCTTTCTTTTCATCACCTTTTTCCCTTCAATTTCTTCTCCTTTTTCCTTCTTTTTCATCCTCATCTTTCCTTCTTAATTCTGCTTTTCTTTTTTTTACCTCTGTCTTTTCATCACCTTTTTCCCGTTCAATTTCTTCTCTTTTTCCTTCTCTTTTCATTTTATCTTTCCTTCTTACTCCTGTTTTTACTACTCTTCTTTTTCATTCACCTTTTTCCCTTCAATTTCTTCTCTCTTTCTTCTTAATTACCTTGTCTTTTTCTTTCTCACGCCCGTCTGTTCTTCTTTTGTGTCTTCTTCTCATCACATTTTTCCTTCTTTTTCTTCTCTTCTTATTTACCTTGTATTTCCTTCTTACTCCTGTTTTTCTTTCTTATCGTCTTTCTTCCCATTCACCTTCTTCTTGTCCTCTTCATTTTTCATTTACCCTCGTATTTCCTTCTTACTTTACACCTTTCGTTCTTTCTTTTTATTCACCTATTTTCCTCTATTTCTTCTCTTCTTTCTTATTTACCTAATATTTCCTTCTTCTCCTCTTTTTTCTATCTTTTCTGTTTTCTTTTCATTCACCTTCTATTTATTCTCCTCTTTCTTTCTTTATTTACATGAAATCTTTTCTCCTTGTGTTATCTTCTACCCTCTTTCTTTCATTTCATTCACCTGTCTTTTCTTCCTTCACCTTCTCCTTTTTCTTTCTTAATTTCCTTATCTTTCCTTCTCCCTTTTCGTCTTTTTTTCACCACTTCTCATTCACCTTCTTTTCCACACTCTTTTTCTTTCTATTTTTCAGTTTTATGTCTTATTTATTCACCTCATTTTCATTTTCCTTCCCAACCTCACATTTCCTCCCTCTTATGTTTTCTTTTACTTCTCAATTGATGTACTGTTTCTTTCGTCACTTCTTTTCCTCTTTCTTCTCTTCTCTTCTACTTTTTTCTTCTTCTCTTTTCCCCCATTCCTTCTTTTTCTTCTCTTTTTTCACCCTATTTCTTCTTTTCTTCATTTTCCCCTATTTCTTATTATTCTTCTTACACTGATATCTCTTCTAATTCTTCTTCTTCTTCTTCTTCATCTTACTTTTTTCTTCTCTTTTCCCCAATTCCTTTCTTTCTTTATTCGTCTTCTTTTTCACCCTATTTCTTCATCTTCGTTTCCCCTATTTCTTCTTCTTCTTCTTCCCTCTTCTTCTTCTTCTTCTTCTTCATTTTCCCAAATTTCTTCTTGTATTTCCTATTTCTTCTTTTTCTTTCTTCTCTTTACACTATATCTTCTTCTTCTTCTCTTTTCCCCCAATTCCTTCTTTTTCTTCTTTATTTCTTCTTCTTTTTCATCCTATTTCTTCTTCTTTTTCACCCCCTATTTCTTCTTCTTCTTCATTTCCCCTATTTCTTTTCACCCATTTTCTTCTTTTTCTTCTTCTCACTATATCCTTCTCTTCTTCTTACTTCCCCTATTTCTTCTTCTTGCACTTATACCTTCATATCTTATTATTCGCATCACGTTCCTTATTTTACTCTACTTGTCTTAATTTTTCCTATTGACTCATATATCAGATCCCATAATAACAGGTACATTTAAAACTTCTTCTTCATTCACCCTTTTTCCTTCTACAGTTCAAGTTTTCATATAAACTTATTTACACCTTTTATCACCGTCTTTTANGATGGAACAGCATAGTAATAATATATATTTACTTTATTGTTAGTTATTTTATTTTCGTAGTTTCATTCCGGACATACATACATACATACATACGCCACCAACTTCGTTTATATACGTACCCACCCTAAGTCTTTCAATTACCCCGACCGCACCACTTCGAACTTACAAGTATCGTATGGGGACCTTCCCTCCCCAACTTTCTTTTACCCCTGCCTCCATATCAGCCTCACACCTTAAGACGCTTCCACCTCCCCATTTTCTCCCGCCCTCTATCCACCTTTTCAATATATATATATATACATAGCAGTTTTGATTCAAAAAAAATTCTGATAAAGACCGTTAATACACGGTGGCGAAATATTAATTGAATGATGTTTCATCCGCATTTATTGCTCATCTTTTAATTACATAGAAGACTACTGTAATCGAACATCGATAGTCTACCATATCCTGAGTGTTTTGGTAGTATGGATTTCCGAAGGGTGTTGGGGCGAGGGCAAGTCTTGTGCAATTTGTATTTCTCGGTAATCCCTGAATGTAATGGATTACCGTTGTTCGTTGTCAGTTCTTTTATGTAATTGATCCCTAGTTAGATCCAAGGTTGGCATGTGGCGGGGAGTGGGGAGTGAAATCGCGGGGGGGGAGAAGGGGGGTGGTTTGTGGTTAGAGTAAGGCAAAAAGTAGGAATGAAATAGACCGAATGAAAGATGAGGAAGGGAAAGAGATAGATAGATAGAGAGAGACAGACCAGAGAGATACAGAGAGATATAATATAGAGAAGAGAGAGAAGAGAGAGAGAGAGAGAGAGAAACAGAGTGAGAGAGAGGGGAGTTGAGAGGTGATGAGGTAAAGAAAAATGTGATTGAGACTGAAAGGAAACAGAGAAGAGAGAGAGAGAGACAGAGAGAGAGAGAGAGAGAGAGAGAGAGAGAAGAGAGAGAACAGGAAGGAAATAGACCGAATGAAAGACGAGGAAGGGAAAAAGAGATACATAGAGAGAGACAGGCAGGACAGAGAGAGAGAGAGAGAGAGAGAGAGAGAGAGAGAGAGAGAGAGAGAGAGAATGTGAGATACGCACAGTGAGAGACAGAGACAGAGAGAGACAGAAACAGACAGACAGATAGATGAGATAAGGAAAATATGATGGAGATTGAAATGATATACATAAATAATATATATTATGTATGTATGCATATATATATATATATATATATATATATATATATATATAGAGAGAGAGAGAGAGAGAGAGGAGAGAGAGAGAAAACCTTACATCTCTCCCCTTTTTTTTCACTCACTGGTGTTCTTTAAATCATTTTACTCCCGTCATGGACCATGTATTCCTGCTAGTAAATAGGGTACGAGGATAGAGTGAGACAGACAGACAGACAGACAGACAGACAGACAGAGAGAAGGGTATAGAGACACATAATAGTGACTGAGGAGAGATGGTGAGCTGAGAGATACAACACGAGCGAGGATATATATATATATATATATATATATATATATATATATATATATATATGTGTGTGTGTGTGTGTGTGTGGTTGGTGTGTGTGTGTGTGTGTGCGTGTGTGTGTGTGTAAATAGAGAGAAAGAGAGTGAGTTGTGAATGGCAGAATGAATGAATTAGATATAGTTGAACAGATTGAAATAGAGAGGAATAGACTGAAATAGATTGAAAAATGTGGTAGAAAAAAATTAGCAGATGTTTTTTCTAAATTGCAAAATTTATTGAAATCACATTTCGTAAACGGATTTTGAATACATACAGCCACTTATCACGCTTTATATATACATAATACTCATTGGTTACGGCCAAAATTTCAGTACGAAAACACCTGCCGCTTTCGTTAAATATTTCTAAAAAAAATAGAATTGTAAATTATCACTTATTTAATTATTTCTATAAGAACAGCGACTAGAATTACATATTTTTTCCATCAATATCTTAATTATAACAATGAAACTAAATCTGTTAAAAAAGAGAGAAAAAAAACATGTAAAATGCGGCATTTTGATAGATATGTATTCTAATTTATAAAAAAGTCCAGTTTTAAATCCTGTAAAAGAAGTCATTTTTACGCTGTCTTCAAATCCTCCCCTTCATCATACAGCTACAATTACGGTAAGTTTCATTCATTTTTTCCATGTTTTGTTTAATCTTAATACAATGGGATTTCAAAAATAGGTTAAATTTTATCTAATATATATCTATTTATAATGGAGATTGTGTGTTTTTCTGTCTGTAACCGAAACTATATTACTATACAAATCACAATTCCTTTTGTTATTTACATCACATTCTCCATGATTTTATTTTATTTAAACCTCGATTATGAATAAAATTGTATTACATCATTGAGACTGTTGACCATATCTACATACTAATAACATGCAATTGTATTTAAATATACAACAAAAGAGCGGTTTACAGTATGAATGGGAAGGCTAATTTGAATATTGATTTAAAAAATTTGATTTTAATAAATATATGCTTAGTATTATTGATTTCAAATTGTTTGGGGTTTTTTTCTTATTGAATATGAGCAACAATCTCGGGGATAAATCTTGAAAGAAATCCATTAACAAGAAGAAATAACTGTAATTTTATTCTTTACTTCCTATTTTAACTAAATAGTTAAATTTGGAAAATTTACCAATGAAATACAGGTGTAATGGAAAATGATGGAAGAGTTAGTTTCAAAGTTGTTCTATTTTTCGATTATACTCCTTCTGTTCCAAATCTTTTTATCTGCATTCTTATTCATTTTCATTAGCCTTTCTAATTTAATATGATATTTTATTATATTAAAACTGAAATACTTGCACCCGGAGGGTGCATATATTTGCTAGTATATATATATATATATATATATATATATATATATATATATATATATATATATGAAGAAAGGAAGTGAATCGACGGTATGTAGTATATTAAGATAAATGAAAAAAAACACAGGTTTAAATGGGTTAAGTGGTGAGTTTATTGGCCGACGCTGCAGTGTTTCGATCTATTAATTAGATCATCTTCAGGGCATAAGATAAGAAATTATTTATCACAGAATGACGAGAAAAGCGAGTGGTAGTCCTTGTCATTCAGTCTGTTTAAAAAATTTTTGTGGTTTGAAAAGGAAACGATTTTGAAATATGACATCAAATATTCTATTTCATGGCGTAAGTATGGGACGCTGTAAGTGTGTGTATCGAAAGAAAACATTTGCATTTTTTAGGTATGTGGTTGTGTGTGTGTGTGTATAATTTTTTCTGTTGCGATAAACGACAGCGGAAGTAAACCTCAAGGTTGTGTGTGTGTGTGTGTGTGTGTGTATTGGTAAGAGGTAGGGGAGAGATGTCATTGGGTCTCAAAAGAAATTTTTATGTTTTATATTAAGAGAAGAGAAGAGAAGATACTTCTCATATAATATATATAATATATATATTATATATATATATATATATAGAGAAGTAAACAAAACAGACGATGTGTTTTGATATGGCTAGTTTTAGCGACAATTTGAAAAATTAGGTACGACTTCAATTAAGCACATATTCTCAAAAAAAAATGTCGGCTAAAAAAAAGCCATATCAAAAGACATCGTCTGTTTACTTCTCATACTGTCGTGTAGTAAAAGTCACTATAAAGTGGAATATAACCTACTTCTAAACAAAACGAAAAATCTGGGAAAGGCCTGCTGGCATAATGATTAGAGTCTCTGCCTGTCAGCTTTGACAGAGTTCGAATCACACAAAAGCGGTCTTCCTGTCTATAGCTCTGCTGATGAGGCCTAATAGCTGACATACAGAGATTGATTTTTCTCGATTTGTTTAGCCTTACTTTTGAATAGGTATTCCCGCGTAATTCATTAATTATCAATTAATTAATTTTCAAAATTTAGGTATGACTTCAATTAAGCACATATTCTCCATATATATATAATATATATATATATATATATATATATATTATATATATATATATATTATATATGTTATTAAGCTAACTGTTAATATATAAAAATAACACATTTAACAAAAACAAATTTAACATAACCTCTATGAAGTTTATTCATTCCTGTGTTAATGAGAAACATGACCTTGAGAAGACCTTGCGTTTTCTTCAATGTTTGGTCTCATGTTTGAGAGACAAACTCTCATTTCCTCATCAATGCATTGAAGAGTTCCTCTCTTTTTACACTTAATTGATGCGAGCGTTGAAAATCTGAGTTCACATAAATATGAGGTGGAAAATTGCAATTAAATAATTTTTCTCAATCAAATTGTCTAAAACTCCTGTTTTATTCAGTTGCAAGAAATGTAACTTATAACTATAATAATAATGTCGCAACGAAACAAGCAGAGTGTTCGTAAAGAAATGGTTATAATATAGTAACTTAGTATACATTTGCTTTTCATATCTGGATAGATTTTTCAGGAAATCTACGGAGCGCACATGAACAGGCTCTGAGGACACCAGTGCACCCAGGTGCACTTTTTGAGAACCTCTGCTCTAGTCTATGTGCATGTCATTAATTTTTTAATCCTTTGGTCAATCTGTCTGAATTCTTCTTTTGTCCATTTCAGGAATGGCCCAGAGTATCTTTATAATGGGGATGGTCCAGGTATTTTATTCTTTTGATGATATTTCTGCTGCCTGAGCTTGGTGTCTATGAGTTTTCATATAATTGTTTTTTCTTTCAAGTTCTGGGGATTTTTTGTTTTTGTTGTTTTTCTGTTTGTCGATATTTGCAATGGCATGAATCGACTAAAGAAAGGTTTATGACATGGCCCCACTTACCTGGATTATAGAATATTTTAAAAAAATTAATATGAAGGTCGTACCAACTGTGATTGGTGCTCTTGAAGCAGTCCCCAGTGGTTTGAAAAAGAGACTGAATGAGTTGGAAATCAAAGAAAGAATGGAGACTATCCAAACAACAGCATTGTTAAAACAGCTAGAATACACAGAAGAGTCCTGGAGACCTGAGGAGACTTCTTGTTACTTAGCCTCTAGTCAACCACCAGCTAACAATCTGAAATAATAATAATAATAATAATAATAATAATTAATAATAATAATAATAATAATGGAGATTCGCTTCTGGTTTTAGTCTGTAACAAAAATTACGTCACTGCGTACGTCACATTACCCAAAATCGTCATAACATAGAATAAATACACTCAAAATTTGAACATGCAACATTAGACAGTCCTCATTGTTTTTTAAAACAAGTTTTAATTAATACATGACTGGTATTATACATATATAAGTTGTTTTATTTTAATACATATTTAAAGTTTAATTTCAAATTGTTTTATTTTTAATCCTGTAATGAATTTTGATGATTTTACTTACTTAGGGTACAAACTTGCTGACATTGAATTTTTACTCCCACCCTCAGGCAATATGTTTTCAAAAATCTATTTTACATCGCACGGAGGGAGTTTTTTATTTTGTACTAGTAATAATAATAATAATAATACCGTATAAAAACACAACAACACATCAAATGGATAAGTTGATATATATATATATATATATTATTATTATATTTTGCTTGAAGGCAATTATAATGCATGTATCGTATAAAATTCGATAATTATAGAAAATAATCTTGACAAGAGAATCCCGCAAAGGATGGCTCGCTATACAGAACACCGTACAGACTGTTTCGACTTTATTAAGTCTCTCAGAGTATAAAAATAACAAAACGACTCCCCTCCGACAGGAATCGAAACCGGACTTCACAGGTATAGTCAGAGACCATATTCCGTTCGGCCGCCGGTACATAGCGAACAATCCTGCGAAATTACCCTTGTCAATGAAACTACTACATGCCTCTACCATAGTAGGTAAGTGGACGTTTATTGTGTAGTAAACAAACCTCGGCCGTAAGCTCTTCGGCGAAGTGAATAAGATTTTTGGATGTTTGTTTGTTTATAGAAGCATTATATACATAATTACACTCACATCAGCACTAAAGAAAGTAGCAAACTGGAAAACACCATGCTACGATGTTAAACATGGATTCTTGTTCAAAGAATTCACTTTCATCCACGATAGAATTGGCCCAACAACTGAACAAATTGCCTACAGGAACCAAAAATAACGAATGGATGACAAGGGAATAACTACCTAATTCCAGAAAAGACCCAAAAAGGAATTATAGACAATTATAAGACCAAAACTTGTCTACCCATGATGTGGAAATTACTGACTGCGGTAATAAAACAAGAAAATATTAGTTCTCTTTCTTATTGATCAACACCAGGTCTGTCTCCTGGCGGGGATTAGGGATCTGTCTGTACATCAAAGTCCAGAGAATTTTGTGCGTCTCATTCTCCAGGACGGATTTCCGGTTTGTGCATATACCCATTTTGATGAATGTGAAAATTGAATTTCTTGCTCAAATCCAGTGAATCACTTTTCCCCACAGAATCGGGTCCAGTCTTGTTCTCTCTTTGTGCTAGTTGCTGTATTCACTTATTAATTATATGTTGACTGTTTCGTCTCTATCTCCACACATTCGGCACTCGCTATTCTGCTGCGTCTTATCTATTTTTGTATTTATATAGTTTGTTCTAATGGCATTGTCTTGTGTTTGCGATTATTATTATTATTATTATTTGCTTCTTTTGAGTTTTCACATCAGCATTAGCTGATGGTCTTTCACTGGAGTCTGAGTGACAGCAAGTCTCCTCACGTCTCTAGGACTCTTCTGGGTATTCTGGAAGATTGTAGCAGTGTAGTGTTCTGAATGGTTTCAATCCTTTCCTCTGATTTCCAACCCTTTTCTAATCCTTTTTGGGACTGTTCCAAGTGCACCAAATACAATTGTATCACTTTCACTTTCAATATTCCATAACTTTTTCAGTTCTCTGTAAGGTCCAGATATTGTCCATTTTTTCATTTTCCTTAGCTTCACCCTGTGATCTGCTGGCACTGCAAAATCCACCAGTTGAACAAGTTTCTTTCTTTTTTGTTTATCAACACTAGGTCTGGTCTTCTTGCTGGGATATGGTGATCCGTTTTTATTTCAAAGTCCCAGAGAATTTTATGCGTTTCGTTCTCAACAAACAGATTCTGGTTTATGCATATACTGTTTGTTGTATGTTCAAAATTTAATTTTTGCATAATTCCCAGTGGATCACCTTCCCAACCAATCGTGTTTAGTTTTGTTTCTCGTTGTGCTAGTTTTGCTACATTCGCAGAGTATATGGTTTACAGTCTCATCTCTATTACCGCAAAGTCTACATTTACTATTTTTTTGGGTCTTATCAAATTTTCTTATTATATTATTATTATTATTATTATTATTATTTGTTGTTGTTCTTGTTGTCGTAGTAGTAGTAGTAGAGTAGTAGTAGTAGTATATATGTTGTTTGTTATCGTAAACTGCATCGTATCAAATTTCATTGAATGCCACAGAGTCTATCGATTTCAGCCATAAAGTTTAAAAAAAAAGGCAAAAAAGAACAAATACAATGAATTGTAAGATAAAGAAAACAAAACAAACAAAAAAACGCCAAGGAATCTGAGTGATAATTCAGCCCACCTCAATCCACCCTAACACCCCGACCCCCCAAAGAAGAAGTTACCACCAACACCCATCCCCCACCCCGACCCAAAGAAGAAGAAGTTATCTTTTCCGTGTTTTTGAGTCGTCATGTTTTATTCATTTCCTGGTTTTTCTTTCTTTTTTTTTTCTATTTTCCTTCTGTTCGTCTCTTGATTGTTTGATTCTCAGGTAACAAAATTCTCCAAGACAAATTATAGAGAAATGTAAATTTCTTCAAAGAAAAAAAAAAAAAAAAGAAGAAAAAAGTAAAAAAAAATACATTAAATCACCATGAAATTTTCTAATTTGAGATTTTGAAAAAAAAAAAAAAAAAAGCAAAAAAAAAATAAATAAATAAAAAATTCAAACAGTGTACAGCATAATTTACTTAACTGTTTGTCGAGCAATCACTGATTTACAAGGATATATTTCTGCCCTGTCATCATCCCTCTCCCTCCCTCCCTACACACTCTCCCCCCCCCCTCTTCTCTCTCTCTCTCTATATATATATATATATATTATATATATATATTATATATATAAAAGAATTTAAAAAGGATTATGTTTAAATTTTTTAACTTAATCGACACGTGTTTCAGATCTGTTATCTTTAATTGAATTATTATTTTGCAGAAATTCCGATATGATAGGTTTTGTGTGTTTTTGTAACTTACTTTTTATTAAAAAAACATAATCCTTTTTGCAACCTTCTTTTTTATAAAATATCTTTTTTCTTCCATTAACCCATAACAACACGGTCGAAGGGCCCTTCATTTTTTATCTTTTTGCCTCCCTCTTTTTTTTCCAATTTGTTTTTTGCTGATCCTTAATAGAGTATGTTACTTTCAAAATTATATATACATTTTAACTGTACAAAAACTATATATTATATATATATATATATATATATATATATATATATATATATATATATGGGAGAATAAGTGCAATTTCACCATAATTTTGAAAATTAATTAATTCTAAGGAATTAGCGTGATACCTATTAAATGTTGGCTAAAACAATCGAGAAAAATAAATCTTGTCTCGATTTGTTTAGCCATACATTTAATAGGTATTCCTGCCTAATTTATCTTAATTAATTTTCAAAATTAGGTTACGACTCCAATTAAGCACTTATTCTCCCAAATCGGAAAAAGCCATTCAAAACAAAGTGTTTACAATATATAATATTAAATATATATATATATTTATATTAAAGAAAATTCATTTTCCATATTTATCACATATATATATATATATATATATATTTTATATATATATATTGAACTCAAAGGACAATTCTTTGTCCGACGAGTTTATGTTTAATCCTTTATAATTTTCTGGCCATCTTTAATATCCTGGTGGAATTGGTGTATGAATCAACCAAAAACACGAGTACTTTCAGCACTACTAAGCGCCATCGTCAGGTGTGGAACTGGTGAGATTTTTCCATTGCTTCTTTTTAAACAGTAGCATAGGAATACGTAGGAGGCGGGGCTCACAAGTTCATAAGAATGTTATGGGGAATGGTGGGAGAAGAATTGGCAGAGAATTATAGGCATTTGAGAACATGTTGACTGGTTTCGAAGTTTATCCTGTTTAAGGTGTTTTTTTTTTCAAATGCCTAAAATTTCCCGCCAGTTCTTCTCCCACCATTCCCCATAACCTTCTAATAAACTTGTGAGCCCCCCTACTACTTATTTCTACTGCTACTGTTTGTTTAAAAAGAAGCAATGGAAACATCTCACCAATTGCGCACCTGACCATAGCACTTGGTAGTGCAGAAAGTACTCGTGTTAAAACCTTTGGTGGATTCATACACCAATTCCATACAGATATTAAATGGATGGCCATAAAATTAGAAAGGATTGAACAAAAACTCGTCAGACAAGAATTGTCCGTTGAGTTCAACAATATATATATATATATATATATATATATATATATATATATATATGTGAGTAAATATGGAAAATGAATTTTCTTATATAAAATATATATATATATATATATATATATATTGTAAACACGGTTTGTTTTGAATGGCTTTTTGCCGATAATTTTTGGGAGAATAAGTGCTTAATTGGAGTCGTACCTAATTTTGAAAATTAATTAATTAATAATGAATTAGGCAGGAATACCTATTAAATGTATGGCTAAACAAATCGAGACAGAGATTTATTTTTCTCGATTTGTTTAGCCATACATTTAATAGGTATTCACGCCTAATTCCTTATTAATTAATTAATTTTCAAAATTAGGTACGACTCCAATTAAGCACTTATTCTCCCATATATATATATATATATATATATATATATATATATATATATATATAATAAACAAGTTTTTGTACAGTTAAATGTATATATAATTTTGAAAAGTAACATACTCTATTAAGGATCAGCAATTAAACAAATTGGAAAAAAAGAGGGAGGCGAAAAACGATAAAAAATGAAGGGCCCTCTCGACCGGTGTTGTTATGGGTTCAATGGAAGAAAAATAGATATTTTATAAAAAAGAAGGTTTGCAAAAAGGATTATGTTTTTTTAATAAAAAAGTAAGTTACAAAAACACACAAAACCTATCAATATCGGAATATTCTGCCAAAATAATAATTCAATTCAAAGATAACAGATCTGAAACACGTGTCGCATATATAAGTTAATAAAATTTATTAAAAAAACATAATCCTTTTTGCAAACCTTCTTTTATATTATATATATATATATATATATATATATATATATAGAGAGAGAGAGAGAGAGAGGGGGGGGGAGAGTGGTAGGGAGGGAGGGAGAGGGATGATGACAGGCAGAAATATATCCTTGTAATCAGTGATTGCTCGACAAACAGTTAAGTAAATTATGCTGTACACTGTTTGAATTTTTTATTTATTTATTTTTTTTTGCTTTTTTTTTTTTTTTTTTCAAAATCTCAAATAGAAAATTTCATGGTGATTTATGTATTTTTTTATTTACTTTTTTCTTCTTTTTTTTTTTTTTCTTTGAAGAAATTTACATTTCTCTATAATTTGTCTTGGAGAATTTGGTTACCTGAGAATCAAACAATCAAGAGACGAACAGAAGGAAAAATAGAAAAAAAAAAAAGAAGAAAAACCAGGAAATGAATAAAACATGACGACTCAAAAACACGGAAAAGATAACTTCTTCTTCTTTGGGTCGGGGTGGGGATGGGGTGTTGGTGGATAACTTCTTCTTTGGGGGGTCGGGGTGTTAGGGTGGATTGAGGGTGGGGCTGAATTATCAACTCAGATTTCCTTGGCGTTTTTTTGTTTGTTTTGTTTTCTTTATCTTAACAATTCATTGTATTTGGTTCTTTTTTGCCTTTTTTTTAAACTTTATGGCTGAATCGATAGACTCTGTGGCATTCAATGAAATTTGATACGATGCAGTTTACGATAACAAACAACATATATACTACTACTACTACTACTACTACTACTACTACGACAACAAGAACAACAACAAATAATAATAATAATAATAATAATAATAATAATAGAAAATTGATAAGACCCAAAAAAATAGTAAATGTAGACTTTGCGGTAATAGAGATGAGACTGTAAACCATATACTCTGCGAATGTAGCAAACTAGCACAACGAGAATACAAAACTAAACACGATTGGGTTGGGAAGGTGATCCACTGGGAATTATGCAAAAAATTAAATTTTGAACATACAACAAAACAGTATATGCATAAACCAGAATCTGTTGTTGAGAACGAAACGCATAAAATTCTCTGGGACTTTGAAATAAAAACGGATCACCATATCCCAGCAAGAAGACCAGACCTAGTGTTGATAAACAAAAAAGAAAGAACTTGTCAACTGGTGGATTTTGCAGTGCCAGCAGATCACAGGGTGAAGCTAAAGGAAAATGAAAAAATGGACAAATATCTGGACCTTACCAGAGAACTGAAAAAGTTATGGAATATGAAAGTGAAAGTGATACCAATTGTATTTGGTGCACTTGGAACAGTCCCAAAAAGGATTAGAAAAGGGTTTGGAAATCAGAGGAAGGATTGAAACCATTCAGAACACTACACTGCTACAATCTTCCAGAATACCCAGAAGAGTCCTAGAGACGTGAGGAGACTTGCTGTCACTCAGACTCCAGTGAAAGACCATCAGCTAATGCTGATGTGAAAACTCAAAAGAAGCAAATAATAATAATAATAATAATCGCAACACAAGACAATGCCATTAGAACAAACTATATAAATACAAAAATAGATAAGACGCAGCAGAATAGCGAGTGCCGAATGTGTGGAGATAGAGACGAAACAGTCAAACATATAATTAATAAGTGAATACAGCAAACTAGCACAAAGAGAGAACAAGACTGGACCCGATTCTGTGGGAAAAGTGATTCACTGGGATTTGAGCAAGAAATTCAATTTTCACCATTCATCAAAATGGTATATGCACAAACCGGAATCCGTCCTGGAGAATGAGACGCACAAAATTCTCTGGGACTTTGATGTACAGACAGATCCCCTAATCCCCGCCAGGAGACCAGACCTGGTGTTGATCAATAAGAAAAAGAGAACTATATTTCTTGTTTTATTACCGCAGTCAGTATTTTCCACATCATGGGTAGACAAGTTATTGGTCTATAATTGTCTATAATTCCTTTTTGGGTCTTTCTGGATTAGGGTAGTTATTCCCTTGTCATCCATTCGGTTATATTTGGTTCCTGTAGGCATTTGTTCAGTTGTTGGGCCATTCTATCGTGGATGAAAGTGAATTCTTTGAACAAGAATCCATGTTTAACATCGTAGCATGGTGTTTTCCAGTTTGCTACTTTCTTTAGTGCTGATGTGAGTGTAATTATGTATATAATGCTTCTATAAACAAACAAACATCCAAAAATCTTATTCACTTCGCCGAAGAGCTTACGGCCGAGTTTGTTTACTACACAATAAACGTCCACTTACCTACTATGGTAGAGGCATGTAGTAGTTTCATTGACAAGGGTAATTTCGCAGGGATTGTTCGCTATGTACCGGCGGCCGAACGGATATGGTCTCTGACTATACCTGTGAAGTCCCGGTTTCGATTCCTGTCGGAGGGGAGTCGTTAGTATACATCGCTGAAGAGACTTAATAAAGTCGAAACAGTCTGTACGGTGTTCTGTATAGCGAGCCATCCTTTGCGGGATTCTCTTGTCAAGATTATTTTCTATAATTATCGAATTTTATACGATACATGCATTATAATTGCCTTCAAGCAAAAATATAAATAATAATATATATATATATATATATCACTTATCCATTTTGATGTGTTGTTGTGTTCTTTTATACGGTATTATTATTATTATTATTACTAGTACAAAATAAAAAACTCCCTCCGTGCGATGTAAAATAGATTTTTGAAACATATTGCCTGAGGGTGGGAGTAAAAAATTCAATGTCAGCAAGTTTGTACCCTAAGTAAGTAAAATCATCAAATTCATTACAGGATTAAAAAATAAAACAATTTGAAATGTAAACTTTAAATATGTATTAAAATAAAACAAACTATATATAGATATATAATACCAGTCATGTATTAATTAAAACTTGTTTTAAAAAACAATGAGGACTGTCTAATGTTGCATGTTCAAATTTTGAGTGTATTTATTCTATGTTATGACGATTTTGGGTAATGTGACGTACGCAGTGACGTAATTTTTGTTACAGACTAAAACCAGAAGCGAATCTCCATTATTATTATTATTATTATTATTATTATTATTATTATTATTATTATTATTTCAGATTGGTTAGCTGGTGGTTGACTAGAGGCTAAGTAACAAGAAGTCTCCTCAGGTCTCCAGGACTCTTCTGTGTATTCTAGCTGTTTTAACAATGCTGTTGTTTGGATAGTCTCCATTCTTTCTTTGATTTCCAACTCATTCAGTCTCTTTTTCAAACCACTGGGGACTGCTTCAAGAGCACCAATCACAGTTGGTACGACCTTCATATTAATTTTTTAAATATTCTATAATCCAGGTAAGTGGGGCCATGTCATAAACCTTTCTTTAGTCGATTCATGCCATTGCAAATATCGACAAACAGAAAAACAACAAAAACAAAAAATCCCCAGAACTTGAAAGAAAAACAATTATATGAAAACTCATAGACACCAAGCTCAGCAGCAGAAATATCATCAAAAGAATAAATACCTGGACCATCCCCATTATAAGATACTCTGGGCCATTCCTGAAATGGACAAAAGAAGAATTCAGACAGATTGACCAAAGGATTAAAAAATTAATGACAATGCACATAGACTAGAGCAGAGGTTCTCAAAAAGTGCACCTGGGTGCACTGGTGTCCTCAGAGCCTGTTCATGTGCGCTCCGTAGATTTCCTGAAAAATCTATCCAGATATGAAAAGCAAATGTATACTAAGTTACTATATTATACCATTTCTTTACGAACACTCTGCTTGTTTCGTTGCGACATTATTAT
>CM042170.1:27223829-27258829 GCA_023376005.1 Doryteuthis pealeii | reverse complement strand
TATCCACTGAGAATTGTGCAAGAGATTGAAGTTTGACCATACTGAAAATTATATGCCCAAGCAAGAATATGTCCTAAATAATGAGATGCGCAAAATTAAAATAAACGAAATGAAAACAATGGGAAAATACATTGACAGACAGCTGGCCATACTATGGATCTTCAAAGTGACAAGTATAGCAATCCGACTTGGAGCCGTTAAAACAGTCCAAGAAATACTGGATAAACGGAAGAGCAGAGGAAGAATCTATATTGGAATCAACCAAACCATGCCAGTGCTAAAGCCATATATATATATATATATATATATATATATATATATATAATCCAAAAATGTCTTAAAAGTAAATATATATATACACATTGAATATCACCAGTTCTTGCTTTTAGAGCAAAAGTTATGAAGATCTGATTTATATTCGTGGAGATATTTAAAAATTAAAACATACATTCAAATAACATTGAAATTCTACTTAAACGGGGTCAATATTTCTATATCTCAAAAGTAAACAAATCAATGCACCAGTTTTTTTTTTTTTTTTTTGCGCCACACTCTCTACGCAGGTGACGGTGGGTAGTCGCTTCTAGTTTTCAATATTGGGGAATTGATTCTTAAGGGTAATAAATCTGTGCATGTGTGTGTGTGTGTGTGGGGGGGGCGTGTGACATAATTGTGAGGAATAAAATGGGTCAAAATGCTTTTAAGTATTTTAAAACGAAGGTGTTTTTTTTCTATATGTTAACCCTTTAATTGCAGATGACATGGAGTTTTGTCTTTGATTTTGTTTTCTGTGCCTCAAATGCTAATGGCTGAAGATTCCATAATTTATTCAAAACACTCGATCAATACTGCTGACGAAAATATACATTTTAGTATGATTTGTGGCAACTCATTTCTATCTGAGTGTCAGGGCATCAAGTGCACGTTTCAATCATCTAAGCCAATGTTTATGTAAGGATATTCGTAAATGTAACACTCTCCTATAAAAAGGGATGGAGCACTCTATGACGGCCTTTACATACATACAGATGTGTGTATTAAAACAGTTAAAATTCCCTTCGAATTAGCCAAGCGGTTAAGCTGTCCGACTGATGCTGAAACAATCGGATTTCAATAGGCTGTAGGTAGCTCACAAAATGTCTACCCACGCTGAAGAGACTTGATAAGTCGAAACACGTGTCTGTGGATGACTATATATATATATATATATATATATATATATATATATATATATATATGTTGAGAGAGAGCTTAGAAAGAGAGAGAGAACAATAGGGGGATGGATTGGGAGACAGGAAAAGAGATAAAAAGGATACGAGGATAGAGAGAGAGAGAGAGAGAGAGAGAGAGAGAGACACACACACAGAGACAGAGAGAGAGAGAGAGAGAGAAAGACAGACAGACAGACAGAGAGAGAGAGAGAGAGAGAGAGAGAGAGGGTATAGAGACACATAAATAGTGATTGAGGAGAGGGTTAGCTGAGAGATACAAAACTAGCGAGGATATATATATATATATATATATATAATAATATATATATGTGTGTGTGTGTATGTGTGTGTGTGTGAGAGAGAGAGAGAGAGAGAGAAGAGAGATACAGATCAAGGAGAAAAAGAGAGATTGATAGATAGGAAGTCAAGAGAGAAAGATAGATAGGGATCGAGGGAAGAGAGAGAGAGAGAGAGAGAGAGAGAGAGAGAGAGAGAGAGGGGGGGGAAAGAGAGAGAGTGAGTGATGAGAAGTTGAGAGATAGAAAGCGAGGAGAGAGATAGATTAGAGATGGGGATAGAGATCGATTAGTATTGAGAACAGGGAGAAGTGGAAGAGCGAGGATAGAGATAAGGGGAAGAAAGGAGAGAAAGAGCACGGAGAAAGAGAGAGAGAGAGAGAGAGAGAGAGAGAGAGAGAGAGAAAGGAGAGAGAGAGAGAGAGAGGGGAGGAGAGATTTCCTGTTCTTTATCGATATGCATTTTATCATTTCTCATTCTCCATCCCCCCCCTGATTTTCCTTCGATATTTCATTCATTCTTTTCTTTCTTTCATTTCTTCCTTTCCTTCATTTCTTCCTTTCTTTCATTTCTTTCTTTTTTTCATTTCTTTCTTTTTTTCATTCCTTTTTTTTTTTCATTCTTTCATGTCTTTTTTTTTCTTTTCTTTCTTTCGCTTTCATTATTTCATTTCTTTCCAAGAAGAAGAAGAAGAAGAAGAAGAAGAAGAAGAAGAAGAAAGAAGAAGAAGAAGAAGAAGAAGAAGAAACTTAATCAGCCGAACGTGAATATGTTTATAAAATATTTTACAAAACAAACAAGTGAATTTCAACAAGAATAGACGAAGCGATTGAATAACAAATATCTTAACGGATTTTCCCGGCATGCAATGTAAGTTGAATTCTTACAAAATTGGATTATTTCCCCAAAATTACAAAATCCCGAGAAAATATTTTTTCAACACAATAAAAAAAGTAAATGGGTGGGAGATGTCGCATTAAAGGAGTTGTATCTTTCCTTTTCTTTTCCCTTGTCTCTCGTTTTATTATTTAATTCTTTTTTTATTTTTTGATCAGTTGAAGTGAAATTAAATAAATCAAAATGGACGACAGCGGGAGAGTGGTGGTGGTGGTGGTAGGGGAAGAATGCTTTACCCATATTTGCGCATGTGCACAACGTACACAAACAACATAGAGACGGAGACAGAACAGAGAGAGAGAAAGAGAGAGAGAGAGAGAGTCGTTCGTGCAAATCTGCACTTGCTGGCGCTTGTATACAGTCACATATATCTCTTAAGAGCTTTGCCGACATTTTTGTCGCAGTCCCAATTCTTGATTTTGGAGAAGCTAAAAAAAAAGCGTCCGTCTCCCAGACTAATTTCGACATTTGAAAACAAATTCACAAGTAGGCAATTCTATTTTTTATGAATTTAAATCTTGAAAATTTGGTAGATTGTTTTCTTTATTATTACGGTTTTTATTTGTGGCATAGCTAATTGAGCTAATGTTCGTCTCATACTCCATTTTTACAGAGCCCATTACATAGCTTATTTTATTTTATTGAATAAGTTCTGAATTTGGTTTGGTGACTTTACAGTTTCAGTGGATATTCTTTGTGGCATAAAGTTTCTTGAAGTAAGGAAAAAAGAATGTAGTGTCCGTAGACATTCCTTGTTTGTCAATTTATAGTATTCTTTTGTATAAAGATTCTAGTATCAGTTACTCTTTGTCTGTTAATCTGTAGTATTCCTTAATCGAAAGATTGTAGTATCAGTTACTCCTTGTCTGTTAATGAGTAGTATTCCTTAATAGAAAGATTTAGTATCAGTTACCCCTTGTCTGTTAATCTGTAGTATTCCTTAATAGAAAGATTGTAGTATCAGTTACTCCTTGTTTGTTAATCTGTAGTATTCCTTAATAGAAAGATTATAGTATCAGTTACTCCTTGTCTATCAATCTGTAGTATTTCTTAATCGAAATATTGTAGTATCAGTTACTCCTTGTCTGTTATTTGTAGTATTCTTTGGTAGGAAGATTGTAGTATCAGTTACTCTTTGTCTGTTAACCTGTAGTATTCATTGGTAGGAAGATTGTAGTATCAGTTACTCTTTGTCTGTCAATCTGTAGTATTTCTTAATCGAAATATTGTAGTATCAGTTACTCCTTGTCTGTTATTCTGTAGTATTCCTTGGTAGGAAGATTGTAGTATCAGTTACTCTTTGTCTGTTCATCTGTAGCATTCCTTCTGGGAGGGAATCATTTCTGCAACTGTTTTAGGACCATTTATCAACCACTAATTTCGACATTTGAAAACAAAAGCAAATTTGGAAGATTCCTTTCTTTTTTTATTATGGTTTTTATTTTTGGCATAGATAATTGTACCAATTATATATATCCCAATTGAGAAATTATACTGATAGGGGCGAATGCAAACAAAGACACCTACACTATCTTTATTGATTTGGACATTGCTTTATCATTCAAGTTAGAATATCTTAATGCCATTGTGCTAACAAATATCTTACAACAAGCAATAATAGCACATGGCAATCTTATAGAAAACCAAACAATCTCCCAATGTATATTGATATAAAAATTGGACCATCCTCCCAACATTACTAAATATATTTATAAATCTATGTAATGACAAACGATAACAACAATATACTTTAGAAAGCTCTATTCTACTTAGAATAGATGGTACACTTACTAAGAATTATATAGTATAATATTCCCTATAGAGTTCTCCAAAGGGGAGGTAATCATAAAGTATGGGAGGTCTCATACCTCATTCTATATAGAGCCCATGGCATAACTTATCTTATTTTAATGAATAAATTGTCGGTTTGGTTTGGTGAATTTGTTTAATGGGATACTAACCTTTGTGGGTTATTATATATTGTATATAGCCACTCTTTGTCTTCGTATATTGATTATTGTGGTGAGTATACTCGTAGTCGTATACTCATCTTCTATCGTCTCAGAGTCGCTGCTACCTGTCGATTTTCTGTCATTTCTTGTCTTAGATCCTGGCTGGTTCTAAGCTGGTTTCCTCTGGATCTGGGATTCTTTCTGGCTTAACACTGGCACGTCCAGAGTCATGCCTTTTTTTAAATTAACGACACAAGATTTTCTTTTTGTTTTGAGCTCATATTTAATTTCATAATTATTCCCGATCAAATCAAACGCACGGTGATTTTGGCTATTTGGACGAAAGATACCATATATCTTACTCGACCCGGCACCGAGCCAAATCTTCCTTTCTGAACTACTTGCTACTCTGGCAAATAGGAAGAGATCGACGCAATTTTCCGGATAACCATTTTTTATTAGAATGGTTTTAATGAAATGAAATAAAACCATTTTAATAAAAAATGGTTATCCGGAAAATTTAGTCAATGCCACAATCAGATGTGCGCAACTTTCCTCTCTTCTAAAATTCGGTCTGAGAAATGCCCAGTCTACCTAAGACTTCCTTGGCTGGGCAAATCCTCAATCCCTATACTTGACAAAATTAAAAAAATCTATCCTTCGTTGCTACAACGCTGTCAATCCGTGTATCATCCTCAAGTCTAATGTCCTATTCCCGCCTAATCTCAAGGATAAAGTGGCCTCCCATCATAAAAGTTACCTCATTTATAAATATACTTGCAAATGTGTAATTTTCTATGTTGGCAGAACCACCCTGAGATTAGAATCCCGGATTAAGCAACACATACCCTCTAATGTTCGTTCTGGCAAGTTGGACTGTCCTACCACTGCCGATATAAACTCTCCATCCGCCATTGGTCAACACTTGTAAAGTCAGCCCACCTGCGCTCGGGCATACCACCCAGCCATGTTTTCTATCCTCCACGGTTCTAATAGTGATCTCCAATTGCAAATCCTTGTTTCCTTGTATATTTCCCACTTCCAATCCATCCTTGGTATACAGAAACAATTCCACCAACTGCTTCTTTTCAACACCTCAAGCCTTAACATTTCGAACGGTGGGAACAGGAATTTTCGACCCCCCCCTCACGGTTTTTAATTCCTCTGAATTTCTCTTTCTTACTGAAAAACAAAGGAAAAGAAAAAGAAGAAAAAATACCTTTTGCTATTTTTCTAACCTTTCCATCCTACAAATAAAAAAAATCAATTTTCAATGTATTTCTCTGATGAGTATTGAACGAAAAAGATATATATATATATATATATATATATATATATATATATATATATATATATATATAAACCACCATATATATAACCATATATATATATATAACCACCACCTGGTTAATTAATCCCCAGTCTTAAACACCGTCCACTAATATGATAAGTACTGAAACTGAAACCTTTCAGGATTTACCAGCATTTTTAAAAATAAAACCCCATGAATTTGTTGCTTACCCTTTTCAATAAAGTTAACTGTCTCATGAAACTCATAGGTATACACAGATACCTGTGCGTAGAAATAGATCTCTAACCGCAAATGACCGATTCTAAGCCTTTTCTTTACTATATATATATATATATATATATATATATATATATATATATATATATATGTGTGTGTGTGTGTGTGTGTATGTGTTACGTTTATAGGTATACATTCTAAATCCTATTCGAAGGACCATGAATATGTATATGAGAATTTATACTTTCTTTTCTATTTTCTTTTGCTCATGTGCGTATGCGGTCCGATACCGTTTGTATGTGTAAATGAAGTCAATTACATTCAATTCACTGAGAACGTTCTTTGTGTTGGAGACAAGTTTCCATTTAAATTAACAAGTTTGTATTTTGTGAACGGACAGTGTCAATCAAATTTATTTTATTCCATTCTATTTCTTTAAACATTTCGTTCATTTTTTTCTCCTTCTTCTTCTTCTTCTTACATTTTATTTAATAAATCCACTACTTTCCTTCGTCGCGTTTTTCTTTTTTGTCCTGTCCAAATCCTAGAGTTTTACGACGCCATGACACCTGTCGCCATCTATCACGTGAATTGAAAGGCGCCAAATAATGCCTCTAACTAACTCACTGCAAAACGAGAGACAAGTTCGCTTTTTTTTTCTCCAAAGAGGCCTGTCTCTTTATTCTTTATTGCTAAGCCGTGTGCCAAAATGGTGGCCGAGAGTAATGAAAAGAACTAACCAGACTGGTCAAGGAGTTTTTACTCATGGAATCGTTCCAAATTGGCCAATATGGTCTTTACTGGTAGCTTAAAAAAAAGAAGCTGCAAGTTTGTATTACTATATGTTGGTATTTTACAAAAGAAAGAAATGTTCCATTAGATATTTTTACTAATAGTCTATGGGTCCTTGGTATGAAGTTTAAAGGCATTTGGTAGTGAGATTCCGGAGCTCTGGGGAGTGTGGAGTACAAATTCATTGCCTTTCGCCGTGTCAATTGATCAATATGGTCTTCAAAAGCCACAAGTGTATATAACGCTCTGTTGGTATTTTACAAAAGAAATTAATGTTCCTTTCGATATTTTTACTAATAGTCTATGGGTCCTTGATATGAAGTTTAAAGGCATTTGGTGGTGAGATTCCGGAGCTTTGGGGAGTGTGGAGTACAACTTCATTGCCATTATCCCGTGTCCATTGGTCAATATGGTCTTTGAAAGCTACACGTGTATATAACGCTATGTTGGTATTTTACAAAAGAAATTAATGTTCCTTTCGATATTTCATTTACTAATAGTCTATGGCTCCTGGGTATGAAGTTTAAATTAATCTGGTGGTGAGATTCTGAAGCTTTAGACAGTTTGGAGTACCACTTCATTGCCTTTACCCCGTGTCCATTGGCCAACGTGGTCATTAGAAGCTACAAGTTTATATAACTCTGTGGTGGAATTTTACAAAAGAAATTAACGTTTCTTTCGATATTTTTTTTAATAGTCTATGGGTCTTGGGCAAGAAGTTTAAATGCATTCGGTGGTGAGATTCTGGTTAGATATTTTTTTACTAATACCCTATGTGTCATTGGTATGTCCTTAAACTGTCTCTTGGGTTGAGGTTCCAGTGTTGTATACTCTCTTTTCTTGCTTTCTTACTTCTATTATTCTTCTTCCAGTGTCTCTTTCTAACGCCTCTTCTAGCGTCTGGACTTCGTCTTGGGGACTTCGTGTTTGGTCTTCCATTGGGGATTTCTCTTTATCAGAAGCCCTATGTCATTGGTAGTTTTTAGATAATAACACAAGACTTCGATTTAATTTAGATCATATTCTATTCTGAAATCCCCACCAGACTACCTGCGCAGATTGAGTCGGCACCGTGCATAACACGACTTACCACCGTCGTGGCGTTGGCCAATCTGACTAAAAATTCTGTTTCTAATCAAAACCGGAAGAGGGTCTTCTCCGCCGATTCTCACGGTATCCACCGGAAGGATCAGGATGAGGTCAAGCCTTGTCATTTCTTCAAGGCCGTGGACTGCAATTATAACAGCCATTTTGGTTTCTATACTACAGTACATAAGTATTAAGAATCTAATAATTATGTAACACCAGTTGTGGAGTGTTGGAGGGTGTGGAGTTCCTTATTATTGCGATGACTCGCATGTCTATTCTTAAAAAAGAAGCTACAAGTATGTATTACTATATGTTGGTATTTTACAAAAGAAAGAAATGTTCCATTAGATATTTTTACTAATAGCCTATGGGTCCTTGGTATGAAGTTTAAAGGCATCTCGTGTCCATTAGCTAGTATGGTCTTTAAAAGCTGCAAGTTTATATTACGCCACGTTGGTATTTTATAAGAGAAATAAACGTTTCATTCGTATTTTTTACTAATAAGTCCTATGGTTCCAAGGTAATGAACTTTAATGCATGACCATAGCGGCTCTCCAACCAGGAATGTTTCTACATATACCACACCCGAACAAGATACAAAAACACGATGGTTAGTTCATTATAATTGAGCAAGGGACTCAGATTACAATAATGATTTATGTGAATTTCTGATGTGAATAGATAGTGCCCCTTGAAATATCCCATCATACAGGTAAAAATACCAAGAACATTTAGCTCAGCAGGGCAAGATTCAAATCCATGGGATGTGGATAGGAGAAGTCTGTATATATTCAGCCCTCAAGCCCGTCAGCAGTTTCAGACCGGATGTTTGGGGTGAGAGCCTTGTCCATTGGGCAGTTGATAGATAGAAATAAGTAAAATCCCACATGACAGGAAGTCAGTCAGATTTTTAGTTATTCTAAGTGCCGAATTTAGAGAATTCTTGCCAGCATATGGTATATAGTTAAGTGCCTTCTGCTCCACCACAAACTACACAGAGTGTCACATCTTCCTCTTCTATTAGAGTCCTGTCACCAACTTTGTGTTTCGTGTTTTTTTATCCTTGTGAACCTGTCTTGTTGAACGTTTATTTCTCTTGTAAATACCAACATAGATAATATAAACTTGTAGCTTCTGTAAGGTTCTTGTTCAATGGACACGGGTGTCATGGCAATGAAGGGTACTCCACACTCACCAGAACCTATGATATACTACCAGTATGATAATTCCATTATTACAACATTTGATATGTTTATTAAGAGCTATTGAAAAAAAAGTTCAATATTTAAAAAAAGTATAATAATCTTAATTTAACTTTCTCTCGCTCTTTTTTTCTCTTTTCATCTTTTCATTATGTTCAATTGAAACAGATTAGCATTATCGCTTCATGCACTCACCCCCTCTCTCTATCTTCCCCCTCTCTTTCTTATCATATTTTTCTTGTGCATGTCCTTTTTCTTCCTTTCTTTCTAATAAAAAAACGAAATCGTCAATTAATTAGCTGAGGTGACAACACTCATGAGAAATAAGAATTCGGCAGATAAGCAACATCAGATAATCAAACATTCAGAGGGTGTTGCAAGATGGTTATGGTAAAGAAACACGATTATTGATATATAGATAACCTCTCTACAAGATGCAGTTTAACGTCATACCCTAGACACATTAGACTATTAGTGTTGTATACCCTTCTTTACTTACTTCTATTTCTTGGACATCTATTCTTCTGGCCGTTTTGGTATTTCTAACATCTTGTCTTAGTCTGGAATCTTCTAAGGTCTCGACTTCTCTTGGGGACTTCGTGTCTGGTCTTCCATTGGGGATTTCTCTTTATCAGAGCCCTGTCATTGTTAGTTTTTAGATAATAAACACAAGACTTCGATTTACTTGATCTTATTTTATTTTTAAATCCCCAGCCAGACAAATCTGCGCAGATGAGAAGGCGCGCGTAATACGCGACTTACAAACCTACGAGCTCGGCTCCTACCTTCTAACTGATTGAAACTTACTTACTATCTAAACCGGAAGAGAGGTCCTCTCTACCGGTTTTCACGTATCCACCGGAAGGAAGGATCAGGACAGGTCAAGCCTTGTCATTCAAATCCTCAAGGCCATGGGCTGCAGCTTATAACGGCCATTTTGATTTCTACACTCGTGCACATAAATATTAGGTATATAATAATTATGTAACATTAGTAAAAGAAATATCGAAAGAAAGACGTTTATTTCTTTTATAAAACTCAACATCGCGTTGTACAAACTTGTAGCTTCTTTTTTTAAGCTACCAGTAAACACCATATTGGCCAATGGACATGGTAGTTATGGCAATGAAAAGGAACTCCACACTCCCTACTCTCGAGAATTGGAACCTCAACCCAAGAGGCAGTGTAATGTCATACCAATGAAACATAGGCTATTAGTAAAAAATATCTAACTAGAATTTCACCAGCGAATCAATTTAAATGGCATACCCAGGATCCATAGTAAAAATATCGAAAGGAACGTTTATTTCTCTTGTAAAATACCAACATTGCGTAATATAAACTTGTAGATTTAAAGACCATATTGGCTAATAGACACAGAGAGTAATGGCAATGAAGGGGGTACTCCACACTCCCCAGAGTGCCTGGATTGGAACCTCTCTATAAGATGCAGTTTAACATCATACCCGGGACACATTAGACTATTAGTAAAAGGAATAACGAAATGAAAGTTTATTTCTCTTGTAAAATACATTAATATAAACTTGTAGCTTTTATGACCTTCTTGGACAATATACACGGGTAATGAAATGAAGGGGTACTCCACATTGTCCCGAGCTCCAGGACCGCACCATATAATGCATNGGGGTCGGGCCACAAAAGGAAAGAGACTGGGAAAGTAACCCCCCTTTCAACAAAATTTTTTTCCATACCCACCCGTGTGTATTGCCAAGAAGGTCATTAAGAAGCTACAAGTTTTTATATTAAGCTATTTTACGAGAGAAATAAACTTTCATTTCGATATTCCTTTACTAATAGTCTAATGTGACCCGGTGTGACGTTAAACTGCAATCTTGTAGAGAAGGTGCTCTTAAGTAAACATATCAAATGTTGTAATAATGAAATTATCATACTGTGATATATCCATAGGTTCTGGGGAGTGTGGAGTACCCCTTCATTGCCATGACACCCGTGTCCATTGACCAACAAGAACCTTAGAAGCTACAAGTTTATATTACTCTATGTTGGTATTTTACAAGAGAAATAAACGTTCCTTTCAATTATTTTTTTACTAATCGTCTATGTGTCTTGGGTATAACGTTTACATGCATCTGCTTTGAGATTTTGGGGCTGGGGAAAGTGTAGAGTACCCCTTCATTGTCATTATTCCCTTGTCGAGTAAACGTTAATTTGACCTTTGGATGGTTTGTGGCTCTATAGCCGCAGTGTGCCAGACTTGTCCGCCTTTCCGCCCTGTCGGTGGGGCGTTAGAATGCACCGACTGCACCTCTGCAGAAGGGTAAGACTCCCCCAATGGGGCCACCTGTTGACCGTGGGTGGCGACCCGTGATGCTTAAGGATAGAGCCCAGGTGGATGAGCAGTTCATGACATGCAATACTCCACTTTCGCCCTATCTTGGGCTAGACGGGCGGTCGGAGAGGCCGCCTCCGATCAATCGGCTGGTCACGCCAAGCCCTAGCACCTATATAATTTTTCCAATCCCATTGCCCAATGGCAAGCCCCAACACCTTTTTATCATATGGGTGCTAGAAGGTGGTGGCTGCGGGTCTACATGTCCTGGGAATTACGTTAAACTCTATCTGATGGTGAGGTTCCAGTTTTGAGGTTTTGGGAATGTGGAGCACCCCTTCATCCCCATTGCTCCCTGGTCCACTCTGACCCGGAGTGGTAGTACCTGTTAGGGTCCCATCTATGGGTTAAATAGAAAAATGTATTTATAAAAAAATTGTATTATCCATTAAGAATTGATTTATTTCAAAACTTTATCGGCATTAAATGACCCACTGAGGTTGATATGCCATAAAACAAAACAAACCAAACCAAAATAAACGTTCCTTTCAATATTTTTTACTAATATGTGTCCTGGGTATGACGTTTACATGCATCTGCTGTGAGATTTTTGGGCTGTGGATAGGGTAGAGTACCCCTTCATTGCCATTATTACCTTGTCGAGTAAACGTTAATTTGACCTTTGGATGGTTTGTGGCTCTAAAGCCGAAGTATACCAGACTTGTCCGCCTTTACCGACGGCATAGCTATAAAACTACCACGCTTAAACTAACCTGGACTATGTTAGATAATCGAATGGTTTTAACGGCACGTTAATCTGTCCCGAGTTATTTTATGTTTTATTGTTATTTGGTAGAGTTTTTTTTATTTTAATTGAAATTTATCTGCAGTGTCGGTTAGCTCAAACGGTAGGGCATAATCACAGAAACCGGAACATTCCAGGTTCGATACTAGTCCTCGCCAACACTTGAATTGCACATGACTTGTGCAGTCTTTTGAATCAGATCTGTGCAATGAAATATCATGGAAGTGACAGTATGTATATTGCTCCACCTCAGCAAAAACAATCAATCTCCCCGGTCTAGAGCAAACGAAAAGAAGGTATATTCCCACAACGTTCGGCTGATAGCGAGAATAGGCAACCCTGTCGTCTTGGGCTATAAAGTACACCGACTGCACCTCTGCATAGGCGTAAAATTCATCCAATTTGGCTACTTATTGGCCGTAAAACGAGCATGATGCTTATGGATGGAATTATGGTGACTGAGCATTCCATGCCAGGCAATACTCCACTTTGGCCCTTAATTAGGCTAAATGCACTGTCGTAGTGGCCCCCTACAATCAATCGGTTGGCTACATCAAGCCCTAGCACCTATATGATTGTCCTATTCTATTGTATTCATAGCAACCCTCCAATCCATTGCATCATATATGTGCTAAAAGCGATAGGCACAGAGTTAATCAGACTAGACTGAATTATTTAAACTAATGGTATATTCATGCTTTTCCTACACACCTCCATGATTTATACACACACACACACACACACACATATATAATATATATATATATATATATATAAATTTGAAAAAAGTAAAGTCGTCGGAGTGGCCTAAAGCCGGTATTAACCATACAGGGAGGGAGTCTATCTCCTTTTACACTAGCGCTAGGCCAAGGAGATTGTTTGTTTTGGGTCTGTGAAGCGCCACACCTACCATCAGCTCCTCACTTTACCGCACAGATCCCTGTGATAAAGCCCTCCTCACGGTTAATATATGACACAAGGTCAGTTTCTTTACTTTTTCTTCTTTGAGACTGGTGGCCAACCAAGACTAAAGAGCCCTGTGAGCTCTATTATTTTACCAATAGCTGGAGAGAGAATTATTGGATTCATACCCTTTCCAAGTTTATTAGCTATATGTGGGGCATAGAATAGGCTCATTGAACTCAGAGGTCAGTGGATCGAATCTACGAACGGTTCTTTTTTTCTGTACATCAACAAGTTTTCATTTCTTAGTTTTTAAATTCTTCAAATAAAACGGCTACGTTCTGCTAACACTTAAAAAAACTTTTTGGCAATTGTTTAAATAAACTAATTTGATAATTAAAATTATTTAAAAAAAACACTTTTTGATAAATCAATTATCAATTAATTTCTAAGTTTAAATAAGAAATAATTTTTAAATATAGAAGTTTTAGTTTCGAATCCTTCTTTCACTCTTTAAGTTGTTTGTTGTTTTTGTCGCTGCTGCTGGGGGTGGGGGTGTTGTTGTTGGTGGTGGTGGTGATGGTCATGTTGGGCTTTTTTTTATTTTATACCCTGCAATGTGGTTAGACCTCCCCACCAACAACCAAAAAAGAAAAGATTTCGTAGTATTACACTGAACTGCATCTAGTATTAACGTTCCAGTTGTTCAGATCTGGAGAGTTTAGAGTGCCCCTTCATTGCCATTACTTCCAGCTCCACCCTGTGAGAATACCCCGTCTGCACTCACGCACCTTCGTTGCATAATGCCGATGATCCCAGGAAGAAAAACTATCTGACAATTCCATTCTTCCTTCCTATCTTGTGTGTTTTCGGACCATATGACCTTTAGGCACCCCTTTTGCTTTGCTGATTCATAAGTACATTTTTTTCATTTACACCATCATCATCCGGTTGTTTGTTAACATACGATTTTTAAAGTTTTTTTTTTAATTATAAAAGTAAAGTCGTCGGAGTGGCCTAAAGTCGGTATCGGCCAGTCAGCGAGGGAGTCTATCCCCTTTTCAATAGCGCTAGACGAAGAAGATTGTTTTGGCGTCTGAGGTGGAGCGCCACACCTACCATCAGCTCCTTACTTTACCGCACAGATCACTGTGCTACTCATACGCTGAGTTGGCGAGGACCGGTATCGAACTAGGAACCTTGTGGTTTCTAGCCGAACGCTCTACCGACTGAGCTAACCCGGCCCCTTAGGAACCTTGTGGTTTCTAAACCCCTAATCCTATCAGTAAACCTTACCTCTAACCCTAACTCCTAACAAACAACCGGATGCTGACGGTGTAAATGAAAAAATGTACTCATGAATCAGTAAAGCAAAAGGGGTGCCTAAAGGTTATATGGTCCGTGTTTTCTTTCTTTTTTTCTAAAGCGTCTGTTTGCTCTACGTTTTTCGTTTTCTTTCTTTTTCTTTTCGTTTTGTGTTGACTATTTTCTTCTCTTTTTATGTTCATTTCTCTGTTTCTCCTTTCTGCTTTCTTTTCTTACCTCTTCTACCTATCGTCCTATGATGCAATCGCTATTGAAACTGCTATCAAGGGTCGATCTCTGGTCACGGCACCCAGTGTGAGAATATCCCGTGTGCACTCGTGCACCTTCGTTGAACAATGTTGATGACCCCCAGATTGTAATGTTCTGTGCTGGTCGATTCGAAAAGTTCTAGTTAGAGACAGGTTCACAAGGATAAAAAAACACGAAAATACAAAGTTGGTGACAGGACTCTAATAGAAGAGGAAGATGTGACACTCTGTGTAGTTTGTGGTGGAGCAGAAGCACTATATGCCATAAGCTGGCAAGAAATTCTCTAAAGTCGGCTCTTAGAATAACTAAAAATCTGACTGACTTACTATCATGTAGGACTTTACTTATTTTCTATCTATTAACTGCCCACTGGACGAGGCTCTCACCCCAACATCCGGTCTGAAACTGCTGAAGGGGCTTGAGGGCTGAATATATACAGACTTATCCTATCCACACCCCATGGATTTGAATCTTGCCCTGCTGAGCTAAATGTTCTTGGTAGTTTTACCTGTATGATGGGATATTTCAAGGTGCACTATCTATTCACATCAGAATTCACATAAATCATTATTGTAATCTGAGTCCCCTTGCTCAATCATAATGAACTAACCATCGGTTTTTGTACCTTGGTTGGGTGTGGTATATGTAGAAACAATTCCTGGTTGGAGAGCCGCTATGGTCTGTACCGGCTGTTGCTTAAGTGGTCACACAACTAATTATTTGACTACTTAGTCAAAGATTTAATTGTGGGACCACTTAAGCAACAGCAGGTACTGTAAGCAACCAGATTCCTTTGTTTATCAAAATGTCTTGATTCGGCATTAAACGACTTGAAAATGGTTAATATGTCGTAAAACAAAGTAACTAACCAAAAAACCAGCAAAAGCTTATATTCATCCCTACTATTCGGACACTGAGCGCCGTTTAGAGGACTTTACTATAGCGATGCAGCTAGTTGGAGAGATAAAGTCAGAAAAATCCGTGCAATGATGATGATGATGATGATGATGATCTTTTTAAAGTATCTTTTTTTATGAAATAAAATACACATGTTATATTCATCTTATATTTATTAGCTATGTACGGACACTAGGTGCAGTTTAGAGAACTTCACAAGAGCAATGCAGTCACCTGGAGAGTTACAGTCAAGGAAATCTTTGCTATAAGAATGATCATATTCTTTTAAATTGGTGATTTTTATATGAAACAAAACAAACAAACAAACAACCAACCAGCTAACTAACCTGACATCGGGTATGTGCGGACACTGGGTTGCGTTTAGAGGACTTCACGAGAACGATGGCCAATAGAAACGGATGTATCTAACGAAGGGAACCCGTGCTATGATGATGAATTTTTTTATTATTAATTTTTATAGGAAGCAAAGCAACCAACCAACCAGCAAAATTTTGCATTCTTCAGTTATGTACGGATACTGCATGGCGTTTAAAGGACTTCCCAAGAACAATGGTCATTAGAAACGAGGTCAAGGGTATCTGTGCTATGACGATGATAATTTCTTTTTGTAACTATTGATTTCTATGTGAAATAACAAACAAATAGAAAAATCTTGCATTCTTCAACTATGTACGGACACTTGATGGCGTTTAGAGGACTTCACAAGAACGATGTCTAATAGAAACGGAATCAAGGGAATCTGTGTTATGACAATTATGATTTGCTTTTGTAATTATTGATTTTTATGTGAAATAACAAGCAAATAGCAACATCTTGCATTCTTTAACTATGTACGGACACTTGATGGCGTTTAGAAGACTTCACAGGAACAATGGCCAATAGAATCGGGGTCAAGGGAATCTGTGCTATGACAATTATGATTTCTTTTTTAGACAATTTTATATGAAATAAAACAAACAAATAGCAAAATCTTACATTCTTCAGTTATGTACGGACACTTGATGGCGTTTAGAGGACTTCACACGAACAATGGCCAATGGAAACGAGGTCAAGGGAATTTGTGCTATGACGGTGATGATGATTTTTTAAAATTATTAATTTTTATATGAAATATTCAGAATTGCTTACAATTTTAAATCATTTTTTTAATATTTTGTTATTTATTTAATATTGTGTTATTTATTTAATATTTTGCTATCAAAAATAATTTATTTGTTCAAATATTGTAATTCAGGGATATTTTTCCGATTTATTTATTTCTTTATTTTTCTTAGGGACTATTTATTACTTCATTCATTTGGATATTTTTTTATGTTTACATTTATATTTCTGGTTTGTTAGCTTGTGTTTTTTTTCTGGTGGGTAGAGATGGGGGGGGGGGGGTTCACGACATCTTCTCTAATTTATAATGTTGAATATTTTTTTTTTTTAGGTTTATTTTATTTATTTTTTTATTTATTTCTTCAGCGGGTGATTTGGCGTGTGACTCGTTAGATATTTCATTACTCGAATCACAGTGGAGAAGGAAAGCGCGATAGACGAGTGATAGCGTGAGCGAGAGTGAGATAGAGAGGTCCGTGGTGAGTGTTGCTTTATGAGACAGAAGTCAAAATTAGATTTGACGTGGAAACGGTGGCCATAATGGTGAACTCAGTCGGCGCCCGAGGACACTGTCATGGCCGACATACTAAATCAATAAAACCAGTGATTTCCCTCTCTCTCTCTCTCGTTCTCTCTCTGCCCCCTCGCGCTGCTGTTCCACACCCAACCGCCCGCCCGCTTCAGAATTTTCCAACACTTGTTGCAAGCTGGGACCTGTCGCAAGGTAGAGATCTAATTGCAAACCCGAGTCGGGCTACAACGTGCCTATGTGCCCATTCATAGAAAAAAATATGTCAAATTTAACACTGATTTACACACACACACACACACACACACACACACATACACACACACACACACGCATATATATATATATATATATATATATATGTGTGTGTGTGTGTGTGTGTGTGTGTGAAGAAAGGAAGTGAATCCGACGGTATGTAATATATCAAGGAAAATGAAAAAACACAGGTTTAAATGGGTTAGGTGGTGAGTTTATTGGCCGACGCTGCAGTGTTTCGATCTATTAATTAGATCATCTTCAGGGCATAAGATAAGAAATTATTTATCACAGAATAATGAGAAAAGCGAGTGGTAATCCGTCATTCAGTCTGTCTAAAATTTTTTTGAAGTTTGAAAAAGGAGACGGTTTTGAAATATGACATCAAATATTCTATTTTATGGCGTGAGTATGTGGCGCTGTAAGTGTGTGTATTGAACGGAAACATTGTGCATTTTTTTAGGTATGTGGTTGTGTGTGTGTATAATTTTTTTCTGTTGCGATAAACGACAGCAGAAGTGAAATTCAAGGTTGTGTGTGTGTGTGTGTGTGTGTGTGTGTGTATTGGTATATTGTGTGTATATTGTATTCTCATTATTCTGTGATAAATAATTTCTTATCTTATGCCCTGAAGATGATCTAATTAATAGATCGAAACACTGCAGCGTCGGCCAATAAACTCACCACTTAACCCATTTAAACCTGTGTTTTTTTCATTTTCCTTGATATATATATATATATATATATATATATATATATATATATGTGTGTGTGTGTGTGTGTGTGTGTATATATATATATGTGTGTGTATATATATATATGTGTGTGTGTGTATATATATATATATGTATGTGTGTATATATATATATGTGTGTGTGTGTATATATATGTATATATTTGTGAATAAAAAGGCCTTAAATACCATGGGTATCGTGGTTATGGACCATTTCCACTCGTAAGTATGCCCACGAGTGGAAATGGTCCATAACCACGATACCCATGGTATTTACGGCCTTTTTATTCACAAATAATTTTGCTCTCTTTACAATAATTAAACATTGAAATAATTAAACATTGAGCTCTCTACGGAACCTGAACTCCACAACAAACTACTGGTAGAGAATTAGGACCTGCGTAGAATCACCTTGTAACAAGAAACTTGGTACCGCACCAAAGTATATATATATATATATATATATATATATATATATATGAGAAGTAAACAAACAGACGATGTTTGTAATATGGCTATTTTCAGCCGACAAGATTTTGGAGAATATGTGCTTAATTGAAGTCGAACCTAATTTTTGAAAGTTAATTAATTAATAATTAATCCGCCTAATTAATTAATTATTAATTAATTAACTTTCAAAAATTAGGTTCGACTTCAATTAAGCACATATTCTCCCATATATATATATATATATATATATATATATATATATAGTCAAAATTATCCTTAGGTACTATTCGGGTGAAAACTAGGTAGATAGTGTCTGATACATGTAGGTCCTTAAAATTATTCTCTACTTAGTGTATTGACCACTTTTTTACATATATAACTTAGTAAATTTCTTCGGTGCATTTTTCTACTAAATACGATATTGATGATAATTTTCATATATATATATATATATATATATATAATATATATATATAAAAATGTTGTTCTGGTTCCAACGGGAGAAAATTTGATATTTTATAAAAAAAAATATATATATATATATATATATATATATATATATATATATATATATAGCTGTAGGTAGCTTACAAAAATTTCAGCCACACTGAAGAGACTTGATAAGTCGAAACACGTGTCTGTGGATGACCCTACATTTGCTCCTCATCCCCCTAGGTTTGAGCACTCTGGGGGGGGGGTGAGGATTTCGCTGAGGGCCGCCAACTAAAGCGTAAACGCGATGTTCTCCTATATATAATGGATGGAGGCTTTACATACAAAGCGATGTGTGTATTTAAAAAAACAACACTTAAAATCCCCTTCGCATTCTGATGACAACCTGATGTTTAAGGTGACGGACTGACACCCAACCGATCGGATTTCAATCCTGGCTGTAGGTAGCTTACAAAATGTCTAGCCAAACTGAAAAAAAAATTGATAAGTCGGAACACGTGTCTGTGGATGACTATATATATATATATATATATATATATATATATATATATATATATATATACCAACTCCTATTAAGCTGATATTAACATTAAACCTAATGAGTCAGATATAGCTACTAATGTTACATAATCTATGCGGTTGCATAAGATTTTTTGTCAATCCCCTGTATTTTCAAAGGGATGGCCCTTTTCATATCACGGGCGGGACTTTCCATGGAATAGTACAGAAAGCCCGCGAAATACGTGAAGTCACGTGGGACCTGGTTGGGTCCTCAGTTTCAGTTTGACGTCGGGCAGAGAAGATGTACTGCCTTAACTGAAACTCACTGCATACGCGCGCTATGTTAGTCAGATGTTTAGTTACATGAAATGTTTTGTTAAGTAAATAAAAGCTTAAGAAAATAACACGGTTTTGTGGTTGGTGAATGTCTTGGTAACAAGACTGATCTAGAAGAAGGAATGAGTTAAGTGCGACCGACCACCAAGACGAAATCCAGACGTTAGAAGAGACGCTAGAAGAACTTAAGATATCAAAGACGCCAGAAGAAGAATAGAAGTAAGTAAAGAAAGAGGTATACAACACTAATAGTTTGGCTTATTAGCTCATCAGGGCAAGAATCTGACTAAAAAAACTTGGAGCAACCGTGATACAAACAAATTAGCCAGAAGAAAATAAATAGATAAAGAAATAAATAAAACTTTTTACACTTTTTATTTATTATTTTTTTCCTTATTCTTCATTTATTTTCATTTTGCCATTTCTATATTTTTTCTTTTCTAAATCCCCCACCCATTTCTTTTCTCGCAATCATATATTCTATCGTCACTACCACCTGCCCCACCCCAATAAATGAAAACCCAGCACGCCAATTGACTGCTCCTTAGTGTAGGGATTTGTCCCTCTAGCTTCAACTTGGGAGACTGAGTTTTCCCATATTTTAGCAATTATATATATATATATATATATATATATACTTTGGTGCGGTACCAAGTTTCTTGGTACAAGGTGATTCTAGGCTGGTCCTATTCTCTACCAGGAGTTTGTTGTAGAGTTCAGGTTCCGATGAGAGCTCAATGTTTAATTATTGTGAACAGAGCAAAGTTATTTGTAAAAAAGGCCTTAAATACCATGGGTATCGTGGTTATTTCCACTCGTGAGTATGCCCACGAGCTTCTTCAGACCACTGATATCTTTTATTTAGATTTAGATATATTTAAAAGATATCAGTGCTCTGAAAAAGCTCGTGGGCATACTCACGAGTGGAAATGGTCCATAACCACGATACCCATGGTATTTAAGGCCTTTTTTTATAAATATATATATATATATATATATATATATATATATATATATATGAAAATATAATAAGTTCTTAGTAGCTTGTATTCTATTATTATTGATGGGGTAAGTATCAGGTTCATTGACTGAACCCTGAGGTAGCTTTCTTAGTGGAAATGCCGACAGGGCTAGGATTATTATAACATCGTACACCCGGGAGGCTTGCTCCTTGTGAATGAATCCTATTACCACAGAGGGTGAGTATGCATAATTATTCTAGTTTATCTCCGAACAATTCATTCTTTTCAACAATATATATATATATATATATATTATATATACTAGCAAATATATGCACCCTCCGGGTGCAAGTATTTAAGTTTTAATGTAATGAAATATCGTATTAAATTAGACAGTCTAATAAGAATGTAGATAAAAAGATTTGAAACAGAGTATAATAGAAAATAGAAATGAAACTTACTCTTCTATCACTGCCGTCTTTCATTGCTGAATTTTACTTATTTAACTATTTAGTTAAAATAGGAAATAAAGAATAAAATGACAGTTATTTTTTCTTGTTAATGGATTTCATTAAAGATTCATTGGAGAGATTTTTGCTTATATACATTAAAATAAAACCAAACAGTTAGAAATCAATAATACTAAGCACATATTTAATAAAATCCCATTTTTAATATCAATATGCAAATTAGCCTTCCCGTTCACACTGCAAACCGCTATTTTTTGTATATATAAATACAATAGCATGTTATTAGTATATAGATATGGACAACACTAATAAAAAGGTGAAGCAATTTTATTAATAATTGAGGTTTAAATATAAATAAAATCATGAAGAATGTGATGTAAATAATTATGTTAATTGTGACTCGATTAGTAATATAGTTTCGGTTACAGATAGAAAAACACACAATCTCCATTATAATAAGATAAGATATGTATATATATATATATATTATATTATATTATATCGTAACACTACAATAATGTTGTAAAGTTGACTGTTGATATTAAATTAAATACTTAAGATTAATTAGGTTGATTAATTAAAAATCAGTTATAATCCTTTGTAAGTAAGTAAATTCGTCGGGGCGGCCTAATGTCGGTATCAACCTAACAGCGAGGGAGTCTATCTCCTTTTCACTAGTGCTAGACCAAGGAGATAGTTTTTGCGCCTGAGGTGGAGCACCATACCTACCATCAGCTCCTTATTTTACCGCACAGATCCCTGTGCTACTCATACGCTGAGTTGGCGAGGGCCGGTATCGAACCAGGAACCTTGTGATTCCTAGCCAAATGCTCTACTGACTGAGCTAAAAGGCAGTGTAAAACAAAAACAACAAAAACAACAAAAGCAAATAAAAAGCAAATAATAATAATAATAATACCTGGTGACCCACAATCCCTATGCTGGGTACCCTCAAATGTAAAATCAAAAGTTACCGTTGGCAAAAGACAAAATTACTAAAGAAAGTTTGAAAAGGGCAAATTTAAATTTTCATTTAGATAAATATAAACATTTATATATTGTGGATTATCAGTTCAGTTAATTGCAAAGAGATGGAAGATTACCAATGAAAGTCTGGCACAAGGCCATTAACACAATAATTAAAAATATTATCAAGTGGCTCACCAATCAAGGAAAAGTAGGGTGGAGTTTTTTCGCCCTCACCGAGAGTTATAACCCGGAGCTATGATTTTGATTGACCGTCCAATCAAACGCGAACTTGGGGGGCTTTTCCACCCCTTCCAGATAATTACACTGCGAGGCCATTGACCCGGCGTTTCTATTGGCTGGCCAATCAGAGGCGTATTTTGAGGGATCTAGACCCCCATAAAAGAATCCCCCGAAAAGGAAAAAAAGCAGATCGAAAGCTGGTTCTATAGTGTTGGGTTCAAAGTTATGATAATGTGGATTATAATAAGTTGAACAAATCAACTCCGACCAAGAGTGTTAAACATAACATGGACTTTAATATAAGCACATGGAAACATTTATAACATAGTATACAGCAGGCCCCGACACTAACTTTTTTCATGACCATCCCGAACAAAAATTATCAACCGTCCCGAATGGGGTTTGCACCGTCCCGAAATCAAAATATTTTTGTTTAATTCATTAGCATCATCTATACTTGTCAGTCATCAGTAGCATAATAACATTTAATAAAACATTAAGAAAAGCTGAAGCAGTTGACAGAAACATTTATTTATAATCAAGAATAATAAAATACAAATTGTATAAACTAAAATGTATTCTATTTCCATCTTTATGCGGACATCTTCCAATCATAAAAATATATGTGTGACTGTGTCTATTTTTTCAGTGTTATTGCCATTAGTAATTTTAAGTCTAGACCTGGACCGTTTTTTGAGGTAAGTATCCGGGCAATCACTCGACGGCCAATATTGGAATGTAGTACTAACTTATAGGAACAATTTTTACCGTCCTCGGCAAACTGTCCCGGATGACGTATTGATCGTCCCAGGTGTAATTTTTATCGTCCCCGGGACGACAGGACGGCGTTAATGTCAAGCCCTGGTGTACAGATACGTGACAAAGATATAAATGTACACGTGACTGACCCATAAAAGGAATAAGGATAGAAAGTAGATATATCTAGATATAGAAGTAACGAAGGGTTATGAAGAGTCCATAAGAAAGTCACTTACTAATGCCTGCGTGGGGGTTTTCACCCCCACAAAAGGAGGGTGTAGACAAACTGTACTAACCCATAGTTGTCAAGTCCTGGAGAAGAAAGAGGATTCGAAACTGGCACTTGCCTGCTTAAATATCAAAACACCTGGTGGTCGATACCCGAAACACAAGGGAAGATAACTATTCCAGCTTAATAGGGGCGGATAACCCCACAATAGTTATGAGACTCAGTGCCCTTGCCTCTACTTCACTGCAGATTTCCTGTCACTTCCCGCAGCCTTGTCGCCCAAAGTCCAGAAGTTGACCATTTCAGCCAGAAATAATTAGCTGTAAATCGCCAGTCAACTCACTAATTCCAACTTCGACATTGAAACCCCTGTTACATACTCATACACATATACCCATGTTGGGTATATACACAAGTGTTCGTTTATTGGAGAGAGGGGAGAGATAGACACCGTTAGACAGAGAGATGCATATGCATTACTTACTTCTTTGGTGATCTCTAGTCGTTTGGTGATCTCTAGTCGTTTCTTTTCTTTCTCTCCATGTTAAATTCTATTTCTAGATTCCTGTTGGCTGTTCGTCTTTGATTCATTCCTTCTTCTTGGTCAGTCCTTTTGCCAAGACATTCATCAATCAAGAACACCATCTTATTTATTTAAACTTTTATTTACTTAAATAAAGTTCTTCTTCTAACTAACACAACGTGCGTGTGCATTTGATCCCAGCTAAGGCAGACATCTGCCTGACGTCCAAAGCTGGAACTGAGACTTAACTCGGTCCCACGTGACTTCACGTATTTCGCGGGCTTTCAGTAATATTCCATGGAAAATTCCGCCCGTGATATGAAAAGGGGCCATCCCTTCAGAAATACAGCATAGATTATGCAACACCTCTATGCTTTTGTACATGATTTTGGTCATAGTATAATGAATAAAGGTTTTGTTATATACAAATGTTGCCAAGCGTTTCGTAGTTATTGAGGCGGTTGACCAGTTGACAGCATTGGTAAATTTGTTCATCTTCAAAACCCTGGCAGAACCGAGAGAAGTCTGAACCAGATCTCCTACAATTTCCCTGTGGGTCAAACAACACAAAGTGAGCACAGGAAGTCAGAGCGAGCAGATTCAGCCGAAACATTAACCTATAACTGGCCCGCAGCGTAACTCACATATATATATATATATATATATATATATATATATAGTGTGTGTGTGAGATTGTCACTGTTTCAGCTTTTACTGGAACGGTGTTCCAAAATGCAGTATTATTGGTAGGGTGCTCAATATAAAAAATAGAGCCATTATATAATATTACAAAATAAATATATAAAGGTTTTACATATCTATTTATTTGATGCCAAAGGAACAGTCACGACCATTTGGTTTCATGCATGTGTAACTGCAAACATTCTTCAGGTGACGTTGTTTCAAATGCCAAATAACGTCAAAAAAATGTTTGCGATTACGCATGCATGAAACCAAAATGGTTGTGACTGTTCCTTTGTCATCAAATAAATAGATATGTAAAACCTTTATATATTATATTATATTATATATATATATATCGTTTTTTGCAGTATTAAGGTTTTTTGTTTTGTAAACTCATTTGACTTTCCTTTCCGACCCAAACAACTACGGGAGTGAATGAGCTCTGATGATGATTTTTGTAAAATCAAAATATTGATCAGTATCAGCTATGATTATATTATAAATTGTTTTCTTCTTTAACAGCATTGTGTGATGTTTTCATTCCACCTTTTCTTACTCATATATATATATATATATATATATATATATATGCTGTCAGTCTGAGTTCGAACCCTACCCAAGGATAGTGGTGTCTAGCCACACTGAAGAGGCCGAAACACGTGTCTGTGGATGACTTATTAATATATGCTCCCATAAATTTGGTAATGAGCTCTCTAATTGGTAATTTAAATTAACTCTCACTACTACGCAAATAAGCAATGATCATTTCTCCGGAAATTTGATCTCTCAGTGACCGAAAGATACATACATTCTTATGTATTTAATAGTTTAAAAACACCAGTCCCCGCATCAGCTGTCAGTGGGCGTGGGGATAAGATATCGGACTACCATGCTGTCAGTCTGAGTTCGAACCCTACCCAAGGATAGTTGTGTCTAGCCACACTGAAGAGGCATGATATGCCGAAACACGTGTCTGTGGATGACTTATTAATATATATATATATATATATATATATATATTACATCTCTGTGTGATCCTAAAAATATATAAACAAACCTATGTATTTAATAGTTTAAAAACACCCGTCCTGCTACAGCAGCTGTCAGTGGCCGAGGGGATAAGATATCAGGCTGGCAAACTGTCAGCCTGATTTTTAAATTAATTTTAATATATGTGTGTGTACGGGTTTATAATGTGTGTGAGAGTTCATTAGATGTGTCTGCGTGTTTGAGTGTGTATTAGATGTGTGTGCGTGAGTTTCTTACATGTGTGTGTGAGTTGATTATGTGTGTGTGAGAGTTTATTGCATGTGGGTATGTTTGGAAGTTTATTGCATGAGTGTACGTGTGAGTTTCTTACATGTGTATGTGTGTGTGTGTTTGATTTTAATAATCATTTAAAAATCGAAATAGATCACTAAGTATGACTGAGATTATTCCAGTAGTGACCAACACAAGCGGAGATTTAAGAACTTTGAATTCAGAGTTTTCCTTTCACTAGACTGGTTGCCTAACCAAGGTTAAAGAGACCCAGTCTGTCCTACTATTTACCCATAGCTGGAGGGAGAACAGTTGGATTCATACCTTTCCCAAGGGTATTAACGATATGTGAACTGTGGCTTCGTCCAGGAATTGAACTCTGTTCGACGAGTCCATTTCCTACGATTCTAACTAGTACGGCACGCGCCTCAGTACATGAGTGCGTATGTTTATTATGTGTATGAGAGGGGTGTGTATGTATTTGTGAGTTTAGTACATGTGCGTTTGCGTGTGTGTGATTCTATTACATATGCGTTTTTGAGTGTGTGTGTGTGTGTGTGTGTGTGCGTGTATGTGTGAGTCTATTACATATGCGTTTGTGTGTATATGTGTGTGTGTGGTTCCTTACATATGCGTTTGTGTGTGTGTGTGTGTGTGTGAGAGAATCTATTATATATGCGTTTGTGTGTATATGTGTGTGTGTGGTTCCTTTACATATGCGTTGTGTGTGTGCGTGTGCGTGTGCGTGTGTGTGTGTGAGTCTATTACATATGCGTTTGTGTTTATATGTGTGTGTGTGAGTCCTTTACATATGCGTTTGTGTGTGTGTATGTGTGTGTGTTAGTCTATTACATATGCGCTTGTGTGTGTGTGTGTGTGTGTGTTGTGTGTGTGTGTGTGTGTGTGTGTATTAAATCATTTGTTTTTGTGTGTGTGCTTATTAATGTTGGATGTGTACGTTACTGACACATAAGCAAAACGATACTAATTCTGTTCTCGTAAATATGCCGTTAACAATTACTCAGCTGTTTTTAGTCGCCCCAGTCAGTCATCTGAGTTGTCTGATGACGTTTTGAAGCCCTAGGAAACATTTCTAACCTCGCCCCCCCCCCTCCGCCAAAAAATGGGTTCCACACAAGTTTTCGGAAATGAACATATGTCAAATTGTCAGACTGATTTCTTTAGATTTTTGCAAGTCACCGAAAATTTAACTGGTAAGCAAAAATCTTCACCGGAGGTAATATGCGATTTATCTATACACTAGAAGCGGCTACCCGGCGTTGCTAGGGTAGAGGGGGAATAATAAAAAGTTAGTCACGCAGATCCATTGATTGTTTTAGTCTTACATAATTGATTTATGTTTTAATCAGGAACGCAACTAATGACTTCCCCTTATTTACTAATCAAATCCTAATTTTTAAATATATTCCCAGATATAAATAAAATCTTCATAATTTATGTACTAAAAGCAAGCTCTGCTGATAGTGAATGTGTCTATATATTTATTTTGTCATTATCATTATTTTTTTCATCTGGAATACGGCTGTCCAACTTCAGACCAAGGATATGTCTAAGACAGTGCTGACGGACATACGTACATACATACATACATACATACACACATGCCAACTGCCCTTTATATATGTACTAGAAGCGACTACCCGGCGTTGCCTGGATACAGAGGGGGTTAATAAAAAGTTAGTCTCGCAGATCCATTGATTGTTTTAGCCTTACATAATTGATTTATGTTTTAATCACAAACGTCAACAATGACTTTCCCTTCTCTTACTATTCAAATTCTAATTTTTAAATATCTTCCCAGATATAAATAAAAATCTTCATTATTCTTGCACAAAAAGCAAGCTCTGGTGATAGTAAACGTGTATGTATATTTACTTTGTCGTTAATTGTTTTATTATCGTAGTTACCTCCGGACATACATACATACATACACATAACTTCCCTTTATATATGTATAGATTAATACTCGGGATCCTTAATTTTGCGACCGTTATCATCTTGCATAAAAAACTATACCATCCAAATCGTCCAAGATGAAATATAAAAATGTAAATTCTGATTATCTAGTGTTGCTTCTCCGTCGAATTCTTATTACTTATGAGTGGTGTTATCTCAGCTAAATAATGGGCCATTCTGTTTTTCGTTGGAAAGAAAGAAAGGGAAGGAAAGGGATATGCTATACAGAAAGAATATAATGAGAAAGAAAGAAAGAGCGTAAGGGAATATATAGAGAGGGGTTAACGGCGTGGAAGCGATGACACTAATATGTTTCAATCGAACATGATGAAAAGAGGAAGAGAAAGAAATAGTGATTATATATATATATATATATATATATTAATATATTTATATATATAATATATATATAGAGAGAGAGAGAGAGAGAGAGAGAGAGGAGGGATTATTATACCTATAACATGTCTAACTATTTGGCAATAGCTCTTAAATAAATATATCGAACGTTGTAACAATTGAATTATAATACAGTGGTATATCCACTGGTCCTTCTAGTTACAATAATCTCAAACAGAGAATGTCTCTTTTAGATCCAGCATATCAAAGATAACTAAATCTGTATTCCTCCAAAACGTCTGTCATAAATCATTCGAGTTTAAAACTGTTCCCAGTATTTCTCAGTTTACTAAGATGACAGGATTTTTTTAAATTTTAGGTAACTACTGTTTGTATTTCACATTGCGCTACTACTCCTGGGAAAGGTATGAATCCAACTATTCTCCCTGTATCTATAGGTAGATAGAGCAGATTGGGCCCTTTACTCTTGGTTAGGGCCCCGTTTAGCTCAGTCACTAGAGCACCTGGTAATCGCATGGTTTAATCTTCCTGGTCTAACGCTAGCGAAAAGGAGATAGACTCCCTTGCTGTCCAGCTGATGCTGAGAATAGGCCACTCAGCCAAGGTCTAGGGTAAGGAAAGCTCAAATTTTAAACCTATTAATCACCGCTTAAGAAATTGACCTTGTGTCGCATCCTACTCGTGTGGATGTGTTGGTAAATATGAGTAAGCAAAGTTGGTAAAATTACCAATTGTCGGTATCAGCCGGACAGCGAGGATGTCTATCCCATTTTTGTTAGCAATAAACCAGGGATATTGTTTTTGCTGAGGTGGAGCGCTTACCGTTATGTCCCACTTTACCGCAATAAATAGACACACACACACACACACACACACACACACACACACATATATATATATATTATAATATATATATATATATATATATAGGGTGATTGAAAATTAACTCCCTATCTAAGTTATTTCCATCATGCTCCAAGATAAAATCAGACCAGTTCTCAATACTTAAAAGAATATTGAAGACTTGATTGTTATACAAGATGGTGATCCTCCACATTTTGCTATTGTTGTCAATGAATGGCTGAATCACCATTTTCCTGGAAGATAGATTGGTAGACGTAGTAAACCTGGGTTGCCCGCCAGAAAACCTGATTTAAACGCACTGTGACTTTTTTTCTTTGGGGTTGAAACCAAAGACTTTGGAAGAACTTGAAGGACGAATACGAAAATGTATTTCTTCCATTCTAAAAGAGTTCCTGGGAAGATCAGTTGATACGATTTCCGAGCAGCTTGAGAGGCTGGAGGCAAACGCTGGTGCCCATATATAATTTTAAATAAGAATCCATGTAATGTGTGTTCTTTTCCTATTCTTTTTCTGTAAAAATAATGATTCAGAAATAAATTACAAGATTTTTAAAAATTGGGAATGGAGTTAATTACAATCTCCCTATATATATATATATATATATTATATATATATATATATATATATATATATATATTATTCTCTCTCCAGCTATGGGTTAAATAGTAGAGCAGACTGGGCCATTCAGCCTGGGTAGGTAACCAGTCTAGGAGAGGGATAACTCTGAATTCAAAATTTTCCGTCGTTGATTGGGTTTGTGGCAACCCTTGATGCACCAATTCATTCCTATCGACTGTGCCAAAAAGTGTGGATGGTCCAACACAAGCCTTCACCACTATAAGCAAATCATTGTGTGGGTGTTCATTGTGTGTGTGAACCCTCATGCGTCGAAAATCGACGAGAGAGTCCATAATATATATATATGAGGTGGGACAATTGGAGTAAATATGACAGAATATAATAAAGAAATTTGGAGCAAAGGAACAAAACTCAGACAAGTGTATGTTGGAGATAAATTTCGCTAAACATTAAGCTCAGCTTCATCGGTCGTTTCAGTTGTTTATTTGATTATTAAAACATCATACAAGTGTTTTATAGAAGCGAAAGTGGGCGGGAGAGGGGTGGATTAGGGAAAGAAGTCAAGTGGGTGGGATAGCGTTTGTGAGGAAAAATTTGAATGGTCAGAAGGAAATCAATGAAAGGGAGGGAGAGAAAATCAAAAGAAAGGAGAAATTTAGAGAGAAAATGCAGAGTAAGGTGGAGAATTACAGTGGGAGAGAAACGAGTTCAAAGAAAATGGGTCAGCCTTCTTGGAGATAAATTTTACCCAAAGAAGCAGAAAGAGAAGTAGTAAAAAAAGGGTGAGTGGGCAGTGGTAAGATTTTGGCGAAAATGGTCACTTGGCGGGAGTAAAAAGGGGGACAGAAGAGGATGTTTGGAAAGTGACTATCATAATTTTTATTCCAAGGTGGAAAATGTCATTTTCCACTCTCAATTAGTTTAACAAATTTATCGTTTATCAAACGATAAATTTGTTAAACTAACCATTTAATAAAATATACCATTTTAAAAAAATAGCTTGGTTTAAAGTTTGTATCACAGAATTGCACAGCAACTACTTTTTAAGCAATTAGGGATACCCATTTTTCATCTGCTTTTCATTTTAAAAACGAATTAAAATGGATTAAATCGATTATTTAAAGTCAAATTTTTGTCTAAGTCGAAAAGTAGTAACATAATGAGCATCAGTAAAAAAAAAAAAAAAAAAAAGAAGCAAAATAATATTACACATGTAATTTATTTTTAATACATTTAAAACTTTTTTTCGGTCAATTTTGATCAAATATATCTTAAGATGGCCGCCGTGAGTTGCTGTAGAATCCGTGATTATAAAATAAATTTAACACCCTCGATTGAAAAAGATTACCAAAAACCAGGGAATGGATAAGTGTAGGGGGTAGTGAAAGTGGTTAGATGAAGGGGAAAGAGAAAGCATGGTGAGTTCCCCACTCACCATGCTTTTTCAAGTAAGATGAGTTGAAATTTTTTAGGTTGGAATATGGAGAGAAATTTTGATACATAGGAAAAGAGGGGGGTGAAAGAAGTAGATAGAGGCGGTGGGGCTTGGTTAGTAAGGGGGGAGAAATTCAAATTCTTGGGTATTTTTTTTTAAATATAACAAAATCAATCATTGACCTGTTAAATTCTACGAGTAGAAAGTGAAATCAAATGAAATGATTTTTTTTTTTTAAAGAGTGAATATTTTTTGGCTGCAATTATTCATTTTCGAAGTCTTCCGAACTTTTCGCTGTTGTGTTGGTTTTTGACTGGTCTTTAACTAAACACAGTAAAATTAATTTACGAGGTATTTATGAAGAAAAGGTATTCCATTTTTAAAATTCGTTTCTTGAATCATTTATTCTTTTGATATTGGTTTTGTTTGTAAATGAACACATACTATTTCAAACGGTTATATATATTATATATATATATATAATATATTATAATATATCATATCATATATGATATACTATATATATATATACTACCAACGTGTTTGTAGATGCCTTGCGGAGAGAAAAACCCGGCAAGAAGGATTTGTATTGTAAAAATTACTACCAAACATCACCCAGGAAAAAAAAAAATTTTTTGAAAAAAAGAAAAGACCAAGATATTGTTACCACAAAAAATAATCTTATTGTATAGTATTTGGCCAAAAGAAAAACAATTTATATGTTATATATATGTATATAAGATATATATATATCTAAAACCGCTAGGAGTAAAGCTAATTTGTGTAAAAAACGTTGCTCGATACAAGTAAGAGCCAAGTAAGTTATCAAAGATAAATTCTTCTGAGTCAGACGAACCTACTATTAGGTTTTTCGCAATAAAGCTTCAGGGCTTAAAATCTGATCCAGATTTTAGCCTGAAGAGCTTTATTGCGAAATTAATATGGTTCGTCTGACTTCGGTAGATTATCTTTATATATATATTATAATATATATATATATATATATTATATATATATATCGAAAATGGGGTGATTTTGCCGGTGGAATTGGTCTCAAAGAATAGTTTATACAAGTTTATCATGATTTAGTCAAGCGATTATAACGAATATTATATATCGTAACAAATATATTGTAACTACAAATAAACTCATGCAGTTACAGTTGTAATTAATCAATACTTGATTTAATTCAGTGGGTTTAACTTTTAGATCGTTTATGGGAAACTCAGTAGGTTATTTGTACATACTGTTGGTATATAAAGAACCGAGCATCTTTCTTTCCATTGTTTTTTGTTAAGAAACGGAAGCACAGTTTTCAGCCAATCTTTTTGAGGCGGAAGATGATACTTCTCGTGGTTAACGTTTAGCTGGATTACCCGTGTTAATATTTCGCTAAGCAGTTCACAAGAGCAGGTGTAAGGACCAGAAACATAGTGGGCGTTGAAGTGATTGATAATGATGATGAGGTTTTTAAACAGTTAAATAAGAATTAAAGTTTACGTTTGCGGTTGGAGGAGAAATGAAGTACATAATTACCACATAATATATATACAAAAATAGTCACCATTGACCATCCATTCCCCGTTAGCCAACCCCCAACCACCACAATATAAAAAAAACGACACATACATACCACCATACATTTCTTATCTGACCAAAAACCTTACCAATCCACTTGAAACATCTGCATCCATTCTAAACATCCCATTAGGAGGAAGAAGAAAGCAAGTATCACTAACACCCACGCCCCAACATCCCGCACCCAGACACAATGATTAACCATTACTGTTTTCACCATTTTAAAGCGAGAATGACACATCATTGGAATATCCCAGGGCCGACAAAAGATCACCATTAGAGAGAGTACAGAACTATTAAGGTCGTGAAGAAGAGTTGATAGCCGAAACATTGGCGGAGATCGAGAATCGAACAATTTATAGAAAAAACATCGAAATAAGTTATCCATATGAAAAAGAAATTGACCACTAGACTTAGAGGTGAGTGATGTAGCATACCCATCAGAGTGTCTCCACTATATCAAATATATACGATATATAGTTAATATATATATATAATTATAATATAATATATGGTATTAGATTAAGTATATTGAGATGTTGATCAATTATCTTATAGAAAGCTTTGTATATGTAGAGAATGCTTATATTTTACAAGATAAGATCAAACACTAGGAATAAGAAGGTTATATACTATTATAAATAAGCGAGATCCGATAAAACATATTTAGCTAAGATATAATTTGTATGAGAACGATAAGTAGGTAGGATTCCAGTTCCATATGAAAATTATCCTATAGATGTATTTAGGTTTACTTAACGTATATCTTATTTACAAACTTGTGGTTATGATATATTATTATATAAAGGTTATTTTGAGTATTATTAATGATACTAAGATAAATAGATTAAGGTGAAAAAAAATGTTGGATGTTTAGCGCGCGTAAGTTACCGCATTATAGGAATTAAGAGAAATAAATGTTATGAATCCATGCTCTCCCTCCCATTATGGATAAATATGTAGGCAGATCTGGTGGCTTCCTTTAGCCTGGTAGGACCGGGTACTAGAGAAGGGAAACTCTTGAATTCAAACCTGTTGAACTCCGCTTCAGATAGTGAGTTGATGTGTCTACTTATTTATAGTTTATAAGTACTAAATTACTATAAAATGTATCTTTGTAATACTAGACTACGATATGATATATAAAGTTGTATATGTTGGTTTGATGTATATATTATATATAGTGGTAGTAGTTTAGGTATATAATTAGATGTGAAATAATAATAATTATATTTATGAGTAATAGGTAGTAGACATGCGGCAATATATTATAGAGATATATATATGGACATAGTCTTGATATAAAGTGTGCTCTACTGATAGGATAGGATTAAACCTATCTTAAATAAATTTCAATACCAAGTAGTATAATGAGTTATATACTGTTACTTATATATAAGAGTATATAAATATGATTATATAAAGGTATGAGAATATACATTACTAACATTGCTTTTATTAATTTTTCTAGATATGTGTGCTAGTTTCGAGAGCGCAATAGGGCAAGATTGATATAAGATTAGGTATATATAAAGTCTGAAATCGTATTTGTGAATAGTTATGTTCAATAGTAAATGAATAAGATAGACAGAAAGATAAGACATGTGTATTATGGTAGTGTGGTGATAAATAAGATAATTATAAATAGGTATGTAACAAGAGATATATAGATAAGATGATTTAGCAAACAATAGAAAACATATATAATAATTATGTATAGTCAGTGAAAGTATCATTATAGTCATAATAGTGTTAGTATATTTGTGTCGTGGTCTATGAAAATCTTTCAATAATCAAGGTGAATCTCCAGACTCTAAGTATCTCATAAATTTATGACCGATGAACACTGAGTAAACTATTTTAATTATTGGTTAAATTTAATTTTTTTAAAAGTTACACTCAAAGACTACTTGTTGATATTAATACAAAACAGTTTGAAATATTCGATTCTACCTTTATTAACCATATTCGAAACTAATAAATGAATACCGAGATAATTAGCAAATCAGACTGCTGCTCTTGCATCTAAATCTCAATAAGTATATAGCCCCCTACTTCCTATGAACCAGTCGTTCACACTATACTCTGTACTCTTCTCCACATCCCTTTCTACTGTTTATGTTTTATTTTTTATTCTTTCACTTTATATCTATTCTACTAATATCCCCCTCATTTTAAAAATCAAAGAAAGAATATACCCATACCAAATCCACCATAAATTTTAAATCATTTCAAAGAATGACTAAAGGAATAATCCCTCCAATCTAAAATATAC
>CM042170.1:27194712-27223729 GCA_023376005.1 Doryteuthis pealeii | reverse complement strand
AGAGAGAGATCATGAATATTATTAATTTTTAAACCAGTCTATTTGAACCCATCCTATGGGATCATAAACAGTAAATAACCATTGCTGGTCAGAGCGACTGGGAGTAATGGAAATGAAAGTAGTAATCCTCACTACCCAGAATCTCAGAAGTGAAGGGGTCTGCCATCAGTGCAGTTTAGTTTCATCAGGGATATTCTGTATTGAAAGGGACGCAATCAGCGTATTCTAAGCTCACCGAGCTGACCGCTTTTTGTTTTTGTTTATTCTTTGTTTTTGTTTTGATTACTAATCATTTTGCAACAAAAACCTACAATGCGCGCTGGCAGGCAGGATGGAACCTGATGATTGGGACAGCTACATTCATCAAAGCGGGTATCTCTTGCCGATCAGCCAAATGCCTATGCTGCGACATTTGGCGCAGTAAAATGCTGACGGAAAGAGAACCTTCAAATGATGGATTCGGACCATGCTAAAAAAAAAAAAAAACAATAACGGAGAAAAAAAATAAAAAAAAAAAAAAAAAAAAAAAAATAAAAGAAGGGTTGGGAATCCAGAAAATGGGAGAACGCCCTGTCTATCCTTATACAAGCTAAGTGAGACCTTCTACCAGAAACCTATGCTAAGGACTGTCACCACTCCACTTCTGAAATCAAGCCCAAACATAACTTACAGTAAACTTAATATGGATGCTAACGTGTGTGCAAGCTACTGCAGAATGCCAGATTATTTATGAAACATCATAACATATAGAACAATACCAATCAGGACTCAAAGAATGGAATCAACCCAAATACATGGGATTGGAGTATTCTGAGTTTCATAAATCCAGCTGTTTTGGCACCAGTCAGTAGTGCTTAGTTTGCTGTTGTTCAAACCAACAGCATACTCACAGTCACAACACAGTTGGTTGTTTAATCACCAAACAAATTCTACATGGCGCTGCGAACGAGGATGGAATCCTGAAGATTTGGAACAGCTACCTCCTCAAAGCCGAATGCTCTGTCAACCCAGTTAAAAGCTATGCAGCAACCTTTGCAAATGAAAAGCTGACGAAAGAGAACCTTCAAATGATGGAACAAGCCATGCTAAAGCGTAGGGAATCACAGCAATGGGAGAAGTCCTTGTCTTCCTTAAACAAGCTAAGGAGACCTCTTACTGCCAGACAAAGACTTAGTGCTAAGTGCACGTTAGCCAAGCTCCCCAATCTTAATTTTGTTTTTTGTTTTTTTTGTTTTTTGTTTGTTTATTTGTTTTTTGATTTTGTTTTGTTTTCTGATGTGTTATTTTTTCTCAGTCAACGTTTTTCTCATTTATTTTTCTTCTCATTCGAAAAACACTTATATTCATTATTTTTCATTTCGTTCCACTGTCATATCTAATCGTTTTTTACCTGGAAACCAAACTCTCTTTTTTCTTCGTTTTTTTTTCCATTCATTTTGTTGCTGGTTCTTAATATAAATTTTAACTATTTTCACTGTGTGCAAAATTATTTTTTACTAATATAGGAATACTTAAAACCATTAAACAAATTTTTGATAAAACTGATTTTTATATAAACTTAAAATAGAATAATACTTTATTCGGAGAATAATAATAATAATAATAATAATAATAATAATAATAATAATAATAAGAAGAAGAAGAAGAAGAAGAAGAAGAGAAAGGAGTTTATAAAGATAAAGAGAAAAGAAGAAGAAAAAAGGAGGAAGTATCTGACGATAATATTTTTGAAAGGTTGAAAGGGGAGATAACTGTTAATGAGAAGTCATGAATAAAAATAAAACCCCAAAAACAAAAAAAACGAGATACGAGTGTAAGAAATAATGTTTAGCGATTGTTTATATAAAATATTTGTAATATATGACTAACGATAAAAAAAATTGGTAATTCTATTAACGATCAGAGCTCTTTCGCCTTTGGAGATAGAATACATTATGTAAAATTTAAAAAAAAAAAGGTATTAAAATTCTTCTGAAAGATTTTGAGTGTTACTGGTCGAGTACGTCACTCTCTTGAGTTTTAAAGTATTGTCATCGACAACTAATGCTAATACATTCGCCACACACCCAACTCTTCATCTCTCTCTCTCTCTCTCTCTCTCTCTCTCTCTCTCTCTCTCTCTCTTAACATATGAATAGAATGAAAGGGATGATTTAAATATATTGAGAGGGGGAGATATTTACATATAAATACAACGGAAATAGATTGATGGGTGGATTATTACTCCTAAAGAAGTACAAACCTATCATGTTCCTTATTAATAATGTTGATTATTAATAATGTTGGAATTATTAATAATGTTGATTTAATAATGTTGATTAAACCAACGATATCATAATTGTATTATATCTAGTGAAGAACTATACAATCAAAACGGCTATTATTACCCATTGTATTAATAAATAATACTCTCTCTCTCACACACACTCTCTCTCTCTCCATAATATATAAATAATTAATATATATTATATATATATATATATATATATATATATAAGGTACTAAAAATAATAAGATGCATTATTTCATTTTTTTTTTATACCCTGTCCGGTGGCGAAAGCTGCTTGGTAGCGCTAGGAAGTGGCAGTCCTGCCTTAGCACCTGAAACTGTGTTATCACTCCTAGTTGGCAGCTGATGAGGGCAGGGTATCGCACGTGCTATCACACGTTGTATGACGAAAAAAAAGATGTTGAAATGAAAAATAAAGGAAAGAAAATGTTGAATGGATAAAATAGGATTTATTTTATTTCATTTTACTGACACGTGTTTCGGCCAGGAGTTTATCCATGCATATATGTATTCTATGTATTTATTATTTTAAACACAGAATGAAATAAAATAAAAATAATAGAAAAAACTACATAAATGTTTAATATACAAAGAAATAGCGGCCTTCGTCTGAGTAGATCCTTTTTGTTTTAAATCAAATCGGTTGAAATACGGAGAATTTCCGAGATGTTCGAAAAAAGAACATTTTTGAAATCGCTTGAAGAAAGTGTTCTAACACGATGGAGAAACCAGTTATGATGAGGTCATATATATATATATATATATATATATATATATATTATATATATCATTAGGGTCACGTGATGGTGGTCGGACTGCTGGTCATTTGGTTGTCTTTGATTTTTTCTTTGTGTTTTCCTCTGTCCTCCGGTCCCTTCGCTCTGTTGGAAATAGTGGGAAATAGGGGAAGGTTATTTTTTGCTGTGTTTGTTGTGGACTGCTTTGTGGGTGGTGGAGATTGGTTAAAATATTCTTATGCTTTTAAGGTACCTAGATCTGTGTTTAAACCTTTTTTGTGAATTACTCAAGCAAAAGAAACCAAATGGATATTTAATTTTAAGAAAAAGAAAAAGAAAAAGAAAGAGAAGGATATTACTTGTAAATAGAAAAAGTTTTAAAGTATTGTCATCGACAACTAATGCTAATGTGTTCAGGATTTTCTTTCAAGTGACAATACATAAAATGCAATCTTATGTAAATATATCTTGTTTTTTTAAATTATTTATCGAGTAGTAGATTTTTTTTTCAATAAGTAAAAGTTGAATACACTTTTTGTCTTACACTAAAAATATTGATTAAAAATGAAATAAAAGTAAACATTGGCACAAGTTAAATTCTTATTACGAAATAATAAAGAAAAATATTTCTCTGAATGTTTGAGATGGGGCTTGATGATTAGTATTATCTGCATTATTCGGACTATTGTCCTCATCTTCATTGTTATTTGTACAACGTTTCGGCCGATATGCCCTCCAGCCTTCTTCAGGTATTTCTTGTCGAACTCGGGAACCTACTCGGACCCGGGCACCTTTTTTTCGAACTCGGGAACTTTCTTGTCATAATCGGGTTCCGTGATGGATCCCGATTATGACAGGAAAGTTCCCGAGTTCGAAAAGAGGGTTCCCTAGTCCGAAAAGAAGGTTCCCGAGTCCAAAAAGAAGGTTCCCGAGTCCAAAAAGAAGGTTCCCGAGTCCGACAAGAAATACCTGAAGAAGGCTGGAGGGCATATCGGTCGAAACGTTGTACAAATAACAATGAAGATGGGGACAATAGTCCGAATAATGCAGATAATACTTAAGAAAAATATGTTCAACAAAAATATTCTTTTTTATCAATCTCTTTAGATTTTTGTCAAATTTAGAAATTTATAAAAAAACAAAAAACAATATAATGTCCCTGGTTCGATACTGGCCCTCGCCAACTCAGCAAATGAGTAGCACAGGGATTTGTGTGGTAAAGTGAGAAACTGATGGTAGGTGTGGTGCCTCGCCTCAGACGCTAAAAACAGTCTCCTTGGTCTAGCCCTAGTGAAAAGGGAATAGACTCCCTTGCTGTCACGCTGATACCAGCTTTAAGCTACTCCGACGGCTTATACTACCCCTGTTCTACAATGGTTATTGCATGTATTGGCATTTCAGTCTCGACAGACTATAATAAAGTTTTTGTGCCCCTGAAGTTACAGCGGCTTCTGTGATTGTGAAGTCCGATATTTGAAAACCATTCTCGACCACAGATTTCACATTTGAAGACTGTTGACTGTTGATGTTCTTTATATTTTTACACTATTCTTATTGTATCATAAATACAATATTCTTACATTATTATTAAATTTATCTTATTACATCGTTATTCTTATTGTATTGATAGTGTATCTTTATTAAACTATTCTTATTACCTTCTTATTGTTTCCTTACTAAATTATTCTTAATATATTCTTGTTTAATGATTCTTATAGTATTATTATTATTACATTATACTTATAGGGTCCAATCTCACAAACAAGTTAAAGAGACAGTTCTTCCAGGCCGTTGTCGTGTCAGTACTGCTGTATGGCTGCACCACCTGAACCCTAACTAAGTGATTAGAGAATAAACTATATTAGAGCTGCACAAGAATGCTGCGGGTGATCATGAACAAGACGTGGAAACAGCACTCTACCAGAAAGCAGCTGTACGGCCACCTACCACATATCACCGAAACCATTCGAGTGAAACGGACAAGACACGCGGGACACTGCTGGAGAAACAAGGACGAACTCATAAACGACGTCCTCCTGTGGAAGCCAGCACATGGACAAGCCAGCGTAGGCCGACCAGCAAAAACGTACGTTGACCAGCTCTGTGCGGATGCAGGATGCTGCATAGAGGACCTCCCGAGAATGATGAGCAATAGGGACGGATGGAGAGAGATTGTCATGGATATCCGCGCTGAAAGCGTGACATGATGATGATGATGATTCTTATCTAACTAGCAAGAAAATGCCCCCAGACTAAGTATTTTTAATGTAATGAAATATATTGAATTAGAAAGAGTAATGAAAGACCGCATATAACAATCATCGACGTCGAGCTTAATGGCCACCAAAGTCATCCTTTAAGCGAGTATATAAAAATGTTGTTAATGGTGAAATATGAATCCAGAGAGCAAGAGTCGTTAATCTTATATGAACAATTCATTAGGAGTAACATTAGAAGTCTTTAAAATCTTATTTCCCCCTTTTATAGCCAACGAATCAAATTTTGAGTGGAATCAATATTAACTGTAGAACTATGCTCTGATTTCAAAGAGTGTAGTTATCTAATTCTATCCACTATCAGAGATGATTTTTTTTTCTTTCCTAACACAGAATATTTCAAATAATGATTTTCTTCAATTATATTTAAGTATGTTGGTTCTTACTAAAAATCTTTGTAAAATATTCTTATTTGTTAAAACGTATTTCTCTGAATGTTTGAGATGAGGCTTGAAGATTAGTATTATTTGCGTTATACGGACTATTGTCCCCATCTTCATTGTTACTTGTACAACGTTTCGGCCGATATGCCCTCCGGCCTTCTTCAGGTATTTCTTGTCGGACTCGAGAACCTTCTCGGACTCGGGAACCTTCTTTTCGAACTCGGGAACTTTCTTGTCGTATTTGGGAGCCATCACGGAACTTTGAACCTAACCTTTATTTAGTCCACGGGGGTATCCTGTTCTCATTCCACTAACCATAGCTGGGGTAGGAGTTTTGTTAATTAGTTATTTTTCTAAATGCTTTCACTCAGGATTGAACTCGGGTTCCAGAGATAACTGTCACTTAGAACTCTCTTAACCTAACTACCTTATCCACTTGGTCATGTGTCCAATTGGACACAATTGTTAAAACGTAAATTAAAGTTTGGCAAAAGGATATGGATCAACTAATAACGCTGAAGTTTTATAACCATGTTTGACTAGAACAAATAAAATGGTATTTTTTTCGGCTGTTTGCTGAGTGTTTCATTTACTTTAAATTTCTGGATTTTTCATCATCATCATCATCATCATGTCGTGCCAGCAGCACGGGTATCCATGAAAACCTCCCGCCAACCATCCCTATCATTCATTGACCCCTGGTGGTCCTCCGCACATAGCTGGTCTATGTAGGTCTTTGCTGTACGACCCACACTAGCATGTCCATTTGAAAGAAAGAAAGAAAGTACAAAAGAAACACAGAAAGAAAGAAAATAACCATGAACACAAGATAAAAGAAAAGAAAAAATGATTATGGAACTAGAAATAAAAAAAAAAGAAAGGCAGAAATAAATATGGTAAATAATTCTGAAAATAATGAAAGAAAGTGAAAAATAATTAGGAAAATAGAAAGAAAGAAAGAAAGAAAGAAAGAAAGAAACAAACAAACAAACAAACAAACAAACAAAAAACAAAAAATAAAAAATAAATAAAGAAAGAAAATGATAAAATTTGAAAGAAAGAAGGAAAAGCAAAAAGAAAATAACTTTGAAAACAAAATAAAATAAAAATGAAAAATATTTATGAAACTAGAAGGAAAGAAAATAATCATAAATTTGAAAGACAGAAAGAAAGAAATGATTTTAGAATTTGAAATAGAGAAAGAAAAAAAGGAAAATAGTTATGAAATTTGAAAGAAAGAAAGAAAGAATGAAAGAAAATGATTATAAAATTAGAAAGAAAGAAAAAATGAAAGAAAATGATTATAAAGTTTGAAGAAAAAAAGAATGAAAAAAGTGATCATACAATTTGAAAGAAAGAAAGAAAGAATGAAGGAAAATGATTATAAAATTTGAAAGAAAGAATGAAAGAAAATGATTATAAAATTTGAAAAGAAAGAAAAATGAAAAGAAAAGGATTATAAAATTTGAAAGAAAGAATGAATGAAAAGCAGAAAGAAAATAACATTAAAAACAAAATTTTGAAAAATGAAAAATAATTATCAAACTAAAAAGAAAGAAAAGAACAAACAAACAAAGATAAAGAAATAAAGAAATAAAAAGAAGGAAAGTAAGAATGAAAGGAATGAATCAATAAATGAATGAATTATTATGAAAAATGGATAAAGAAAAAAACATGAAAAATAATAACGAATCTAAAATGAATGAAAGAAAGAGAGCAAGAAAACGAATGTACTTAAGAGAGAAAGAGAGACAGAAAGAGAGGGGGAGAAAGCGAGAAAAGGAGATAGAGAGGGAGAGAACGTGTGAGAGAGAGAGAGAGAGAGAGAGAGAGAGAGAGAGAGAGACGAGAGTGAGAGTGATAGAGAGAGAGAGAACGAGAGTGAGATAGATAGATAGATAGATAGATAGATAGAGAGAGAGAGAGAGAGAGAGAGAGAGAGAGAGAGAGAGAGAGAGAGAGAGAGAGTTTGTCCCAATTCTGACTATTTTGCCAACACTTATTAGCATATCTGAAAGATCTTTACTCTTCATCCAGACTAAAGTTTCTCCCCAAAGTCCAGGTGAGTCTGGCCGACGTCCAAACGTCCTACACATCTGTCTCTTCATCTCTTCATCTCTTCATCTTCACTCCCCTTCTCTCTCTTACTTGTACCTTCCACCCCGCTCTGCCGACAGAACAGAATTGTTTTCCGGGAACGGGTCAGCATATGGTGATACTGGCAGACATTTGACTCGAGGCATTCTATCATCATTTAGAGACACATAGATTGAGTCAACAACTCAACTCTATCAATGCCTATACACACGATTGCATTAACACAGACAGACATGACTATATCTGTGAATAGTTGGAAAGAATTAGTCTCTCTTCTAAAGACTCTGGAACGATTTGATTTTGAGCTACCAAATGTTTTCTGTCCTCTATAGACAGCCAAATGGTTTCAGGTAGCGCTACCAAATCTATATCAATAATTTAAAAGAGTTTGTTTGTCCGTCTTCTATAGACAGACAAGTGGTTTGATGCGGAACTACCAAATCTATTTCCATACTAATTGGAAAGAATTATTATCTCTAAAAAAAACTTTTTTGAACTACCAAATCTATATCAATAATTGGGAAAAGTTAGTGAGTCTGTCGTCTGTAGGCGGACAAGTGGTTTATGTAAAAGCTATAAAATGTGTATTATCATTGGGGATGGGTTTGAGTGTCATATCTATATATAGGAACAAGCGAACTGATGTAGAGTTATCAGATGTATATCAATAATTGGGAAGAGTTTATTTGTCTGTCCTCTGTAGATAGCCAATATTTGATTTAGAGCTACGAAACCTATATCAATAATTGGGAGGGGTTTGGGTGTCTGTCCTCTATAAGGGACAAAGAATAGATGAGGCGCTATCAAATATAAAATGATAATTGGGAAGTGTTTTTCTGTCTTCTATAGGCGGCCAAAAAAGTTTGGTGTAGAACTAGGAAATCTATATTAGTAATTGGGAGAAGTTTTTTTGTCTGCCCTCTATAGATGGCCAATGTTGGAATATTATGATATATAATGTGTTCTGAAGTCCACCACTTGAACTTAAAGACTCTGCGTAGGCGCGTGGATTAAAGCCAGCCAGTCAACACGCTCGAATTCGGGGTTAGTTAACTATTTAATCGCCGATCTTGAAAGCCGTTCGTTTGCACGTATTCCTCACTAAGGAATGGATCTGCAACCAAGGACTCTGCTCAACCAAAGGATTCTACCCAACACTAAGGAACAACGAGGAACAACCAAAAGATTCTACCTAACACTAAGGAACACCAAAGATTCTACCCACTAAGGAACAACGAGGAACAAAAGATTCTACCTAACACTAAGGAACACCGAGGAACAACCAAAAGATTCTACCCAACACTAAGGAACACGAGGAACAACCAAAAGATTCTACCCAACACTAAGGAACAACGAGGAACAACCAAAAGATTCTACCTAAGGAACACCGAGGAACAACCAAAAGATTCCCCACTAAGGAACAACGAGGAACAACCAAAAGATTCTACCTAACACTAAGGAACACCGAGGAACAACCAAAAATTCTACCCAACACTAAGGAACACCGAGGAACAACCAAAAGATTCTACCCAACACTAAGGAACAACGAGGAACAACCAAAAGATTCTACCCAACACTAAGGAACAACGAGGAACAACCAAAAGATTCTACCTAACACTAAGGAACACCGAGGAACAACCAAAAGATTCTACCCAACACTAAGGAACAACGAGGAACAACCAAAAGATTCTACCTAACACTAAGGAACACCGAGGAACAACCAAAAGATTCTACCCAACACTAAGGAACAACGAGGAACAACCAAAAGATTCTACCTAACACTAAGGAACACCGAGGAACAACCAAAAGATTCTACCCAACACTAAGGAACACGAGGAACAACCAAAAGATTCTACCTAACACTAAGGAACACCGAGGAACAACCAAAAGATTCTACCAACAAAGGAACACCGAGGAACAACCAAAAGATTCTACCCAACACTAAGGAACAACGAGGAACAACCAAAAGATTCTACCCAACACTAAGGAACAACGAGGAACAACCAAAAGATTCTACCTAACACTAAGGAACACCGAGGAACAACCAAAAGATTCTACCCAACACTAAGGAACACGAGGAACAACCAAAAGATTCTACCCAACACTAAGGAACAACGAGGAACAACCAAAAGATTCTACCCAACACTAAGGAACAACGAGGAACAACCAAAGATTCTACCCAACACTAAGGAACAACGAGGAACAACCAAAAGATTCTACCCAACACTAAGGAACAACGAGAACAACCAAAAGATTCTACCCAACACTAAGGAACAACGAGGAACAACCAAAAGATTCTACCTAAGGAACAACGAGGAACAACCAAAAGATTCTACCTAACACTAAGGAACACCGAGGAACAACCAAAAGATTCTACCCAACACTAAGGAACAACCAAGGAACAACCAAAGAATTCTACCCAACACTAAGGAACAACGAGGAATAGCTAAAGGATTCTACCCAACACTAAGGAACACCGAGGAACAACCAAAAGATTCTACCCAACACTAAGGAACAACGAGGAACAACCAAAAGATTCTACCCAACACTAAGGAACAACCAAGGAACAACCAAAGAATTCTACCCAACACTAAGGAACAACGAGGAATAGCTAAAGGATTCTACCCAACACTAAGGAACAACGAGGAACAACTAAAAGATTCTACCCAACACTAAGGAACAACGAGGAACAACCAAAAGATTCTACCCAACACTAAGGAACAACGAGGAACAACCAAAAGATTCTACCTAACACTAAGGAACACCGAGGAACAACCAAAAATTCTACCCAACACTAAGGAACAACGAGGAACAACCAAAAGATTCTACCTAACACTAAGGAACACCGAGGAACAACCAAAAGATTCTACCCAACACTAAGGATCACCGAGGAACAACCAAAAGATTCTACCCAAGGAACAACGAGGAACAACCAAAAGATTCTACCCAACACTAAGGAACAACGAGGAACAACCAAAAGATTCTACCTAACACTAAGGAACACCGAGGAACAACCAAAAGATTCTACCCAACACTAAGGAACAACCAAGGAACAACCAAAGAATTCTACCCAACACTAAAGAACACCGAGGAATAGCTAAAGGATTCTACGTAACACTAAGGAACACCGAGGAACAGCCAAGGACTTTGTCTAACACTAAGGAACAACCAAGGATTTTTCACTAAGGAACACAGCTCTCACCTGCAGCCTAAAAATGGTGACACAAATCGTAACAGCCAAACAGTTTGATGTAGAGCTAACACATCTATATCAATAATTTGAAAGAGTTTGTTTGTCTGTCCTCTATTGGCAGTCAATGTTTGGTATAGAACTATCAGGTATATCAATATCGATATCAATAATTAGGAAGAGTTGGTTTCCCGTTGGTAGACTGTTGGAGGTGCGTGGTCTAATGGTTAGAGTCATAAGAAATTCGTCAACTTGATTTCAAACCCTAGACGAAGCTACAGTTCACATAGCGCTAATACCCTTGGGAAAGGCATGAATCTAACAACTCTCCCTCCAGCTATGGATAAATAGTAGGACAGACTGGTCTGTTTAACCTTGGTTAGGTAACCAGTCTAGAAAAAGGAAAACTCTAAATTCAAACCTGTTAAAAACTCCGCTTGGGTTGGTCACTACTAGAATAGGCGCAGTCCTAATTAGTGATCTATTTCACGAATTTTAAAGTTTTATGACATGTCGTATCTCAATCGCTAGAGTGTTCGGCTAGGAATCACAAGGTACTTGGTTCGATACCAGCCCACTCCAACTCAGTGTATGAGTAGCACAGGGATCTGTGCCGTAAAGTGAGGAGCTGATGGTTGGTGTGGTGCTCCACCTCAGATGCAACAATAATCTCCTTGGTCTAGCGCTAGTGAAAAGTGGATAGGCCCCCTCGCTCTCTGGCTGATACCGACATTAGGCCGCCCCGACGACGACTTTATATCGATTTCAGCCTTTCTTAAGAAGTTAAATAGTTTATAACAATCCTTTGTAAACAACTGATGCCTCTCTGTTTATCTATACTGTGTCTCTATATATTTACCAACCCCTCCGTACGAGCAGGATGTGATACAAGGTCAATTTCTTAAGTGGAGTTCAACAGGTTTGAATTCAGAATGTTCCTTCTCCTAGACCGATTGCCTAACCAAGGTTAAAGAGCCCAGTCTGCCCTACTATTTACCCATAGCTGGAGGGAGAGTAGAATTCATACCTTTCCCAAGGGTATTAGCGCTAAGTGAAATGCAATTACCACATCCAGGATTTGAACACGGGGTGACGAGTCCATTTCCCATGACTTTAACCATTACACTACGCGCTTCCCACAGACCGTGTCTATATGTATCAATATGTCTGTCCGTGTCTTTATTTGTATCTATATGTCTGTGTATGTTTCAGTGTCTATCAGTCTATCTGTGTCTATAACCGTACGCCTTTCAGTCTGTGTATATGTATGTCTGTATCAGTTAATGTACGCCTTAGAGACTTCGGTTGTTTACAAACGACATCTCAGGACACTCGAGAGATTCCATCAGAATTGCCTTCGCAGGATTTTAGGGATAGAATGGTTGTCATTTACACCAGACACCACAATACTTGAAAAATATCACCTGCCTAGAATTGAGAGTTTAATCCTTAGATCACGCCTTCGCTGGTCTGGTCATCTAGTTCGCATGAATTTTACGGGGAAATCTCAACTGGCAAATGTCGTCAGTGCAAATCCAAATTGAGGTTTAAGGACTGCCTCAAGGACACTCTAAATAACACTGCTATTGCTGTGAAGGACTGGAAGAAGTTAGCTTGTAATAGACCTGGCCGGAGAGCCACCATCTACCTGTCTGTGGAAGAATTTGTGTTCAACCGAATTAAACACAAAAAATTGAAGTGGGCTATTAGAAAAGGGTAATTTTCAGCCCAGCAACATTCAAAGTGGAGAAGTTCCAACATATAGAATATGTGGAAGAGTATGTCTTTCCACTTCCTTTGGCCTTTCTAATTTAATATAATATTCTATTGCATTAAAATTTCAATACTAACACCCGGAGGGTGCATATATTTGCTAGTATCAATAAACGAGAAAATGTCCTCTAAAGGCGTAAAGGTTGTTTGATGTAGAGATACTAAATCTGTATTAATAAGTCGGAAGTTCTTTTTTCCTCTATAGACGACCAACCGGCTAACAAATCTAAAGTTATAATTGGAAAGAGTTTAATTTTATATCTATAGGTGGCCAGACGTTTTGAGGCGGAGGTACCAAATATATCTCTCCCCCTTACTCTCTCTTCCCCCCCTATCTCTCTCTCTCTCTCTATATATATATATATATATATATATATATATATGTGTGTGTGTGTGTGTGTGTGTGTGAGGAAGAACATATTTGGTAAAATCCAACAAAATCTGATTAAAAATTGAGGAAAAACGGATAAAGCACAAACAACCTCATTCAATTGATTTTTTGTCTTGGTATGTTCACGAAGCCTTGCCAGGAGGTTTATTTGAGACAATGAACTACAGTCTGATTATATAGTGAAAATGTAGAGGGAGGGTGAGAAGAAAAAGGGAGAGTGCAGATGCATCAAAAGGTGTGAGGAAAAAAGAAGAGGCTGTAATTCATTGTCTCAAATAAATCTTCTGACGAAGCTTCGTGAACACACCAAAGGGAAATATCAGTTCAATGTTGTTTTTGTTCTATCCGATTTTCCCTATATATATAATATATATATATATATATATCATTCAAAATAAAATTTCACTCTGATGAAGGTCGAATATTCTTTGCGTGCGGAATATTTTCCCATTTTTCTATTATTATTATTATTTCATTTCATTTGTTTATTTAATGATAATGATAGTTTGAACCGTGTACGCGGAGATGAACTGACTGAAACACATGTGTAAGTGATATTGATTAAATTCATCTTTTATCATCCATTCTGTTCTTTCTTTTCTTTATTCATTCTTCCTCATATTGTCGGATTCATTTCCAATTCCATTTTTACACACATACACACACACACACACACACACACACACATATATATATATATATATATATATTATATATATATTATATATATTATATATATATATATATATAACTACGCGTAGTTTGGTTCTATGTCCCCTATAGACACCCAAACGGTTTGATGGATGGATAAATTTTATTTTTTCCTGTTGAGTATTCATTTCTTTTCACATTTCTTAACTTATTGATGGTCTCTTTAACCCCAAACAGGTACTACCACTCCTGGTTTGATCAGCCCTTGGAATAATGACAATGAAGGCGTACGCTACCCTTCCAAGAATTGAAACCTTACCTCTAGATGCAGTTTAATATCTTACCCAGATCACTAAGACGCTCAATCACCACACTCTAGTACATTATAGGTTTAAACACCTATATTTCTACGTGCATGTGGAATACAATAGAATAAAATTAAAATAATTAAGTTTTCTTAAACAATTAGTTTTACAATTGTATGTTATGAGTTAAGTTTTTGAATTATGTAAACAAAAGAGAATAGAAAGGAAATTAGTTTGGAAATATTTTAGCAACAATAGAGACAATTTTTTAAATTCCGATGACAATATCGACGTCAATAGAAAACTGCGTTGTCATCGGAATGCCACGGGTAACAAAATCATCCAATATTAATTTTAACTTAATGATCACATACGCATCACAAAAAGAAAATGATAAAAAAGGCCCATTAGTTGAAAAGCTAGTTGGAATGGTCGCTCTTCCCAACTTGACAAAAGTTGGAGAGAGGTCGCTATCCCAACTCGACACAGTTGGACAGAGGACCCTGTTCAGAGACACAAAAAAATAATTCATCAGTTCTGTCTCTTTTTCGTTTTTTTTTGTTTGTTTTTTTGTTTTTTTCTCTCTCCTTCTCAACACAATTACCTACGGATACATACGGTCCGCGACACCACCGAAAGAACAATTAACGATACCAATTGTATATTATGTATATAAAGTTGTTTCTTATATCAATTTATATTCTTCTTTTGTTTTCTACGGAAACTACATTTCCATAGTCTCGTGTGTTTAAATTGTGGGATACAACACTCGGATTTTCTTCATCCACTCAAACACAGAGTACACAAGGCCCCCACAACATATAGGATAAAAAGGAGTGGGGTTTACCATAAGAGCAATTGAGGAATACAACCGACTGATAGGTTGGGACTATTCCGAAATTACAGGAAGTGTATCTGAACAAGGACCATATGACATTTAGGAAGAATTTTTTTTTATCTCGATTAAGAAAGGACATGTTTTTCATTTACACAGTCAATATCTGGTTGTTTTAATAGACGATTCTTAGATTTCTTTTTAAATTATAAAACTAACCCCTAACCCTAACCCTAACCCTAACCTCTAACCAACAACCAGATATTGACGGTGTAAATTAAAAACGTCATTTATTAATCGAGATCAAAAAGGGGTGCCTAGAGGTAACATGGTCCCTGAAAAATTTTGAACGAGTGAGAGAGAGAGAGAGAGAGAGAGAGAGAGAGAGAGAGAGAGAGAGAGAGAGAGAGAGAGAGAGAGAGGAGAGAGAGAGAGAGAGATCTTGATTCAAAGATTACTCTTTTTTTTGTAAGTAACAGCCAATTTTTAGCCCCCACACATTTATTTTACTTTCTTTTTTTTTTCGTTAACGTTTTTTTTTCCTTTTTCAATTGGGAAATTTGGACCATGTAACCATTAAGCACCCAAAGTAAGAACTGTTTTGAAAGGAACACCTTTTGCTTTTCACCGTAAACTCCCAGTTGTTTGTTTACAAACAACAGGCAATTTTTTTACGTTAGAATTTCACTGTAAAATTTTGTTCATGTATATTTACAACCCAAAGGCATGTTTTCATACTAAAATAGTTTTCGATTATAATAAAAAAATTAGTTATTTATTGGTTACTTGGTCTCAACATACTTTCATTTAAATAAACATAAAAATATTTTGTAAATAAAAACTATTTTCATTTAAATAAACATATCTGCATTTCTCTTCTGATTAGATAAAAATAATTTTAATATAAAAATGCGTCTTTAATATAAAAACGTGTGTTTCGTTTAAAGTTTTTAAAACTTTAAAAAAATCCTATTGAATTAACAACAACAATATGAAATAACTATTGTTTTTATTAAAATCTAAAACTATTTTAGTATAAAAACGTGCCTTTGGGTTGTAAATATACATGAACAAACTTTTAAAAAATCTTATAGTGAAATTTTTATGCAAAAGAAAATCAAACCTGTTGTTTGTAAACAAGCAACTGGGAGTTTGCGGTGCAAAGCAAAAGGTGTTCCTTTCAAAACAACTCTCACTTGGGGTGCTTAATGGTTACATGGTCCGAAAATTCTTTAAAATATTAATCTATGCAAATTAATTAATGAATTAAAACTAAATATAGGGTTAAAGGCGCTATACGGATAACACTAAAACCAAACTTTTTTATATTCTATTTTTCCAATTTTGATTTAAATTTTATATTAAATTTTTATATTAATTTTTTATATTTAAATTTTAATATTAATTTCGATATTACAATTAACTGGATCGTCAAAAAAATTGATTTCATTTGAGAACAATTTTATGATTTTCACTTTCCCCAATGAGGATTGCATTGGAAAAATAAGCCCAAATTGCTCAGCTAGCAGAATTTCGTTCTTAGGTATCACAGGTCACCACCCGCTACTATCAGTTTGTCTCATAGACGGGGACGGGGTCTTTACCCTTTGCAGATGTGTAAGTAAAGTAAAGTCGTCAGGGTGGTCTAAAGTCGGTATCAGCCATACAGCGAGGGAATCTATCCCCTTTTCACTAGCGTTTTTAGCGTCTGTAGCGGAGCTCCTCACTTTACCGCAAAGATCGCTGTGTTATTCATACGCTGAGTTGGTGAGGCCGATATCGAACCAAGAACCTTGAGGTTATCAGCCGAACACTCTACCAACTGAGCTAAATCGGTCCTCTTGCACTCCACGATGAATAATGCTTAACAAGCTCACTTCGGAGATCCTTGTTAGTGAGTTCGATTCTCATTGTGCGCCGCATTCTTCTGGCCTTGTACCACATCTAAGCAAAGCTTAGTAAGAAACACCATTATGCACCTTAAATAGAGGCCGAGACACAAGGGTTCTCTTTGAGCAAACATCGATACTTTTAATATATTCACTTTTCTTTTAGCGGGATGAACACTAGAGAGATGTGCAACAGTCGGGAAATCAGAAATACTGACCATTGCGTTGTGGTCATCTTTAAATACGTGTCTTGCTTTGCCTGATATTCCCAAGATGGATGAACCGAATGTTATTTTCGGTTTTCGGCCATGAACATTTTCGCGCGAAAAGATGGCCGACCTAGTGGATAATATAACTTGATATAAAACTAAAGCGAGAAATGGTATAACTAAGTATGTAGAGAATATACAGCTGTATATAAAAACAATTGTATATAAAGTAATAAATAATACAATATATATATATATATATATATAGGATGTTTGCATTTATATATATATATATATATATATATTATATATATATATATATATATGTGTGTGTGTGTGTGTGGTGTTGTGTGTGTGTGTGTGTTGTGTATACTTTTGCATTTCCCATCGTGCTAATACCCTTGAGAAATGTATGCGCCCACTCACTCTTCCTCCAGCTATGGGTAAATAACTAGGGCAGACTGGGTCTTTAACCTTGTTTAAGCAACCAGTCAAGGAGAAGGAAAATCAGAATTTAAACCTGTTAAACTCCGCTTAAGAAATTGACCTTGAATCACATTCTACTTGTGCTGAGGGGTTGATATATATATATATATATAATATATATATATATATGATTATAAATGAATCAAATTTCGGTATCATATAACCCATGAGGGATTGGGGGGTTGTTAAAAAATAAACCTTCGTTCGTTCCTTCATCCCAGCAAAGTACTTTAATGCAACCCTTACACAATGAAAAAACAGTGAACTTCACATTTTTCAACAAAAATGATTATTATTTCTATTTCTATTGGCACTAAATAACCCCCATGTGGTTAATGTGCCGTAAAATACACCAATCTAAACCAAAACAAAATAGTATTCAAAAGTTTATTCGCTATTTAAATGTTTAGCTACGACATGTTTTAAATGGAATCAGGTGTTATACCGATCACAGAAACAAGTCAAACAGCCTTGGAGATATGTAGTTGTATCCCGAGAAATTCAATGGTATGTGAGTATATAAAAAAAATGAAAAGGCACGGTATCCAGATGGATAATATGTTATTATAGAAGCCGATATTATAACATTTCGGTTGGTTTAGAAAACCATTGTCAAGTCATCATTGATATTCATTTTTATAGGAATACTTAACAGTTTTGTGTTTTTGTAGCTTCTGGATATTACTCAAATATTTGATGTTGTTGTTTATTGATTTTAACGGCATATCAACCCGTTTGGGGTAATATCATTCCTAACGGTTAAGAAATGATACATATCGTGTATTTATATTTATACTTTTAGTAATTAGTACTATCTGCGTTATTCGAACTATTGTCATTATCTTTATTGTTATTTGTACAACGTTTCGGCCCTTACACCCTCTGGCCTTCTTCAGGTATTTCTTGTCGGACTCGGGAACCTTCTCGGACTCGGAACCTTCTCGGACTCGGGAACCTTCTTTTCGGACCCCGGAACCTTCTTTTCAAAATTTTTTGGGGATTATGTTGTATGGTATTGATTTGTTTTATGTCTATATTCTATATTATAAATATTTGAGTAATATCCAGAAGCTCTAATATTCAAAGAACTGGCTAAGCTTTGTTTTTAATTTATTTAGTATACCAACAACGCCCTGACGATGGTTTTCAAAGAAGAACAAAACGTTAAAACGTCGGCCTCTATGATAAATTATCATCCATCTGAATACCTTGTTTTTTCTATATACTACATGTGTGTATGTTGGACAAGACATGATATGATTCAATATCTATATCTCAAATTCCCCGAAAATTTCATGCGTATTTTTTCTCTTCTTGAAGATTTTTCACACCGGTCCATCGTATGGCTGCATGTCTGACCCAGTGAGCTAAGAGTTGGCATTTAAAATTGGAGTATTAAAAAAGACGAAAAGAAATAAATAAGTAGAAACGATAGTTATACATATAAAAATGTGCGAATATCTTTCCCTTTCTTTCCAGCTACATTTTTACCACACTAGAAGTGAACTAGTTTATACTTAATTTCAAGAATTTTAATCAGATAATTATTTTCACAACAATATTATTCAAATTCGCTTATCTTACTCCATGGATCTCAATTCAAAAAAATAAAATCTCAGGTCCCGCTGTTAGCCAGGATTCCCATGACTCTCCTCGCAACACGTCCCTATCGGTAACATAAAATCCAGAATCGACACAGATAGGGAGCCTTCTAGACTACGGGTGAAAATATAATACTTGATATTGCTTAATATTGCACTGGGTCAATAACTAATCTTTTGTATATTTAGATTTTTTGTATTTTTTTAGCGATATACACAAAATTTTGAACGATGTGTCCTTCTGCTCTGAGGGGTTTCTTGTCAAACCCGAGAGCATTTATCTCATAATCAGGATCATTTACGGACCTTCGAACCGAACCCTTTACTTAATCCATTGTGTTAAATTGTTCCCATTCTCTTAACCATGAATTGTTAAGATGTTTTAAATATTTTATGTTGTTATCACATGTAGTCAGTATTGACTCATAACCGTTGCACCCAGTGTCTAAATGCATAATACAAATTATCAAACCACATTTCAAAATTCAGACAATTTTTATTTCTCTGAATGTTTGAGATGAGGCTTGAAGATTAGTATTATTAGTGTTATTCGGACTATTGTCCCCATCATCGTTTCGGCCGATATACCCTCCGGCCTTCTTCAGGTATTTCTTGTCGGACTCGGGAACCTTCTCGGACTTGGGAACCTTCTCCGGTGGCTCCCGAATACGACAAGAAAGTTCCCGAGTTCGAAAAGAAGGTTCCCGAGTCCGACAAGAAATACCTGAAGAAGGCCGAAACGTTGTACAGATAACAGTGAAGATGGGGACAATAGTCAGAATAACACTAATAGTACTAATTAATTTTTATTAAAAAAAACTGTTTGAATTAAGTATTTTTTCTCTCTTCAGACTCCTAATTAGGAACATCTTGGTCATATATTTCAATTAGAAGGTACTTTGTAGGCAGTAATAATCAAACTGAGAACAATCTACTTCAGTTGATTAAATAAAGGGTTCGGGTCGAAGTTCCATGAAGTCTCCCGATTGCGAGATGAAGTATCCAAGTTCGGCAATTAGGTTTCCGAGTTCGACAAGAAGCACCTGAAGAAAGCCGGATGCACATCGGTCGAGAAGATGTGTATATAACAATGAAGCTGATGACAAAAGTTCAAAATTCTAAATAATATAAATGATCGAGCCCCATTTTTTAAAAAAAGCAGACATATAATTTACTAAAGCATTATTAAAATAAAATGTCTGATGGTCTTTCTCTAAAGTCTAAGTATCAAGTCTCCTTATTTGACATCTTATAATTGTGTGCAAAAAAAATTTTTAAAATTTAAGAAACAACTACACAAAAATGTAGATGTGAATGTACAATGAATGCGACTCCTAAATCTTTGGTATAAATAACCTTAGACAGGTTGATATGCTAAAATTAATCAATCAATGAATTATTAGATATAAAATCACTTTTATATACAACCTAGGGAAAGAGGACATATTTTCTTTGTTTTGAGTGTATATTAACCCAACCCATTCGCCACTGATAAGATGTGACACAAGGTTGAAAGTATGGGGCGTCCAGTGAGTATCGAACTCGCTATTCAGTAGTAATGGATCTACGAGACGAGCTTGCTAAACTTTACATCACGATGTAATGGGACGCTGTTTTTTCCAAGATCTATGTTGCAATGCAATAGTTAACCCCCCGCAAAAATATCTAAGTTTTAAAAATAATCTTGTTTTTTTAGGAAGTGCGTGGTGTAATGGTCAAAGTCATGGGAAATGGACTCGTCGCCCCAGTTCAAATCCTGGACGTGGTAATTGCATTTCACTTAGCGCTAATACCCTTGGGAAAGGTATGAATCCTACTCTCCCTCCAACTATGGGTAAATAGTAGGGCAGACTGGGCTCTTTAACCTTGGTTAGGCAACCGGTCTAGAAGAAGGAAAACTCTGAATTCAAACCTGCTGAACCCCGCTTAAGAAATTGACCTTGCGTCGCATCCTGCTCGTGCAGAGGGGTTGGTAAATAACTATTGAGTATTCTAGCAGATCTTAGAAATGGTTCTGTTTGATGGTCTCAATTATTCCTCGTATTTCCAGTTCCTCTAGTCTGTTTTCTAAACGTTTTGAGATCGTTCCAAGAACACTAACTACAATTGCTATCAGTTTCACCCTCATATTCTGCAACCATAAATAAGAATGTCTTACACTGCGGTAGAGTTTGGCAATTAATATAGATAGCTCGAGGGATATATAAATAAACAACAATATTAAAACTAGTGAGGCATTAAAACAAATATGCCGTGAATGATAGATAGATAGATAGATCGATAGGTAGATAGATGGATACATAGATAGATAAAGAAACATACTGTGATAGATAGACGAAAAGATAGATAGATGGGAAGATAGATATATAGACAGATATGATCATAATGTGAAAAATAATGTGTATGAAGAGAATGACATAGATATAATAGATAGATAGATAGATAGATAGATAGAGAGAGAGAGAGAGAGAGAGAGAGAGAGAGAGAGAATTACATAAGTGGATAGATATATAATGAATCATACTGAGATAGATAGATTGATAGATGGTTAGGATCACAAGGTGATAGATAGATAGAAAGGTATGAAGAGTGTGATAGATAGATAGATATATAGTTAGATAGATAGACATTATTATAATGTGATAGATAGATATATAATGATCATACTAAGATAGATAATGTGATTGATAGATTGATAGATTGATAGGATCACAATGTGATATATAGAAAGGTATGAAGATAGATAGATGATAGATAGATAGATAGATAAATTGATGGATGGATACATAGATAGACAATGAACATTCTGTGATAGACGAATAGATAGGTAAGTAGATATATATGATCATATTGTGATATATAATGATCATATTGAAGTAGATATATTGATTGATTGATAGGATCACAATGTGATAGACAGATAAAAAGGTATGAAGTGATATAGATAGATAGATAGATAATGTGATTGATAGATAGTATGAATAGATTGAAATTGATGGATAGATAGGTAGATAGCTAAATAGGGAGATAAATAAATAGATAGATAGATAGATACATACATACATACATATATTCCAAATGTAATAGATAGATAAATAAAGAAACTGAGATAGATAGATAGATAGATAGATAGATAGATATGAACAGACTGAGATAGATAGATTCATATGTAAATAGAAAGATAGAAAGATATATGCATATGTAAATGGAAAAATCGAAAGATATATAGATATATAGATATATATGATCATGCAGAGATAGTTAGATATTAACAGGCTGATATATATATATATATATATATATATATATATATATATATATATATAGAGAGAGAGAGAGAGAGAGAGATAGAGAGATAGAGATATATATAGATAGATAGATATGGTAATACTGTGATAGATAGATTAAGCAATTTATTTAGAAAGTTTCTAAAAAATTGTTTCACTCTACACAGAAAAATATCTACATCACTTTTTATTCCCAAATGCCAAGATGTATTTTGTGTGCACATACGCATATTGAACACCTTATATATATACTCAAATACCCAGTTTCCACATATGTTTGTCGTCATATAATTCTAGCTACACAAGTACTTTCTCTGCGAATATAAATAGTCATACGCACAATTATATATATATATATCAATATATATACATATATAATAATATATATATAATATATAATTGTATATCTATATAATTGTATACATATAGTTATAACTTTGCGTTATATATATATATAATTATATATTTATATATATAATATATATATATATATATATATATATATATATATATATATATATATATATGATCCCTGGTGCATCGCTAATACCAAATGCTAGAACTGGCCTCCGGGCGAGCGGCCATAGTCCGGAGATGGATAAATATACTGTAGCATCTGGTCTCCCCGTAGACGCCCGTTGTCGTACGAGAAATCGGAGGCGGGAACGGACGAAATGATATTTCAGTAAACATTACATTGATCGCCGCCATCTTGAAAATCCCGGGAGACGGCTTCTGATTCTTACCGCGTTGAAAAACTTTTTCCAAAGAAAACTTTCTTTAAAATAACTCCTTCCGAAAAAAACTAAAACCCGAGACCGAATCGAGATATAAGTAAGTAAAGTCGAGTAAAGTAAAGGTTTTTCTTCCCTCCCTCCCTCCCTCTCTCTACCTAGGCGATGCCGGGTAGCCGTTTCGAATCATTATATATAGGATAGAGGCAGATTGATTGATTGATTGATTTTGCAATCAACAGATAGAATCATAGACATATGATCATATGTGAATTTGTTGCTCACACACACACACACACACACACACACACACACATACACACACACACACAACACACACACATATATATATATATATATTATATTATGATGATATGATAAAATGAAAAAACAAAAGATGTTTACAAACTGAATGGGCTCATCAGGAGAGAGTGTGCAAACCGTTTCGGGGCCTTTCTCTCGACGGTTTAAAAAGCAACACCGGCCCTTCCTCATTAATATATGAGGACCCTTGTAATATCATGCATCGACCGCACGAGGGTCCTCATATATTAATGAGAAGGCCGTGTTGCTTTTTTAAACCGTCGAGAGAAAGGCTCCGAAAACGATTTGCACACTCTCTCCTGATGAGCCCATTCAGTTTGTAAACATCTTTTGTTTTTTCATTTTATCATATTCATACTGTCGGATTAATTTCCATTTTATTTTCATATATATATATATAATATATATATATATATATATATATATATATATATTATGGACTCTCTCGTCGATTTCGACGCATGAGGGTTCATACAATGAACAACACACAGTGATTTGTTCATAGTGGTGAAGGCTTCTGTTGGACCATCCGCACTTTTTAGCGCAGTCGATAGGAAAGAATTGGGGCACAAGGAATGCCACAAACCTAATCAACGACTGACCTCAGGAATTTTGAATTCAGAGTTATCCCTCTCATATACTGGTTACCTAGCCAAAGTTAAAGAGCCCTGTCTGCCCTACTATTTTACCCATAGCTGGGTAATATATATATATATATATATATATATATAAAATATAAAGAAATTGTAAAATTTTATAAAGAAATGACCTATCTATTCAATTGGATATATCAATCTATTTATCTATGAATCAATATATATATATATATATATATATATATATATATATATATATATATATATATATATATATATATATATATATATATAGTAAGTAAAATAAAGTGGTCGGGTGGCTTAATGTCGGTATCAGACTGACAGCAAGTCTATCACCCTTTTACTTGCGCTAGACCAAGGATATTGTTTTTGCGTCTTAGCGGGAGCGCCACACATATCATCAGCACCTTATTTTACCGCTCAGGTCCCTGTGCTATTCGTGCGCTGAGTTGGCGAGGGCCGATATCGAACCCAGAACCTTGCGATTTCTAGGAGAGTTCTCTACTGACTGAGCAAAACCAACCCCAAGAAGAGCGTCCCACTGTGGTGTGATGGTTAACAAGTCAATCTAGTAAATCCATTATCACTGTAATAACGAGTTCGATCCTCGATGGATGCCAATTGTTTTCGATCTTGTATCACAATCTACCCATGGCGAATGGGTTGGGTAAATACATACTATTGAATAGCGAGTTCGATCCTCGTTGGATGCCCTATACTTGCGACGAGGCTGTTTGTATTTCCCATAGAACTAATATCATTGGGAAAGTTATGCATCATATACTCTCCCTCCAGCTATGGGTAAATAGTAGGGTTCCCTCTGCCGCTTAACCTTGGCTAGGTAACCAGTCTAGGAGAAGGAAAAGTCTGATTTCAAACTTCTAAACTCTGCTTAAAAAATTGACTTTGTGTCACATCCTGCTCGTAGGGGGTTATATATATATATATATATAATATATATATATATAATATATATATTGTATATGTATAAGTATTAACTTACCGGTGGGTATAAGAACGATCGTTGGAAGCGCACAATATCCAGAGTTTAAGGTTGAGAAAAAACAAATACAAAGTGCTCAATACAATGTAGAGCATAAATTTATTTTAAGGATGGAAAGGAGTAACCTACTCGAGTTTCATCGATTGATTCTTCAGGGTTACTTTAAATTAATCGAGTTTACGGTTTATCTTAGGTGTTATAAACATGCCCGTTGGAATGGGATTAACTTTAGTAGAGGAACGCTTGTTTATATTTTCGTAGATCAGGAACGGTTTTTGATTATTGAATTAAAAATTGGGATTAATTTATGGGAATTATTTTTTCAATTATTATTTAATCAAAGATATGTTATGGGTCGTATTAATAGTCAAAAGGTGAAAAGTTAATATTATTTAATAACTAGTTTAATTTGGTTTGAGGGTATTTAAAAAAAAAACAAAAAAAAAAACAGTTGTATATGTTACGATAATAGAAGTTTTGGGTAGTTAAATATAGTTAATTATATAAAAATAATATAAAGAGATAAAAGTAAGAATGAAAGTAACGGTAAGCAAAAATGTATTGAAATAAAAATAAAAATAAAAGTGAAAATAAAAAATAAAATGAAAATAAAAGTGAAAAAAATATTAAAATTTAAAAAAATATTAAAATTAAATATATATATATATATATATATATATATATATATATATATATATATATATATAAGAAAAATCCAACCAGTTAATTTGAACATTTAAAGATTTTGAACATTTTGAGATAGACTCCCTCGCTGTCTGGCTTATACCGACATTAGGCCACTCCGACGACTTTACTTACTTATATAACTTATACAACCTCAATCTCATCGTTGTGTAATGGTTAGCTAGCTAGAATCACAAGCAATAATTACTACTGAAGAGCTAGTTCGATCCTCACTCGAGGCCCTATACTTGCGACTTGTGTCACATCCTACCCGTTGTGAACGGATCGGGCAAATACCTAATACTGTTATATACTGGCATCAAATTCTATATGTTATATAGCGGCTTCAAATTCACGCTGCTAAATCGTGTACGTTAGTACTGGGGGTTTCCCTGTACCCAAAACGAAGTATGTTAGTAATCAGCTACTACCGACTACTGGACTTCAATAAACAACAGATACGTATGTACAAAGAGAGGACCCTTCTTTATTTTATTCGGTGTGTGGGTGGTGAAGGCGCAGAGCTTACAATGAGTGCCCGAGGGGTGGTTGGTGACGGGAGGCGTGAAGTGTCCTTTTGGCTGCCGGCTGGCGTCTCTGTGTATCCGCTCGAATCTTCTCGCCTTTATATTGATAGATACGCCTCCGCATCTTTATCTTTTGATCTGATAACGGAAATTCGTTATATATTTCTTTATCTTCTCCCTGTTTCCTTGACAGGAAACCCTCTCTTCCGCTTTCTCTTTCTTTTTAAATATATAACTTTATCTTTCTCTTTGTCCCTCAGCCGGAAGTTCCATCTTCCGGGCGAGGACAATACAACAATACCTCAATCCCGTGGAAGTTCTTTCATTTGGATTTGATCGTAACAGTTATTATAGATAATATTATAATTAATTACAAGTAAACAAATAAAGGAAAAAAGATCATTTAATAGTTAACTTCCATGATAAATTATAATGATTGAGTTGAGCATAAACTCAGACGCTAAATTATTTTATTAACTGACTTAAAATTCAACAAATCTCGAGTCCCCTCGGCCGGGGCTTTAGAATACACTTTCAACTTTAAAGAGGGGTAAGAATCACCCAATAGGGCCACCTGTTGGTCGTGGGTGGCGACCCGTGATGCTTAAAGACGGAGCCCTAGTGGATGAGCAGTCCATGACATGCAACACTCCACTTAGACTCTTACTTAGGCTAGACGGGCGGTCAAGCCCTAGCACCTATATGATTGCCCAATCCGATTACTCTTACGGCAAGCCCCAACCCTTTTTATCATATGGGTGCTAGAAGACAGGGTCTAAGATTCTTCAAGTCCAGTTCTGGAGGTTTGGGGAATGTGGAACACCCCTTCATCCCCATTGCTGCCTGGTCCACTCTGACCCGGAGTGGTAGTACTTGTTAGGATCCCATCTATGGGTTAAATAGAGAAATTTGTTTATAAAAAAATGAGTATCCTTTAAGAATGAATTTATTTCAAAACTTTATCGGAATTAAATGACCCACTGATGTTGATATACCGTAAAACAAAACAAAACAAAACAAAACAATCAACAAATAATAAAAAATAAACGAAAAGAATTTTTGTAGTATGAAATGGGGGATTAAAATAAGATCACATGTAAAAAATATTCAAAACAGGAGAATTTTATAAATGTAACGACAGCAAGCAAAAGGGCGCGGTCAGGCTCAAAGTTCAATCACGTGACCACAACAGTGCCAACTATAAGCGGTGTGACAAAATGATGATATGTTATGACGAAAGTGCAGATAATTTTGGACTCTCCCTCGTATATAATTAGATAGATAGATAGATATGAATCGACCAAAATAGATAGATCGATAGATAGATATATTAATACATATATAAATAAACAGAAACCGAACATGATAAATTGATAGATAGATAGAAACAGAGATATATATATAGATAGATAGATAGATAGATATTAAGAGCTATACTTGTGCTGAAAATGAATTTGGAAAATATCGGTTTTATGGCGCTGAAACGGACACCTACCCCCGCCCCCTATTAATTCGCGAAGTCGTATTCTCCCACCCTCAGTTCAAGGGTTAAAAGGGTTTTATTGTTTCTTTCTTTCACCCAGACACAGTCTCTACGTCTTGTCTGAAACCGAGGAGGCATTTTCTAAAGCCACAGCCGTTCCGGCCAGCTTAGGCCAATGGCCAAACAATGTTGCGAATGTCCAGCCACAAAAGGCGTTGAAAATAAATTCCCTTTCTTATTGTGTGAACGACAAGTCACTATTACGTCATAACACGTTGGCCTTTATGGCGGGAAGATAGAGGCGACACGAAGCCATTTTAATTCAAGCAGAATTGAAGACAACAGTCATGTTAAAGTAACTCCACTTCACTTGAAAGTTTTACACTAGATACCAGTATCAGACAACACCAGGTAGAGCTTTAGAATACGCCGACTGCACCTCTGTAGACACCCCACAACGGGGTCATATGTTGGCCGTGGATGGTGACCCATGATTCCTAAGGACGGAATCCTGGTGGCTGAGAAGTCCATAGCATGCAACACGCTACTTCGGCCCTTACTTAGGCTAAAACTGGCGATCGGAGAGGCCCTCTCTGATCAATCGGCTGGTCACGTAAATCCCTAATACTGATATGATTGTCTCGATCTTATTACCATTATGGCAAGCCCCAAACCCTTTTTATCATATATATGCTAGAGCGGTGTCTGAGAGTCTTAATGTCCTGGGTATGACGTGAAACTCTGTCTGATGATGAAGTTACAATTCTGGAACTCTGATTAATATGGAGTAGCCCTTCATCAACATTACTCTCAGGTCCACTCTGGCCCGGAGTTGTAGTAGAGTCTCATCTATAGGTTAAATAGAAACAATGAGTTTAATAAAAAATATATCATTTGGATTATTCGGACTATTTTTCTCATCTTTATTGTTATCTTCATTGTTACAGATAAAAATAAAGATGAGAACAATAATTAACACAACTCCTACCCCAGGTATGGTTAACGGAATGAGAACAGGATACCCTCGTGGACTGAATAAAGGATTAGGTTCAAAGTTTCGTGATGGCTCCCGATTACCACAAGAAAGTTCCCGAGTTCTAAAAGAAGGTTCCCGAGTCCGAGAAGGTGTCCGAGTCCGACAAGAAATATCTGAAGAAGGCCGAAACGTTATACAAATAACAATAAAGATGAGGACAATAGTCCGAATAACGCAGATAATACTTATCCTCAAACTTCATCTCAAAC
>CM042170.1:27162212-27179712 GCA_023376005.1 Doryteuthis pealeii | reverse complement strand
GAGAGTTGCATTTATCATTAAAGATTGCCTATAAAGGTATTATATATTGGACTCAGGCCTCTAGGAGTAAAGTTGAAAAATATGACACTGAATTTATTGATAGAGAAAAATTCTTGCAAGAACTTAGTCGTTTATTATTTGTCACTTCGATACATTATCTTAAAAGCTAACATTAATAAACGGTTAAGATAATGCCACTAAAAGTACTAAGAAAAAAGAAGTCCTATCAGCTAATGATGGACATGAAAGAGTGAAGAAGATGAAACCATATGTCTATTGTAGTGCATTAACTTGGCAATATAACACTAGGTCGTCTACACTGTGCGATATATATAACTTGTATATAGGGCAGAAGACTCTAAAAGAATAATAAAAAGTCATTTTGCTTTTCGCGTTGTAATAAACTTCGTATAAAAGCCATCTGTTACCATTGCAGATTTCATATAACTGCACTCGTAAATTCTCGAAGGTGCCGTAATAACGGAATGGTTGTCTCAGGAACGTGCTCCATAGAATTTCTTCAAGATATTTCTCATCAACTCCTAAATAACACACACACACACACACACACACACACACACACACACACACACACATATATATATATATATATATGAAGTAGTCAAACAATGTGTTTGAAATGGCAAAGGCCGGCAATTTGTGGGAGATTATGTGCTTAATTCATACCTAATTTTGTTAATTAATTCATTTAGTTATAATTAATTAATTAACAAAATTACGTATGACTTTAATTCAGCACATAATCTCCCACACTTATATATATATATATATATATATATATTATATATATAAGTAAAGAAATAACAAAAGACTTAGAGATTTAGCTTTATAGTTTATTTCAGGGAGCTTAGACAAATAGTCTAACTCTCCCGACTCATCAGATGCGAATGTCGGGAGGGAGAGTTAGACTATTTGTCTAAGCTCCCTGAAATAGACTATAACGCTAAATCTCTAAGTCTTTTGTTATTTCTTTACTTATATATTTGCTCTGTGACTCTAACATTAAGAGCACACATTGAGCTCTCAAACTGCGACAGGTTTTTTAAAATAAAACTCGTGTCGTAAGGAAGATTTCTTCTCTGGACTTTTGGATTATATATATATATATATATATATATATATACATATATGTGTGTGTGTGTGTGTATGTATATATATATATATATATATATATATATATATATATATATATTGGTAGCATTTGTTCCTTTATGCATGTTTGATTAAATGTGGCTAACGGTTGATATCTGACGAATTTTTTTCCGAACTTTTGAAGTTGTGCTGAAAGTACTCGTGATAGAACCTTCGGTGGACTCGTTAACCCATCCAACCAGTCACTGGCCAGAGAACTTGGAAAGATCGGAAAGAAACTCGTCATACATGAAATACCGCGTTTAACCAGACATATATATATAAGAGAAAGAAATAGTGTGTATGTGTGTGAAAGAGAGAGAGAGAGAGAGAGAGAGAGAGAGAGAGAGAGAGAGAGAGAGAGAGAGAGAGAGAGAGAGACTGGACATTGATCACGAATGATTGATGGGTTTATCTTCAGGCGCTGAAAATAGGATTTCGCAAAAGAAAAAAAAATAATTATTCGTTATCTGTCGCAGACAAAATTCTTCGATGAACACCTTCCATCTCAGCTAATTCACGAAGCCATTTCATCTCCACTCACAGTCAAAGGGTTAAAATGGTTTTCCTGTTTCTTTATTCTTCCTAGACACGGACTCCTCGCCTTGTCCCAAATCGAGGAATAATTTTTCTAAAGCCTCAACCGTTCCGGCCAGCCAAGGGCATTGACCGAACAATGTTGTGAACATCCAGCCACAAAAGGCGCACAGAACAAATCCCCCTACGCATTGTGTGAACAATAAGAAGATCGATAAAATAACTCGAAGAAAAGTAGTAAAATATACTAGTAGTAAGCGCCACCTAGGGGCAAAAGTTTAAGTTAGTAACAGCGAAGTGTGTTTATTCGATGACCTATAAGTTGATAAACGCCGTTAGGAGATTAATGTTTATGGCCCCTGTTGACCATTTCTGGTACTACAAAAACATAAGAATAATTCGATTCTAAGTATTGATTTTGAAGAAACATGCGGAATCGTAAACACCACGTATGAGCTTACAACTCAGTTAAATATATAAACCGTTAGATTAGCCGTTACTTTTATATCAACCCTCCTAAGATTATTTTATGCCAGAGGTTAGGGAATCGCGTTCATTGTACCTTCTAGCAAGAATATGTATTGATTAATGATTTTGACTGTGAATGATTTTGACTATAATGATTCTGACTATGAATTAAATACTCATTGATAAACTTAAGCAATTCCTGAGGGTATTGAGACGTAAGCATTGATTTAGTTCTGGTTACAGACAGAAAACGCGCAAATGACTTTCTAGGCAAACTGAAGAAATTAAATTAATTTAAAAAAAATTAATAATTGAAATAGATTACTAAGTAAGACTGATTCTATTCTAGTAGTGACCACCCCAAGCGGATATTTAAGAGGTTTGAATTCAGAGTTTTCCTTCTCCAAGACTGGTTGCCTACTACTGCTCCTACTATTTATACATAGCTGGAGGGAGAATAGTTGGATTAGCGCTATGAGAACTGTGGCTTCGTCCAGGAGTTGAACTCGGGTTGACGAGTCCATTTCCCATGACTTTAACCATTACACCACGCGCTTTATAGATTCGTCTCTCTCTCTCTCTCTCTCTCTCTCTCTCTCTCTCTCTTTTTAATTGCATCATTTGTTTTTTTCTTCTTTGTTTATGCTATGTTATCTCCTCACGTTATCCACATCCCCCCACCCAGGGGAAATGTAGAGTGGTTTGAGGAAAACGTTGGGGGTCAATTCGATTGAATGGAGTGATGAGAAAGATTGTGTTTGGAGGTTTAGTAGATGGATTTCTCGAGTGCTACAGAACTGACCCATTTTAAAGGTTTTAAGTTTAGTTAGAAAGAAAGTATTAAAAAGAGGCGACGGGAAAGAAAAAAGAGAGAAAGAAAGACTTAAACAGTCTGGGTATGAAAGAATTAGAAAGAAAGCAAGTAAGAAAGAGTAAAAAGTACGGTATATGAAATAAAGAATGAATGAAAGAAAGAAAAAAATGAAGAAAGAAAGAATTAAAAGGGCGGGGCGTGAAAGAAAGAAAGAATTAAAACACGGGACGTAAAACAAGAAAGAATTAAAGAAACTAAATTTTAAAACCAGCACACCAGCACGCACTTCCACTGAGATGAATCTCCTAAAGGAAACTCTTGTTACGAGTATCGAAGGTGAAAGTACGTTTTTGTTCTGATTCTTATTTTCCGCTTTTTCCATTTTGAAAATCTAATCAAGGACAATATTGTCAAGCCGAAGAATTCATTTTTATTTTCTTAGAAAAGAAAATGGTAAAGATTGACTGAAGAAAAATAGACAATTTTAAAGACTCTGATTGAAAAGTAAATAAAAAATGTAGAAATAAAAATGGGATCCTATGACCTTTAGGCACCCCTTCCGCGATCTCGACTCACAAGGACACTTTTCTCATTTACACCGTCAAAATCCCGTTGTTTGTTAGGGGTTAGGGTTATAATTTTTAAAAAATCTAAAAATCGTCTGTTAACAATTAACCGGATTTTGACGTTGTAAATGGAAAAAAATGTTCCCACGAATCGAGATCGTAAAAGGGATACCTAAAGGTCATATCGCCCTAAAAAAATTTTAAATAGAAAAGAAAAATGCATGTTTATTTATATGTGCATATGCATAAATAGTTTTAAATGTTGCTTCGAAAATCTAAACACCGTGCTGGTATTTTTTTTTATTTACATGTATCATTTGTTGTTTAAATACACGTCTTTCCACATTATATTCAGAGTTGGAACCAAAAGTTTGAGTAAAGAAGGGCCTTGGTTGTCGAACAAATTTTCGGACTTCGAATACGCAATTCTACAACGAAAGCAAAAACAACTAACATTGGACAGGTTCTTAGTTAAAGAGAAGAGGATAGCAACTGCAGAGAAAGAAGACCCAACAGAGCTAAATAGACAGTGAAGGATAAAAAAAAGAAGGACAATTACCCACTCATTTTATTGGGTGGGAGGGGCTGCCCTTCAAAGCAATAATCCTTCCTCCTTCCCTTCCTCCACTAGGCCATCACATCGCAGCCAAAACGAATGTAAAACTGATAAAGAATTAGGTTAAACATTACTTTTATTATACTTTTCTTTTTTATGTTTACATTTCTCTGTGTTGTGTGTTGTTTAAATACACGTCTTTCCATCTATACATATATAAAGAGCCATGGAAGTGCGTGGTGTAATGGTTAAAGTCATGGGAAATGGACTCGTCACCCCCGGGTTCAAATCCTGGACGTGCTAATTGCATTTCACTTAGCGCTAATACCTTGGGAAATGTATGAATCCTACTCTCCCTCCAGCTATGGATAAAATAGTAGAGTACACTGGGCTCTTTAACCTTAGTTAGGCAACCGGAGAAGGAAAACTCAAACCTGTTGAACTCCGCTTAAAAATTGACCTTGTGTCACATCTTGCCCACGCGGAGGAGTTGGTAAATATATATACATATAAAGAGCAATTGTGATTATGTATGTGTGTCTGGCTAAAACTACAAAAATAAAACAATTAACGGCAAAGTAGTTGTTGTGTCTAGCCACACTGACGAGACGTGAAACGTCGAAACACGGTGTCCGTGGATGACATATTATATGCTCCCAAAACCCAGTAGAGCTCTCTAGGGGTGATCTAAATTAGCTTTCACTGCCACAATAAAGCAATACTCGTTTGTTTATAGACTAGATCTCTCTGGTGATCGTAAAATATATAAACAGATGTATGCATTTAATAGTTTAAAAAACACCCCCTTTACGGCAGCTGTCAAATGGCCGTGAGGTTAACGAATTTGGCGGATGTTAAGTCAGTCGGATTTCGCACCCGATCTGGGGTAGTTGCTGCGTCTAGCCACACTGAAGAGACGTGAAACGTCGAAACACGGTGTCTGTGGATGACCTATATATATATATATATATATATATATATATATATATATATATATTACATTCACTATCTCCAGATACTGCTTTTTGAGTAAGAATAATTACGAATTATTTGTGAAGATAATTAAAAAATAAAATTTAAATAGTAACATCATGGGGTTTTTTTTAGCATTTAATATTTTCAAATAGGAGATACTGATTTTTCTTTTCAGGTGCCTGTGCGCTTTATTTTTCTGACATCTCACCAGATCGAATCAATTCAAGGACTTTTTTTACGTAGGGATTTTAATGGGGCATCCTGCGAGGATCCAACTCAGATTCAGTAATAATGGATCTGCAAAACTAACATTATACCGCCCCTATACCTACACAACGCCGGGTGACCGAATATTATATATAACTGTTGACACATAAATTTGCATTCATGTGATGGTCAAGAACGCATAAGTCACTTTACCCTATATATTACGGGAAATATTGTTTCAGTTTTCGAACAAATTGGTTCTCGAACATAATTTTGGAACTAATTATGTGTTACCTAATTTATGAGCAGCTTATAAATTATGCGCGTACCTGTAGTTAGAATTTGAATAGGGTCCATTAGACGTAGATAATGGGGTCCATGAAAAATTACTCGACAGTTGTTGACGGCTTTTGTTTGACCCCTTAGAAAAGCGCGCGATTAGACGCGTGGGAATGAGATTCAGATTTGGTAGAGATTTCAGAGCGAACGGATGTGTATGTCGACGCCTTGGGTCGATCTTCTCCCGCGGCGGAATCAAATGGGCAGTGTTGCGAAATAAAGCTTGATCAAGAAAACAACCAAGTCTTGTTTGTTAATTGTATTAAATACAATCACCAGTCCAGCACGAAAAAGAACCAACAGGAAGAAAACCAACCCTTAAGAGAAGCCCAACCCGAGAACACGGTGGCCAAACTAGACAAAGAACCAGAAGCCGAGTTAAAAATAAGACTATCATCTCTACCCTACCCTCTCTCTCTCTCTGCCCCCTCTCTCTCTCTCTCTGCCCCCTCTCTCTCTGTCTCTCTCTGTCTATCTCTGTCTGTCTCTATCTCTGTCTCTGTCTCTGTCTGTCTGTCTCTCTCTCAGTCTCTGTCTCTGCCTTTGTCTCTATATATAATATACCCTTGGGAAAGGTATGAATCCAATTCTCCCTCCAGCTATGGATAAAATAGCAGGGTAGACTGCGCTCTTTAATCATGGCTAGGTAACCAGTCAAGGAGAAGGAAAACTCTGAATTCCAACCTATTAAACCCCGCTCAAGAAATTGACCTTGTATCGCATCCTGCTCGTGTAGAGGGGTTATATAATATATATATATATATATATATATAATACCCGAAATATGATGTGGGTATATATGAGTATAAAATATGTTTCACACTGTACGCAGTTTTTGATCATATTTCCTTTTTTGCTTTTTGTTTTTTGTTTTGTTTTATTTTCTTTATTTTTATCTTTTTTACTGAGATATCTGCTTCCATCAGTGAAGCTGGAATTTGATTGAGATCTTGATGTAAAGGCTTCATATTATCTGAACGTTCGCCGCCACGCCCTCCCCAGTCGAGTAGCTGTGGCCAGATTTCGTTTGATTGTCGCATCTCTCACGAGAGGAAAAGTTATGCTGCCTCGCTACTCAACTCAGACGCAAATAAGTAAATGTGATTAGAAAATTAATATCTGAAAAAGCCAAAAAAGTAATGACGATCGGATTGTCAGACATAGCACAAGGCCAGTGTATTGTCGGATAACATGTTCGCTAAATAAGTAAAAGACATTTGGAATGATCGCTAGTGGCTGCGGAATATATATATATATATATATATATATATATATATATATATATATATTATAGTGTACAATACATTTAAGGTGCAATTGCTACCATTGGTTTCCAAGCACATATAACATTTCTTGACAGGCAGGTTGTCTTGAAGAAAAGTAGCTAACATGCTGCTTGGAAACCAATGGTAAACATTGCACCTTAAATGTGTTGTACACTATAATAAATAAATACACTCTTACACATGTAATCGATGTAATCGAGCACTTTATTTTCAATTCTCCAATACTAAAAATATCATATATATATATATATATATATATATATATATATATATATATATATATATAAAGTGATCCATTCCAGAATAGTTAAGCCGGCAATCTGGAGCACTGATTATGGAACACCAAATGTGTATCTATCAAAATAAAAACTTGACGCCTTTCACATGCGCTGTCTTCGTGCCATTTGCCGTATAAAATGGACGATAGAGTATAAAATAGTGCAATAGTAAAAAAAAAAAAAAAGTTGGTAACGTTGTCAGAATGAATGAGAACAAACTTCCAAAGAACATATTATACGGACAACTACCAAATGCTAGCGTTCTATTGGGCGTCCACTCTTACGCTATAGAGATAAATTGAAGGACAATTTGAAACGCCTCAATATTGACCTGAATACCTGGTAAAATCTAGTATCAAATCGGAAAGAATGGAGTAAGACATGTTTCGCTAAATTAAGAGCTTAGAAGAAAATAGATTGAAACTCATGACCAGCCCTTTAAAGGAAAAACGTCTTACTCCCGCTTTAGAAAATTTCATATCTCAGTGTGGCTTCGTAGCTCGCAGCAAAGCTGGGCTGGTATCACACTCGAGAACCCACAAATAAAATGTCTTCTTGGTAGTATACACAACGTTGGAAGAAAGAATTACTCACTGCTGACCCCATTTATCGTTTACGAGTACCTTATATATATATATATATTATATATATATATATATATAGAGAGAGAGAGAGAGAGAGAGAGAGAGAGAGAGAGAGAGAGAGAGAGATAGTGAGATAGATAAGATTATTTGATTGATTGATTGATTGATATAAATTGATTTACTTATATATTTACCAACTCCCGCACGAGCAGGATGTGACACAAAGTCAATTTCTTAAGCGGAGTTCAACAGGTTTGAATTCAGAGTTTTCTTTCTCTTAGACCGGTTTTCTAACCAAGGTTAAAGAGCCCAGACTGCCCTACTATTTATCCATAGCTGGAGGGAGAGTAGAATTCATACATTTCCAAAGGGTATTAGCCCTAAGTGAAATGCAATTACCACGACCAGGATTTGAACTCGGGGCGACGAGTCCATTTCCTATGAACTTTAACCATTACACCACGAGCTTCCTACTTAATTGATTTACATATGAATAGAATGAGACACACACTTTAAATACACCGAGAGATACGGACATAGATGCATAATTCTGAAACAGATAGATATAATGATTTACATATGGAAGGAGCAGACATTTACATATAAATAAAACGGAAATAGATATATGGGTAGATAATCATCCCTAAAGAGGTACAACCCTATCATGTTCCTTATTAATAATGTTGATTAAACCAACGATAACAAATGTTCATTATATCTAGTGAAGAACTATACAATCGAAACGGCTGCGATTACGCATTGTATTAATAAACAATACGTAATAAGATTACTTTTCACAGTGTAATGTTCCACTAGAAATAATAAAATCCATGGAGTTTGTTTTTTGTTAGTATTTTGTTGTTTTTGTTAGAAGAAAATTAACCTTTCCATTAGATGAACTTATGCTCAATAGATAAATAGATAAGAACAGACTGAGATAGATAGATAGATAGATAGATAGATAGGTCCATATGACAAGAACGAGGATATATATATATATATATATATATATAATATATATATAAGTGTGTGTGGTGTGTGTGTGTGTGAGAGATGGTCACTGCTTCAGCTTTTGCTGGAATGGCGTACACTTCACCTGATGATTGCATCGCATGAAACCAATATGGTCGTGAATGTTCCTTTGTTAATAATTGATATGTAAAACTTTATATACTTATTTTATTATATATATATATATATATTTATATATATTATATATATATATATATATACAAAGTTTGTGTGACGAAATCTTCTTTACGGAGTTGTAGCTTTTCAATTGTCGTAATTAACAGAGCTCAATGTGTGCTATTATTGTTATAGCCACAGAGCAAAATTATTTTAGGAAAAATATGATTGTATCTGATGATGGGACGACTACATAATTCCTCTTGGTTCCCTGAAATAGTCTGTTTTGCTTCCAAACTAAATCTTTTTGTTATTTTTCATAGTTTGAGAACTCTAGGTGAAGGTCATTTCCGCTTAGAAATATAGCGATTAAATAGCCTGCTATACTTGGCGACTGACTGTGGATGTGTGGGTAAGAGGCTTGGCGAGTGTAAGTTCGTTCAGTTCTCGAACCCAGCCAGAGGCAGCCGCTAAAAATCGTATAACTATACTGATGAGAGGTGATACCTCGAAACACGTGTCTATAGTTTACCCTATATATATATATATATAATATATATATATATATATGTGTGTGTGTGTGTGTGTGCTTGTGTGTGTTTATATATGTTTGCTTGTGTGTGTATATATATATGCGCGTGTGTGTATGTGTGTGTATGTGAAAATAGAAAAAAGAATGTATTAAAATAATTTATTCTTGATTGTGAAGTCGACGTTAAAGCATTTCGGTTTTCAATAAACCTTCATTATGACTTAATGAAGGTTTATTAAAATGAAAAAAAATGAAAGAATGGATTTTTTTTAATACCCGGAGTTAGGTAGTTGTATCCGTACAAAGACCCATAACAAAATACTGTACAGCGGTCACTTCTTGAGGTTACTCATATATATATATATATATATATATATATATATATATATATATGTTGAAAGAATGAATAAAGGAAAGTAAGTACAGAATGGATAATGAAGGATAATTTTAATCAATATCGCTTACACGTGTTTCGGTCCAGAGTTTATGTATGTGTACATTATTCAAACTATTATAAAATAATGTGTAAATATATATGATATAATGTGTGTATATATATAATATATATGTGTATGTATATGTGTACATATATATATATATATATATATACATATCATAATGCGTATATGTATGATATAATGTGAGTATACATATATAATATGTGTGTATGTATATGTGTGTATATGTATATATAATATAATGTGTATGTATATATATAATATAATGTGTGTATATATATATATATATATATTATATGTGTGTATGTATATGTGTGTGTACATATAATTATAATGTAATATATATATATATATCTTATTATAATGGAGATTGCGTGTTTTTCTGTCTGTAACCGAAACTATATTACTACTCAAGTCACAATTCCTTTAGTTATTTACGTTACATTCTCTATGATTCTATTTCTATTTAAACCTCAATTAATAATAAAACTGTTTGACATTATTAATACTGTTGGCCTTACCTAAATACTAATAACATGCAATTTTATTTATATATACAACAAAATACCAGTTTTCAGTGTAAACGTATAGCTAATTTGCATATTGATATTAAAAAAATTGATTTTAATAAAAATGTGCTTGGTATTATTGGTTTCTAATTGTTTGGTTTTATCTTAATGAATATGAGTAAAAATCTTCAATAAATCCTAAAAGAAATTCATTAACAAGAAGAAATAACTGTAATTTATTCTTTACTTCCTATTTTAACTAAATAGTTAAATTAGGAAAATTTAGCATTGAAAAACGGAAGTGATGAAAGAGTAAGTTTCAGTTGTTTTATTTTACGATTATACCCCCTCCGTTTCAAATCTTTTTATCTGAATTCTTAATTAGTTTCATTAGCCTTTCTGATTTAATCTAATATTTTATTACATTTAAACTTAAATACTTGCACCCGGAGGGTGCATATATTTGCTAGTATATATATAGATAGATAGATAGATAGATAGAGGGATAGAAAAAACTATCAACTCCTATAATTTGACAAACGTGATATCAAGTCTCTGGCGTGTTTGACAGCCACGATCGTTTACAAAAATAAAATGTCTACTGTAAACATCTAATATGCCTGTCATGAGAAAAGACCATTTCCTTCAGCGACTGTTTTGTTTGTTTGTTTTTTTGTTTGTCGTTTTTTTTTTTTTTTTTTGTCTTTTGCAAAAGACTCTGGAAAAATCGTGAACGAACTGCCATCCTCTAAAAAACGTTTAAACACTATTCGTTAGAACTAATTGCGAACAATTTGCCCCCGCCTATCGCCAGGGTATTTATGTAATTTTCGTACAAAGTGACAACAAAATTGTTGCTTAGAATCGTTCTTTCGGCAAAATCAGCAAATCAGCAAATCAAAATCTTAGAAAGAAAAGAGAAAGAAAACACTTTAGCAAATTTAATCATTAAATTTGCTGATAACGTCCATCGTCAATTTGAAAGTTATAAAACAATCAATAAGCAAAACCAGATAATCAGGATTTACATTTTTTTCATTTCATCGTGTAAAGCCCCTTTTTTAAGCAGATGGTGTCGTAAAAAGAAAAAAACGGTCTTACAATTAAGAAACACTAATATGAATCTAGAGTAATGCTCGTGTTCCTTAATTGTACGACCGTTTTCATCTTGCAATTGAAAATGAGGCTGTCCAAGTCGTCCAAGATGAAATGAAAAATGTATATCTTGATTATCTGTTTTTTCTTATCTACCAAATGCTTATTTCTAATCATTATTTGACCTCTGCCAAATAATGAACTTTATCGTTTTTATTATTTGTATTACTTTCTTTCTTTCTTTTCCACCGTTTTTCTTCTGTCTCTTAGCTCTTTCATTATTTTTATCTATGCGTTTAATTTATTATGTATACGTCTATCTTTCATTCTTTCTTTTTTCTTTCTTTCTTTCTTTCTTTCTTTCCTTCATTCATTCTTTGTTTCTTTCTCTTAAATCTTTCATTATTTTTCTTCCTATCTTTTAATCTCTTTTTCATTTTTTTCTTTGTTTCTTTTCATCACATTCTTTTTTTTTCTTTCTTTCTTTTCTTCTCTTTTAAAAAATCTATCTTAGTCCTGTGTTTTTTTCTTTCTTTTGCACCATTCTTCTTCTTCCGTCTCTTAGCTCTTTCATTATTTTTCATTAATACGTTCAATCTCTTTGTATACATCTTTCTTTCTTTCTTTCTTTCTTTCTTTTTTCTACCATTCTTCTTCCGACTCCTTGCTCTTTTTATAATTTCATACTTTCTAACTTTTGCCGCTCTCCTATCATTAAAACTGTCAATTTTCCTTCCTTCCTTCCTTCGTTCCACCCTTCATTCATTCATTAATTCATTCAATCTTTCTTTCTTTTATTCTGTCTGTTTTTCTTTCTTTACTTTTCTTTTCATTCCCTTCACCTTTCCCTTCCTCTTTTACGCCACGCCTTCTTTCTCTTCATCTTCTTCACTTTTCAAAATACACAAATTCAATCACCACCACAATCACCACGCGCACCATGGCCACCATCCACAGACACTAACCTCACCGTCACTCCCACCCACACCTCTCCTCTAACTTCTGACCTCCGGAACGACCTCCACGAAAAGGTCAATCTTCCAAATGCTCTGCCACATTCCAGGAGAACAGAGAGGGTCGCTTACGATGCAGAAAAAAATGGCTCTGGCGCAACCTGACATGAGTCCCGCCGAGAATTGCAGCACAATCTCGGCGATGGAATTCGCCTTCTGGATTCAAGGAACGAAAGAACGTAGCAAAGAATTAAGCAAAGAATGAAGCAAAGGACGAAGCAAAGGATGTAGCAAAGCCTTTCATCTTTATTAGGTGTTTATGCCAGCCATTTGTCGGTTAGGTCACATTGTTCTGCTGTCTGGACGATCATGTAGACACTGGTATCATTCCAAATGTGCAGTGATGATTTCGACCGCCGCCATTGTCCTCTGATAAGGTTGGCCATTTTTGTAGCGTTGGACGCATTGTCGGCCTTGAATTTGAGGAGGGATTTTTTTTTCTTTCTCTAGACATAAAGCTTTTCTTGAATTTCTTTACGCAGGTTTCATAGTTTTGTGTGGATCTATTATAAAGGGGTTGTTTCTATCTACCTGTATAATCTATCTGTCTATCTATCTAACCATCTATCCATCTCTCTCAATCTCTCTCTCTCTCTTCTCTCTCTCTCTCTCTATATATATATATATATATATATATATTATATATATATTATATATATATATTGGCAGTCTGTTCATAACTATCTATCTATCTATTACAGTCTGTTTATATCATCTATATCTATCTATCTATCTATCTATCTATCTATTATAGTCTGTTTCTATCTATCTATCTATCTATTTATATCTATCTATCTAGTTGTTCATTCTCTATCTATCTATATATCTATCTATATATTATTTCTATATATTATCTATATCTATCTATCTATCAATCTATATCTATTCTCTATCTCTTCTATCTATCTATCTATTATTATTATTATTATTATTATTATTATTATTTATTATTATTATTTTATTTTTGAATTTCTTTGCACATTTTCCTAGTTTTGGATCTATGATAACGGGTTCGTTTCTATCTACCTGTAAAGTCTATCTATCTATCTATCTATCTATCTATCTATCTATCTATTATTATTATTATTATTATTATTATTATTATTATTATTATTATTATTATTATCATTATTATTATTATTATTTTATTTTTTGAATTTTTTTACGCATGTTCAATAGTTTTGTGTGGATCTAATATAACGGGGTTGTTTTATATCTACCTGTATAATCTATCTATCTATCTATCTATCTATCTGTTTCTCTGACTATCTATCTATCTATTTATCTATCTATCTGTTTCTCTGACTATCTATCTATCTATTTATCTATCTATTGCAGTCTGTTCATATCTATCTATCTATCTATCTATCTATCTGTTTCTATATTTATCAATCTATATATCTGTTCATATCTATCTATCTATATATCTCTCTATCTATCTAAGTAAGTTCATATCTATATCTCAGATCTATCTATCTTTTATTATAATAATTTTCAATTTATTTACGCATGTTCCATAGTTTTATGTGGATCTATTATAACGGTGTTGTTTCTATCTACCAATATAATTTAGCTATCTATCTATCTATCTATCTATCTATTGCATTCTGCTCATATCTATCTATCTATTTATCTATTAGATTATCCAGATCTATCAATCAGTTAGTTTGCCGGATTTACTAGATATCTCAGATCTATCTATTTATCAAATAAATTGCCCAGATCTATCTATCTATCGCTGTGCATATCTGTATACCTATCTATGTATCTATATATATTGCTATTTATGTATCAATTAGATTCTTCAGAGCTATCCATCTATATATCTATCTTGGTGTTATTTCAGAACCTTCTACAGTAGTGAAATACTGTATCCAAGAATAAAATTGTTACATCTCTATAAACTAATAAGCAAGTGCATGAATATATATATATATATATATATATATATATATATATATATATATATATATATATGGAGGATATGTGCTTTTAATTTTAGTCAGACCTAATTTTTTTGAAAGTTAATTCATTTATGTTTAATTAGGCGGGATTTAAACTACTTAAATGTGAGGCTAAACAATTAATTAGGTCTGACTAAAATTAAAAAGCACATATCCTCCCAAATATACTGTCGGATGAAAATAGCTAAAAGTTGTTTACATTTGCGTCGTGCGATAAAGTCTCCAAAGTGGAATATAGAATGCTACTAATACCTAAACAAAGCGAGACAAAATTGCGATTTCTGTTTGGCGTGATGGTAAGATACCGGCGTGCCGTTTCGGCACAAAGGGTTCAAGTCACACGCTAGGCGGTCCTCGTATCTATAACTCTGCTGATGAGACCTAATAGGTCGAAATATATATTCCAGAGATTGATTTTTCTCCATTTGTTTAGCCTCACATTTAAGTAGTTTAATCCCGCCTAATTACATAAATGAATTAACTTTCAAAAAAAATTAGGTCTGACTAAAATTAAAAAAGCACATATCTCCCCAAATATTGTCGGCTGAAAATAGCTAAAGTTGTTTACATATATATAATATATATATATATATTAATATATCTATAAAGTTGGTATAATTTTAGAAGTTTAGATCACATAGTGAGAACTTGTCAGTAATCAGTAGCCGTTGACTCCATGTCACGCTAACTTGACTTAGATAAAATATCTATCAATCAATTCAGCACTTATAATATAACAATATCATTTATAAAATAACACACACACACACACACAAACATATATATATATATATATTATATATATATATATATATATATATGTATATATACATTGCGAGATAAATAGATTGACAGATAGATAGATAGATAGAGATAACCAAATCTATCGGAGAGATTAATAGATATATCTAAGTAATTTAATAGACAGTTCTGCGAAATCAAATAAATAGATTGATAAATCTGTGAAATCTTATTGATAGATATGTAAGATTTAATATATATGGTGTGTATACATAAATATGTAGATATATATACATAAAGATATATGTACACAAAGATATAAGCTTATAAAGATATATAAAAGATATATATATATTTTATATATATAATATATATATATATATATATTACGGTTTTGTGGAAAAGGTGTCTTACCGGTGAAAATGGTCACAATTTAATCGGTCTCTGGTTGCGTCTTGCCAACTGCTTCTGGGGATATTCAAGTCCTTCTGGTTTATTTTGATGTTGTCTTTGTACCTGAGGTTTGGTCAACCGATTCCATGTGATTCTTCTCTCAGTTGAGAGTACAGAATCTGCTTTGGTAGTCTGTCATCTAAAAGTCTGTTTAAGAGGCTAGCCTACCTCAGGTTGCGTTGGACCAGTATTTCATGCATGCCAGGGAGTCCAGTTCTCTTCAGGATGATCCTGTTTGAAAATGTTGCCACTACCTGACATTGAATATACTGCGCAAGTGACGCATGTAGTAGACATGTAGTCTATGGGCATCTGCTTTGTATATTGACCAGGCTTCTGCACCGTACAGGAGCGTTGAGAGAACTATGGCGCGGTATACTGCACATATAATTTTCAAGATGTTTCTGTTGAACCAGACTCGCCTCTTCAGTCTACCAAATACTTTGGAAGTATTTGCAATTTGGAGATCAAACTCTGCATTGAGTCTATTGTTGATGGCAACTGTGGAGCTCAGGTACCTGAAGGTATTTACCTGAGCTAGAGTCTGACCTTCTATCCTTATGTCTTTTCCAGTGTCATGTGATGCCGGAGTGGGCTGATACATAACTTCGCTCTTTTTTAGGTTTATTTCTATCTCAAATGCCTGTGCAGAGTCTCCGAATCGTGGGATTATGTCTTGGGCGTCTTGGTGGTTGTGTGCCAGGAAGGCAGTGTCGTCTTCATACATGATTTCACGCACCAGGATGTGTTTGATCTCTCTTGCAAATGTAAATTGTTGGATTGGAGTACTGTATCGAATTTATTACAGTTACCTTCTCGTGCAAATTGTAACACTTAGATGTAATAACATTTGACTTGAAAAACGAGAAATACCAACCACATAAAGAATCTACCAACAACACAATTTATATAAACAACGATCCTACCAGTGGTTAAATAATATAGTTAATCAGGATTGTCATAAACAAGTAATAAGTATACCACAAAAAATCTATATATATTATATATATATATATGTGTGTGTGTGTGTGGTGTGCGTGTGCGTGTGCTTCAAGTGTATAGTAACACATTTCATTGATGAGACGTAGATAAGCCAATATTGAATATAGCAGATATATATATATATATTATTTATATATTAATATTTATATTTATTTATATATATTTTAATTTGGGATGAACAAAAAAGTCACAGTGCTAACCCAAATTTGTAGGAGCTTTATTTATTTGTTTTGATTTTTTTTTATAATAATAACTTTATCATAAGCAAGCTACCAGGTTTTCAGATTTGGGCTGACGATGGTGAAACTGAAACTGGGTAGTTGCTTATGATAACTTTTTATTTAAAAATCAAAAATATATATTATATATATATATATCTATATATATATATAATATATTATCTAATATATATATATATAATAGGTTTATCTCGTATTAACCATCTACATAATATAGTTGTTTTTTGCTTTACTCTATGTGTAATTTATCATAGTAATCATAAGTAATCTTAGTATTTAATTTATATCGGGCGTATTTATACTATGATAGGGTTGAGTAAACAAAATAAAGACATATTGTTTATGGATTATTTGAGAATTGTCTTTTTCGTTTTTCACATCTCAAGTCTATTCAATTACATGTTCATGCCAACTTAGGAAAGATAATAGAAATATATAAACCATACTGAGCTGCCTGAAGATAAACGTATGCAATTTGTAAATGAGAAAACTCACATAGAGTTAACATTAATAATCGGTAAGACGTTTATCTCTCTGTTGGACTAAGTGTAATGATTCATCTTCGTCAGTTGATAATCCTGATTAGATTGTATCATGGGTAGAC
>CM042170.1:27157853-27162112 GCA_023376005.1 Doryteuthis pealeii | reverse complement strand
TATATATCTATTATATATTTATATGCGTGATTTGAAACGGACTGCCAAGCTGACAGGGGTTATGGATCGTCCTGTCAGCTTGGCAGTCCGGTTTCAAATCACGCAACAGGGCGGTCTTCCGATCTATAGCTCTGCTGATGGAGGCCTAATAGGCCGAAATGTACATACAGAGATTGATTTTTCTCGATTTGTTTAGCCATACACTTAAAATAGGTATTGCCCGCCTAATTCATTATTAATTAATTAATTTTCAAATTTATTTGGTACGCGACTCCAATTAAGCACTTAATTCTCCAAAAAATTATCGGCAAAAGCCATTCCTAAAACAAAACGCGTGTTTACAACTTATATATATATATTATATATATATTATATATATATATATATAAATATATATATAATATATCTTTTTATAGCTTTCCTCTGGATCTTTATTATGTATTTCCTCTAGTCTGATGGAGAAAGACCAAGTTTAGACAAAAATGCCAAGTTTGAGTTTGGTAATAAATCCCGGCATCCGACTTCGATAGGAAATACATCCGTTTCTGATGCATTGTTTACGTAGGTCTTCATATTTTTCCAACTTACGCTGATGGGCCCAATCAAGATTTTCTTCAAATGGAACTGTTAATTCAAAGATAAAAACTTTTGATTAACAGACCAAATGACAATTTACTTTGTCGTTAATTGTTTTATTTCCGTAGTTTCCTCCGGACATACATACATACATACATGCATACACACAACTGCCCTTTATATATGTATAGATAACATCTATTAATAATGGAGATTATCTGTATTCCTGTCTGTAACAAATACTACGTCATAGCTCTACGTCAAGCTTACGTCACAATATTCTTATGCTATATACACCCAAAATTTGAGTAAGCAATTTAAAAAATTGTTCTTTACTCTCGTCCCCCTTTGTTTTTACATTAACAAGAAGTTAACTAAAAAGTTTACAAATAAATAAATGCCTACAATTTTGTGTAGATTTGATGTGGAAAATATTCAAAAAAATTGCTTGATTATAACATGCACGCAACATTTTATTTGAGAGGGACGCGGCTCAGTTTTCATTTCAAATTGTTTTATTTTTTTACTCCTTTAATAAATATGAGAATTTGTCTTACTCATGATACAAACCCTCTGACATTGAATTTTTAACTCCCACCTCTCAGGCAATGTCTTTCAAAAATTAATATTTACGACGCCTGGAGGGTGTTTTCTGTTGCTAGTATTCAGTAATGTTAATACCTTCGATACCCTAGCTATAAAACCCCTTCCCTTGTATTTTTGATTATCAACGACAGAACCATACATACAATCTTTTAATCACCCCGATATTTCTTCCCTTTTCAAATGTCTGCAACTCTTGAAATGCAATCATAACGTCTGGAATGGTTAAAAATTAACGACAGATGCTACTTTGCTTGGCGGAATTTCAGGTATTCGTTGGACCTGGCCAATTTGGGCTCAAGACTGCATTTCTCGAACACTCAACAAGGATCAGGCTTGTTTTAAGTGGCGTGTTTGAACATTACGCTATCCACTTTACGGCCAGAGATATCCTAAATGGAAAATGTATTGGAGACTGAAGATGATATTACATCACACACCGAGAAGAGGAAGACAAAGGCCCGTGTGTGCGGTGAGGGGAGGGAAAGGGGGTCATCACAGGCAGGTAATATAGAAGAAAAAAAAAGAAATGCCTTTGATATAATAAAAAAGTAACAATATGTTTTTGAAAAAAGAATTGATTTCTTTTCCTATTCCTGAAAATAGACAAATATTTTTTTTATTTGTAAAGAATTCAATCTGGTTACTTTTTGCAGCTATAAGATCTTCCAAATGATCACATTCCAAAATCTCTAGAACCAAAAAAAAAAAAAAAGTAAAAAAAAGAAAGTTTTTTTTGTACTATCAGCGAACTTATAAAAAAATTGTTGTCCTCTATCAGATGGTGAGTATCCAGTTCTGAAGATATGAAATAGTGGAAATCTCCTTTATTACCATCCATCCTACCTCCACTCTGACGTAGAGTGGTAGTACCTGTTTGAGTCAAATAAGCAATGTTGAAAAAGCGTTGGCATTCGAGAAGAAGGTGGTGAAAAAAAAACCTCTTAGGAAACTACACAAAAATGTTTTAGGAACGCGATTTCCTAACCACTAACCATGAATTTATCCTTAAAAAAAAAAGGTTTTAAGGGTTTTTTGAAAGAAAAAAAAACAATTATTTTTTCTTATGCCTGGAAATAGACAAGTCTTTTTTTTATTTGTAAAGAATTCAATTTGGTTACGGTTTGCATTTTTCCAAATGATCACGTTCCAAAATCACTATATCCAAAGAAATAAAAAAAAGGAAATTTTGTTCTATCTTAGAACAAATATGGTGTCCTGTATTATAAGGTGAATCTCTAGTTCTGAAGATATGAGGATTGCTGATTAATCTCAGGTCCACTCTGATTCAGAGTGATAGTGCCTATTTGTACAAACACACAAACACACACACACACACACACACACACACACACATATATATATATATACACGAATGCAACACACACACACACACCACACACACACACACACACACACACACACACGCATTCACGTTCACAGAACACCTCATGAAATATAAATCTATTAATAATGGAGATTCCGTCTCTATTTGTCTGTAACCGAAACTACATCACTGCTTACGTTACGTTACTCAAAATCATCAATACATAGAATAAAGAACAACCTCGTATTATATACACACAAAATGTAATGCAGAGTGGTAGTACCTCTTTGAATCAAATAGCTATGTTTAAAAAGCATTCGCATTCGAGAAGAGTGTGGTGAAAAAAAATTCTTAGGACACTATACGCGATTCCCTAACCACTTACCATGAATTTATCCTAGATGGATTTAAAGATTTTTTTTATTTAAAAAAATTATTGATTTCTTATTCCTGGAAAGGGACAAACATCTTTTTTTATTTGTAAAGGATTCAGTCTGATTACTTTTTGCAGCTATAAGATCTTCCAAATGATCACATTCAAAAATCACTAGAACAAAAAAAAAAGTTTTTTTGTTCTATCAGCGAACTGATAAGAGAAGTGTTGTCCTGCATAATGAGGTGAGACTTCAGTTCTGAAGATATCAGGATTGTGGGATACTCCTTCATTACCATAACTCACAGGTACACTCTGACCCGGAGTGGTAGTACCTGTTTGAGGCCCATTTATGAGTCAAATAGCTATGTTTAAAAAGCATTCGGATTCGAGAAGAACATGATGCAAAAGAAAAAAATCTCCTAAGACTATACAAAAATGTTCAAGGAATGCGATTTTCTAACCACTAGACATAAATGAATTCTACATGGGTTGACATACTGGTAAAATGAATCAACCCTTTTAAAATCATTTTTATCTGTATACATTCTGAGATCAGAAGCTATTATTATTATTATTATTATTATTATTATTATTATTATTATTATCATTAACACGTTTGTACCTCCGTTTTTACGCCCTGTCGTCACCTCGGAAGAATAATAGACCATTCCATTATTAAAAAAAAACATAAGCGTGAAAGAGTGAAGAAAGAGAAGAAAAGAGTGAAAGAAAGAAATTAACGGCGAAACAACAACTACGTAATGAACGCTTACGTGACGAGATTCGGAATTTATTGAATCTTTCCTACTTCAAACCGCTCATAGCGGCTCTCCACCACTGATTTTCTGTGCATAACATACCCAAGCAAAATACAAAAATTGATGGTTAGTTCACTATGATTGAGCAGAAGTATTCAGATTACAATAATAATAGGACTTTATTTGAATAGAATGAGTTCTGAGGTGAGTTGAAATATTCCATCATAAAAAAGGTTATTTCCTAGTTGAGTAACATGATATTACTAAGTGACCCAGAAAAAACAGAACCCAATTTATTTATTTATTTTCCCATTAAATTAACCCAAAATCCCAGGCCTAACTCTAACCCTAACCCTAAACCATAATTCTAACCATAAACCTAAACTTAACTCTACCCCCCCCCCCCCAGTTTAGTAACATAATATACAGGGTGACCCAGGAAAAACAGAACCCACAAATCTTGTAATAAAACTGTTAATTTTAATTTTAAATTTTTGAAGTTTAAGTCCAACAAGAGTTAGGGTTAGGGTTAGGGTTTAGGGTTAGGGTAGGGTTAGGGTTAGAGTGGGGGTTTAGGGTTAGTTTAATGGGGAATAAATATATAATTTGGGTTCTGTAA
>CM042170.1:27117853-27152853 GCA_023376005.1 Doryteuthis pealeii | reverse complement strand
ATACTTGCACCCGGAGGGTGTATATATTTGCTCGTGACATTAAAATATCAAAAAAGTTATGCATCCATGGAATCGGTAAGCACTGAAAGTGTTCCTTGTATTCTTTATTACGTTTTTCTTTGATTTTGTTTTTCAATTTGACATTTTAAATACTGCTTGTTTCTTCGAAGGTGGAACATTGTTATTGAGAGAAACGGTGACTATGTGGAGAAGTAGAGATGTGACCCCAGAGGACCTGCTTCATTTTGATGTATGACACAGATTTCTGTGTTGGTAATTATACTTGTCCTAAACAAAATGGCATTACTTTTTGAAACGCCTATGTGGAGAAGTAGGGATGTGATTCACAGAGACCTGTTTCATTTGATGTATTATACATGTTCCTGTGTTCGTAATTATACCTCTCCTAAACAAATGGCATTACTTTGTGAAACACCTATGTGGAGAAGTAGGGATGTGATTCGCTGAGGACCAACTTCATTTTTATGTATGATACATGATCTTGTGTTCGTAATTATACCTGTCCTAAACAAAATGGCATAACTTTTTGACTTGCTTATGTGGAGAAGTGGGGATGTGATCCACAGAGGAACAGCTTCATTTGGATGTATGATACATGATCCTGTGTTGGTAATTATAACGACAATGTTGCTATTGAGAGAAATGGTGACTATGTGGAGACGTATGGATGTGATCCACAGAGGACCAGCTTCATTTTTGATGTGATACAGGTTTATGTGTTTGTAATTATACCTGTCCTAAACAAAATGGCATTACTTTTTGACTACCCTATGTGGAGAAGTAGGGATGTGATCCACAGAGGACCAGCTTCATTTTGATGTATCATACAGGTTTCTGTGTTGGTAACTATACCTGTCCTAAACAAAATGGCACTACGCTTGACAAACCTTCGTATATTGATGAAGGAATACAGAATCTTAATGAGAGAAAGGGTGAATATTTGGAGAAGTAAAGATGTGACTACAGAGGACCTGCTTCATTTTGATGGATTATACATGTTCTCTGTTAGTAATTATACCTGTCCTAAACAAAACGGCATTACTTTTTGACTCACCCTCGTATTTTGGAGAAAGGAATACAGGATTTTATTTAGAGAAACAGTGACTATGTGGAGAAGTTGAGATGTGACTACAGAGGACCTGCTTCATTTTGATGGATTATACATGTTCTCTGTTGGTAATTATACCTGTCCTAAACAAAACGGCATTACTTTTTTACTCACGCTTGTATTTTCGAGAAAGGAATACAGGATTTTATTGAGAGAAACAGTGAATATGTGGAGAAGTTGAGATGTGACCACAGAGGACCTGCTTCATTTTGATGTATTATACATGTTCCTGTGTTGGTAATTATACCTGTCCTAAACAAAATGGCATTACTTTTTTTACGCGCCCTCGTAGTTTTTGACGTCATATTCTATATAATATTAAAAATATTGAAAATGGTATGGATCCATGGAATCCAATAGCATTGAAAGACTTCTTTGAATCCTTTATTATTTTTTTTTTAGATCTTTTTTTTTTCTTTTGGACATTTTCAGTCCAGCTAGTTCTATGGCTTCATATCCCAAGTACCATTTCTTTGAAACACTTGTTCTTCTTCGAGAAAGAAAAGAAAGAGAAAGAGGAAAAAAGAACTAATTATAGCCGGAAGTGTTGTGTGGGTAGGAAGTTTAACAGAACTGGTCATACAGCTTATTCGGTTCTAGCTAGCTTGATACATGCACTGACCGATCCATACAAAAATACTTTTTTTGGGTAAATTAAACGTTCTCAAAATGATATTAACCATAATTTAGTTTGTGACGTCATATTCTATATGACATTAAAAATATTCCCCAAAAGCATACATCCGTGGAATCAGTTAGCATTGAAAGAGTTCGTGGTATTCTTTATAATGTTTTTTAGATCTTTTTTTCTTTTCTTTTGGGCATTTTCAGTACTGCTAGTTCTATGGCTACATATCCCAAGTAGCATTTTTTTAAAACACTTGTTCTTCTTCGAGAAAGAAAAAAAAGAGAAAGAGAGCGTTCGGCTAGAAACCACAAGGTTCCTAGTTCGATACCGGTCCTCGCCAACTCAGCGTATGAGTAGCACATGGATCTGTGCGGTAAAGTAAGGAACTGATGGTATGTGTGGTGCTCCACCTCAGATGCTAAAAACAATCTCCTTGGTCTAGCGCTATTGAAAAGGGGATAGACTCCCTCGCTGACTGGCTGATACCGACTTTAGGCCGCCCGACGACTTTACTTACTTTTTTTTATAGCCGGAAGTGTTGTGTGGGTGGGAAGGGTAACAGAACTGGTCATACGGCTTATTCGATTCTAGCTAGCTTGGTACATGCACTGACCGATCCATACAAAAATGCTTTTTTGAGTAAGTTAAACGTTCTCAAAATGATATTAGCTATAATGATGTGCTGGTGCTTTGTTGCCACCGCTTTCTTCTGGACCACTTGGCAATAAAGACAATAGGGTTGGGACAATCGCATAGATGCTAGGGGTTGACATGCCCAGCCGATTGATCGGAGGGATCCTCTCTGACCGCCCGTCTAAGATAAGTTAGGTCCAACGACGTTTTCATCTTGAAGTGATATTTTATCTAAATATTATTACAAGATATTTTATAGATGCTAGGGGTGGACATGACCAGCCGATTGATGGTGGAGGGGGCTCGTCTAGCATAAGTAAGGTCCAAAGACGTTTTCATGATGATTATCAGTCATTATTAAACCCGTTGGAGGCTTGCTAAAAATACCAAATTCATGTTATCTATTAATAATGGAGATTCGCTTCCGGTTTTTGTCTATAACAAAAAATTACGTCACTGCTTCGTCACATTACCAAATCGTCAATAACATAGACATAAATTAACTCAAAATTGAACATGCAACATTAGAAACAGTCCTCATTGTTTTTTAAACAAGTTTTTAATAAATACATTGACTGTTATTATATATTATATATAGTTTTGTTTATTTTAATACATATTTTAAGTTTACATTCAAATTGTTTTTTTAATGCCTTTATGAATTTGATGATTTTACTTCCTTAGGGTACAAAATTGCTGACATTGAATTGTTTAACATCCCACACTCAGGCAAAATGTTTCAAAAATTCTATTTAACATCGCCCCGGAGGCTGTTTTTTATTTTGTCTGGTATTTAATAATGGAGATTGTCTGTATTTTTGTCTGTAACAAAAACTACGTTATAGTCTCTAACGTCACAGCCTTACGGTACAATATTCTTATGCTATATACACCACAAATTGAGGTAACAATTTTATAAATTGTTTTTTACTTTTGTCCTTTTTTCTTTTTACAGTAACAAGAAGTTAACTAAAGTTTACAAATAAATAAATACCTCTACGATTTTGGTGTAAAATTGATGTGGAAATATTCAAAATAATTGTTTGATTATACATGCACGCAAGATATTATTTGAGAGGAACGGGCTCAGTTTTCATTTCAAAATTGTTTTATTTATTATTTATTTATTATTACCCTTTAATAAATATTAGGATTTGTCTTACTATGATACAAACCCCTGACATTGAATTTTAACTCCGCACTCTCTCATGGCAATGTCTTTCAAGAATTAAATATTCACGCCCGAGGGGTGTTTTCTGTTGCTAGTTAGCCATAATTTAGTTTGTGACGTCATATTCTAATATGACATTAAAATATTCCAAAAAAGCGTGGCATCCAGGATAATCGTTAGCATTGAAAGAGGTTCGTTGTATTCTGTATCATTTTTATCTTTTATTTTTAGATCTTTTTTTCTTTTCTTTTCGGCATTTTCAATACTGTTTAGTTCTATGGTCCATATTTCTAGTACCATTACTTTTGAAACACTTGTTCTTCTTCGAGAAAGAGAAGACAGAAAAATAAGAAACAAAGAACCAGTTTCCAAAGAAAAAAGTTCCGCTACTAATTCTACTAAAAATGGCATATTTAGAAAATTACAAACTGTGGCGGCCGTCCTTTGAAAGGAACTCACCTGGGAAAAGATATAATTAAATAATTAGTCAATTACAGATCTGATCGACACTGTCCGCATTTTAATGTTCGAATTCGGAAGAGAAGTCTGGGGTGGAAAGAAGGGATATTAGATGTTCGCGTTTTTGTGCTAGAAAAAGGTCAGGAATCTTTGAGAGTCTTAAGTATGGAAACATAGTAATCATTCGTGTTGCTTTGAGTTTCAGGGAAGAACAGATTTTTGGTGAAGAACAAGACTTTCTTTTTTCGCCTTTTTCTGTTCTTTTCTTCTTTTCTTCTTTTTGTTTCTTTTTTTTCTGTTTCTTTTTCGGCACTTTCTGTTTCGTTTTCTTTTTTAAGCATAAATAATAAATGAATATAAATGAATTAATGGATAAATAAAGAAAGAAGGGATGTTGGTATATATATTATATATATATATTATATATATATATATATATAATATATATGTATGTATGTATGTAATTATATATATATTATTGTCAGGATAAGATTAGGGGATTTTATTCTATCAGAAATAACGGAAAGAAAGGAATTAGAATAATAAAAAAGAAAGGTTTATAAATAAAGAGATAAAAATGCAGGGTGAGTATATATTTTGAGGAAAAACTAGATTGATTTAATGAATGGAGAAATGAAAGAAGGAAAGAAGAAAAGGAAGTATGAATGAAAAAGGGGGAGATGAGTAGGGAATAAAAGAAGGAAGAAAAATAAGGAAGTATGAAGGGTAATAGGAGAGGTATTTTTGTGAGGAAAAAAGAAAAGTTTATAAAAGAAAGAACTTACATGATAAAAATACAGGGTGAGTAATATATTTAAAGAAAAACTACGACTGATTTAAGAATGGAGAAAGAAAAGAAAGAAGAAAAGAGTGAAGTATTGCATGAATAACGGTTGGAAGAAAGGTACAGGAGGAGAAGGAAGAAATAAGGAAGTATTGAAGGGTGGAGTGAAGAAGAAGGAATGAGAAATAGAGAGATTATAAGGAGAAAGGTACGAAGAGAGGGAGAAGGAACGAAGACGTTTAAGGAGAAAGGAAGGAATGAAGGACGAGAAGAAAGGAGGTAGGATAAAACAATGTCGTATTAAATGGAATGGAAGAATGATGAAGGATGAAAGAAATAATGAAGGGACAGGAAGAAAAAACAAGGAATATTGAAGGAATGAGGGAAGAATGAAGGGGTGAGGATGGAAGGAAGGAAGAACCAAAAGCCAGTAATATGCGGGACCAGAAAGAGTGTATGGAGGAAGGAAGGAAGAAAGACGAAATGAGGAAGTATAAAAAGGTAAGAAAGGGAGGGAGGAATAAGAAATAAAAATGAAAGGAAGGATAATAAACAATGAATAATAAAATGAACTATAAAATACAGGAGAGTATATTATTTCAAGAAACAAATTTGATTGATTTAATGAATGAATGAAGGAAGAAATGAGGTTTGGTTTGTTTGTTTTAACGGCATATCACAACTCAGTGAGTACCATTTATGCGAAAATTTTGAAATAAATCACTTCTTAAAGGATATAATACAGATTTTTTATAATACATTTTTCTATTTAACCCATAGATGGACCTAAAAGGTCTACCACTCGGGTCAGAGTGGACCAGGGAGCAATGGTGATGAAGGGGTGCTCCACATTCCCAAACCTCCAAAACTGGAAGCCTCACATCAGATAGAGTTTAAGTCATTTCCAGGACTGTAGACCACACCACCGCCTTCTGCACCCATATGATAAAAGGGGTTGGGGCTTGCCATAAGGGCAATAGGGTTGGAAAATAATAGGTGCTAAGGGCTTGACGTGACAGCACGATGGATCGAGGGGGCTCCCGATGCCCGTCTAGCCCAGAATAGGGCAACGTGGTGTATGCATGTCATGAAACTGCTCATTTCCACCTGAGTCTATCCTTAGCCATCAGGGTCGCCACCCAAGGCAAACAGGTGGCCCATTGGGTGAGTCTTAACTGCAGAGGTGCGTCGGAGCATTTCTAACGCCCCAGCCGACAGGGCCGGAAAGAAATGAGTGAAGTATTGAATGATGACTGGGTAAAGAGAAGTAGGGGAAGAGAAGAAGGAAGAAAAATAAGGAAGCATTAATGAAGGAAGGAACGAAGAAAGAAAGAAAAAGTAAATATTAAATAAAGAAGTAAGTAAGGAAACAATGAAATACTAAATAGAAGGAAGGGCGAATGTGAAGAGGAAGAAAGGAAAGAAAAATAGAAATATTAAGAAAGAAGGAAAGCAAAGAAGAAGCAAAGAGGAAGGAAACATGAATATTAAATAAAGGAGGAGCAAAGAGAGAGTTCAAAAGTTACTGACCTGAAAAAATGTAAACGTGTTAACTAAAAAACTGGTGAATATATATTTATTATTAGTATATCAACACTGAAAATTTCATTAAATCAGTTAATTCCCGATTTTGTATGTTTTCTTTCGGCGGGGTGACTAACGATGGTGAATTTTAGGTCCGTTAAGTTGGATTTAACCACACTTGAAGCATGTAATTCTAATTGACTGTTTGATTTTATAGTCATCACCCCATTCCTACAATGCCTCTCACATCCGGTCTGCACTCTATATAAAGAGAGTCACTCTCCGGGCGCTACTCCTAGAACACTGGGTAAACTGAATTTTCCATCTCTTTTGGGTTTGTTTCTTTATTTAACTACAAGGTAATTAATGAAAACGGAGATAATAAAATGGAGAAGAAAGAATTCGAGAAAGAAAGTACAACAATATTTTTAGTAGAAAACAAGTATGAAAAGAATGCTCCTTAACGATCTTTGCCGACCATTTAAACCGCTTACATCGGCTCGCATATCAAGAGCCAAGTAAGTAACAAAAACTGATGGTGAATTCATTATTTGAGTGAAGGACGCAGATTACAAAATAATTCGGACTATGGTATTATAAATATTAATTTATATATATTCTTAACTTTTTGATTACTTAAACCGCTGCAGCGGCTCTTCTAGCCAAAGAACTATAAAACTGATGGGTAGCTTCATTATAATTGAACAGAAGTACCATATTACTCACATCGACTTGCATTTGAATTGAATGAGTTCTGAGATGATTAGATGCATGAACTTTGAAATACCATCATAAAGTTAACAAATACCAAGGAATTTGGTACAAGCTGTTGGGGGTAAATTGGTGGGCAAAAGAGTTAAGAACTGTTATAGAGAATAAAGAAATCAGAAAACGAAGGAAAAGTAAGAAGAAAAAGAAATTGAAGAGTGTAAAAAATGAAGGCGGGTAGAAAGAATAAAGAAGAAAGAAGAGAAAGAAAGAAAAGAAAGAAGGGAGAGAAAGAAAAAAGGAGAAGAGAAAAGAAGAAGGTGGGAAGGGAAGGAAAAAAGAAAGAAAAAAGAAAGAAATAGAAGCGAAGAAAGAGAAGAAATAAGAAAAATAGATATATAAGGGAAGGAAGGAAAGAAGGACGAAAGAAAGAAAAAAAGAAGAAACGACGGTAAAAAGAAATAAGGATGGAGAGAAGAAAGGAAGAAGAAATGAGGGAAACAAAAATAAGGAGGGGAGGAAGGAAGAAAAGAGAAAAAAGAAAGAACGAATGAATGAAAGAATGAAGAAAGAAAGAAAGAAAGAGGGAAGAAATGAGGGGAGAATGAAAAAGGGAAAGAAGAAAGAGGGAGGTAAGAAATAAGAAATAAGAGAAGAAAGAAAAGGGGAAAAGAAGGATGAAGAACGGGAAATAAGAAAGAAAGGAGGAAGAGAAAGAATAAAAAGGAAGGAAGGAATGATGGAAGGAATAAGAAGGGAAGAAGGAAAGCGCGAAGATAAAAAGAAAGAAAAGAAAAAAAGAAAGAAGGAAAGAAAGAAAGAAAGAAATAGAAATGGAGGGAAAAAGAAAGGATAAAATAAATCAAATAATGTTTATAATAGACAAACAAACGTATAAAGAAAATCCTGTTTGGAGAAAGAGGTGAGAAAGAGATAGATAGATAGATAGATAGGTGGTGAGAGAGAGAAAAAGAGAGAGAGACAAAGTGAGAGAGAGAGAGAGACACACACAAAGTGAGAGAGAGAGAGAGACAAAGAAAGAAAGAGAGAAAGATAGAGAGAGAAAGAAAGAAAGAGAGAGATAGAGAGCTAAAGAGAGAAAGAAAGAAAGAGAAAGAGAAAGAAAGAAAGAAAGAGAGAGAGTGAGTGAGAGAGAGGGAAAGAGAGGAAAAGAGAGAGAAAGAAAGAAAAGAAAGAAGAGAGAGAAAGAAGAAAGAGAGGAGAGGGTGAGTGAGAGAGAGGGAAAGGGAGAGAGATATAAATAAAGAAAGAAAGCAAGAAAGAAAGCAAGAAAGAGAGAGATAGAGAGAGATAGAGAAAGAAAGAAAGAAAGAAAGAAAGAAAGAAAGAAAGAAAGAGAGAGAAAGAAAGAAAGAAAGATAGAAAGAAAGAGAGATAGAGAGAGATAGAGAGAGAGAGGGAAAGAAAGAGAGAGAGAGAAAGAGAGTGAAAGAAAGAGAGAGAAAGAAAGAAAGAAAGAAAGAAAGAGAGAGATAGAGAGGGAAAGAAAGAAAGAAGAGAGAGAGTGAGTGAGTGAGTGAGAGAGAGAGAAAGAGAGAGAGAGAGAGAGAGACCAACAATACTTGAATTCTTAAACCAATTTATGCTAATTTTAAAAAAGAATTGGCATGACCATTTTTAACAAATAGTTTATAAGAATGTCTACGCGACACACAAAAAGAAAGATCTGCGAAACAGACAAAAAAAGAAAAGAAAAAAAGAAAAAAGAAACAAAAAAGAAACAAAAAGAAATAAGAAAGAAAAAAAGAAAAGAAAAGGAACGAAGAAGAAAGACAGATAAAATAAAATAAAATAAAATAAAAAAGAAGTAATTCGTTGTTGATTAAAAGGGGAGGTAAGCGTGTATCTGAGCAAACAGCTAGACAGACAAGCAAGCAAATGATTCTACGGAAGTGTACTTAAACAAATATGCAATGGCACTGGGGTGTGTAAACAATCGTCTTGCCTGCTCAGGGTAAAACCAGGGCGAAAGTAAAAAAAAAAAAAAAAAAAAAGGAATAAAAAGAAAAGAAAAAGAAGTGAGAGTAGAAGAGGAAGTCGTTGTCGGCCATCTTGTGTTTAGCGGCCATCTTGTCTCTCTACGAGGCGACCGTTTACAAAAGTAATCACGGGTCATTAATGCGCAAGGCAACGCATGATCGTTTTTATAAAGTGATCAATATTACGAAGTGATTAGATTTGCCGAGATTCCGGGGGGTTGGGTAGGAGGGCTTTTCCCAACGGGAAGCAAACACACACACACATACACACATGCCCATACACACACAAACAAACAAACAAACAAAAATGCGGGAAAAGAAAGATTGTAGTCAGTGAAAGAAGAAAAGAAAAAAAAAAGGAGGGAAGTAATAGAAATAAAATTTGTAGAACAGAATACAAAAGAGTTGCATTTTCAGGTCAGTCCGTCTAGGTGGGGCGATTGAGTGTGATTAAATTTCTCGCATTTCTGTGATTTAGTTACACAATAGTTAATTGACATTGAACAACGACGAGGAGCTTTTCTTACCTCAGCTATCAGGAGATTGTGTTTGGAATTTTTAACTTATTTTTAAACACATTTTCAAAACTCATTTTTCTTCTATTTAATCAATAGACTGGACCAAAACAGGCACTGCCACTCCGGGTCAGAGTGAATCTGAGAGTAGTGTGATTAACATTCTGGCATTTCTATGATTTTGTTATACAATAATTAATTGACATTGAACAACGGCGAGAAGCTTTTCTTACCTCAGCTATCAGGAGATTGTGTTTGGATTTTTTTAAAACTCATTTTTCACTATTTAATCCGTAGATTGGACCAAAACAGGTACTGCCACTCCGGGTGCGAGTGGATCTGGGAGTAGTGTGATTAACATTCTCGCATTTCTTTGATTTTGTTATACAATAGTTAATTTACATTGGACATCGACGAGGAGCTTTCTTACCTTAGCTATCAGTAGATTGTGTGTCGAATTTTTCAACTCATTTTGAAAAACATTTTCAAAACTCATTTTCCTTTATTTAATCAATAAACTGGACCAACACAGGTACTACCACTCCGGGTCAGAGTGGATCTGAGTGTAGTGTGATTAACATTCTTGCATTTCTATGATTTTGTTATACAATAGTCAATTGACATTGAACAGCGACGAGGATCTTTCTTACCTCAGCTCTCAGAAGATTGTGTTTGGGTTTTTTTAAACTTATTTTTAAACACATTTTCAAAACTCATTTTTCTTCTATTTAATCAATAGACTGGACCAAAACAGGCACTGCCACTCCGGGTCAGAGTGAATCTGAGAGTAGTGTGATTAACATTCTGGCATTTCTATGATTTTGTTATACAATAATTAATTGACATTGAACAACGGCGAGAAGCTTTTCTTACCTCAGCTATCAGGAGATTGTGTTTGGATTTTTTTTTAAACTCATTTTTCACTATTTAATCCGTAGATTGGACCAAACAGGTACTGCCACTCCGGGTGCGAGTGGATCTGGGAGTAGTGTGATTAACATTCTCGCATTTCTTTGATTTTGTTATACAATAGTTAATTTACATTGGACATCGACGAGGAGCTTTCTTACCTTAGCTATCAGTAGATTGTGTGTCGAATTTTTCAACTCATTTTGAAAAACATTTTCAAAACTCATTTTCCTTTATTTAATCAATAAACTGGACCAACACAGGTACTACCACTCCGGGTCAGAGTGGATCTGAGTGTAGTGTGATTAACATTCTTGCATTTCTATGATTTTGTTATACAATAGTCAATTGACATTGAACAGCGACGAGGATCTTTCTTACCTCAGCTCTCAGAAGATTGTGTTTGGGTTTTTTTTAACTTATTTTTAAACACATTTTCAAAACTCATTTTTCTTCTATTTAATCAATAGACTGGACCAAAACAGGTACTGCCACTCCGGGTCAGAGTGGATCTGAGAGTAGTGTGATTAACATTCTGGCATTTCTATGATTTTGTTATACAATAATTAATTGACATTGGACAGCGACGGGGATCTTTCTTACCTCAGCCATCAGGAGTTTGTGTTTGGAATTTTTAAAACTCATTTTTAAAACTATTTTTTTTCTGTTTCTATTAATCCATAGATTAGACCAAAACAGATACTACTACTTCGGGTGCGAGTGGATCTGGGAGTAGTGTGATTAACATTCTCACATTTCTATGATTTTGTTATACAATAATTAATTGACGTTGAACAACGGCGAGAAGCTTTCTTACCTCAGCTTTCTTACCTCAGCTATCAGTAGGTTTCATTTTTAAACATATTTTTAAAACTAATTTTTTTTCTATTTAATCAATAGACTGGAGCAAAACAGATACTACTACTCCGGGTGCGAGTGGATCTGGGAGTAGTGTAATTAATATTCTCGTATTTCTATGATTTTATTATACAATAATTAATTGACATTGAACAACGGTGAGGAGCTTTTCTTACCTCAGCTATCAGGAGATTGTGTTTGGAATTTTTAACTTATTTTTAAACACCTTTTCAAAACTCATTTTTCTTCTATTAAATCAATAGACTGGACCAAAACAGGTACAATCACTCCGGGTCAGAGTGGATCTGGGAGTAGTGTGATTAACATTCTTGCATTTCTATGATTTTGTTACACAATATTTAATTGACATTGAACAACGGCGAGGAACTGTCTTACCTCAGCTATCAGGAGATTGTGTCTGGATTTTTTTAAACTCATTTTTCACTATTTAATCCATAGATGGGATCAAAAAAGGTACTACCACTCAGAGTCAGAGTGGATCTGGGAATAGTGTGATTAACATTCTCGCATTTCTATGATTTTGTTATACAATAATTAATTGACGTTGAACAACGGCGAGAAGCTTGCTTACCTCAGCTATCAGTGGATTGTGTTTGGATTTTTTAAACTCATTTTTAAACACATTTTCAAAACTAATTTCTTTTTCTTTTTTTAATCAATAGACTGGACCAAAACAGGTACTACCACTCCGGGTCAGAGTGGATCTGGGAGTAGTGTGATTAATATTCTCGCATTTCTATGATTTTGTTATACAATAGTTAACTGACATTGGAGAGCGACGAGGATCTTTCTCAGCTATCAGGAGATTGTGTTTGTTTGTTTTTTAAACTAATTTTTTCTATTTAATCTATAGATAGGATCAAAACAGGTTTTACCACTCAGGATCAGAGTTGATCTGGAGGTAGTGTGATTAAATTTCTCGCATTGCTGGGAATTTAGTTATACAATAGTAACCCTTATTTGGTTATCTTAAGCTGAAGACGTTTTGTTCTAATTATGCTTGATGAATATACAATGTTTTAAAAGTCATTTTTTAAACATTTTTAAAACTAATGTTTTCTATTAAGACCATAGATAGGACCAAAACATATACTATCATTCCGGGTCAGTGAATCTGATTAAATTTCTCGCATTTGAGTGATCTAGTTATACAATAGTTAACTGACATTGAACAGCAATGATGAGCTTTCAGCTCTCTGTAGATCTGGTTTGTTGGATTGTACGGCATGTCAACCTTTGCTGGGTTATCTTATGCTGAAGATGTTTTCTTCTAATTGTGATTGATGAGTATACAATATTTTAAACTTAATTTTCTTAAAACACATTTAACTCAATTTTCCTTCTATTTAACACATAGATGGGACCCTAACAGGTACTACCACTCCGGGTCACAGCGGATCTGAGAATAGTATGATTAAATTGCTCACATAACTGTGATTTAATTATACAATAGTTAATTGACATTGAACAAAAACGGGGAGATTTCTTACTTCAGCTCTCCGTAGATTCTGTTTGGTTTGTTGGATTTTACGGCATGTCAACTCTTGTTGGGTTATCTTATGCCGAAGCCGTTTTGTTCTAATTATGCGTAATTATTTTTTTAAAAAGAATGTTCTAATTATGCGTGAGGTTTTATTAAAAAAAGTTTTAAACACATTTTTGAAACTTACTTTTCTTCTATTTAACCCATAGATGGACCCAAACAGATTCTACCACAACGGAGCAGACTGGATATGGGAGTACTGGAGATGACGGAGTACTCCACACTTCCCAGAGTTCCAAAATTGGAACTTCACCATTAAATGCAATGTAACGTGACACCCAGGGAATTAAGACTCTCAGCTACCGCCTTCTAGCATATATATATATATATATATATATATATATATATATATATATATATATATATCAAAAAGAGTTGGGACTTGCCAAAATAGTTCAATATGTAAAAAGTATGATAATCTTGATTTACCCCCCACACACACTCTCTCTCTCTCTCTCTCTCTCTCTCTCTCTCTCTCTCTCTCTCTCTTCTCTCTCTCTCTCTCTCTCTCTCTCTCTATCATTTTTATTATTTTTCCATTCTTTTCATCTTTTATTATATTCGATTGAAACATATTAGCATTATCGCTTCCGCGCGCTCAGCTCCTCTGATGTTTAGTTCATTATAATTGAGCAGAAGGACTCAGATTACAATAATCATAGGAACCTATTTGAATATAATGAGTTGTGAAGTGAACAGATTGTGAACTTTGAAATATCCCATCACACGGATAAAAAATATCAGGAAAATTTGGTACAGGCGCAGGAAAAATGTGTTTGGTAAAGAATCATATATAAAAGTGTATAGATAACACTGATATCACATAATTTAAATAACACATAATATCAATCAACACATGTTAATAATCAATACTATAATCAATATAATTATATTAAGTATCTAAATACAATTATCATTTCAGTCATTGTGGGTTTTTCACACCAGCGTTAGCTGATGGCATTTCACTGGAGTCTGAGTGACAACAAGTCTCCTCAGGTTTCCAGGACTGAGTATTCTAGCCGATTGTAGCAATGCTGTTATCTGGATGGTCTCAATTCTACCTCTGATTTCAAGATCCTTTTGGTTTTTCCCAAGCTTTTTGGGACCGTTCCAAGTTCTCTAACTATATTTGGTATCACTTTGACCTCCATGTTCCACAGCTTTTTCAATTCTCTGTCAAGGTCTGGGTATTTGTCCATCTTTTCGTTTTCCTTCCTCTTCTCCCTGGGATCTCCGGGAACCACAAAATCTACCAGTTGTATTATTATTATTATTATTATTATTATTATTATTATTATTATTATTATCATTTCACTCCATTCGAGTTTTTCACACCTGCAGAAGCCGGTGGTTCACTGGAGGCTGAGTGACAGCAAGTGTCCTCAGGTCTCCAGGACCCTTCTGAGTATTCCAGCCGATCTCAATAATGCTGTAGTCTGGAGGGTCTCGATTCTTTCTCCGATTTTTAATTCATCCAGACTCCTTTCTAACCCCTTTGGGATTGTTCCAACAGCCCCAATCTCAATCGGCACGACCTTAACCCTCATTATTATTATTATTATTATTATTATTATTATTATTATTATTACTTTTTTACACCATCTTTAGCTGATGGTCTTTCACTGGAGTTTGAGTGACAAGATGTCTTCTGAGGTCTCCTGTACTTTTTCTGAGTATTCCAGCTGATTTCAGCAATGCTGTTGTCTGGATGGCCTTAATTCATTCTATTGTTATCCTTAACTTATAATAATATCAAATGGTTAATTACTATTATTATTTAATATAATAATATTAAATATCTAACTATATTCAGTTGTAACAATATAATAATCAATATAATAACCAATAACACATAATTTAAATATCGTTGGCATCTTTCCGTCTACCAGAGACGATAGCGTATGCCTAAAACGTTTTCATTAGTGGAACTACGTAGCCTGGGTGGATTGATATGGAGGATAAGCTATTATACAAGCAACTGTTGTCGTCCAAAGGAAAGCCAAAAAACACCAATGGTGTTTGATAATGATAACTGTCACACGAATTGCATGATACTATTTCTCTGAATTTTTTAGATGAGGCTTGATGATTTGTATTATTTGGATGATTCGGAATATTGTCCACATCTTTATTGTTATCTCTACAAAGTTTCGGCCGATAGGCTATAGTAACCTCTTAATTAGACCAAGTATAGAGACGAATACAATTTGGGAATCGATAATTAGTCAGGCTATATTAAATTAGAAAAAAAAAAGTAATATAAGTCTGCGTAAAAAAAATCATGCATAAGTAAAAAGGTAGATATTCTAGGTAAAAAGAAGACATGTTTATATGTTCCTAAAATTCACACTGGATTGTCCAAATTGGACATATAGCGTAGTGGATAAAGTGGCAGTTATCTCTAGGCTGCAGGTTCAATCCTGCGACAGTAACATAGAATAATAATTAACAGAGCTTAACACTTGTACCCAGATTTGGTTAGCGTAATGAGAACAGGATACCACCGTGGACTGAATAAAGTTTTCAGTTCAAAATACCTTAATGGCTCCCGGAAGGTCCCCGGTTTCTACAAGGCTCTCGAGTTTGAGAAAGCTCCTGAGTCCGACAAGAAATACCTGAAGAAGGCCGAAATGTTGTAAAGATAACAATAAAGATGAGGTAAATAGTCCGAAAAAATCCAAATGATATGAATCCTTGGTTATTTCCTAGTTGTGTAACATGATATGACCCAGAAAAAACAGAACCCAAATTATTTATTTATTTTCCCATTAAACTAACCCTAAACCTCAACCCCAACCCTAACTCTAACTCTATCCCTTGTGGGACTTAAACACCAAAAAGAAAATTAAAATTAAAATTAAAAGTTTTATTACAAAATGTGTGGGTTCTGTTTTTTCTGGGTCACCCTGTAATATTATGTTACTCAGCTAGAGTTTAGGGTTAGAGTTAGGGTTAGGGTTGGGGTTGGGGTTTAGGGTTAGTTTAATGGGAAAATAAGTAATTTGGGTCCTGCTTTTTCTGGGTCACTCTGTATTATCATCCGAATCCTTTTTAAGGATAATTCAGTTTTAAATTTTTTATCTTTTTCTAGTTGTCTCTTTTTAATTTCCATGGCGAAATTCATGTCAAATTTTGTCTTGAATATCGGCCAAAACGTTGTGTATATAATAATAAAGATGAGGACAACAGCCCGAAAAATCCAAATATTACAAATTATCAATAACCCAAACAAAAACCCTTCATTTAAAAAAATAATAAATTCCAAAATATTTAGGAAACTCTTGAATTACCCGGGTAAATTCTAACTGAAACCATTCAACCCTCCAGAAAGTTGAATGCATTATCTATTGAATTTGGGAACGAGGCCAAGTAATTTCAAAGTAAAACTAATGGCGTCATCAGAGGTGTCATGGCGTCGTAAGTTTAGGAGGAGACGCTTCACAAAGGCTGCTTTCTGATTAGTCTATTTGATTTTAGGTAAGAGACGACGACGTTTGCGAGAATCTGCGACTGGAATACGAATGATTAGCCCCGGTTTAAATTCCAGTGAATTTATTACATCGGGATTTGGATTACCTTTTAATTCATCCACCCAAATGTGTTGGATTTTGTGCCCAGATGTGGTTAGGCTGATTAGGAGGATTAAGGTGGGATTAGGGTGATAGGTCTTTGAATATATGCACGGGTGAGAAGTCTTGAAGAAATGAGAATAAAGTAGAAAGAAAAAGAGTTTGAATGATCAAGAATGCACACACACACACACACACACACACACACACACACACACACACATATTATATATATATATATATATATATATATATATATATATTATAATATATTAATAATTTGAAGGCAATTACAATGCGTATAAAAACTAAAAACAAAAAGATGTTTTTTATATATTTTATACGCATTGTAATTGCCTTCAAATTATTAATATATTATAACATACTTAACAATGCTTCAAGCAAATTACCAATTACATTTATGCATGTTGAATTAAACAAAAGACACATCTCCTTTTTTACGATTTTATTTTTGATCTTTTCGAGTTTTCTGGCCAACTTTTTAATATTTGGTACTCGGGACATGAACTTTGGTGGACTAATCCACGAATTTCAACCAAATATTAAAAGGTTGTCCAGAAAACTCGAAAATACCAAAAATAAAATTGTTAAACAGGAGATGTGTCTTTTGTTTAATTCAACATGCATATATATATATATATATATATATATATATATATATATATATATATATATATATATATTATATTTTTGCTTGAAGGCAGTTACAATGCATGTATCGCATAAAATTCGATACGTTTTTTTTTAATAGAAAATGAAACTTGACAAGTGTAATCCCTGCGAAGGATCGCTCGGTGTGTAGGACATCATACAGACTGTTTCGACTTTATTATATATATATATATATATATATATATATATATATATAATATATATATATATTAGTAGAGGTAAAATAAAGGGTCTACCATGTTTTCAATCAAAATGATTTCATCAGGACCCTACCCTACGTTTAACTAAGTCAATGTAATTCCTTAGTTAAACTCAGATATTTTCCGGACAATAACGGTTGAACGCTGTGTTATCTTTCTCTCAACGTTTGCGTGTGAATCGCACACGAAAAATAACGTAACTCATGTATTCATTCCTTAGTTCTCATTTCAGTATTGTTATCAATTTAATTCCAATTCTAAATAATAACAAGTAAAAGCAGTTAAAATTCAATTCTTATTATATTTTAGGGGTTGAATATTACTAGTGTATAGTTTTTCATTGTTCTTTTTTGTATTTATCCTATTTAAAATTAATAACTATTTAAGAAGAAAATCATAATTTGTTTAATTAAATTCAATATTGTAGTTCTAATAATGTTTTAATGACCGACCCAACCTATGCCTACAGTTGTAGATTGATTCAAATCTATTATTTAAAAGGTTTTTCTTATACAGGTGTTGGATACTATATATATATATAACGATTTTTTGGGTGTTTGTATTTTTAGAAGCATTCAAATTCACTTGTCATTATCTTCTATAATTATCGAATTTTATGCGATATACGCATTGTAATTGCCTTCAAGCAAAAATATAAATAATAATATATACTTTATCAACAATGCTTCTAAAATAAACAAACATCCAAAAATCTCATTTCCTTCGCCGAAGAGCATAAAGCCCGGGTTTGTTATTGTTCACTCAACGTCCCCTTGCCTCATATGGTAGAGACGTATTAGTATCATTGACAGGTTAATTTCGCAAGGATTTTCCCGTGCTATATCGTGGCCGAGGATGTATAGTTTCTGACTATACTGCTGAAGTCCCGGTTTCGATTTCTGTCGAAGGAAAATCGTTAGTCTACATTGCTGACGAGACTTAATAAAGTTGAAACAGTCTGTAGGATGTTCTACACACAGAATAATTCTTTGCCGAAATTCACTTGTCTTTATTATCTTCTATAATTATCGAATTTTATGCGATATACGCATTGTAATTGCCTTCAAGCAAAAATATAAATAATAATAATAATAATAATAATATATATATATATATATATATATATATATATATAATATATATATATATATATATAGCTTATTATAATGGAGATTAGGAGTCTTTTCTGTAACCGAAAGTACGTCACTGCTTACATCTCAATACCCCCAGTACATTTAATATACAGTAAAAAATCCTCATTATCAATACGTAGAATAAAATGTTATCTATTAACGATGCTCTAGAAAAATCTGAGCTAAATTTGCCTTAAAACAACCTATATTATTATTGCATGTAAAATCCTGCAATGTGTCTTATATATCACAAAAAATAAAGGTTTACATTATATACGGTTAATTTGCCTACTGGTTTAATAAAAAACAGGTTTAATAAGTAATTACTTGGCGTGAGCAAAAACTCTGCATTCTATGAATAAGTATTTAACAGTCAAAGGTGTTTGACATGTTCCACATTGTGGTTGTTGTTCTTGTTTGAGTATATATATATTTACCAACCCCTCCGCACGAGCAGGATGTGACACAAGGTCTATTTCTTAAGCGGAGTTCAACAGGTTTGAATTCAGAATTTTCCTTCTCATAGACTGGTTGCCTAGCCAAGGCTAAAGAGCCCAGTCTGTCCTACTGTTTATCCATAGCTGGAGGGAGAGTAGGATTCATATCTTTCCCAAGGGTATTAGTGCAAAGTGAAATGCAATTATCACATCGAGGATTTGAACTCGGGGCGACGAGTCCATTTTCCATGACTATAACCATTACACGACGCGCTTTTTTGTTTGAGTATAAATGTTTAACAGTCAAAGGTGTTTGATATGTTTCACACTGTGGTTGTTGTTTTTGTTTGAGTATATAGGAGTGCGTTAGTCTTGAATGACCAATGTGTAATCGGGACACAATGACTTGTTCCTTTCTGGACTTTCTTTAGGCTAGTCTCCAGTCTCCCAGAGTGGGATGGTAGGTGCGGTACGCCAACTCAGACGCCAAAATAATCTCCTTGGTCTAGCGCAAGTTAAAAGGGGATAGACTCCCTCACTGTCTGGCTGATACCGACTTTAGGCCAACCCGAAGACTTTACTTATAGCAATTAGGGATTAGGAAGATTTTATTGTTGATGTTATTTGAGCATTGTCGCCATTTTGTATGAAGGAATCTATTAATTTTGTCGTAATTGTAGTTGGTAATATTGCAAAAAGGACAGAATCCAAAATTTGGTCGGTCCTCATCATCATCATCATCATCATCATCATCATCATCATCATCATTATCATCATCATTAAAGGCAGAATTATCGCCGCTCTTATCATAATCACCACGTCATTTTCTTCGACATCCGCGTCTGGCCTCTTTCTCCCACCCACCAACCCACCCAGCTTTGACCGCACACTGCCGCTCCCCACACTGCCGGCCTTTTGAGTGATTCGTAGGTTTCAGAGCATTACCCCACCACCACCACCACCACCATCATCATCACCATCACTAACACTACTAACAACAAAAACAACAACAATAATAACACTGCCATCCCCGCCCCCAACACACCCAACACTCATCAACACCACCGGACCCGACGCAACCTTTAAGCACGTCCAGCTCTTTGGCCATCAACACAACACAGTATAAACACCGCAGTCGCCATCCTGTTCCCGTCAATCCTGTTGTGACGCGTTTATTTCCAGTCACGTGATGAACGTCAAAGCTAGCAAGGAAGCCTACTTCTTGTTTTTAACTCTTCTCCTACTTTCAGCCCAAACTTTATCAACGTCACTTTCGCGCTCTTTTTCATTTACTTATTTTTATATTTTATTATTATATTTTATTTTTATATTTTGTTTTTATATTTTATATTTCTCTATCTTTATTTACATATTTTTATCTGATTTATTTTATATATTTTCATATTTTTCTATTACTTTTTTTTTCCATTTATTGCTATTGAATTTTAACTTTTATTTTATTTATTTTTATATAGTTATTTTCATCTTATTTTATTTTGTTTTTATATTTTATTTTTGTTTATTTTTTTTTATTTTATGCATTTTTATTTTACTTATTTTTATCAATTTTTTTTTATTAATTTTCATTTATTTATTTATTTTGATTACTTTTTTCCATTTTTCTGTATTAAATTTTAACTTATTTTTATTTTTTTATTGTTATATATTTTTATTTTATTTCATTTTATTCTTTACATTTATTTTTATATTATTAATTTTTATTTAGTTTCATTTTGATATCTTATATTTTTCAGTCTGTTTATATCTATCTATCTATCTATCTATCCATCTATCTATTGAATATCGTCCATTCCCTCCTCTTCTCCTCTCTATCTATTCCATTCTGTTCATATCTTTCTATCTATCTATCTATCTATCTATCTATCTATCTATCTATCTATCTATCTCCGTCTGTTTATATCTATCAATTTAACATCTATCTTTCTCAATACGTTAATTTATTATCTGTCTAATGTGTTCATGTCCATCTATCTATCTATCTATCTATCTCAACATCCCTATTCTGTCTATCTACATCAATGTGTTCATGTCCATCTATCTATCTATATATCCATCTATCTATCTATATCAACATCCCTATTCTCTCTATCTACTTACATATCTATCAATCTATCTATCTTAATCTGTTCATATTTATCTATGTATTTATCTCAGTCGGTCCATATCTATCTATCTATCTATCTATCTATCTATCTATCAGTTTATCTCTCAATCAATATCTCTGTCAATCTATCACAATATGTTCATATCTATGTATCTATCTATTCATATTCTATCTCTCTCTATCTCTCTCTCTATCTCTCTATCTCTCTCTCTCTCTCTCTCTATATTATATTATATATTATATATATATATTATATATATATAATATATATATATAAGTCTGTTTATGTCTATCTTTTTGTCATCTATATATCTCAATACATTCATATCTATCTATCTATCTATCTATCTATCTATCTATCTATCTATCAATCTATCTATATCAATGTTCATGTCTATCTATCTATCTATATCAATGTTCATGTCTATCTATCTATCTATCTATCTATCTATCTATCTATCTGTATCAGTTTTTCCATAGTCTGTCTATCTATCAACCTATATATCAATATATCTATCAATATCAGGGTGTTCATATTATATCTATCTATCTATCTATCTATCTATCTATCTATCTCAGTCTCTTCATATCTATCTATGTATCTATGTATCTCAGTCTGTCCCTATCGATCTATCTATCTATCTATTTTCATTTTATTCTATTCTATGCCTTTAAAAATGTTATAACCATTTCTCAAGGTCTTTCTTTTCTTTTCTTTTTGTTCTGTATTTACTTTTAGTTATCTATTTATCTTTTTCTTTCTTTTTTTCCTTCTGTCTATTTAATTTTATATTCTGTGGACACTGTTTTGGGGGTGAACATGGTATACACTGCTAATGAGGCCTAATAGATCGGAAAAGCAGTCCGGTAAATACTGGACTTCTTTTTCGACCTATTAGGCCTCATTATTCTAGAATATGAACAGCCTAAGATAGATAGATTGATAGATATGTAAGTAGACAGACAGAATAGGGATGTTGATATAGATAAATAGATAGATAGATAAATAGATGGACATTAACACATTGATGTAGATAGACAGAATAGGGATGTTGAGATAGATAGATAGATAGATAGATAGATATACCATATGGGAGCCAGTCCTTTCATAGATTAAAACAAATTGTTCTTAAAGTAAATTACTTTCAAAACAAAAATATCCAAAATAACTGATGTCATGGATTTTGTGCCTTGAGTTGCACAATTTTTAAATGATTTTAATGCTTCTTGTGACGCATGTCGGAATGATAGGTGTGCGAAAAACAATGACGTCGTATTTGAATGAGATCTTGAATACTACTTTGACGCCTTGTTTGAGCATCAGTCACACTATTCAAAATGATTTCCCATTGTGGATTATTGCTATGTTCGGATACACAAGAAACGTCCGATGAAGCCAGGAGGATACAGCGGCCGAAACCTTGAGATTTTACATACCACAATAAAGATAAGAACAACAGAAAAATCAAAATTATAAATATCTAATTCGCTTTCTTTCTTTTTTTTCTTTTTCCATTTCCTTTTAGTCTTTCTTCCCCTCTTATTATGTTTGCTTTTTCTTCCTCTCTTTTCTCTATTTTGACCTTCTTTCTTTTGTACATTCATTCATACATTCAATCTGTAGGATTATCTCCCCTTGATTTCTATGGTTGCTGTTAGGTGTGTGATCATCTTCCTTTGGTTGTTACGGTTTGACGTTAGGTGGCGTTGCGAGCTGAATACTCAAAGGCAGTCCCGCTAAAGTCAAAGCCTTTTTCTTCTAGATTCTCTACACTTGAACTAGACACAAGTTATGCCTTTGTCATTTTCAGCTGGGGGGCTTAGTGTTAAGTTTTTATGGGACATCATTTGGGCCTTCCTTGGTAATCCTTCGGTAAAGATTCCTGTTGGCCTTAAGCCAGAGCGCTTGTTCAGTGGAATTGGATCCTTGGTAATCCCTTGGTAAAGAGTCCCAAGAATTGGTAATCCTGAGTCCCTCCTCAATGAGTGAAATTATAATTATAGCCAATGTGGTGGGTTTAAGTAGTGTATCGGCCACGCAGTATCGTTGGGGATTGGCCGGAGTAATAAACCACGTGACTTAGGCTAGTCTATAAATCCAGGTGGGGAACTGAAGCACACCTTATATTCAAAAATATTCCAACATTTAGCCTCCCCCAACTATAGGCAATATGTGTACCTGTATACGTTCCTTTTATACTCTATGGTTTTATTGATTATCACACGTGTTGCACACTCTTATCCGAGTATCTGTTAAGCGAGGTCTTCTTAAGCGCAAGTCACAACCTTTTTTCATGTTCCTCAAACTATATTCAAGAACTCATTTCTTTAGGAAATTGAACTATCCTGTCATATATTATTTCTGTTGGGCTTTCCTTGGACAATAAAATTTGTTTGTTATAACTATTTGTCTATATGTTCCTCAAACTATCTTCAAGGACTCTTTTCTCGGGGACATTTATCTAACCTGTCATATATTATTTCTGTTGGGCTTTCCTTGGACAATAATGTATGTTTGTTATAACTATTTGTCTATATGTTCCTCAAACTATCTTCAAGGGCTCTCTTCTTTAGGACATTTATCTATCCTGTCATATATTATTTCTGTTGGACTTTCCTTAGTCAATAAAGTCAGTTTGTGATAACTATTTGTCGGGATTTGTTTTACGTTCAATTTATACGTGCTGCGTTAGGTTACTCTTTGGATAACCTAGAGCATTATAAGAAACTGGTGTTAGCTACTGGTGTTAATACCACGCAAGATCGTATAATTCATTTTTTCCTCTGTTTTCCCTTGAGTACTTCTTCTCCCATTGTTATTTTTCTTTTGTTTATTTGTTTGTTCCACGCAATCCACCAATTTTTCTTGTACGTATTTGACTTTCCTTCCCGTCTCTCTTTTTCTTTTCCTCGCTCTCTTCTTCCGGTTTCTCGTAAAACCTTCATCCCCTTCACCATTATTTACTTTCTGATTCAGCTATCCATAAACTGAATTATTCTCCCCGGCCTTGGTGACGTCACTTTTAACAGACGTGGTCACCACAGGAAGATCATTGTCCTCGCAAAACGCCACACTAAAAGCAAAACCCGCTGATCCAGCGACATCCCCAGTTGACCTTTTTGAAGTCGACCAATCTCCCGCCTTGACTGTGATAGTTAATACTAGTAAGGAATTCGTCAAGGGACATAACTCTTCCTTCAGCAGCAGCCATATTGATTATTAATTCTTCTATATATTAATACTAAAGTTGACGGGGCGGCCTGAAGTCGGTATCAGCCAGTCAGCGAGGGAGTCTATCCCCTTTTCAATAGCGCTAGACCAAGGAGATTGTTTTTTAGCATCTGGGGTGGAGCACCACACCTACCATCGGCTCCTCCCTTTACCGCACAGATCCCTGTGCTACTCATACGCTGAGGACCGGTATCGAAATAGGAACCTTGTGGTTTCTAGCCGAACGCTCTACCGACTGAGCTAACCCGGCCCCCCTTAAAAGTACGACCGTTATCATCTTGCAATACCCTCTAGTTGAAAAGAAAACCGTCAAGAACGTCCAAGATGAAATGCAAAAATATAAATCATGACTATCTGGTGTTCTTATCCGCCGAATTTTTATTTTATCTAAGTGATATCACCTCAACTAAATAATGGATCATTCCTTTTTTATTATAAACAAAGAAAGGGGAGAAAAAGTACATGTTACAGAGAAAAATATAAGAAAGAAAGAAAGGGAATAGGGATTAATAGAGAGAGGGGTGAGCGCGGAGAAGCGATAATCCTAATCTGTTTCAATTGAACATAATGGAAAGATGAGAAGAAGGAAAGAAAGAAAAAAAGTTTGAGAGAGTTAAATAAAGATTATAATTCTTTTTACATATTGAAGTTCTGCAATAGCTCTTAAGTAAACATATTAAACGTTGTAATAATCAAATTATCGCGCTGTGGTATATCCACAGATCTCACTAATCTGACAACATGTCTCGTACCTATTTGACTTTTCGGTACTAATGCACAATAGTTCGCAAGAGATAATATCATTAGATTACGTATAAAAAGCATTACATTTCATTAGATTTCACGGAAATACCCGAAACATTTAAGAGTTATGGGAAGGGTTAGGATTAGTGCTAGGGTTAGGTTTAGGCTACTTCGGGAGTTTCCGACATGTAATGCTATTTATACGTAAATTATACGTATTCTAATGAAATTATCTCATGTGCGCTATTCTGCGTTTGTACCAACTTTTCTTTCCGTCTATCCTTTCTTCTCTTACTCTCTCTCTCTCTCTCTCCTTCCTGTTGGGTTGGTCATGTCAGGAGGATAGACAAAGGCCGCATCCCCAAAGACCTGCTGTACGGCGAATTAGCAGAGAGCACCCGCCAAGTAGGGCGACCACGCCTGCGCTTTAAAGATGTCTGTAAGAGAAACATGAAGACATGCCACATTAACACCAACACATGGGAGGCTTGTGCAGAAGGCCGTGCAACCTGGCGACTCCTAGTCAGAAAAGGAACGAAAAGGAATGAAAAAGAGAGGAAAGAAGCCGACACAGAAAAGAGAGTCATAAGGAAGGAGAGACAACAGCAACTCCAGCAAGCATCCCTGTTTGTTTGCAGTCACTGCTCCAGAGACTGTCATTCAAAAATTGGTCTGTTCAGCCACTCACGCAGTTGCAGATTGTTTTTGAAAATGGACACTACGCCATCGTCTTTAGTAGACGGAAGGATGCCAACAACAACTGTAGAGTAGGTAACACCCCTTCGGCACTCTACAAGATGGATTGGCTCATAGCCAGAAAATAGCCTACGATTAAAGTAGATTAACTAGATGAATAATATTCAAACTAACTTTGTTGCGTTGGCTATACCAAACTGACCCTCCTCTTTTAGTGTAAGTTTTGTCTTGTTAATTGTTTGTGCTCATTTGTTCTGTGTGTGTATGTATCCGTCCAACACCGGATACTGGTGCCTAATAAATGTGTTAAGCAAACCATTCATCAGTGTATCTTTCCACCTCGCGATACAACATAAACCCTTCTTCGTCTTTGCCATTTTTTTAAATTTCGGATTCAGTTTTCCATATATGGAATTATTCTTCACGGCATTGGTGACGTCACTCTTAACAGACATGGTCGCCGCAGGAAGTTCATTGTCCTCGCAAAATAACACACTAAGAACAAAACCCACTGATACTGCGACAGCCCCAGTTGACCTTTTTGAAGTCGACCAATCTCTCCCCTTGACTGTGGTAGTTAATACCAGTAAGGAATTCGTCAAGGGACATAACTCTTCCTTCAACAGCATCCATATTGATTATTCATTTTTCTATATATTAATACTAGTGTCCTTAAAAGTACGACCGTTATTACCTTGCAACACCCTCTGGTTAAAAATAAGATCGTCCAAGATCAAATGCAAAAATGTAAATTCTGATTATCTGGTGTTGCTTATCCACCGAAATTTTATTCCTAAATGTCTTCAGCTTAGTTAAATAATAGATCATTCCGTTTTTATTATAAAGAAAGTAAGAGAAGAAAAAGTACATGCTACACAAAAAGTATAAGAAAGAAAGAAAGAAAGAAAGAAAGAAAGAAAGAGACTATTTTAAAAGATAGAGGAGGTTGAACGCGTAGAAGTTATAAAGCTAATCTGTTTCAATTGAACATAATGAGAAGAGGAAAAGAAAGAAAGAAAGAAAAAAAATTGAGAGAGTTAATTCCTGATTATTATACATTTTACATATTGAACTATTTAACAATAGCTCTTAAGTAAACATATCAAACGTTGTTATAATTAGATCATTATACTGTGGTATATCCAGGGGTTCTGCATTGGTGACGTCACTTTGATAGACGGGGCCACCGCGGGAAAAACATTGTCCTAAAAAAGGTCCCCATTAAACGCAAACCCGCTGATCCTGTGACCTTTTTGAAGCCGCCTAATCTCTCGTATTGACTGTGTTAGTAAATACCAGTAAGGAATTCTTCAAGGGACATAACTCTTCCTACAACAGCGGCCATATTGATTACTAATTCAAGGTTTGAAGACCTGAACTCCTAAGAACTTTTCAAAACCAGGAGTCAAGTTTTATCAGTTCAGATGATGGAAAGATAACAAGTTTTAGTCTTAGAGGCTGTGAAGGACATGAACCATTTTTAACCCATTGCACAATGAAAACAAAGTCAGCTGAAAAATAAAAATCATGACAAGATATTTAAAATTGCTTCAAGTCACATGATAAAATGTTGCTTCCATTTCAGTAAAGATGATTATTGGCCTGAGTATGTGGCCAAGTAGGTCACTGATGTGTGTGTGTGTGTGTGGGGGGGGGTTATATAGCTTAATCGTCGAGAATCAAAAAACTTTTGAAAATTATAAAAATATGGTCAAATTTTATTGTGCGTTTGTTTAACTGTATCCGCGTGTCATTTTCTTGTTTACGTGTACGTGTTAAGTATAAGGTCGGGTGCGCTGTTCGTACACTGATCGTACATGTGCATATATTGACATTCATGCACACATAAACGCACGCAAAATGTGACGTCATGATCACATTTACGCCTGTATAGTGTGTGTGTGTGTGTGTGTGTGTGTGGTATTATATGTTATTGTATATATATTATTAGAATGAAATTATAAGTTAAATACCCCATATTTAACTTATAATTTCATTCTCACTTTTATTTTATAGACCAATCTAAATAGTGACTATTGAGCGAATTTTGGCAAATTTTGACGGGCTCAAAAGCCCCAATTATAACTATAAGTCGAGTAATTTTCAAAAACTAAAAAGCTAAATGCTTCAAGATAACATTACTAAGAAGGTGCAAAACGTTAAATAAAACGAAAATTAAAAAAATCAAATATAAAAAAAAAAACATGGAAAAACAAAGACAAAAAGAAAAAAAAAGTAAGGAAGGGCAAAAGAGAAAAAAAAATTAAATAGTCACCTACACGGAGAGGAATGAAATGGAAAGACTGAGACTCATTTTTTTTTAAATAAGTAAATACATTTCATAAGACGCTTTATAGTCGGTTCTTTTTATATTCATTGACACAAAATGATTATCAGATCTGCAGAGAAAAATAATAACTTTATTGATTTGTGAATACAAAACAAAGATTAAATTTACTGAATATTTTCGTTAAGCATATACTCTGTTATACTTATGGATAAATTTAAAAATAAAATACTATTTTCAGAAAAAGTTGATGCTTTAGAAGTATTATTATGAAGGCTACATCAATATATGTTCCTGAATTTAGAAAATATTGACGGGACCCATCTGCTTCAGAAGTGCGTAATGTAACAATAAATCGTGTGATTTTCAGAAATTAAAATTCTACATGTTCAAAGATTATATTAGTAAGGAAGTGCTAAAATTTAAATCTAAAAAAAAAAACGAAATAAAAAAAGGAAAAAAAAAAAAAAAATCAACGAAAAAAAAACAACAACAAACAAACAAACAAATAAAACCATAGTAGGGGAGTGCAAAATAGACCATTGAGTGAATATTAGTATAAACTGACGGGACCCATATGCTTTAGAAGTGCCTAATGTAACAATAAATAGTGATTTTCAAAAACTAAAACTCTACAAGCTACAAAATTATATTAGTAAGAAAGTGCTAAAATCTAAAAAGATAACGAAATTGAAAAAGGTAATAAATCATTGAGTGAATATTAGTATATACTGAGGGGACCCATCTGATTCAGAAGTACCTAGTGTAACAATAAATCGTGTTGTTTTCAAAAACTAAAACTCTACAAGCTCCATGATTATAGTAGTAAGGAAGTGCTAAAGTTTAAATTTAAAAAAAAAATTTAAAAACATAAAATAGACCATTGAGTGAATATTAGGGACCCATCTGATTCAGAAGTGCCTAATGTAACTATATATATTTACCAACCCCTCCGCACGAACAGGATACGACACAAGTTTATATTAAAGAAATTCTTCTTTTCTAGTAAAGAAGAAAACCAAAAGAAACTCTTTGATGAAATATAGGATATGTTAATAATAATGAATAATAATCATAATCATATAATTGTTTTATTCTTTATTTTTATAGTTTTGAGATCAGTATGTCGAGAAACAAATAAGAACGAACAGACAGAAAGACTGACTGGCAGATAGATAGATAGATAAATAGGTAGATAGATATGAATATGAATTAAGCGCTGTATAACAGGTTTGAATTCAGAGTTTACCTTCTCCTAGACTGGTTACCTAGCCATGGTTAAAGAGCCCAGTCTGCCCCGCTATTTACCCATAGCTGGAGAGAGAATTTGATTAATTTCTCAAGTGTATTAGCGCCTAGTGAAATGCAAACAGTTTCGTCCAGGAATTGAACCCGGGTCGACGAGCCCATTTCCTACGACTATAACCATTTGACCACGGGCCTCCTAATGTAACGATATAACTACATAATTAAGTGGTGTGATTTTCAAAATCTAAAACACTACATACTCCAAGATGACATAAGTAAGGAAGTGCGAACATTTACATTTAAAAAAAAAAAAGGAAATAAAAAAAGGAAATAAAAAAGAACAAATAAAACCATAACAAAACAAAATGGTGACTATTAAGTGAATGTTGACAATTTAACTCGACTCTTAAAAAAATTCACGAAAACTTCCGTTAACCTTGTCTTTACTCCTGAACTCTCTCATTTCCCACACTTAGTGTTTTTAGTGTTATTGTCATTTTGTTTATGAGACTTAATATTGAATCTTAACTCAAGTGGAAATAATTACAAATCATTTATCCTTTGACTTTGTTTGTATTTCGACAAAAAGATAAGATCGTCTGGTGTGATTAAAGTCTGCGTCACAACATCGTCCTTACTCTCCAAAGGAGAGCTAAAGGTTTAGATTGACTAAGGCGATTACGTTTTGTTTTATGAGAGCTTGATGGAATTTTTCTTATCACTGTCTTATCACTAACATAAAAGGATGCTGTGAACTGTGTGTATGGCGACATCGGTGTCCAAGTTTTGTAGATACTTATAGACCTCTTAGAAATATTAAAAGAAATAAGTTTATATTAAAGAAATTCGTCATTTCTATTAAAAAAAAGAAAACAAAAAAATTCTTTGATGAAATATGTTAATCATAATGAATAATAATCATAATCATATAATTGTTTTATTCTTTATTTTTGGAGTTTTGAGATCAGTATGTCGAGAGACAAATAAGAACGAACAGACAGAAAGACAGACTGACAGATAGATAGATAGGTAGATAGATATGAATATACTAAGAAAAATAGATATATAGATATGTAGTATAGTGAACAATTTGAAAAAACACATGTTTAAATAGAATGAGTGGTAAGTTTATTAGCCAGCGCTGCAGTGTTTTAATCTGTTTAGAAGATCTTCTTCAGGGCTTTTGTTTTAAGGAAAGTAAATTTATCACAGATAATAAGGAGATCGTGAGAGTATTTTGTTGATCAATCTACGTAAAAATACTGAGTGAAAAACTAGCGTTCATATGTAGATATATAAATATATATTTATGAAGATACTGAAATAGAGATGGACATACTAAATTGAATAGATAGATAGCTAGATAGCTAGCAAGCTAGCTAGCTAGGTAGATGGATGGATAGATAAATAGACACATATGATATTATTTAAATGTAAGGAAATGAATCTGAGGGTATATAAGGGTAAGATGATATGAAAAACACAGATCTTCTTCAAATAAAGTTATATATTCTGCTTTATTCTGCTGATATTGCAATATTTCGATTGGTTAAAAATCTTCTTCAGAGCACATTGTGTTTTGCTAATGAGAAGACAATTTATGAAAATGTTCACAATAGTAAAATAATATTGTCAAAATTTGAACAAGATCTGTATTTCTCATATTATCTTTCCATTATATATATATATATATATATATATATATATATATATATATATATATATATATATATATATATATATAGAGAGAGAGAGAGAGAGAGAGACATTGAGAGACATATAGATAGGAACGGAATCTGACAGATAGAGAGATATGAACAAGGCATGATACATAGTTATTTAGATAGATATGAACAGCCGGAGATAGATAGATAGATAGAAAGATAGATAGATATTAACAAACTGATTTTGACACACCTTGTATTCTGAAAAATATAGCGTTCCATTCATTCTTCATTTCTATCTTGATAAATACAGCTTTAAACTTGGTACTTTTTTGACACACCTGATAATCTGAAAAAAAATATAAATGGAACGTTATTTTTTCAGGATACAAGGTGTGTCAAAAAGTACAAAAGATCTCGATACTTTTTTGACACACCTTGTATATATGGCTTTCTTTCTTACAATGGTCAAACCAGGCTGAAATTCTTTTAGTCATTATTCTCATAAAAGGTTATGCCAGCGTGATTTTTTTTGCTAGATTTTTTTTTACGAAGTTGTATCGCAATTATTTTTCGTATAAAAAAAATTCTAAAAATCAACAAAAAAACTATTCGTCACGAACAGTTTTATTAATATGAAATATCTATTTTTGAAATATGTTATGACTGCTTAGCTTGGTTTAGCTTGGTTTCTTTGTTTAATCTCATATCAATCCTATCCTTGCTTGGCTTGGTTTGTCTTGTTTTACGGCATATCAACCTCGGTGGGTTATTTAATGCTGAAAAAGATTGGAAATAGATTTATTCTTAATGGATACTTAATTTTTTTTTTAAAGAAACACATTTTTTTATTTAACTCATAGAAGGGACCCTAACAGGTACTACCACTCCGGGTCAGAGTGGACTTGGGAGCAATGGTGGTGAAGGCGTATTCCCCATTCCCCGATTCCCCAGAAATTCTCCATCAGATAGTTTAAGGTCATATTCAGAACATGAATACCCTCAGCCACCATCTTCTAGAATCCATATGATAAAAAGGGTTGGGGCTTAGCATAAGGGCAATGACTCGTCAATTGATCAGAGGTGGCCTCTCCGACCGCTTGTCTAGCCTAAGTAAGAGCTATAGTGGTGTGTTCCATGTCGTGAACTGCTCATCTGCCTGGATTCCATCCTTAAGTATCACGGGTCGCCAACCACTGTAAAAGTGTAGTCGGTGTATTCTAGCGCTCTAACCGACAGGGTGATCCTATTCTGATCACGTCATGCTGAAATTACCGGTTTTCACTTGATCACCGAAGATCAATCAATAAATAAATAATTCATCAGTCAATCAGAGTGGTTCCCCTTTTTTATGTTGGAGTTATAGGAAATAACCAAAACTTGTATTGTTTGGATTATTCGGACTATTGTCCACATCTGTATTGCTATATACACAACGTTTCAGCCGATGTGCCCTTCAGCCTTCTTCATGTATTCCTTATCGAACTCGGGAACCTTCTTTAACTCAGGAACCTTCTCTTCGAACTCGGAACCTTCTTCGGGAGCCTTCAGAGAACTTCGAACCGAACACTCTATTCAATCCATAGGGATAGACTGTTCTCTTTCCGATAATGACTGGGTACAAGTGTTAAGCTGTGTTAAATATTTTATGTTACTATCGCCCTTGGCCAAGAATGAACCTGCAACCAAGAGGTAATTATCACTTAGATTTGTATTAACCCAACCCTTATATCTGCGGTTCAGGAAGCGCGTGGTGTAATGGTTAAAGTCATGGGAAATGGACTCGTCGCCTCGAGTTCAAATCCTGGACTTTCTAATTGCATTTCACTTAGCGCTAATCTCTTTGGGAAAAGTGTGAATCCTACTCTCCCTCCAGCTATGGGTAAGTAGTAGGGCAGACTGGGCTCTTTAACCTTGGTTAGGCAAGGAGAAGGAAAACTCTGAATTCAAACCTGTTAAACTCCGCTTGTGTCGCATCCTGCTCGTGCGGAGGGGTTGGTAAATATATATATCCGCGGTTCAACAACCCAAGTCTTTTCTTTATCAAAAATGACTTGATTCGGCATTAAATGACCAGAAGAAGGTTGATGTGGCCTAAAACATAAACAACCAACCAACATATCAATCTTCATTAAATATTTGATGCAAAAACCATTCTTGTAGAAGAACAGTAGTGGTACTATAAGAATGGTTGTGGGTTTTTTATAATACATTAGAAGGATCAGAATAACCTTCCAATGTAGGTAGATACATGTACATAGAATAAATCTAGACAAAAGTGTAAAACATAACAATGCAGACTTTATTGTCTGAGCACATGGACGGAGAACGAATACATGAAATACAATAAGAGAATACAAAAAAGACACAGAAACATATAAGACATCACAAATATGGTCAGCTTTATAAGAATACGATTTAGGAATTTTCTAGTTTTGTATTAGGTGATGGAAGAAGAAGGAAAATAACTAATAAAAATGCTATAAATAAAGAAGGTGAGAGAAAGTGAAATATAAAGGCGAGGCAGAGAGGGAGAGAGAGAGAAAGACATATAGTGACCTGGTCAGGGCTAAGCGCTGATATCCGATACCGTGATTTGCAAATTATTCTTTCATGTTAGTTCAAATGGTTATCATGAAATACAATAAGAGAATACACATGAAATACAATAAGAGAATACACAATAGACACAGAAACATATAGGACTCAAGTCCTAAAGAAGTAAGGAGTTCATGAAGAATTCCACTAATAGTTTGGGGTGGGGGCAAAGCTCCGGAGTTAAGCGACAGAGACACCAAGAGTGTAATACATGTTTAGTGGTTGCTAGACCAAGGGACAAGCGAGTGAGAATTTCCCGGGATGCTGTTTAAATACAGCAGACAGCTATGGGCAAAAACCCGTCGGCAAGAGAAGATAATACTTTTTGGACCAGCAGTACTATTTAAGCCATAGCTTTCCATAACTTTCCCAAGGGTACTTGTCTAAAAGTGAACGTCATAGCGAGACTGGAGTTTGAACTCGCTTACCTCGTTGTCACAGAACAGCGTGTTAGCCACAAGGCCATGGGGATTTTACGTTGGACCAAACTTTACAAATGAGTAGCGGGCAGGAATAAACTGCGAAACTCGTTTATTCAATTTCATTCTTTCTTTTTCTTTTTTTTTTCTTTTCTTTTTTTTTCCTTTGCATCTCCATTTAGGGGAAGGAAACATATTTTCTGACCCCTTGGTGTAGCTAGTGTTTTTGTTTTTTGTTCATTGGCATTAATGGAATTCTAGAACTGGTGAGTCACTATCAGAAGCAGTTTAATGTTTTACCCAGGGCGCCCATTTTGTGGCGATCTTATGTTGCGTAGCTCCTTTTTATATTTACTTCGCGATTCTTTTTATTTACTTATTCTTCCATCTGGGGTCTGTTCTTTATATCGGGTAGAATCAAGGTTTCTGCTTTTCTTTTGGGTCGTGTATCTCTCTGTCCATGGGTCGTCTCTCTATTTTTGAATAAATTCTTGTTAATGTGTTTTAAATGTAATAAAAACAACATTTTAATGGTTAAGAATGCAGAGAGAGAGAGAGAGGACGAACGCATAAGTGACGTTGTCCAATAGAAACCAGCACATGGGCAGGATTACAATGATTGTTTTGTTTGTTTTGTTTTGTTTTACGGCATATCAACCTCAGTGGGTCATTTAATGCCGATAAAGTTTTGAAATAAATCAATTCTTAATGGATAATACCATTTTTTTTTATAAATACATTTTTCTAGACCCGCAGCCACCGCCTTCTAGCATCCATATGATAAAAAGGGGTGGGGCAATAGAGTTGGGAAAATCATATAGGTGCTAGGGCTTGACGTGACCAGCCGATTGATCGGAGGGGACCTCCGACCGCCCGTCTAGCCCAAGATAGGGCCAAAGTGGAGTATTGCATGTCATGAACTGCTCATCCACCTGGGCTCTATCCTTAAGCATCACGGGTCGCCACCCACGGCCAACAGGAGAGTCTTACCTCTCTGTAGAGGTGCAGTCGGTGCATTCTAACGCCCCAGGCGACAGGGCGGCATAAGTGACGTTGTCCAATAGAAACCAGCA
>CM042170.1:27107853-27112853 GCA_023376005.1 Doryteuthis pealeii | reverse complement strand
ATGGATAGATATGAACATACAGACAGACAAAGAGACAGGTAGGTAGATAGATAGATATAACCAGACGGACATAGATAGACAGAAAGAAAGAAAGATATGATGTGATAGCTAGATAGACAGATAGAAACATAGATATGAACAGGTAGATAGATAGATAGATATGAACAGATAGATAAATAGATAGATAAATATGAACAGATAGATAGATAGATAGATAGATATGAACAGATAGACATATGAACAGATAGACATATATATATATATATATATATATATATATATATATATATATATGATCTATACATCTATCTAGTTATATCTATATATCAATCTATCAGTAAGTTTACATCTATCTATTTATCTATCTATCTATCAAGCTAGTTATTTCACACCTGTTTATCTATCTATATGTCTATCTATCTATCTATTTTCTTTCTGTCCTTTCGTTCTTCTCTTCTTTCTTTCTATCAATGTTCATATCAATAAAAAAGAGTGAGTGAGAGATAGATAGATAGATAGATAGATGGATAGTTAAATCATGATTATTATACGTTTTACATATTGAACTTCTGTAATAGCTCTTAAGTAAACATATCAAACGTTGTAATAATTAAATTATCACACTGTGGTATATCGACAGGTCTAGCTAGTCTTTAATAATGTAGCATAAAATGTAAGTAAAGTCATCGGGGTGGCCAGACAGGGAGGGAGTCTGTCCTCTTTTCACTAGCGCTAGACCAAGGAGATTGTTTTAGCCTCTGAGGTGGAACGCCATCAGCTTCTCATTTTACCTTACAGGTTCCTTGTTACTTATACAATGAGTATGATATATAATATATATATATTATATTATATATATATATATATATATATATATATATAAAGTGAAAGTGGTGCAGCCATACAGCAGCACTGATACCACTACGCCCTGGAAGACTTGTCGGTAAAGTCTGACATCCATATAGCATATAATCTATTCATAGCGGATCATGTCTTCCCTTTGAATGCATTACTATCGCATTCTGTAGATGAGATATTACTGCCTAGGTAGGTAAATTGATCTACTGATGTTAGAGGCTTACCCCCGAGTGAGGATATGTCCCCTTTCTTTTTAAAGCACTATACGGCCACCTGCCCCCTGTCATACAACCCATCCGAGTAAGACGAATCAGACATGCCGGGCATTGCTGGAGAAGTAAGGCTGAACTCATAAGCGACGTCCTTCTGTGGAAACCAGAAAATGGACATGCTAGCTCAGGACGTCCAGTAAAGACATACATAGACCAGGTATGTGCGGATGCTGCATGCTGTGTGGAGAAACTTCCGGGGTCAATGAATGATAATTTGGCGAGAGATTGTCATGTATATCCGCACTGCTGGCGTGACATGATGATGATGATATATTTATATATATATATATATAGCTCTGTGTGTCTGCGTATTTGTGTGTGTGTGTGTTCGTGTGTGTGTATGTGTGTGTATGCGTGTGTGTGTATGTGTGTGTGTGTGCCAACTCCTTCGCACAAGAAGGATGCGATACAAGGTCAATTTCTTAAGCGCAGTATAACAGGTTTGAATTCAGAGTTTTCCTTCTCCTAGGCTGGTTACCTACCTAAGTTTAAAGAGCCGAGTTTGGTCTATTATTTATTTATAGCTGGAAATAAAGTAGTTGAATGCAAACATTTCCCAGGGTATTAGAACTATGTGAACAGCAATCAGCCTCGTCCAGGATTTCAACTCGGGTTGATGAGTCCATTTCCTAAGACTCTAACCATACACACACACACACACACACACACACACACATATATATATATATATAATATATATAATATATATAATATATATATATAGGTAATCCGAATGACTGGTGAGAAAAATGGGTGATTCAAATTGGGATTCAATTTGGGATCTTCAAAATGTCACTGGACAACCATACTGTATGTTCTTGTAAGTGCAAACATGTGCGTATATAAACCGTCATCCCGTTATATTTTTATTTCGACCAGAAACTCAAAAAGTGAGTCTAGCCTCATCAGACAGGTTTTACTTTTTTTTTAAAGTTATATATATATAATATATATATATATATATATATATATATATATATATATATATGAAAGTTAACAAACAGTCTTTATAGTCTGTATGAGATGGCGATAGCAGAAAGTCACCCAAAAATGTAGTATATATCAGTTTAAAAACAAACGAGAAATCTGGTAAAACCAGCTAGTGTAATTGTTAGAATCCCCGCATGGCAGTAAGGATTCGAATCACACACAGAGCAGTCTCCTGTCTATAACTTGCTGATGAGGCATAATATGCCGAAATGTACATACAGAGATCGACTTTTTCTCGATTTGTTTACGCCTTTACATTTGAACAGATATGCTCGCCTGATTTACTAATTATCAACTAATTAAATTTAAATTACGTATGAATTCAATTAAGCACTTATTCTCCCATATATATATATATATATATATATATATATATATATATATAAACACCTGTTTCTATCATGCCCCCAAAACTGAACCACATTTCCCATGATGCACCAGACAACTGTCTATAACGAAAAAATGCGTATAATCCTATTTTACTTGGTTTGAAAAACGCATCACCGTGAAACTGACAGTTACCAAGCGCCGAAATCAGGTTAATCTATTCGTGTATACGCAAAATATAAATATATGACATTCCGAGAATAAATATTCTTCTTATATATATATTTATATATTTTATTTTTGGATACAGAGGCGTTGCAATATTATTTTCTTTTTCTCTTTCTTTTTTTCCCCAATAGGATACATTCCTGAGAATTGGGTGATAAATAATTCCTCATAATATCCGTTTTGATTGCATAATCTAGCAGCAGAATAAATGAAAAAAAACATGATGTCTTTGGTTTTAGAATAAAATTACCAATTTATAAAAAGGATTGGCCGGGTTGTGCTTATTTATGGGCAATACTCTCTCTCTCCACATCTCTCAAATACATTTCGGTGTCTTTCTGTCTCTCTGTTTGTCTGCCACCCCCATTCACTCTCTCTCTCACTCTATCACACACCACACACACACACACACATATATATATATATTATATATATATATATATATATACACAAAAGAGCAAATGACTTTCTAACGTGAATGATTTTATCCAGGACTTTATTTTTACTCTATGTATGTATAGACTGGAACGAGGATTTTAACTGATAAATACATACATATGTATATATGTAAAGGCCGCCAAAGAATACTCCATCCATTTTTAGGAGAGTCTTTTCTTAATTTTGAAAATTAATTATTTAATAATTAATTAATTAGGCGGGAATGCCTATTTAAATGTATGGCTAAACAAATCGAGAAAAATCAATCTCTGTGTGTACATTTCGGCCTATTAGGCCTCATCAGCAAAGCTATGGATAGGAAGACCGCCCTGTGCGTGATTTGAAACTGGACTGTCTATAGCTCTGCTGATGATAAAAAATAAAGCTCGATATATATATATATATATATATATATATATATATATATATATATAGCTGTAGAAAAAAGTTTTTCTCTCTACCACGGTTTCGGTATATATTTTCAGATATATTTAGATAGATAGATAGATAGATAGGGTGATATATTTATAAGTAAACGGTGCTCAATATCCTTGATAGAGCTTTGATATTTAAGTTAAGGTAGCGTGGACACGGAATCAATTGCGCCTGGTTACTGACAGTTTCTTAACTATGTGATCATCAGGTTATTGTCAACCCCCAAACTTACACACACACACACATATATATATATATATATATATATATATATATATATATATATATATATATATATATATATATATATTATAAAAAATATTCTTTTTTCATATCTATATATTAGAATGATTTTTGTAGTCCGTGGAGAGCTCAATGCATGGTAATTTACCAATTATATACAGAGCAATATTTGAAGTGAGAAAAACTTAAAATGCAGTCTTATTGGCTGCAATAATTTGTTTTTCAACCACTCTCCTCTTAAAGAAAAAAAAGGTTTAGCATCTTCAGAAAAAAAAATCCATAACTTTTGCTGGGGACACTCTCTCTCGCTCGTTATCTTTGTCTATCTCCCTATATATTTCTCTCTCTCCTCCTCTCTTTCTCTTTCTCACTACCTATCTATTTTTCTATCTATTCATCTATCTTTCTATCTATCTTTTTATCTCTCTCTCGCGCCCCTCCCCCCTCTCTCTATATATATCTACTTCTCTCTCTCTCCTTCACTATCTCTCTCTCTCTCTACCTACTTATCTATCTTTCTCTCTATCCATCTATCTGTTTATCTATCTATTTATATATATCGCTCCTCCCCCCTCTCTCTCTATCTTCTCTCACTCTTTTTCTCTTTCATTCTCTACCTATCTATCTTTCTATCTATCCATATATCTTTCTTTCAATCTTTTTATCTCTCTATCGCTCCTTCTCTCTCTCTTTCTCTCTCTCTCTCTATCTTCTCTCTCTACCTATCTATCATTCTATCTATCCATTTATTTCTATCGATCTTTTCTATCTCTCTCTCACCCCTTCCCCCTCTCTCTATCTTCTCTGTCTTTCTCTCTCTCTACCTATCTATCTTTTATCTCTCTTTTTATCTCTCTCTCGCTCCTTCTCTCTCTCTCTTCTCTCTCTCTCTCTCTCTCTATATATATATATATATATATATATATATATATATATATTCTCTCTCTCCTTCTATCTCTCTCTCTACCTATCTATCTTTATATCTATCCATTTATCTTTCATTCTTTTTATCACTCTCTCTCTCTCTCTCTCTCTCTCTCTCTTGCTACTTCCCCCTCTCTATATCTATCTATCACTCTCTCTATCTCTACCCCTCCCTCTCTCTCTCTCTCACACACACACACTCTCTTCTCTCTCTCTCTCTCTCTCTCTCTCTCTCTATATATATATATATATATATATATATATACATATAAAATCCCTGTGTTT
>CM042170.1:27097853-27102853 GCA_023376005.1 Doryteuthis pealeii | reverse complement strand
TCAATCTGATGGTGAGGTTCCAGTTTTGGAGGTCTGGAGAATGTAGAACATCCCTTTACTACCATTGCTCCGTGGTCCACTCTGGCCCGGAGTGGTTGTACCAGTTAGTGTCCCATCTATGGGTTAAATAGAAAAATTAGTCTATAAAAATTGAGTATCCATCAAGAATGAATACATTTCAAATCTTTGTTGGCATTAAATGACCCACTGAGGTTGATATGCCGTAAAACAAACCAAACAAACAAACCATTCTAAAATTTGCTGTGTAGTGGTTAACATGCCGTTCTGTGACAGCATAGTAAGCGAGATCGAACTACAGTACCGCTATTGCGTTCACTTTTGGACTAATACACTTGGGAAAGGTATGAACCCTCCACAAACACAGCTATAGCTTAAATAGTATCACTACTGTTATTCTACAAGAATGAACTTTGCATTAAATAACCCATGTGTTGGCATTTTTGTGTTATAAGGTGTGTACCAGATGTTCACTTCTACTTATAGACTCATCGATAACCATGTGACCAACCTATTGGCCAATCACTGGCAGTACTCTGCTGCTGATATTGTTATTTATACCGGCTGTTCTGGTCATACCTACTCATAACTACTTGAACCTTCGTGGACGACGGAACATAGGATTATATCACTGGACCTTGGACACTACGTAGGATTCCATAACTCAGGACTTATTCACTTACCAAAGGATTCTATAGCTCAGGACTTACTTACTTTAAGTCCTTTACAACTGGCCAAGGTTATGGACCCAGCACGCTTCCACTCCACAAACACAGCTATAGTTTGAATAGTACCACTACTGTTATTCTACAAGAATGAACTTTGCATTAAATAATCCATGGTGTGATGTGGTTGGATTATATTATTTAGATTATTCGGATTATTGTCCTTGTGTTTCTTGTTATCGGTACAACGTTTCAGCGGATGTGCTCTCTGGCCTTCTTCACGTATTTCTTGTCGGACTCGGGAGCCTTCTCGAACTCAGGGGAATCTTTTTTCGAACTTGGGACCCTTTTTTCCGAACTTGGAAACCTTCTTGTCGTAATCGGGGGCCACCACGGAACTTTGAACACAACCCTTTTTTCAATCAACGGGAGTTTTCTGTTCTCATTCCGCAAACCATAGCTTGGGTATAGATGTTAAGCTGTGTTAACTATTATTCTATGTTACTGCTGCCCCTGTCAAGGATTGAACCTACAGCCCAGAGATAAAAAAAAAGATTCAGAGTAATGTTTGCTTGTTTTTGTTTTTCGGCATACCAACCATTTTGGGGTCATTTAAAGCCGAATTAAGTTATGTTTGATAAATAAACTGCGGTTGCTGATGTGATATTACAATTAAGTATTGTCCAGGCTAATCGCTGATTAACTGCGGTGATCTAGTGGGAACCGGTGATTTTAATGTCTTGATATGTCTCTCTTGATTACACCCTCCTTAAATGTGTTACTTTATCTAGAGATTAAAAGAAAGAGAGATTAAGAGACATTCAAAAAATCGCTCAGTTCATACCAGTAGCTGAAACGCACGTACGTAATAAAATTACCTGATCCATTTCAATTTAAATTAGGTCAATCCAATTCGTTGAAAAATCGGTTTTTTTTTTTTCAATACAATTTTTTTAAATTACCAAAAATCAGGGAAATATCCGATTTTATTGAAATTTTCAGTGTGGATTTATCAATGAATGAATGTTATAATGCATCTGTTATTTTATTTCGAAACTTTCTAATTTGTTCCAGGTCCCTTAACTTTGATTCCCCTTGGTTTAATAGGATTGATATGCCATAAAAAAAAACATTTACAAACCAAGCAAAGCGGTCATAGACTACTTTTTTAAAATTCATATTAATAAAACTTTTCGTGACGAATAGTTCTTTTTTTTTAGTTTTTTAATAAGAGAATTATTGCGAATACATCTTCGCCAGAAAAAAAAAAACATCTGAGAAAATCTCACACTGGCATAAACCTTTTATAGAATATTGACAAAAATGTTTCTGTCTGTTTTGACCATCATAAAAAAAAACGAAGCCAATGAAACAGGTCTATTTATATACAAAGTGTCGTGACAATGAAATCTAAATATAATAATAATAATAATAATAATAATAATAATAATAATATACCTTATCCAGCAAGAAGACCAGACCTAGTGTTGATTAACAAAAAAGAAAGAACTTGTCAACTGGTGGATTTGCAGTGCCAGCGGATCACAGGGTGAAGTTAAAGGAATGAAAAAAATTGACAAATATCTGGACCTTGCCAGAGAACTGAAAAAGTTATGGAATATGAAAGTGAAAGTTATACCAATTGTAGTTGGTGCACTTGGAACAGTCCCAAAAGGATTAGAAAAAGGTTTGGAAAGTTTGGATATCAGAGGAAGGATTGAAACCATTCAGAACACTGCACTGCTGCAATCTGCCAGAATACTCAGAAGAGTCCTGGAGACCTGAGTAGACTTGCTGTCACTCAGACTCCAGTGAAAGACCATCAGCTAACACTGATGTGAAAACTCAAAAGGAATAATAGACCTAGTATTGATTAACAAGTAAAAGATAACTTGCCAATTGTTAGATTTTGCAGTTCCAGCAGATCACAGGGTGATGATGAAGGAAAACGAAAAGATGGACAAATACCTGAACATTGCCAGAGAATTGGAAAATCTGTGGAATATGAGATTGAAAGTGATATCAATTGTATTTGCTGCTGTTGGAACAGTCCCAAAAAGAATGGGAAAAAGTTTGTAGGAACTGGAAATCAGAGGAAGAATTAAGACCATCCAGACTGCTGCATTGCTGAAATCGGCTAGAATACTCAGAAGAGTCCTGGAGACCTGTGAAGACTTGTTGTTAGTAAGCCTCCAGTTAAAGACCACCAGCTAACACGACAGATTCTCCACCCTCTCGGTTGTGGCTGTAGAATACGCTGATTGCACCTCTACAGCAAAATCCCCCAATAGTGCCATCTATTTGGCTGTAGGTGGTTACCCGTTATAGTATGATATACGTATTATTATAGTATACGAGCAAATATATGCACCCTCCGGGTGCAAGTATTTAAGTTTTAATATAAGGAAATATCGTATTAAATTAGAGGCAGACAAAAAGATATGTAACAGAGTGGGGGTATAATAGAAAAATAGAAATGAAACTTACTCTTCCATCACTCCCGTCTTTCATTGCTGAATTTTACTTATTTAACAATTTAGTTAAATTAGGAAATAAAGAATAAATTACAGTTATTTTTTCTTGTTAATGGATTTCATTTAAGATTCATTGAAGAGATTTTTGCTTATATTCATTAAAATAAAACCAAACAGTTAGAAATCAATAATACTAAGCACATATTTAATAAAATCACATTTTTAATATCAATATGCAAATTAGCCTTCCCATTCACACTGCAAACCGCTATTTTTTGTATATATATATAAATACAATTGCATGTTAATTCTATGTAGATATGGACAACACTAATAAAAAGGTGAAGGAATTTTATTAATAATTGAGGTTTAAATATAAATAAAATCATGGAGAATGTGATGTAAATAACTATGTTAATTGTAACTCGATTAGTAATATAGTTTCGGTTACAGACAGAAAAACACACAATCTCCATTATAATAAGATATACGTATTCCTTGTGTCTGATAAATGATATGCAACTCTCCACTTTGACTCGTACTTAGGCTAGACGGGCGGCCAGATAGACACTGTCTAGAAAATAGTTTTTTTGCAAAAAAACACTGGACATCATCTATCTATACATATATAAAGTGCAGTTGTGTGAATCTGTATGTCCGGAGGAAACTTCGAAAATAAAACAATTAACGACAAAGTAAATGTATGTACACATTAAATATCACCAGGGATTGGTTTTTGAGCGAAAATAGTAGAGATTTGATTTATATTCGTGAAGATAATTAAAAAATGAAATTTAGATAATGACAACATGGAATTTTTTTTTCATTTGATATTTTAGATAGCAGATACTAACATTTCTTTTCAGAGTAGCTGGATCAATGAAAGGTCTATTTTTTTACATAAGGATTTAAATAGGGCATCCCACGAGGATTCAACTCACGATTAAGTAATTATGGATCTGCGGGACTAACTTTAGAAAATTCCTTTCTACCCAGGCGACACCGGGTAGCCGCAGCTAGTATAATATATTTGTCCTTTTTTGTCTAAAAAGGAATATTCCTGAAGCTCTACATCCGTTCACTCATTCTGGGTAAATGTGATAATATCTTGTCCCTGTTGGCCGTGGGTGCCCACCGTAATGCTTAAGGATGGATTCCTTGTGTCTGAGTAGTCCATGACATGCAACACTCCACTTTGGTCCCTATTTAGGTTAGACGGGCAGTCAGAGAGGCCTGTTTGCAATCAGCTGGTCACATCAAGCCCTGGCACCTATATGATTGTCCCAACATTATTGCCTTTATTGTAAAGCCCCAAACCTTTTTATCATATATGTGCTATAAGGCGGTGGCTGTGGGCTTAGTGCCCTAGGTATGATGTTAACAACTGCATCTAGTGGGGAACTCTCAATTGGTGAAATTTTCAAATGTACATAATCAATATTAAAAATTATATATTATATATTATATATATATATATATATATATATTATATATATCAGTTGAAGACACGTGTACTCTTGTATTTTCCTATTTTGTTGTTTTATTTTCTATGCAAGGTAATACAGACGCACACACATACGCACTCGCACACACACACACGCATATATATGTGTGTATGCATCTGTGTGTGTGTGTGTGTGTGTCTATCCATGTATCGAAAGTAAAACGGGAAAATGCAAAAATAACTGAAGTTTGTGTTGTCTGACTCGGCTATCCAATGTCGGTGGTGAATCCCAAAGGAGAAAACTGTTTTTGTAAGGGTGGTTCGTGTTTCTTTCACGGTGCTCATCTAACACAATGTCCGTTGGATATTGATCAACGAATATATATATATATATATATA
>CM042170.1:27062853-27095353 GCA_023376005.1 Doryteuthis pealeii | reverse complement strand
AATATGAAGATCAAAGGGATACCAATTGTAGTTGGTGCACTTGGAACAGTCCCAAAAGGATTGGAAAAGGGTTTAGAAAGTTTGGAAATCAGAGAGGAAGGATTGAAACATTCAGAACACTGCACTGCTGCAATCTGCCAGCAGAATACTCAGAAGAGTCTTGGAGACCTGAGGAGACTTGCTGTCACTCAGACTCCAGTGAAAGACCATTAGCTAATGCTGATGGTGAAAATTCAAAAGGAGTAAATAATAAAAAATGTAGACTATGCGGTGATAGAGAGGACACTGCAAACCATATACTAGGGAATGTTGCCAACTAACACAACGAGAATATAAAACTAGGCACGACTAGGCTGGGAAGGTGATCCACTGGTCTTGAGAATGAAATGCATACAATTCTCTGGAACTACGAAATAAAAACGATCCCCTATCCCAGCAAGGAGACTAGAACTAATGTTGAATTAGCAAAACAGAGAAACGTTCGAACTGGTGGCCTTTGCGGTTCCAGCAGATCACAGGGTGAATTCTAAGAAAACGAAAAGGTGGACAAATACCTGGACCTTGCCAGAGAATTGAAAAAGCTATGGAATATGAATGTCAGAGTGATAACAGTTGTACTTTTATGCACTTGGAACGGTCCCAAAAAAGCTTAGAAAAAAAACTGGAGAATCTGAAAAATCAGAGGTAGAATTGAGACCATTCAGGATACTGCATTGCTGCAATCGGTTAGAATACTCAGAAGAGTCCTGGAGACTTGAGGACACGTTTCACTCAGAACTCCAGTGAAATACCATTAGCTAACGCTTTGTGTATAAATACTCTAATAATAATAATAATAATAATAATAATAATAATAATAATAATAATCGAATGAAGAAAAAGAGCACAAAAGCAGTAAAGTACTAGAAACCACCGGGTGGGAAAGGTGATCCACTGGTTATTGTGCAAGAAAGTATATTTTGACCATGCTAGCAAATGGTATATGCACAAACTGGAATCTGTCCGGAGAAATACGATGCATGACATTCTCTGAGTATTTGAGATACAAACGGGTCACTTTATACCGGTTAGAAGTCCATACCTAATGTAGGAATTTGGAAATTAGAGGAAAGATCGACACTATCCTGACAGCAGTATTTAAGTTTGATTATGTTTTACATTTCTTTGTATCTTCAAACTATTTTTTCAGATCCTCTACTATATGAGGCATCTTCTTATTTTTGAAAGTCATTTTACCCGTTTCATTAATATAATTTTTTATTAATTTAATAAAAATTAAAAATTTCTCTGTAGCTTTTAAAATGCAAATTTCCTTTCTTTTGTTCACGTATGATCATCATTCCTGTTTTTTTTTACTCTTGCATGGTGTTCATAACTTTCTCTCAGTAATCTTCCTTCTCTTTCACCTTTTATCACCCTTCTTCTTCTTTCTTCTTCTTATTATTATTATATTATTATTATTGCGTCTGAACTACTACTATTTCTTCTTTTCTTCTTTTTGTCTTTTTCTTTTCTTTTTCTTCTTCTTTCTTCTTTCTTCTTTTCTTTCTTCTTCTCTTCTTCTTATTATTATTATTTTATTTTATTATTAATATATTATTTATTATTATTATTATTATTACTTGCTTCATACCTATTTCTTCTTTTCTCCTCCTCTCTCCTCCTTCTCCTCCTCTTCCTCCTCCTCCTCCTCCTCATTCTTCTTCTTCTTCTTTCTTCTTCTATTATTATTATTATTATTTGCGTCTGAACTACTACTATTTCTTCTTCTTCTTCTTCTTCTTCTTCTTCTTTTCTTCTTCTTATTATTATTATTATCATTATTATTATTATTATATTTGCTTCATAACTATTTCTTCTTCAACTCTTCCTCCTCCTCCTCCTCCTCCTCCTCCTTCTTCTTCTTTTCTTCTTCTTCTTCTTCTTTCTTATTATTATTAATTATTATTATTATTATTATTTTTATTATTATTATTATTTGCGTCAGAACCTATTACTAATTTCTTCTATCCACTTCTGCTTCAACGCCATCATTCAGTTTTCAACTTCGAAGTCTTGATTCTTCTCTTCATAACTTCTTCTTCTTCTTCTTCTTCTTCTTCTTCTTCTTTCTATTCATTATATTTATATATTATTATTATTATTATTATTACTTCCTTCCTCACCTCACCTGCTGTTCTCGTAGCCACGTGTGTACTAAATGTCGTACACGCCAGACTTCCTATTCACATCCGGTGGTTTTCTTCGCTTTGCAAATATTAACGGCGGTTTGTAACATTCTCCAAAGAAAAAGCGTAGAGCACGAATCTCCCAGTTGATGGTTTCAAATTCCGTGCAAAAATACAAAAATACCAGCTCTAAAAGTTTTGCAAGAATCTGAGAAAGAAGACGTGAAAAGAATTTCCGAGGCACCAAAATGACGAGGACGAATTTGTCTTCGAAGCGCAAATACGCAAGAATTTTATAAAATGCGTCAGCTGTTTTTTTTTATTTTTTGTAAAAAGAACTATCTGAATTGGCGCTGGCCAGATTCTGAACCAACAAAAGAGAGACACTTGGAAACGGAAAACGAAAAGAGTGTTTTTTTTTTTTTTTGTGGCACTTCCAATCATCCATACTTTGGAATTTGCATGAAATAGAGCATTTAAACCTCTTTAGAATTATTAAAAAGCAAAAAATAAATTCTTTCATTTGCGTAATGTTCAATAACCAGATTTCGTTAAATTTATCCAAAAAATTTGGGAAAGGATAAAAATCTTCTCACCAAGTGTCCTTGTCAACAAATGCTTGCTAAAAATAAACACACTTTAACCCTAAAAAAGACAGTCTGAAAAATATGATATATTTGTTTGTTTTGTTTTTACGCCATATCACACCACGGTGCGATCAATTTAAAGGCCGAATTTTTAAAAGATTCGTAGCGATCGTTTCGAAGAAAAAAATTTTTTTTAAAAACTCAATTTTTTGGTAAACAATTTTTTTAATTTAACCATAATTTAACCCTAATAGTTATACCACTTTGGTTCAAAGTGGACGTGGGAGCAATGGAGATGAAGAAGGGAGTCACATTACCCAACCTCAGAACTGGAACCACACCATCAGTTACGAGTTTTAACTTCATAATCAAGACATGAAAACACTCAGTTACCGCCTTCTAGCCACCCATATGATCAATAAGAGGCAATATTCGGTTCGGCGACAGTGATATAGGTAATAGGGCTTGGCGTAACCAGCCCCATTAATCGGATGGGGCCTCTCCGACCGCCCGGCTAGCCTAAGTAAGGACCAAGGTGGGGTGTTGCATGTCAGGGACTACTCATCCACCTGAAAACCGTCCTTAAGTATCATGGGTCGTCGTGAAAGGTAATGAAATGAAGTTCTTTTTATACGTAATCTTTTGAATTATCTCTTGCGCGCCATTCTGCATTAGCACCAATGTATTTTATACGTAATATAATATTATATCTTGCGCGCTATTCTGTATAAGTACCAATGCTTTTATATGTAATATAATAATATATCTTGCGCGCTATTCTACATTATTACCAAAGCTTTTTATATGTAATCTAATGATATTATCTTTTGCGCGCTATTCTGCTTTAGTAGCAATGCTTTTTATAAGTAATCCAATGATATTTCTCTTGCGCACTATTCTGCATTAGCACCCATGTATCTTTATACGTAATATAATGATATTATATCTTGCGCGCTATTCTGCATTATTACCAATGCTTTTTATATGTAATCTAATGATATTATCTTTTTCGCGCTTTTCTGCTTTAGTAGCAATGCTTTTTATTAAGTAATCCAATGATTTATCTTCTTGCGCACTATTCTGCATTAACCCATGTATTTTATTACGTAAATATATAATATTAAAGCTTGGCGCTATTCTGCATTATTACCAATGCTTTTATATTATCTTAATGATTTATTATCTTTTGCGCGCTATTTCTGCTTTAGTACCAATGCTTTTTATAAGTAATCCAATGATATTATATCTTGCGCACTATTCTGCATTAGCACCAATGTATCTTATACGTAAGTAAGTAAAGTCGTTGGGGCGGCTTAATGTTGGTATCAGCCAGACAGCGAGCGAGTCTATCCCCTTTTCACTTGCGCTAGACCAATGAGATTATTTTAGCATCTGAGGTGGAGCGCCACACCTACCCATCAGTCCTCACTTTACCGCACAGATCCCTGTCACGCATAATGATATTCATATCTTCGCGCGCTATTCTGCAATATTACCGGATGCTTTTTATACGTGATATAATAATATTATATCTTGCGCGCTATTCTGCATTAGTAACATTGCTTTTTCTTTGTAATCTAATGATACATCTCCTGTCCACTATTCTGCATTAGAACAATGATTTTTTATACATAATCTAAATGAATTTATCCCTGCGCGCGATTCTGCATCAGTACCAATCCTTTTTATAAGTAAATCTGATAATAATTATTTTCTTCGCGCTATTCTGCAATTTTCTTTAATTTCTTTCTTCGTGTTCATATGACTATGATCTAATTTTTATTTGTCTTTTTGTCTTTGCAAATGTTGATTTGTTATGTCAAGGAAGATTAATGAAAGGGAAAACCAATTAACGAACCCGGCAATATTATCTTTCACAATCTCCCGCTAATTAGCGTTTGATGCATCAGCGCATGCGTTAGACTTTCCACTCGGCCTCCTTCCTTTTCGTGTGATTTAACACGAGTTTATTAACAGGGCAAATATGAAGATGAATGTCTAGAATTGATCAGATTCGAAGATCTTAATTCTGTTAATCATTAAAGCCAAAAAATATTGGAGTGTAAAACATTTTACTTAGAAATTGTCATTATAAATACTAGCAAATATATGCACCCCCGGGAGCAAGTATTTAAGTTTTAATATAATATTATATTAAATTAGAAAGGCTAATGAAACTGAATAAGAATGCAGATAAAAGATTTGGAAACAGGGGGATTTGATTGAAAATAGAACAACTTTGAAACTAACTCTTCCATCATTTTCCATTACTCCCGTCTTTCATTGGTAAATTTTCTTAATTTAACTGTTTAATTAAAATAGGAAGTAAAGATAAAATCACAGATATTTCTTCTGTTAATGCATTTCTTTTAAGATTTATCCCGAGATTTCTGCTCATATTCAATAAGATAAAACCAAACAATTAGAAAATCAATAATATTAAGCACATATTATTAAAATCATTTTTTTAAAGATCAATATGCAATATTAGCCTTCCCATCAAAAATGTAAACCTCTATTTTGTTGTATATATAAATACAATTGCATTTTATTAGTATGTAGATAGGTCAATAGTCTTAATGATGTTAAACAATTTTATTAATAATTGAGATTTAAATAAATTCATGGAGAATGTGACGTAAATAACAAACGGAATTATGACTTGTATAGTAATATAGTTTCGGTTACAGACAGAAAACCCTACAATCTCCATTATAATAAGACTAGCAAATATATGCACCCTCCGGGTGCAAGTATTTAGTTTTAATGTAATTAAATATTATATCAAATTATAAAGGCTAATGAAACTAAATAAGAATGCAAATAAAAAGATTTGAAACAGTGGGGGTATAATCGAAAAAATAGAACAACTGAGTCTTACACTTCCATCACTTCCGTCTTTCATGCGAAATTTACCTAATTTAACTATTTACTTAAAATAGGAATTAAATAATAAAATGACAGTTACTTCTTCTTGTTAATGGATTTCTTTTAAGGCTTATCCCGAGATTTTTGCTCATATTTCATTAAGATAAGACCAAACAATTAGAAATCAATAATACCAAGCACATATTTTATGAAATCAATTTTTTAATATCAATATGCAAATTAGCCTTCCCGTTCACACTATAAAGCGCAATTTTGTTGTATATATAAATATAATTGCATGTAATTAGCATGTAGATAAAGCTAACAATATCAATAATGAAAGTCTATTCTATTAATAATTATAATTATTGATAATTGAGGTTTATATAAAATCATGAAGAATGTGACGTTCAACACTAAGGGTATTGTGACTTGAGTAGTGGTATAGTTTGGTTTACAGACATACAAACCCACAATTTCCATTATAATATATATATATATGTAAGGTAAAATGGATATGAATCCGACAATATGTGTAGAAAGTTTTGTAGAAAAAACAAGATGTTTAAAGTTTTGCTGACAGAAATCTGTTTCAACCATATGCGGTCTTTATCAAAGCAACATTGTAAAATATAAAAATTTATAAGATAAAAATGCTTATAATTTGTAAAAATAAAATTTATTTTATTCTTAATATAAAATACGCATTTTTTAAAAATTATTTGAAAATTCCGGTACTTATCGAGAGCGTTCTGTGCCTCGTGATTAATGATATATTTATTTCGTTTTTCCGTTTACAATGTTGCTTTGATAAAGACCGCATACGGTCGAAACAGATTTCTGTCAGCAAAACTTTAAACATCTTGTTGTTTTTTCTACAAAAGTTTCTACACATATATATATGTATATATTTACCAACCCCTCCGCACGAGCAGGATGAGACACAAGGTCAATTTCTTAAGCGGAGTTCAACAGGTTTGAATTCAGAGTTTTCCTTCTCCTTGACCGGTTGCCCAACGAAGGTTAAAGAGCCCAGTCTTCTCTACTATTTATCCATAGCTGGAGGGAGAGTAGAATTCATACCTTTCCCAAGGGTATTAGCGCTAAGTGAAATGCAATTACCACATCCAGGATTTGAACTCGAGGCGACGAGTGTATTTCCCATGACACCACGCGCTTTAATTTATATATATATACCTATGTTTGGGGCAATCATATATGTGCTACGGCTTGACATGACCAGCCGATTGATCTGAGGTGGCATATCCAACCACCCGTCTAGCCTATGTAAGGGTTTGAGTGAACTTTATTTTAGTATTTGTTGGAATTTTTCTGTTATAAGGCGTGTGCCAAATGGTCACTTCTACATATAGACTCGCCGACTACCATGTGACCAGCCTTGTTGGCCAATCACTGGCAGTGTTCTGCTGCTGCTGTTGTTATTTATACTGGTTGATTCTAATCATAGCTCACTACTACTTGGATCTTCTTTGGACAACGGACCTAAAGGATTCTCTACCACAGGACTTATTCACTTACGAAAGGATTCTCTATCACAGGACTTATTCACTTACAAAAGAAATCTCTATCACGGGACTTATTCACTTCTAACGGACTTATTCACTTACCAAAGGATTCTCTATCACGGGACTTATTCACTTACAAAGGATTCTATAGCTCGGGACTTATTCACTACCAAAGGATTCTCTATCACGGGACTTATTCACTTACCAAAGGATTCTATAGCTCGGACTTATTCACTTACCAAAGGATTCTCTATCCACAGGACTTACTCACTTACCAAAGGATTTCTCTATCAAAGGACTTATTCACTTACAAAGGATTCTATAGCTCGGGACTTACTTATTTACTTTGAGTTCTTTCCAACTGGCCAAAGATGGCGGCCAGATACTTAACAGTATTAACATACTTATATTTAAGATTAAAAAGCTTAGAAGACTTATAATCTTCGAAAGTAACAAACTTTTTTTTAAAACTATATAGATGTATGGCCAAAAATTCGGTTAGGACCCATCCTCCCCCTTCATAAAAATTATAAAAAGAATCTAATACTGTAATTTGTCACTTATTTTTTTTTTTTTCCTTACGAAATAAAAATAAATGATATCATCTCCTGTCCGCTATTCTGCATTAGAACCAATGGTTTTTATACATAATCTAATGATACTATCCCTTGCGCGCGATTCTGCATCAGTACCAATCCTTTTTATAAGTAATCTGATAATATTATTTCTTGCGCGCTATTCTGCAATTTCTTTAATTTCTTTCTTCGTGTCATATGACTATGGTCCATTTTTTTTGTTGTCTTTTTGTCTTTGCAAATGTTGATTTGTTATGTCAAAGGAAGATTAATGAAAAGGGAAAACCAATTAACGAACACCGGCAATATTATCTTTCACAATCTCCCGCTAATTATAAAAAATTATGAAAAGAATCTAATACTGTAATTTGTCACTTATTTTAATTTTTTCCTTACGAAATGAAAATAAACTTATATATGGGTAATTCCATTTCAAATCATACAGACAAAATTAAAATTGTCACCCATCACCTTTCAATCTTTCTGGAATTGTACCGGTATGGACTATGTTAAAGTTAGATATTACCCAAAATTTGCGCTTTCAATTCCAAAAATTGGCGAAATGTCGATTTTTAACTCTCCAAATTTAACCGGAGTCTCGAAAATTGGGGACTTTTTGTAATTCATTTTTGTCTGTAAAATGAGGTCTAGTGCTTCCATATGTTGTATACCCTTTCTTAATTCTTATTTCTGGTCGTGTTTTCTTCTGGCCGGCTTTGGTTCTATCTTCTAACATCTATCTTGGTCTGGTCTCTTCTAAGGTCTGGACTTTCTTGGGGACTTCGGTCTGGTTTCTGTTAGGATTTCTCCTTATCAGAAAGCCCTGTGTCATTTTTTAGTTTTTTAGGTAATAAACAAAAGACTTCGATTTACTTTAATGTTACTTTATTTCAATCCCCAACCCAGACATCTGCGCAGGTGAGACTCACATCCTCGAGCTCGGCTCCTACCTTCTAACTGACTGAGTTACTTACTATCTTTAAACCAGAAGACAGGTTCTTCTATGCCTTCCGGTTCTCACGATTTATCCCCGGAAGGCAAGGTGAGAGTGAGGTCAAGCCTTGTCACTCATCCCTCAAGGTTATAACGGCCATTTGGATTTCTACACTATTACCATAAATATTAGGTCTCTAATAATTATGTAACACATACTCCTCAAAATCGACATGACTGCCAAATTTTGGAATTGGAAACTTAAATTTTGGGGAATGTCTAGCTTTAACATAGTCCACACCTGGACAACATTTCAGAAAGAATGAAGGAGTGGGTGATATGGCCTGGATCATTTGACATAGAATTACCCACATAAAAAAACAAGAGAATTTCCTATTCATAGTAATGAAACAAATCACGTTAAAAATAGCACATATTCAAGAAAAAAATCGGCAAAAATGCGCTATTTTAACAGATACAAATCCTAATTTATATAATTCCTATTTTTATTCATGAAATAATCTCGTTTTAAAGACAATAACATTTTTACTTGTGATTTAAGAAAGAAATACGTTAAGTTTATATCATCTTTCCCGAGTTTTGTTTAATTTTATTCATGGGGAAGGATAAAAAAAACATGTGAAACCATGGTCATACCAAACAGCAGGAAGGCTCGGACTACTTCTAAACTGCGATCGTAACAAAGAAATTCATATTTTTTTAGTATGATATCCAAAATAGAAAATAGGAAAATAGTTGAGAGAGAGAGAGAGAGAGAGAGAGAGAGAGAGAGCGAGCGCGCGCGCGCGAGAGAGAGAGAGAGAGAGAGAAAGAGAGCGAAATGAGAAGAGAGAGAGAGCGAGAGAGAAGAGAGAGAGTGCGAGAATGAGAGAGAGAACGAGAGAGAGAGAGAGAGAGAGAGAGAGCGAGCGAGAGAGAGAGAGAGAGAGAGAGAGAGAAATGAGAGAGAGAGAACGAGAGAGAGGAGAGAGAGAATAAGAGAGAGAACGAGAGAGAGAGAGAGAGAGAGCGAGCGAGCGCGAGAGGAGAGAGAGCGAGAGAGAGAGAGAGAGAAATGAAAGAGAGAACGAGAGAGAGAGAGAGAGAGAGAGCGAGCGCGCGCGCGAGAGAGAGAGAGATGAGAGAGCGGAGAGAGAGAGAGAGAGGAGAATGAGAGAGAGAGAGAGAGCGAAATGGAGAGAGAACGAGAGAGGGTGAGAGAGAGCGAGCGCGCGCGAGAGAGAGACAGAACAGAGAGAGAGAGAGAGAGAGAGAGAGCGAAAATGAGAGTGAGAGAGAGAGAGAATGAGAGAGAGAGAGAGAGAGCGAGAATGAGAGAGAGAGAGCGAGAGAGAGTGAGACAGAGCGAGAGAGAGTGAGAGCGAGAGCGTGAGAGAGAGAGGGGGTCGGAGGTTGATAAATGAAGATAAAAATAAAAAAGGATTTAACTGAAACACAAAAACAAAGAAAAGTTAATCGCACCAAATCTAAAATTTGTTTGTATTAGAAAAACAAATAAATCTAAAAAGAAAGAAACAAAAAACAAAGACTGTATGATATAATATATATATATATATATTATATATATATATATATATTATATATATATATATATGTGTGGTGTGTGTGTGTGTGTGTATGTTGTCTGTGTATATACATTATTATGGCATATATGTGTATATAACATGATATCCGAAATAGAAAACAGGCAAATAATTGAGAGAGAGAGAGAGAGAGAGAGAGAGAGAGAGAGAGAGAGAGAGAGAGAGAGAGAGAGAGAGAGAGAGTGTGTGTGTGTGTGTGTTAGAGAAGAAAAAAAGAGAGAGTACGTGCTAGAGAAAGAAAGAAGAGAAAGAAAGATATATATAGAGAGAAGGGTAAAGTTGAAAATAAAGAAAGAAAAATATAAATTTAAAAAAAAGCACACAAAATAATGAAAAATGAAAAAAAACAAAAACAGTACAGCAAGTCCAAAATTTGTTTCAAGTTGAATTTAAAAAACTAAAACTAAAAAACTAAAAAAATAACAAAAAGCCCCCATCCAAAAAAAAAAAAAAAATAAGTAAATAAAAACAAAAAAAAAACCAGAGAACTGAACAGTAAAACTTTTAGAAAAAGCGACAATATTCTTTTTTTTTATATAATGAGACCGATTTTCTTGTTCTTTTTATTTTTTCTTTTATTTTATAAAGGAAAAAAAGATTGAGAGAACAATGCTTTTAAAAGTGATGGCGTTTTTTTGTCTTATTTGTTTTATTTTATTTTGTTTTTTTTCAAAAAATCAATTCGGATTGAAACAATGCTTAAGAAAACGTGAAGAAAGTTCTTTTTATCATCGAAAAAAAAAAAGATATTTTTTAGGAATACAAAGAAGAAAAAAAAGAAATATGTTATGCAATTGTGAAATCCAAAGTACACATAGACGGGACATATCAGGTACGTGAACACCCACCCCACCCGGTTGATCGGTGGATGTTACGGCATGTCAACCCTTGTCGGGTTATTTTATGCGAAGAGGTTTGTTATATTCATTTTTGATGTGGATTCAATTTTTTTTAAACAATTTTTTTTTTTAGTTTTATTTCGATTATTCGGACTACTGTCCTCATCTTTATTGTTATCTGTACAATATGCCCTCCGTCCTTCTTCAGGTATTTCACGTCGGACTCGAGAGCCGTCTCGAACTTGGAAACCTTCTTTTCGAACTCGGGACCCTACTTGTCGTAATCGGGAGCCTTCACAGAACTTTGAACCTAACCCTTTATTCAGTTCACGGGGATATCCTGTTCTCATTTTGCTAACCATAGATGGGGTACAGGTGTTAAGCTATGATAATTATTATTCTATGTTACTGCTGCCCTGACCAGAATTGAACCTGCAGCCTAGAAATAACTGACCATAGAACTGTCTTAAACCAATGCCTTTATTGAGAGAGGAGAGGAGAGAGAGAGAGAGAGAGAGAGAGAGAGAGAGAGAGAGAGAGAGAGAGAGAGAGAGAGAGAAGAGAGAGAGAGAGAGAGGTATGTGCAATTGGACTTTTTTTTAAATATTTTTTCTATTTAATCTTGTAACGAGTTCTACGACGAAACGCTAACTGCCGGCTTCGAGGAGGAAGTCTGCTTATATTAGTTCCCTCCCATGCCTTGTACGTGCATGGTAGAGTCTATTATTGCCGGTGACTGCCGGTGACTGTCCAAGGGCGTCCCGGTCCAATACATATTCCGTCGTACTACTCTACAAATTTATAGATGGAACCCTAACTGGCACTACTACTCCGGGTTATGGTGGACCTGTGAGTAATGAGTGATAAGGGATATTCCACATTCTCAAAAGCTCCATCATTCGGACTTCACCAGCAGATGCTGTTTAACGTCATACTCATGATATTAAGACCCTCAGCCATTGCCTTCTAGCATATATATGATAAAAAGAGTTGATTGGTTTGGTTTGTTTTGTTTTGTTTTACGGCATATCAACCTCAGTGGGTCATTTAATGCCGATAAAGTTTTGAAATAATCAATTCTTAATGGATAATACAATTTTTTATAAATACATTTTCTATTTAACCCATAGATGGGACCCTAACAGGTACTACCACTCGCGGGTCAGAGTGACCAGGGGAGCAATGGTGATGAAGGGATGCTCCACATTCCCAACCTCCAAAACTGGAACCTCACCATCAGATAGAGTTTAACGTCATTCCCAGGACATGTAGACCCCGCAGCCACCGCTTCTAGCACCCATATGAAAAGGGGTTAGGGCTTGCCATAAGGGCAATAGGGTTGGGAAAATCATAAGGTGCTAGGGCTTTGACGAGACCAGCCGATTGATCGAGGGGGCCTCTCCGACCGCCCGTCTAGCCCAAGATAGGGCCAAGTGGAGTATAAAAAGAGTTGAGTGTTTGCTATAAGGCAATTAGGCTTATGATAATTATATAGGTGCTAGGGCTTAATATGACAAGTCGATTGATCAGGGTCGGTTTCTCCGACCGAACGTCTAGACTAAGTAAGGCACAAGGCAGAGTGCTGCATAACATGGCTTGCTCAACCACAGGGGTTTCAACTTTAAAGCATCCTGGGTCACCAGCCACGGTCAAAATGTATCCATAATGGGGGGATTTAACTCCTCTCTAGAGGTGCAGTCAACGTATTCTACAGTTGGGTAGGTCGATTTTTCATTTTTTTTTAAATATCAAATTGTCCATCTATGCGAAATTTGTATGTTAGTATACTGAATACTGATACCAAAAATCAAATCTTTTACTTGCACCATTGTTTGAGGAAATAGCATCAAATGTTACGTATTTATTAGCACCTAATATTTATGGCAATAGTGTAGAAATCAAAATGGCCGTTATAAGCTACAGCCCACAGCCTTGAAGGATGAGTGACAAGGCTTGACCTCACTCTCACCTTGCCTTCCGGGGATAAATCGTGAGAACCGGAAGGCATAGAAGACCCTGTCTTCCGGTTTAAGGATAATAAGTAAGAGTCAGTTAGAGGGTAGGAGCCGAGCTCGTAGGATGTAAGTCTCACCTGCGCAGATTGTCTGGTTGGGGATTGAAAATAAAGTAACATTAAAGTAAATCGAAGTCTTGTGTTTATTACCTAAAAACTAACAATGACACAGGGCTTCTGATAAGGAGAAATTCCTAACAGAAACCAGACCCAAAGTCCCCAAGAAAGTCCAGACCTTAGAGGATTCCAGACGCAAGATCTTAGAAGATAGAACCAAAGCCGGCCAGAAGAAAATACGACCAGAAATAAGAAGTAAGAAAGGGTAACAACACAAAGATCTCTACTAAAATGCACTAAAAATCCTCCTTTTCTAAAGGCTAAATTATGCGCGAAAAACGAAGAAATTTTAGTGCATTTTAGTAGACGATCTTGATGCTATTCCTCAACAATGGTGTAAATAAGATATCTAATTTTTGGTATCAGTATTCAGTATACCAACACACCACATTCACGTAGATGGACAATTTGATATTAAAGAAGTGAAAATCGATCTACCCTATTCTACAGCCAGAGTCAACAGGGCAACGACCCAACTGGAATTTCCAGTGTTCCTTCGTAAATTGCATCCGGTGGTGAGGCTCCGTTTCTACTCAATTGTAAATCAATTGTAACCAGTGTGGTAATACCGATGAGGAAGCACTTCTCCTGTAATGGTTATCATCCTTGGAAATGAGATGGTGACTTGAGTTAAAATCATGGCTTGTTTTTTTGTTTTTTGTTGTTTTTTTTTTTTTTACGGCATATCAACCTCAGTCGGTCATTTAATGCTGATAAAGATTTGAAACAAATTCATTCTCAATAGATACTCAATTTTTTTATAAACACATTTGTCTATTTAACTAACAGGTACTACACTCCGGGGCAGAATGGGCCAGGGAGAAATGATGATTAAGGGCTGCTCCACATTTCCCAGACCTCCAGAATTGAAACCTCATCATCAGATAGAGTTTATGGACATGAAATCCCATAGCCACCGCCTTCTAGCACCCATATGATAAAAAGTGTTGGGGCTTGCCATAAGGGCAATAGGGTTGGGGCAATCATATAGATGCTAGGACTTGACATGACCAACGGATTAATCAGTTGGAGCCTCTCCGACCGAACGTCTAGCCTAATTAAGGGTCCAAGTGGAGTGTTGCATGTCATGGCCTGCTCAGCCACCAGGATTCCGTTCTTAAGCATCACGGGTCACCACCCACGGCCAATAGGTGGCCCCATTGAGGGGATTTCTTACCCCTATACAGAGGCGAAGTCTGTGTATTCTAAAGCCCCAGCTGATTAAAATCCTGGACGAGACTGTTTGCATTTTACTCCAGTCACGTTATTATGTTCACTTCGAGAATAATACACTGTGGAAAGGTATGACACACAGACTTCACATTGCTTACAGTACCTGCTATTGCTTAAGTAGTCACCTAACTAAGTTATGAACAGACTTATTGTTGCTTAACTTTGGTGATCTAGAGGGAACCGGTGCTTTCAGCGTTACTTGATGGTAATCAATCATTTTCGGGTCATTTAATGGCGTATCAAGTCATTTCAATTGTTGTAGAGTATTGCCAGAGAGAAAAAACAACTGTTTTCCTTATTCTTATCTTTTTATGTTTGTTGACTATGTTTTGTAAGTCGGGTTAGCTCACTCGGTAGGGCGTTCGGCTAGAAACCACAAGGTTCCTAGTTCGATACCCGCCCTCGCCACCTTAGCGTATGAGTAGCACAGGGATCTGTGCGGTAAAGTTAAGAGCTGATGGTAGGTGTGGCCCTCCACCTCAGACGCTTAAATAATCTCCTTGGTCGAGCGCTAGTGAAAATGGGATAGACTCCCTCGCTGCATGGCTGACACCGACATTAGGCAGCCCCGACCACTTTACTTTACTATTTATCTGTAAAAGTTGAAAATGTTTTGTAATTTTTCTAACTTAAAGCATACAAATATAGTATATACGATGGGAAAGGGATTACTGTTAATTATTGTTAGTTGGTTGGCTTAGAGACTTTTTAACGTGGGTACACATATGAACAAACAATATTCCCACAAGGGCGTTAAAGATAACAATGGACTTAATGAGCACGTAGAGAAGATACATATAACAGGAATACAAATAAGATATAAAAAAGAACACATTCATGAATAGAGATACAATAAAGAAGTATACAATAAATACTTAAATGTACAATAGAGAAATTATGGAGAGTCTATAAAGCAATGTCACTTACTAACGTTATGTTGGGGGCTGAAGCTCCCACACAAGAAGTGGGTCGACATAAATGTCTAACCCATGTGTGTTGGTGGAGTATCGGAGACAAAAGAGGATTCAAACCTGGCGCTTCCCTGACTAAATAGTCTGGCACGCCTAGCGGTCAAGACGTTAAACACAAGTGAAGATAACTCTTCCACCCAAACAAGGGCAAACATCGCCACAGCTGCATTAATTTATAGCTAAAAAAAAAAAGAATTTATAAAGATATTAAGATGGGCACCTCATGTGGTGTAATGGTTAGGCAAGCAAGATTTGCAGACCATTGCTAGTGAGTTCGATTCCCACTGGGCGCCCCATAATTTGAACTGGCTAATACCCATAAATTAGCTTACGATTAAAGTAGATTAACTAGCTGAATAATATACGGACTGGCTAAAATTGTTTTATAAGGTTTTCTAATAAAACTGAAAGTTGGACCTCATTCTATTAATAGCTACGGGTGTTGAGAAGATAAGTTGTGGGGATGACTGAAAATACTTTTTTTTTTAATTTAATATAAAAATAATCTCTAAAAAAAACTGTTGTAAAAAAAGTTTTGAAAATAAAATAAGATGGTAGTTAAATTAACCCCCCCCGCAAAAAACACTATTGACAATTTTTACCATGACAGAAGTGAAAGAAAAGCGAAGATGACGGGGATCCTTATTAGCTAAGGTGGATGGTAAACGGAGATTTGTCTTGACTGCTGGATTGGTGGTGGTGGCAGGGTTCAACAGAGTCGCTTATTCTCACGCTTACTCTCATTGCTTTCAGATATATTAAAAGCCATAATAGTGAAGGGAATGAATATATATATATATATATATATATATATATATCTTATTATAATGGAGATTGTGTGTTTTTCTGTCTGTAACCGAAACTATATTACTACTCAAGTCACAATTCCCTTAATTATTTACGTCAAATTTTCCATGATTTCATTCTTTTAAACCTTCAGTTATTAATAAAATTTGTTTTACATTATTAATACTGTTGACCATATCAACGTACTAATAACATGCAATTGTATTTATATATACAACAAAATAGTGGTTTACAGTTTGAACGAGAAGGCTAATTTGCATATTGATATTTAAAATTTTATTTTAATAAATATGTGCTTGGTATTATTGATTTCTAATTTTTTGGTTTTATCTTAAGAAATATAAACAAAAATCTCGTGGATAAATCTTAAAAGAAATTTATTTACAAAGAAGAATAACTGTAATATTATTTCTTTACTTCCTATTTTTAACTAAAATAGTTAAATTAGGAAAATTTACCAATGAAAGAGGGGAGTAATGGAAAATGATGGAATAGTTTCAAAGTTGTTCTATTTTTCAAATCATACCCCCTCTGTTCAAAATCTTTTTATCTCTACATTCTTAGTCAGTTTCATTAGCCTTTCTAATTTAATATGATATTTTATTATATTAAAACTTAAATACTTGCACCCGGAGGGTGCATATATTTGCTAGTATATATATATATATATATATACATATATATATATATATATATATATAGTGCGTCACTGTTTCAGCTTTTACTGGAACGGTGTCCCAAATGCAGTATTATTGGTAGAGTGCTCAATATAAAATAGACCTGTTATATAATATAATAAATAAATATAAATACATAAATATATATATATATATATAAATATATATATTGTATTTGAAAAAAGTTCACCTGACGATTGTTGACGCATGAAACCAAAATGGTTGTGACTGTTCCTTTGTCACCAAATAAATAGATATGTAAAACCTTTATATATTTATTGATCATGCTAATTAAAAAGATGAAAATTATTTTTTAAACAAAATTCAATCCCAAAAGTAAGGAATATTTTAGTATTTAATTTTAGTCATTAAACTAAACAGGAAAGAGCCTTATGGAAACAAACATTGATTCGCCCAGCATTTAGTATGATATATATATATATATATATATATATATGTGTGTGTGTGTGTGTGTGTGGCTATGGTCGTAAATGTGTGTGTATGTATTTGTGTGTGTTTATGTGTCGATTTGTGTGTGAGCTTTTGTGTATACACATTACATGCAATGCGTATGAATGAAATATTTAGTTTATTTATTTTTTACTTTTTTCAATCAATACTAATCCTAATACTAATACTAATAATAATAATAATAATAATTATTATTATTATTATTATTATTATTATTATTATTATTATTGTTATCATTATTATTATTATTATTATTATTATTATTATTATTATTGGTAGTATTTTTAATTTTTCACACCAGCGTAAGCTGATGGTCTTTCACTAGAATTTGAGTGACAACACTCCTCAGGTTACCAGATTATTATTATTATTATTATTATTATTATTATTATTATTATTATTATTATTATTATTATTATCTGTTTATATTTCTCTATTAAATGGATAATTTCACTCTCGGGAAAAGTAATAAAACTCATACAACGTTTGCATATCCACCTTTCCCTCTACAGTCATTTTTTTTTCATTTTATATTTTTTTCTTACTAAACCATAAAGTGACAAAACGTCAACGGTAACCGACAGCCTCCTCATCCTTCTCCTCTTCCCTAGCGTGACAATCAGAGCGTGACATATCAGTAACAAGAGACGGTGACCCCGGCGCGAATAGGGGTCAATTTTTCTGATGATGATTATGAGAAATATGAAGACAAAACAGTTTTTTTTAATAATCTAAAACACATAGCAATGCAGAAGGAAATACTATAAATACAGCCGAAATATTTACATTATATCTTTTAGAAGCGCACAATATGTAACGGTTATAGTTATTTAGTAACCTTAGTTTAAATGTGGCACAAGGCCAGAAGCACAGGGCGCCTAATGAGAATCAAACTCACTAACACTGGTCTGCAAATCTAGCTTGTTAACCATTACACCACAGGAGGTGCCGAGTTATTTACTAACCTTAGCTTAGATGTGGCACAAGGCCAGAAGTATGAGACCCCCAATGAGAATCGAACTCACTAACAATGGTCTGCGAATTTAGCTTGCTAACCATTACACCACGTGAGGTGCTCAGTTATTTACTAACCTTAGCTTAGATGTGGCACAAGGCCAGAATCACAGGGCGCCTAATGAGAATCGGACTCGCTAACACTAGTCTGCAAATCTAGCTTGCTGAGGTGCTAGTTATTTACTAAGCTTAGCTTAGATGTGGCACAAGGCCATCTGTTGGAGACTGTTAGGATTCCGGTTGCCATTGTAGGCATTTAGGTCTCCCATTGAGTAAATCCAATTGTAGAAAAGTTTGTAGTCTCAGTAGTCGAAAGTCTGTTTTATTCCTTAGAATCCTTGGTAGACCAGGTTTGTACTTGTCGCAGAGAATCCAGTGGTAGTCCTTGAAATCCTAGGTAGAATAAGAGTGTATTTGTAGCAGAGAATCTAGATGTAGTCTTTGAAATCATTGGTAGAACAAGAGTGTATTTGTAGCAGAGAATCTAGTTGTAGTCTTTGAAATCATTGGTAGAACAAGAGTGTATTTGTAGCAGAGAATCTAATTGTAGTCTTTTAAAATCATTGGTAGAATAAGAGTGTATTTGTAGCAGAGAATCTAGTTGTAGTCTTTGAAACCATTGGTAGAAAGAGTTTGTCTTGTAGCAGAGAATCAGTCGTAGTCCTTGAAATCCTAGGTAGAATAAGAGTGTATTTGTAGCAGAGAATCTAGTGTAGTCTGAAATCAGAATAAGAGTGTATTTGTAGCAGAATCCAGTTGTAGTCTTTGAAATCCTGGTAGAATAAGAGTGTATTTGTAGCAGAGAATCTAGTTGTAGTCTTTGAAATCCTAAGTAGAATAAGAGTGTATTTGTAGCAGGGAATCTAGTTGTAGTCTTTGAAATCATCGGTAGAACAAGAGTGTATTTGTCGCAGAGAATCCAGTCGTAGTCCTTGAAATCCTAGTAGAACAAGAGTGTATTTGTAGCAGAGAATCTAGTGTAGTCTTTGAAATCATTGTAGAACAAGAGTGTATTTGTAGCAGAGAATCTAGTTGTAGTCTTTGAAATCTGGTAGAATAAGAGTGTATTTGTAGCAGAGAATCTAGTTGTAGTCTTGAAATCATTGGTAGAACAAGAGTGTATTTTGAGCAGAGAATCTAGTGTAGTCTTTGAAATCATTGGTAGAACAAGAGTGTATTTGTCGAGAGAATCCATCGTAGTCCTTGAAATCCTAGTAGAATAAGAGTGTATTTGTAGCAGATAATCTAGTTGTAGTTCTTTGAAATCATTGGTAGAAGAAGAGTGTATTTGTAGCAGAGATCTAGTTGTAGTCTTTGAAATCATTGTAGAATAAGAGTGTATTTGTAGCAGAGAATCTAGTTGTAGTCTTTGAAATCATTGGTAGAACAAGAGTGTATTTGTGCAGAGAATCCAGTCGTAGTCCTTGAAATCCTAGGTAGAATAAGATGTATTTGTAGCAGAAATCTAGTTGTAGTCTTTGACATCATTGGTAGAAAAAGAGTGATTTGTAGCAGAGAATCTAGTTGTAGTCTTTGAAATCATTTGTAGAACAAGAGTGTATTTAGCAGAGAATCTAGTTGTAGTCTTGAAATCATTGGTAGAACAGAGTGTATTTGTAGCAGAGAATCTAGTTGTAGAAAATCATTGGTAGAACAAGAGTGTATTTGTAGCAGAGAATCTAGTTGTAGTCTTTGAAATCATTTGTTATTGTTAGGTGTAGTGAGTAGAATAGAGTGTAGTAGCAGAGAATCTAGTTGTAGTCTTTGAAATCATTGGTAGAACAAGGGTGTACATGTAGCAGAGATCTAGTTGTAGTCTTTGAAATCATTGGGTAGAACAAGGGTGTACTGTAGCATAGAATTCAGGCCCAGCTGCAGAGATTCTAAAGCCCCACCCGACAGGGCTGGTTCCTTCTTTGAATTAATTTGATTTAACTGTGAGAAAGTTGATTTTATTTGAAAAAAACATTTATTTTGAATATTTGATAGGAAACTATATTTTACTTATAACTAAAATATATGAGATTTCTAAGGTCTGTTTATATTTTTTACGAAAGAGCGTGGCAAAAAGTCCTTTTACATACTTCTGAACGTCGATAAAAACATGATTATTTTACCCTAAAATTAAGATATTCGTTCAACTCTAAAGATCTTGTAGAATTATGTAAAATAGAGTGTATTAAAAAAGAAAATTGTTGTCTGTCGTAAAACAAAATAAACTCCCACCCGCTCAGGTAATATCTTAAAAAAAAAATAATTTTAAACCAACCACAGGGTGTTATTGTGTTGCTAGTCTATTACAGCACATAATTCATTACATTCTATTTCATTGTGTTTTCATGTGTTGTATACTCTCTTTCCTTACTTTCTTACTTCTATTATTCTTCTTCTAGCGTCTCTTCTAGCGTCTGGACTTCGTCTTGGGGACTTCGTGTCTGGTCTTCCTTTGGCGATTTCTCTTTATCAGAAGCCCTGTGTCATTGGTAGTTTTTAGATAATAACACAAGACTTCGATTTATTTAGATCATATTTTATTCTGAAATCCCCACCAGACTACCTGCGCAGATTGAGTCGGCACCGTGCATAAAACGAGTTACCACCGTCGTGGTCTTGGCCGATCTAACGAAAAATCTTTTCTTATCTAAACCGATTCTCACGGTATCAACCGGAAGGATCAGGACTGAGGTCAAGCCTTGTCATTCAATCCTTCAAGGCCGCCGGCTGAACTTATAATAGCCATGTTGGTTTCTACACTACTGTACATAAATATTAGGAATCTAATAATTATGTAACACATGCATTTTATGTAATACAACGCTATTTTTTTCTTTAAAAAATATAACAAAAATATTAGGGTGTTTATTGGGGTGGGCTGGAACGGATTAATTAAATTTCAGTTTATTTCAATAGGGAAAATCGATTTGATATACGAGGTAATTGAGGGAAATGAATTAAACTCGTAAGTCAAGGTATTATTGTGGATCCAAATTGGTAGAGGTATTACGTTTTGAAGTTATCAGGATTATGTTAAAGTTAAACATGAAACGTTTGCATTAAAAGTGATCGTCGTATATCCTTTCTGCTTGATTAAATGGTGAAATCAGAAACCTGTGTTCAAATTTCTACTCTTACTCGTGACCTAAATTGATTTCACTATTGTGTTATCATGCCAGTGTCATATATCCGAATGTACTTATATATATATAATATAGTATATATACTATATTATATATATGATATAATTAACATAAATGAATTACTTTCAAAAAAATTAGGTCTGACTAAAATTTAAAAGCACATACTCTCCCAAATATTATATATATATATATATATATATATATATATATATAACCTGGATCCTGGATCCTGGATTTTTAGTTGATGTACACGGGATAGGCTTAGTTCAGTCGTTAGAGCACCCGCTTAGGAATGTTTCGATACCGGTCCCAGCCAAATCAGCGTATGATTAGCACAGATTGGATAATTTGATCTGTGCGGTAAAGTGGGAGCTAACGGTAGGTGTGGCACTCCAGCTGAGAAAAAAAAATCCCCCTGGTCTTGGGTGACAATTTACACAAACAGCTCTACTGTAAGCAATCTAATATCAAAATGCTTTGATTCGGTAATAAATGACTCGAAAGGTTAAAACAAAACAACCATCGTATCGTTACCGAGCGCATTAGTCTAAAAATGAAAATATTTGCACGACTGGAATTCGAACCCTCTTACTACGTTGCCGCAGTCCAGTATGTTAGCCACTCTGGAATGGGGTGGTCTCTCTCCACCCCACTGAAAAATGAGAAGGGGTCAAGAACTTTACATTCGGTAAAAATATTCAATATAATTTAATTAATTAATCTAATATTTTATTTCGAAATTGTTTAAATCAAGATTGGTTGATATGGTACATTGATCGTTATAGTGTGGTCACACCAAGGATGTTCAAGTTGTTTTAATGAACAGGGGCTGCCACACTGTGATATTTATATTAAGTGTTTTTAATCTTTAAAAAGGCCAAATGAAGAAACACAGATAATAAACTAATTATAAAAACACTTGGTTGTTTGGTTGGCTGGTTGGTTGGATTTTACGGCATATGCATCCTTTGATTATTTTGTGTCAAAGATGTTTTGTTTATTCCTTTATATATATAATATATATATATATATATATATAATATATATATGAGGAAAAAATGAGTAAATAAAAGAAATGTAGATAGATAAAAATGAATTTTATCGATATCACTTTTAATCGATATCACTTACACATGTGTTTCGGTCTGTTTATCAAAATGTATACGTATTTACGTTATTATTATTATTAAAATAATCAGATGGAGTTGAAATGAGGATGATAATAACAATAGGAAAAATGTATAAAATGTTCCGTACACAGAGAGATTTTGACGACCTTCATCAGAGGGGTTATTTTATTTTTTTGAGTTTGAGACAAGAATAGAATTTCAAATGTTCGAAAAAAGAATATTTTTAATATATATATATATAATATATATATATATATATATATATATATATATAAAAGGTGGCTTACCGGTGAATATGGGCACGATCGTTGGAGGTGCACAAAATCCAGGGGTTAAGTCAGCGATATAACAAATACAAAGTGCTCAATACAAAGTGGAGCAAATTTATTAAAGAAATGGATACAATAGAAACCTACTCGAGTTTCACTATAAGGATCTTCAGGGTTAAATCCACTGAATTAATCGAGGTACTGATTAATTGCAGCCGATCACACGTGTGTTTATTGAATAAGATTTTTCGTTATTATTATTCAATGAACACTTTAATATATATATATATAATATATATATATATATATATATATATATATGTATTGTGTGTGTGGTGTGAAGAAAAAGTGTAAGATACCGACAGTATGTAATATGAAAAATTGAAAAAAACACACATGTTCATAAACGAGTAATGTTTATTTCGCCTACACACACAGAGAGAGAGAGAGAGAGAGAGAGAGAGAGAGAGAGAGAGAGAAGAGAGAGAGAGAGAGAGAGAGAGAGAGAGCGTAAGTGAATCGTTCGTCTGTTCAGTGTCTTGTTTGCATTTTCAAAAATCCACTGCGACCGTTTTCGGCGTTTCGTTTTTGCGTTTCAAACATCCAAATACGCTCGCTTTTTATTTGACGGTTTTTAAATAGACTGACCGACAAAACAACAGTCTCGCATATTTCTTATTTCTGTGATACATTTATTTTTTCCTCAAACTAATGAAAGCCCTGATGAAGATCTATTGAAACAGATCGAAACACTGCAGGTTAGGCGAATTAAACATTACTCGTTTGTGAAAAATCCAACAGTGCTATATTAAAAACATAGACAATAATAAAAACTAAGAATTAATCGACTTAGTTCAGCGTTGCGTAGGGTCCAGATGTAATCATTTTGATTGAAACCATGGTAGACCCTTGATCTTTCCTCTAATATATTATATATGGATACAATAGAAACCTACTCGAGTTTCACCATAAGGATCTTCAGGGTAAATCCACTGAATTAATCATGGGGTACCGATAATGTAGCCGATCACACGTGTGTTCATTGAATAAGATGTTTACTTATAAAGATAGACGCTTGTTTATATTGAATCAATTCCGGTTGTAATAGCTTACCAAATGTCTAGTCACACTGAGAAACTTGATAAGTGCGAAACACGTGTCTGTGGATGACCTATATATGTATATTATATATATATATATATATAAGAGAGACAGAGAGACAGAGAGACAGAGACAGAGACAGAGAGAGAAGAAAGAAAGAAAGAAAAGAGGGAGAGAGATGAGTAAATGAAAGCATATTTTCTCTATTCTAGTTTTCTCAGTCATTATGTTACTAGGCTATCTGAGGAGACTAAGCTCATATGAGTTCTGGTCGAACTAAATTTATGATTGTCCAATGACGGTTTATTTAAGCTTTTCCTTCTTATTAAGAGTAAATAACTATCGGTCTATATATAATTTATTTATTAGTTATATACATGTGCTCTCTAAGGATTTGTAAAATTTGTGTGGATCACAGGTGCATGCATTGTGGATGTACAGGAGGTATTCATTATCCCAAAAGAATATCCCGTACATACCAGTCAGTGGAGACTTTCAACCTTATATATATATATTATATATTATATATATATTATATATGGAGGCGCGTAGGCTAGTGTTAGAGTCGTGAAATTCTAGACGAGCTGTTGGCATTTCACGTAGAGCTAAATACCCTTGGGAAAGTATGAATCCATATATATTCTCCCTCCAGCTATGGTTTAAATAGTAGGGCAGACTAGGCCTTCAGCCTTGGTAGTAACCAGTCTAGAGAGGGATAACTCTGAATTTAAAATTCCTGAGGTCGTCCGTGAGGTTTGTGGCAACCCTTGATGCACCAATTCTTTCCTATCGACTGTGCCAAAAGTTTGGATGGTCCAACACAAGCCTTCACCCTATAAACAAATCCCTATCTGGGAGTTCATTGTGTGGTATGAACACTCATACGTCGAAAATCGACGGGAGAGCCATTAGTATATATATATATATATATATATATTATATAAATACATATATGGCTGTGTGGGTTGTGTGTGTGTGTGTATGTGTAAGCGCCTGGCATCGTGTAATGATTAGCACACTAAACTATCAAACTATTGACTAGAGAGTTCGAGTCTCCTGGTGCCCTATATATGCAGCCTTCTGCAAACACCTGTTCATATATAGGGCACTCAGTGAGACTCGAACTCTCTAGTCAATAGTTGATAGTTTATTGTGCTTATATATATCACATCCACTATATATATACTACAAATATAATATCATATATCATTATAAATAAACTTGAAAAACTTTGTAATAATTCAGAGGAGGCGAGAGTACTTGGAATGCGAATGATAACTCTTTCGGTGGTTTTATAAATTCTTTTGACTATTTTGTAATTTAAGGAGCAAATTGCTTCATTTACGAACTGGTTTTGAGGGCTTAATTCGTATCCATCGTACCACGGTAGACGCCCTAGGATGAAGATATAATAACGAAAGAACAAAGACTAAAATCAGAGTTGAAATATTTAATTTAGAAAAAAAAACAGACAGGAGGACATCATAAAAAAATTGAGGAGAAAAAAATGAAAGAAAGAAATTAGTGACACAAAAAATGCATAAACACGGTAAAATACAGAGTGGGCAAAGTGGGTCAAATCCGTGAGAGAATACTGATAATGGCATAGAAATGCGGGGACACAGATAGAGAAGAGAAAAAATAAAATAAATAAAATAAAAACGAAGAGGAAAATATACATTAAAGAAAGAAATTAGATAAATAAAAAAGAAAGATCAGGAAGGGAAAAAAACTACATAAAAGGAAGAGATTATTGTATATATATATATATATATATATATATATATATATATATATATATATATATATATACATATATAACATACATATATATAGTATATATATATATATACATATATATATATATATATATATTATATCTTGTATATATAATATTAATATACATGCATATATTTACATATATATAAATGCACATATACATACATAATATATTCATGTATAAATATATCGTTAAAAAGGGAAGGATGAAAGGAAAGAAGGAAGAAGTGAAAAGATTATTATATATATATATAAATTCAGCTGTACCAAAAATGTGTTTATATATATATATATATATATATATATATTTATATAATATATATATATATTTATATATATGTGTGTGTGTGTGGTGTGTGTGTGTGTGTGTGCATATATATATGTATACACATATATATATACATATAGATCTATATATAAATACATATATATATATTCATATATATATACATATATATACATACCTATATATATATATATACATATACATACATACATATATATATGGATATACATATATATATATAGAAATACATATATATACATTGATATACATATATATATGTACATATACCATATATGTATCAATATACATATATATACATATTAATGTATATATATTAATACACACACCACACACACACACACACACACATATATATATATATATAATATATATATATATATATAATATATGTATATGTATGAATATCGTGAGAGAAGGAAAGAACAAATAAAAGAAGGAAGAACGTGAATTGCAGGAAAGAGGAAAGAATGAATTAAGAGAACAAAATAAAAGCAGACCCCAGTAAAAGGTTGACAGAAGAAAGATGAAATAATATCAAATATTACATGTGTCCGGTGAAAGCGTCAATGCTTTTAATGTGAAAGGAATATCTTAAGTCGGAAAAAGCTAAGCAGCACACAAAGCCAAAATGTCGAAAGGTTCGATGCACTTTATATGAGGCCGCTAAATAACACTTAGAATACGATATTTACATAAAATATTCGATGTTCCAGTTTAGAATGAAAAAAGAAATAACAAAAACAATCTTCAACAAAGCAATTAACAGTTTATTTAGGTTATAATACATTTATATATCACTATATATCACTGACCTGCTGAGTCATCTGAAAAACACAAGGATACTGTGTCAAATGCTACTGGCACTCAACAACGAAAAATAAAGAACAGGAAATGGTCTTACTCGAACACGAGCTGATAGCTAGCAACATTATACCACTAGCAATAAAAACGACCTCCTGGCGGTGTAGAAGTTAATTTTTTAAAAATATTGCCTAAATAGAACAGGAAATTGTCTTACTTCATTAGTCTTAATTTATTCATCTTTCCGCCTCCACTTTCCATGATAGATATCCTCTGATCAACCAAGTCTTCACTAACTTTCCTTTCTCCTGAATTTTATCACCAACTCACATTCTCTTCTATAGATACAAGTGTACGTACCTTGTTTTGAGTAAATTTAGACTGATGAAGTTCCTCGCGTAAAGTGGAACTAAATATTTTCTCCTACTTTCTACTTGTTGAGTCAGTATTTTTTGTCCACTTTTTCCTTTTACCTTACCTCATATGAATATATATCACTGGCCTGGTGAGTCTTCTTGAAAAACACAAGGATACTGTTCTGTCAAATACTACTGGCACTCAACAACGGAAAACGAAAGAACAGGAAATGCGTCTTACTCGAACACGAGTTTGATAGCCAACAACAATATACCACTAGCAACAAAAAACGACCTCCGCGTGGTTGAGTAGTTAATTTTTTAAAAAATTGCCTAAGGGAGTGGGAGTTTGTTTTGTTTATGACAGTACGACAAAGTTATTTTTTAAATGCGCTAAATTCTACAATTCAACAAATTTTATATGTTCCATTTAAAATTTTAAAAATCACAAAAAACAATCTTCAACAAAACAATTAGCTCAGTCGGCAGAGCGCTTCAGCTAGAAACCACAAGGTTCCTAGTCGATACCGGTCCTCGCCACTCAGCGTATGAGTAGCACAGGATCTGTGCGGGTAGTGTAAGGAGCTGATGGTAGGTGTGGCGCCCACCTCAGACGCCAAAACAATATTCTGATTTCTAGCCGCTATTGAAAAGGGGATAGACTCCCTTGCGACTGGTTGATACCGACTTTAGCCGCACCGATGACTTTTTTTACTTACATTATATATCACTATATATCACTGGCCTGTGAGTCATCTGAGAAAATACAAGGATACTGTGTCAAATGCTTACTGGCACTAAAAATTGAAAAATAAATAACTGGAAATGGTCTTACTCGAACACGAGTTGATAGCCAGCAACAATATACCACTAGCAACATAAACGACCCCCTGGCGGTGTAGAAGTTAATTTTTTAAAAAATATTGCCTAAAGGAGTGGCAGTTTGTTTTTTTATAACAAGACGACAAAGTTTATTCTTAAATACACTCAAATGAACAATTAGTTCAGTTCGGTAAGCGTTCGGCTAGTAATCACAAGGTTCTTAGTTCGAATATATATATATATATATATATATATATATATATATATATATATATATATATATATATATATATATATTATATATATATATATATATATATATATATATATATATATATATATATATATATATATATATATATATATATATATAATATATATATATATATATATATATATATATATATATATATATATATATATATATATATATATATATATATATTATATATATATATATATATATATATATATATATATATAATAAATAATATATATAATATATATATATATATAAATATATATATATATTATATAGAGAGAGAGAGAAGAGAGCAGAGGCGCGTGGCTAGTGGTTAGAGTCGTGGAAATGGACTCGTCGATTTGAGTTCAATTCCTAGACGAAGCTGTTGGCAATTTCACATAGCGCTAATACTCTGGAAAGGTATGATCCATAGATTCTCCCTCCAGCTATGGGTTAAAATAGTAGCGACAGACTGGCCTTCAGCCTGGGTAGGTAACCAGTCTAGGAGAGGGATAACTCTGAATCAAAATTCCTAAGGTCGGTCGTTGATTGGGTTTGTGGCAACCCTTTTGATGTAACCAATTCTTTCCTATCGACTGTGCCAAAAAGTGTGGATGGTCCAACACTAGCCTTCACCCACTATTAAACCAAATCACTGTGTGGGTGTTCATGTGTGTCCGGAACCCCCCTCTATACATCGAAAATCGACGAGAGAGTCCATAATATATATATAAATTATATATATATATATAATAATATAGTGGGATTTTTCTTATTTAGATATCTATGATTGTGATGTCCAGTACTCGTTCTTGTTATCCGTATCTACCTTATATAGCACAACCCTTACCACCATAATGTTCCAACTTTTCAACTTCATTCTCATAAGAAATTATTGAAGACTCCATCTTATCTACCGCTGTCACGTGATAAATACACACATGCGCAGCTAGCTTCCGGCTTAATATGACCGACAAATACCGTCTCCTGACTTGCTCGCCAATCGTACGATTTATCCGTATGTGTTCGCTTAAATTAATTATACCGATATCTTCCCTCCACATTGCCACTTCATCTAACTATACCTCCAGCCCGCTACCCGACCCTGTAGACGCAAAATAATATGTATATAATATATTTTGTCTTTCCTTAGACATAAGCATTGCTGACCAAAGGAAAGCTGGAATAACCTAAAATGACAGAACAGTACGGCATATTTGAATATAATTGTATAATATTAAATGAAGCGCGTGTTGTATGGTTAAAGTCATGGTAAAATGGAACACGTGGCCCAAGAGTTCAAATCCTGGGTGGTAGTTGCCATTCACTTAGCGCTAATACCTATGGGAAATTGTTAGGAATCGCTACTCTCCCTTCCAAGCTATGGATAAATAATAGGGCATACTGGGCTCTTTACCTGGTTAGGCAAAAAGGTTAGGAGAAGGAAAACTCTGGAATCAAACCTGGTTGAAACTCCTGCTTAAGAAATTGACTCAGTCACATCCTGCTCATGCGGAGGGGTGGTTTAAATATATATATATATACTATAGTATATGATATAATATATATACAAATACGTTATCAAAATTAATAACACGCTCTGGCGCTAAAAATGTAAGCATATCTTTTAAATCTTGATATTTTCGTAATAATAGAATAACAATATTTTTCCGGGTCAAAATTTTCAAATTAAATACTGTTTTATTCGGAATAAAATCAATTTTCTCAAAGTAAACTCAAATTATTTCAACCAAGCTTGGTTCTTTATTCTATGTATTAACGCTTTCGGGTAATGTGACGTACAGCAGTGACGAATATCAGTTTACAACAAATATATATATACTAATATATATAATATATATATATATAATTATATAATATGAAATGTCAATGTGTATGGTGGCATATTACACTTGAAGACTGGCTATAGTGATCGAAGCGTACAAGTGTCTATTAAATAGCTCAATATCTGCTGATAGGAGCGTAATAAATACATAAAATGATACATACTTTAGATTTATAAGGGGTATCCCAAAATAAGTATCACTAACCAGGTATCGAGCACTTTATACATTTTAGCTTTGAAGATCCAACGGTTTATATATAACTATAAATAACTCATATATTATATATATACTATTATATATATAATTTTGCCAAGGTTTATAGTGATTAATTCGTAATTAGGTTTGTGTTGGATCTACGACCCTCTTGGATTATTCTTTTCTCTTTTCCATTTCCCAGGTGAACTTTGTAGATATATTTACTATTTATCTCATTTACGAACCTCATTTTTTCTTACCGACAAGTGGGCGCTGCTTTACTAAATAAGAGTAGTAATTATATTTAATAATATAATATATATTCACTATATATTAATTGCTGCGTGTGTCATGGTCATTCGTTTTGCTATAAGCACTTGCATGATGACCAGAAAGCAAAATTCTGTTGATAGTCAGCGTTTGATGGTGTGTAAAAGAAACGGGGGTTCGACCATTTGCCCAGGTTTAAGGCACAAGCTGAAAAGTAAAAACTCTCAGCTGCAAATATAGATTACCGGCTACTTGTTGAGAGCACTCAATCAGTAAGCATGTGTGAGGACTATTGTTTGCAATGGTATTAGAGGATTTTGCGAGCATACGGACGGTCAACCAAGCTGCATCAATCTTAGAAGATAGAGGACTAGAGTATTGGCTGGTGTTGTACCCCCCAAATAATTACACACTTGTTCCATCGTGCATTGCAAGTCATTGCGCAGGGCTTGAACGTCACCTTCGATTAACACACAGAGTTAGATGAGGAAAGAAAGTTGTTCAGAATCCATACTCGAAATCAGACGGGGAGTCACATCAGTATATAAGTAATATATATATACAAAATAATAATAATTATATTAATACATATATATATATATACCAAACGTAAATAATATGAGAGCTGATTGTGTGTGAAGTTGTGAACTTAACTTTAAGCATTATTCGTGTATTAATCTAAAGAATCGAGAGTGCAATCGTCCCCTATCTACGACATTTTAATACATGCGCCATTAAACAATTTCTAAGAGCAACAACTCTTGACATAACATTCATATTTACCCTCACTTCTTACATTCACTTAGTCAACTATTATATATATATATATATTATATACTATAATATTATAATTGTCATATATGATGGGGTCGATATGTGTGTAGTGCTTTGTGCTGTGCATAATGTAAACCATCATTGAACTGTTGACATATATATAGGATGAAAATATAATATACCTAATATAATAAAAAATAACATATATTATTCTACCATACAAGCAACACACACACTATCACTATCAAAACACCAAGTATAAATATATATAATAAATATAGTTAATATTATAAATAGTATAGTTTATGATGAAAATAACAGAACATGTTGCCTTCTGTCGGTCTCTCAACTAGAATAGCCCCCCCTGTAGGCGTATAAACAAATATATGATGCAATGGGGTATAATGGTGCGTCTGCCAAAGCGAGATCATCATTGAGAGGCTTTGACAAAAGTATATAATATATATATGTAATTAATATAATATATTATATATATTATTATATACACAAATGTATATAAATACATACCACACACAAACATATACCTTAAAATTACCACAATGCGGTGTATAAGCCATGCAAGCTTAGTAGAGTGAAGATCCACATCACTACACCATTCAAATTGCACTAGCGCTCGAACCAAGGAGATTATTTAAGTACGATTCTAGATAGGTAGTGACACCGGCCCAACATACCCCTAACCATCAGTCTATATACACTATAATAGCTTATTACTCGCAAATGAATCCTATATGTACTTATACTCATACGCTCAAATACAACAAACAGGTATTATAGTAAAGCACCATATCATAATATATAAGGAGAGTAGTCGATATATATAGTAGATATACGATACAACTTTTAGATAACCAATGAATAGTAACCAGATAATGGTGTCTACTCTGTCTTTCTGTCTGCTCTTCAACTAAAGAGCGCCCCTGTAGGCGTAAGACAAATATATAAGCAAAGGTATCCCCTACCTCCAGCGCACCGGCTATAAACAGACTGGATGGTATTGGGAAAGACAAAAATGGGACATGACAGCCGATACGCTCCTACAC